>OY720675.1:232482686-233682686 GCA_963170755.1 Amphimallon solstitiale | reverse complement strand
TCATATCCGATAAAAAAATACTTACTCCTGAGATTAAAAGAGTTGTTATGCAGTAATAAGATAAATCTTATAATATAGATTTTGTATCAAAAGAAATTAGTATTTGAAATCTAGTTATAATAATTTTCAACTTGAAGCGATACTATTGTCAAGTTCCGAGTTACCAACTTTACCAGAAGATATATCACTACTAGAATATAATTTGTTAAGTGAACCAAAAGGTACAGGTTCGGACTAAGGAATATTATTGTAAAAGAAAATATAAAAGTAGGAGTTTTTAGTAGATGAATATAATTGAAAATGAAATGTTAGATTTATGATATCAGTATTACATGGAATATTGTTGAATGTGTTTGAAAGAGATAACGAAGTACATAAAAATTATACGACTGAGTTAGTACGGGCAAATTAATAATTCATTGAAATTGAAAATACATATTGGCAACCCAAATTTATAGATAAGATATTGTAGTATATTTATAAATGTAATAGATACACCTTTAAAAGGGGGTATTTCTACAATATATATACAAGATAAACATAAAAACATTAATGTCAGATGTCAATTAATGCTATTAATTGACATCTGCCAACTAAAGTGCTATAAGAATGTGGACTAAACTCGAAAATAAAACATGCCTATGAGGACAGCGCTATTGCAGGTGGGGATTAAACTAAAATTGATAATGACCTTGGCCAAAACGCTTTGA
The DNA here is from genome assembly GCA_963170755.1 of Amphimallon solstitiale. Classification (NCBI taxonomy): domain Eukaryota; kingdom Metazoa; phylum Arthropoda; class Insecta; order Coleoptera; family Scarabaeidae; genus Amphimallon; species Amphimallon solstitiale. The sequence goes on along the minus strand of OY720675.1, from coordinate 233,681,976 downwards.
TCACCATGGAGAGATCGGCAATCAGGCGTACATTGCAAGACTGGACTTCAATGTATATAATATGTAATTCGAAATTGGGCAGAGTAATAGTGATGATAGCGCTATTACTGTGTTCAACCCATGACTGCCTATCCCTAAATGATTGTAATACCTTGAAGAAAGCACGAACACCAGCCATATTACCAAGTATAATTTATTTATTCCCGGCTGGATTTATTAATCTAATAAATAGATCTTTGTTCTGAATATGCCACTATAACATACAACTGTATTTTGATTTTGTTTGTATATGATAAGAAAATATAATATATGGTTTTTACTTTCGCTATCTATTAATATCCGATAATGATATTGTTAATCAATTCGGGCAAATAACAATGACTCGATAAAGTATAAAAATGCTTAGTTTTAATAATAATAATAGTAATTTTTATATACAATGTATATGTACACATCGAAAATAAATAACTTACAAATACATTCTTTGTAGGAACTATAAAAACTATAAATATGTGATGTATGTATGAAATTACGTATCGTCCTTATTCTTTCCCGTAGCAAGAATGGCTATAGTAGCTCCCAATATTATAATAATCGTTCCTAATATAACTACTAATGCTGCAAGCTTCCTCTCGAAGGGCGACCACTTGGCGAAGCAACAATACTGTTCTCTGTGTACCCTGAAAAGAAAAACAATAACAGTAAAACCTTTTAAATAGTACAAGATAAGTAAAGAAATGCTGTATGTCAAAAGTGATAACTAATAATAGAATGTATAGCAAAAGGAACCACCTAATCAAACAAGTTGCTAGCATTTACTAATATCAGTGCCAATATGGGTTTGTTGGGACCCGTTCTAGAATTAGTAGTTCTGATAGTAAATACGCATGTTCCAGCAAATTCTGGTTCTGAAATCCTAGAGATCCGAACGTTTTCAAATTGGAACTTTAGGGAAAGTTGTACTACCAATATTAGTAATAGAGAAATATTAAAAAACAACGAATGTAAACAAATATCATTCGCATGAACATCTAATGTTAAATATGTTTATACAAGCTGTTATTTATAATTAGCACGTATATCAAATGCACACACACACACACACACATTAATAAATATTACGTAACTTTAAAAATCAACAATCATATTATATTATGACAACTAATGAGTGTCAGTGTCAATTTTAAGTTTCTATTTTCCTAGTTATTTTTATGTTTTAATCTATATTTCCTTAATGTTATTTGATTTTGGTCGATGGTAACCATCTTTACGATGGTCCAAATTGGAGAATATAATGGTGCCCATAATAACCATCACTTGGAAGACCGTACAAGATCCCCTAGATCCTCACGGTCATATGACAGGTATAACTTTTCAAGTTTGAATTCAAATTGTGTTTCTTTTAGGAATATTGGTCCAGTTGTTAGGATTTGTCAACTTAATATCGAAGGTATATCTAAAGACAAATGTAATTACTTAGCGAGATTAGCGAAGGAAATGGAATTTGATGTTATTCAAGTGGAATGTGATTGCGAGTCCAGCTTGTGATTGCGGAGCTGAGATTCAAGCAGGCATATTGTTGAGGAGTGTCCTCTAGCTAATTTGAATTTGGATACACAGATTTACGTGGTTTAACTCCAGAGACTGTTGCTTGGATCTTAACAACTAAAGACCTTTAGTATTGTAACGCTGTGATGGAGGTTTTTTATTCTGCAGGCTTTTTCCTCCATCCTAGACCAAAAGGCGATGCCCTATTTAAATATATTTCTACTTTTGTTATATAATTTATATACGTTTCTTTTTTTGTATCTGTCATGTAGTTTCATACGAATATATATATATATATATATATATACATATACATATATAAATAAATAAAACTAATTATTGGTCGTTTATAATAAAATATATAAATTTCTCTTGGTGTTAGCGACCTTAAATAAGTCAATAATACACAGTTTCAAACGTTTCGACAATTTTTTATTGTCTTCATCAGTAAAACTGTAAAGAAAATACAAATTTTAATTAAATACAGAAACGTATAACATCTAAGCCTTTGAAACTTATCTTTAAGTTTACTGTTTTATGTTATTGTGTATTCATAATACCTTACAAGGTATTTTCAATACCATAAAGTATACTTTTTATTAATTTTGTTAATGTTATAGCATTTATAAATAAAATTAAACCAATCTTTTTTGATATACTGTCAAAAATCAAATTTAGAAATAAATGTCATTTTGAAAATTTGTCCAAACACACAGTATAAATATATTACATGTGCTAATATATTTATGTTACAGTTTTACTAATGAAGACAATACAAAATTGTCGAAACGTTTGAAACTGTGTATTATTGAGTTATTTACGCCCGGTATTATCAACTTTTATTAAAAGCAGTTTTACTTAAAATACCTTTAAATTAAATGCCCTTTTAAATGGGTGGTCTGTATTATGAAGTACATTTAACCAACAGTTAACTAAATGTGATATTTTGAGATGTTGGTATTAGTACAAGTAATTCGAATTTAGGACATATGAACTCTCTGAAGTTGTCAGCAGTGTGCACGTTTTCTAGTAGTTGTGTCGTACTTATTTGTGATGATGCATACGTAAAACCTGTAACTGATTTATTGGTGATAAACACTGGTTTCTTGCAGAATCATATTAAATATTATTTTCAATATAGCCTAAAATTTTGTTAAGACCTTCTTTCGTAAATCGAAATCTTAAGGGTTGTGATTTTGCGTTAAATATTTTTGGTCGTCTTCGGAATTATTTCCATTAATTTTTGTTGTCACTTGACGAAGAATCTATTTCAAATTCCTTTTATAAATTATTCATATATACAAAAGATGAAAAATAATATCTAGACAACTAGGCTTGTACATTTAATTTAAAATAAAATAGGCATGCGTTAAATCGCCTTTTAGTAGTTAAGTGGTCAAATTCGAGCATTTAGCTTAAATGCGCTTTTATCCTCAAATGGCCCTTTAAATATGTTCATAATACGCTTGTATGATATTTAAATGCCACTAAACATAAAAGTCATTTTAAATACGTTGATAATACCGGGCGTTAAGGTCGCTAACACCAAGAGAAAATTATATATATACTAGAGACGCGTTATATTCAATTGCACGTCACTTATGACGCTTACAAGCTGTCATACCTGTATTAAAGAAACTAAAAAAGTTACTTAGTTAAATTATACTTGAGGGCATTTATTTCATTAGGTTAAATACAAAATTTATAAATTGATCGTAATATACCTATTTCATGGCAAAAGAAACACATAATTTCCGTTTCAATATTAAATTTCTTTGTTACATATTTTTAATAGACTGATAGTTCAACTCGGTGTTGGCAGATAAATCATATGTGTCAAAAAGGCGTGTGTTGTATATATTTTTCCTGTCAAATTTTTCATGTGTATTTTTACTTTGATATAAATAGCTTGAAAACAGTTCTTCTTAGAAGTGTACATATTGTTTATTATTTATTTGCGTCCTTTGAATATAATGCCGAAAGATTTATGTAAACAGTCGAAGCTTTTTACAAACATTTCTATAATCATCTGTTAAATTTAATGCGAATTGCGTAAGTATTGGTTATTTTAAATTTTATTATGGATACGTTATGAAACATTTAAGGTTTTTCGACAATCTAAATCAATATAACAAAAACTTGAGAAACTCTTAGAGCATTTCAATTACTAAATATTATTATTATTATTATTATTATTACGTTATAGGTATTGTATTGTGAATGATTTTTTTCTTTGGTTATATCAAATGTCAGTGACAGAAATAAAAATATATCCGGCAACATATACAAGACAAGTCGTCATGGATCTAGTATGACGTGCAATTGAATGTAACGCGTTTCCACCATACATATATAAACACATGAATCGTACATGCGTATATCTATATGCATACGCACGGTTTTCTTGAATTAGCGGTTTATATGAAATTGAAAATTACTTGCTTTATATTAATTAATGAACTTAGGGAAAAGAATAATACCACTATCGAACGACTAACCGTTAGTTTCGCTACCGCTCATCAGATTGACAAAGGCATCTGTTCCCTCTAATTATTCGATTTGTCTATTTATACAAACCGAAGTGATCTTTGCAACTATGAGAGATTAATTTCTTAATCTCTCATAGTTAGTTAGTCTCATTTTCGGACTGATGAGCGGTGGCGAAACTAACGATTAGTCTTCGATAATGGTGTTACTCTTTTCCCTAAGTTCATTAATCAATATAAAGCAAGTAATTTTCATTTTCATATAAGCCGCTAATTCAAGAAATCCATGCGTATGTATATAGATATACGTATGTACGATTCATGTGTATTAACAAATACGGCTAAGAACTTGATATATATGCGCTTAATACATATTAAGCCCATATTAAATTAATACATATATAAATATATATAACAATCATAATGAATCAAATAAATAATATAGCAATGTATTTTGAATGTTCCGAGTTTCTCCTTTTGTTCAATTATTCCTTTAAACTAAAAGATTATGCCCAAGGTACTTGTTTAAGTTTAATTTTAAACTGTGCGATAGCAAACTTTTTAATTTCTTTTGAGCACTATAAAAAATTGCGAGACTTGTTGGTGATTTGAATTGTGATATCTACTTGATTAATAGTTACATCAGTCAAACTCTGAATTTTTTGTGTCATACAAGTAAACGGTCACATTAAATTGAAATTTATTATAATGTTGAAAACGTAATATTAAATATACATGATGCGGCAGAGTAAACAAGTATTTTTTAAATAAAAAATAAAAAGACAAAAAATCATGGAAAAGAGAGATTTTTTACTCTAAAATAAAGACTATGTTACCATTTTACATAAAAAAGAACAATTATAATTTCAGTAAACAGCTATCCATAATACAAACCATTGCAAATATATAACAAAAAAAAACATTGTAGATAACATTCTACGAAATAAACAAAACACATTTACAAGAAGTTATTTTTTAAAATAGAGGAGAAAAAACATAATAATAAGTGGTATTATATTAACTATATTCGCACTTTTAGTAATAAAATTAATGCAATCTTCAGGCATACCGAAATAACAACTGTTATTGTTAATAAATATAATCTTGGAACTGCACTAACTAAAAATAAGGAAAAACCGAATCGAACAGATCGATAAATCTGGAGTATCAAATAAATATAATAAAGATTGTACAGCCATATATAGTGGACTAAGTGATCGGATGTTAGGAATACGATTAAAAGAACGTAATATAGCGATTTTACCCAGCACGAAGAATAGAGACTTCCTAGAGTATGCATATAAAACAATCTCTTAATTTCTTGCATATATATGTATAGGCCGGTAGGTGCATAATTCCTTTTAGTCATCTTATCTCTTTGATAATGGTATGTGGTCTATCGAAACATATGTTAGAGAAATTTAATAAAATTGTGAAACAAAGTCGAGTTTTATTTGAAATCAGTTAACCAATATGTACTTACAATTAATATTTACAAGAGACTACTGCAGGAACCATATTACTTATATATTGTTAAGGTGTGTGTTTGTAGTGTAATATAATAATAATAATTATAGTAATATGCCTTTATTGGATACCATGATGCAATACACATAATGCAATACAAAAAGTAATAACAATATTAATAATAAAAGTATATTGAAATCACATAACTCAACCTCAAGGCGAATCTCAGTGAAACTGTTTCATTAACCTTGTAAAAAAATACACAAACTCATTAATTAGACAATGCCTAAACCAGAGGGTCATAACTTAAATTAGACCTTTGTAGCTATAGTTTTTGGTACCTGAAAACGCCACCAGATAGCTCTGTATAGTACTGTCTTAAATATGTAGATTACTTAATTATCTACCTATACTTAACCGCCTTTATCTTTTTAATGTTGAATGCAATTGACTTTTTTCATGTTTAAATATTTTGTTGTGTTTAAGTAAAAGTTTTGGTTTATTTTCTTTGATTGCTTTTAATAATTAGTTATAACTATATATTTTACTTTTTAATATGTTTTAGTGTGTATTTTGATAAAATGTTCCGTGATATTATTTTTCTTTTCCAACGTATATTGCAGATTTTCGAAAACGAATTTCAACCGAAGCTTTTTGTTCTTCCGTCTAGTCCTTAGCAACGGTTGAGAATATAAGAATGAAACACTTTAAAATTGATATTGCGACATGAAAAAATAAAAAGTGAATACAGTATGGAGTGGAGAAAACAGAAGAACAAAGAACAAAATGGTTGGGACATGTGTGAAGAAAAAAGGAAAGTGTAAATAATTACTCAACGACGGAATGAAAACCATGTAGTAAATGGAGAGGCGAATCAACCGAGGTTGTGGAAGATCTCGGTAGAATATATACCTAGGTGTTAATAATTGGGAGGAAAAGATATGAAACATAAGGAGATATAAGTAAAATAGTACGATAATGTCAAATGCTGGCTGATCTATCTTGTAAGCAATCTAGAAAGATATAGCGACTGCTCCATCTCCACTTATGGGTACCATTGAGGATGGTCCACGTGTAATTCACATGTGTGATTTTAATACTCAGCTCTTTGGCGTTATAACAAACCCCCAGGACTCTTAGTTGAAATGCTAGCACCTGCTCTATTTGTGCCTTCTGAAGTGTTTCGCTCTTCTACTACTTCATGAGAGCTATCTAAATGGCCGTTTTCTGAACTATATTACTATCTTAGCAATACTTCTGACCCTTTGGTTAGAATAAAAAAAATCTTTCCCACTATCGTCATTTCTGATATAGTCGAATTCACCGAAATGAAAAGGAACATGACAAGTTTAATTTAACGTGTGCCATATGCAATAACACCTAAGCAACTTAAAGAAGTGATGGAATTCAAACAAGCCCTTTAGCTAAAAAATTAGCAAGAAACAGAAAGAGCAGCAGTAAAAAAAAGAAGAAGCAAAAATGTTTATGGCGTTTGCCCTTCATAGAAATAGTAACATTCTGAGTGCAGCCAATATTTCAAATATTTTCATAAATCATGGATGCCATTGTAAACACATACTAGCGGAAGATATGTTTTTAAGTTATATTTCTTATTTGAATTATTCAAAAGGCGCCAGGACAAAATGAAAAAGCAGAGTTTTTAAATATTTACACTCGACGAAATGCGAATGTATTGATCGTTTTTATACCCTTAATAAATATTGACTGTAATAGTAAAATCAAATTGATTAATATTTTGAAAAATAATCTCCAATTTAATGTATTTCGCACGTTCATTTACTGTGAAAAGTGTCTAATAACTGTACATTTTTCATAAATGGGAGAATTGCAATTCTGTATAATTTATTTGCTAATCAAAAACAACTATGCTGATGTGGTTTACCTATATATTTTTTTTAAATTCAGACGAGGCCAGTATTCTCTAAAATATATATTCAGAATTTATGATGTATTGATCATTAATATATATTATTCATACCGGCAAGAATTGAGTTTGTCCTTTGGGACGAAAATAATTTGGTAATCTCTTTGATTATTATAGATTATAGCTATAATTAATAGCTGTATTTAATTGACTTACTGATGACCATTTGCATTTTAGCAAATTTTATGTTTTAGAATGTCTCTCCTTGCTTAAATTTAACATAATTGTGAAATTGAGATTAGCATCTCATAAGCGTAGCTTAAAGGGTATTTAGCAATCGATTTGAAAATTATCAACTAAAATTCTAAATCGGAATGAGTAACTCAAAACAGAATTAATGTTATGTGAAAGTATAGTACCTACAGTATAGTAGTAGGTATATGCCAATAATTTTCAAAATGGTTGTTGAAAACACCTTTAATGGCGCTTATGTGATTATAATCAGAAAACAACGATCAACGAGAACCGATAAAGACGTTAGAAGCATGTCCTTGTTTTTCGGTGGGCGTACGAACGTGGTTGTCTACGCGGTCATCTGTGTAGATGAGATGTTGTTCGTAAGAATACATTGTTTTCATGTTTTTAAATACACACACGGAGTTAAAATTAAGAACAACTGACAAAAAGGGCAAAGAAAAATTAAAGATTCTCATATATGTATAATCTTAGTTATAAAACATATTAATTCGTATTGTCTAATTATACAGCAGAAATAAAAAACTATTTTAGTCATTTGTTTTTGCTAGTATCGCATGTTTTTGAAATAGATGATAATGATTGTATACAGGGTGAGTCATTAGTAGCCGCTTCTTCGATTGCTCTTTTGTGCTTTAAATAAAAGAAAAAGCAATTAGTGGAGGATCCATGGTTGCTTGTGGCGCATATTGTAAAAATACTTTAAGCTCTGGCGCACTTCCGGTTTCACCGGAAATGCACAAAACTTAATTTTTTTAAATGACTCACCCTATATATTTTTGGATTTTCTTGTACTACTTTAAGTTGCCTGTTCAACTGTTTTTTCTTTTCCAAAATTGAGCCAATAGTTTTTGAGTTATTAATTTTTTTTGAAAATATTTGACCAAAACACGTGTTCAGAAAAAAATCATTTTCACATTGTTTTTAAAAGTAAAAACATTGACTTTGGTGGTGCTTGTAGCCAAGAAAATTCTGCACCATTTAGTAAAGTTGCACTCGACAATACCTCAAGAAACTTTGTTTTTTCAAAGCCTACTTCCTGAAATTTTCACATACCAAAAACTTATTTTTTTTAAATGGAACACCCAGTATTTTATTGAGTCCTTTTGTTCCTTTTCTTATTCTCTTTCATTTTTGTTAACAATGTCCTATACCTATCTTTTATAATTTTTGAGATAATCACTATACGAGCAATTAGCGGTCAATTAAAGAACTACTGGCGCTGTTATCTGCACCCAAATATTGGTCCAATAATGGCTGGAATGCGGCTGACTGCCTGAGTCAACTGTTAAAGAAAGTCGGTATACATTTATGTCAAACTTATAAAAACATCGCTATTAGTTATCATCCAAATGAATTATTCTTATGAAGAGTTAATAGATATGATTGACATTTTGGGTGAATCTGAAAGAAACTCTTTGCTAGCATCCAGACTTTATGCACAGCGATCCCTGGTAGAAGTCAAACGAAGCCAGAAACCTTCAAAAATATAAAGTGGACGGTTTGAGTGAACAGAAAGCATTGAATATGAAAGAAAGAGCGGAAAAAGCAATAACTGGTGAGGATAAGACGTTTATGGTACTTGCGAGTGTAGTTGAACACCCCCATACTAGTATTACGAAAATTAGTCGGCAGTTAGATGTAAGTCAAATTTGAGAATCCAGAATAATTAGGAAATACGAAATTCACCCGTAGCATATTCATACACAGGGTTAGATGAAAGATATTTTCAGAATCACTTACATTTTTGTCAATTGGCTGCAGATAAATTATCCTGGCTTTCTCAATTTTTTGGTGTTTACCAACGAAACCTTCTATTCAAGTGAATACGTTCATCGTCACAATTCCGTTATTATAACACATACAATACCCCACTTTATCACACCTATAAACTTTCAAAATCGTTGGTCATTAAAACTGTGGGGAGGAATAGTGGGTAGTTACATAATTGGACCTTATTTCTTTGATGAAAATGTTAATGGAGGAGAGTATCTTCGCTATCTACGAACGGATTTTCAAAACTTTTTGAAGACATCTTCAAATATGTCAGTAAACATAACCTTTATTTTATTTTGATGTTAACCAACAGTGTTAAAAATTAAATACTTGCAACTGGACATTGCCGGAATTAAAAAATTGAATGCGATGGTCTTCATTCTATAAAATTATTTCTTTTGGTATAGTTGGATATAACATTTACTTTGTTTGACAGTTGACAAAGGAAGTCGGGCGGCATCCCTGCCTTCCATTGGTTCAACGAATATTTTGGTGCATAGAACAACAGCGCTCGTAGTTCTTTAATTGAGCGCTAATTGCTCCTATAGTGATTATCTCAGAAATTACAAAAGATAGGTATAGAACATTGTTAACAAAAATGAAAGAGAATAAAAAAAGGAACAAAATTCCTCAATAAAATACTGGGTGTTCCATTTAAAAAAAAGAAGTTTTTGGTATGTGAAAATTTCAGGAAGTAGGCTTTGAAAAGACAAAGTTTATTGAGTTATTGTCGAGTGCAACTTTACCAAATGATGCAGAATTTTCTTGGCTACAAGCACCACCAAAGTTAATGTTTTTCTTTTAAAAACAATGTGAAAATGATTTTTTTCTGAACACGTGTTTTGGTCAAATATTTTAAAAAAAAATTAATAACTCAAAAACTATTGGCTCAATTTTGAAAAAGAAAAAACAGTCAAACAGACAATTTAAAGCAGTACAAGAAAATCAAAAAATATATAGGGTGAGTCATTTAAAAAAATTAAGTTTCGTGTATTTCCGGTAAAACCGGAAGTGCGCCAGAGCTTACAGTTTTTTTACAATATGCGCCACAAGCAACCATGGACCTTCCACTAATTATTTTTTCTTTTATTTCAAACACTAAAGAGCAATCGAAGGAGCGGCTACTAATGACTCACCCTGTATATTAACACTATTAAGAGTTTCAGATAAGAATGCACCACATGATCATGATTACTAATATTTTATGTTTAAAACAAACAACTACTTTTTTCGAATTTAAAACGACGACAATGCTTCCTTCGTACATATTAAGAAGTACATTTTAAGTATAGAAATTTAATACATTTTGATTAATTAAAACTTTATTAAGTAAAATTTAAAATTATAGGATCAACATTACCGGCTTTCAGGGTAAATATAAATACGTTTTCTTAGTGTTCTTGATGGTTGTTTGTCACTCAAATACGACAAGGTAAAAGTGGGACACGAAACATGAAAGGATCCGAGTACACTGTCGCTTCTCGTTGATCGTTGTTCTCTGTTATAATTACGGATAGACAGTCAGGCTTACATTACAGGAATGGACTTAAACGAATAATGTAATTTTAAAATGCGCATTGCACATAGCAGTAATATAATAATACGTAACAAGCTGTACATTATGTATGTAATGTTCTAATGTATATATTGTGCGAATTTTGCCACCTCGGGTTCGTCAGTGTGAGGCAGGTGACATCCCCTTCCTTGTCTTGAATAACTACAACTTACGATATCTATGTACAGAAGTATTTGCATCTGTCGCGGAGAATGTAGGCGACGTTGCAGTGCGGGTTTTTGGGTCGATAGTTAGTTAATTGTAAGCGCTGTGCGTACCGGGCCGGTTACTTTCATTAGTTACATGTGCTCTATTGCGTAAATATGTCATTTTCACATTTGGCGTGAGATATTGTTGAAGGGTGGAGAAATGATGCGCTAGAATTCGTCGGTATTCAATTCAGATGTAAAATTTGCAATGTATTACTGTCGTTGCAAGTGCAAACCTGCGTAGTAAAACATGTGTCGTCGGATACATATAAAGCACGTATTGCTGGCTATGCAGTTGTTTATGAAGGGCAGAAAGCATTTAATTCGAATCTACATAAAGTGCTAGAGAGCGTAACGTTCCATAGAATACGGTGATTCAACCTGAGTTTACTTATTATTGACAAAATTGTGTTAACTGTAAATATAGGTGCCTTGCGTGTGCCCGAAGAATTCACCTTGTGAAAATATTATTGGTAAGACTTCAAATGTCGATAACATAATCGATAAATGATCAAATGATTTACTTTCATTTCAATTCTCAACGTGCACTGTGAACAGTTATCATCTGCCATATTTTTTATAAACTCTGCAATATTACTTCTGCAGACGGCGTATTTACTATTACTTGTTAAGTAATTTATTCTCTATACGTACGTATATTGATTCGAGTGTGAAAACTATCAAATCTGCCGATCCTTAGTTATAATGTCAAATTAAACAGAGATTATTATATTGAACTTAAGCAGGGATAGAAATAGTAAAACGTAAACTTGGCTAAAATGCATGCTAATGGCGGTCAATAAATACACCCATTACTAGAAGGACGAGCTCAAGAGTTTGCGATAAAGAAAATTCTTCTTCAATTTGACACAATCTTCAAAAAAATTCAAAATATCATAAAAAATGTATTAAACTATAGATGTTCTGACTGATTTTACTAGAATTAAAGATAAGTTAGTCTATCTAGAGGATATACCACCACAAAATGCAATCATATTTTGAATTTTGTTGTATGTACAGTTGCGAGATCATAAAGCGGGACATGTCTTATATTCAAATGCGCTGTTATTTTGGTGGTGTAATTTGGTTGTACTTTTTGGCAGTTATTAATTGTCATGTCAATTCACATTTTTACACAGCATTTTGAAGTTTAGTAGTAATGGATAACCTTAGATATAGGTCAATTACCGAAACATGCGATACACGTCATAAAGAATAATTTCGGTCCAAGTAACATTAAAGTACAATAATACCTACTAATCCTAATATTATTCTAGCTTCCGGTAACGTTTTATGTTACCAGAACTGTACGCCGTTGCAACATATAAAATGGTAACATTTTATTCTGTCAAATGTCATACTGTCATAGTTGTTTACATTTTTCAGTCACTTCATTATCATACGTATTTCTTCCATTTTTACTATATTTATACGCCGATTTCATTTTTAACAATCAGTTGTTTTCACAACTAAATCATGCCTAAACCGTTAGGTAAGCAAGCGAAAGAAATAATTCTCTCTTTTATCGGGTATTTTGAAAAAGAACGCGATAATAATGCGCCATTGCTACCCCTAACAGCAGTTCGAGAGGTAATATTTTCTGTTATTTATAGTTTATACAATAGACGTTTTAATAATAATATTTTTCATTTAGAGAGTAGCAAGTGCTTTAAATATTCACATTGCAACTGTAAATAAAATATCATCTACATCAAAACAGGGGGTTGGACCATCTAGCCCAAAGCGAAAACGGCCTAGAAGTAAGCCTGTTGTAAATGTTGATGACTTTACTCAGTGTGCAATAAGTAATACAGTATATGACATGTATAGAAACAGTAAGTTCTTAAGGATTTACGTTTATAAAATTAATATTTGAGTTTTTTACAGAACAACATATCACGCTTCATTCACTGAATATTACTCTTAAAGAAAAGGAACTCTTTTCTGGTGGCAAGTCATCTTTACGGACAGTATTACACAATATTGGCTTTAATTACAAGAAGGATGATCCTAAACGAGCTTTAATGGAGATACCGCAAATTCTATTAAAACGTGTTACATTCTTGCAACAATATGTTCGTATGAAACATGAAAATGTTCGCCAGTTTGTGTTCCTTGATGAAACCTGGGTTTTCCAAGATGGAACAATTCGTAAATCTTGGCAAAATGAATCTATAGAAACCACAAAAGCTTCAAAAGTAGGTGGAAAAAGGTACATTATATTTCTAAGAATAACATATTCTTATCTTATGTATATTTATTATATTATCTTGTTTTAGATATATTGTATTATTATTCAATAATTTCATTTATATCTTTACGTAAAGGCATAAACCACCAACTATATATGAAACCGATGATTTAGCAGAGAAGTATGGGCACGTAGTTCTTCGACTTCCACCCTACCATTGTATATTTAACCCCATAGAACTAGTGTGGGGAATAACAAAAACATACTATAACAATCACATTGGAAAATTTGGTAGAAAAGTGGACGAATGCATAAAACTGTGGAAAGAGGCATTAACACAAGTAACCCCAGACATTTGGGCAAATAGCGTTAACCACTGTGAAACTGAAATTCAAAAATGGTGGGATAGACAAGTAGGTTTTGAGAGACAAGATATATTACCTTTTATAATTAATGTAAATGATTTCGATTCAGAAGACAGTGTTAAAGGATGAAGAAAACTAGCATTTCAACTTAATATTATTTTCTTTTTATCATATGCTTATCGCAATGTTACGAGTTTTTTAATCACTAATATGTATAATAATATATAGATTTTGTGTATATTATTTTTGTGAATGTAGTCTAAAATAAATAAACACATGTATTTAGAATTTGTTTATATTTTTTGTAGACACAGTTGAATAATTTAAAACATATTAATAGTATTTCTTAATATTTTAAAATGTCAACCTAGTCCTAACCACACATTATTTTCAAAGTACAGCTTGCTCAAAGCAACGTTATTTGTCAACACTGTTATGACATCACAGTGACGTTTCATATGACGTGTATCGCCTGTTTGGGTAATTGACCTATACAAAGTTCCCTTTGTATCAAAAAACGATAAGGAAAAAGTTTTCAATTAATTTGGCTAAATAATAACGAATTTCTATAAAGACGCGGATGAAGTTTCGACATTAAGCAGAAAGCCCCCACAAATCCTGGCGATGAGTTCTACGCCGAAACTCAAGTTTACTATTAATCTTAATGGTGTTTTTGATGATATATAAATTCTCCCATTTTGATGTTTTTTTTAAAATTTATGTGTAATTGTTAGGTATAGAAGATGAAAAATAAAGTAAGTGTAACAAGATAGAAATGGGAAGGAAAGATAATTATAATAAAAAAGAATGAGTTTTGAATATAATTTAATAAAACATACAGAAATATACATTAAAAGTTTGAAAAATAAAGTATAATTGAAAAGTGAAATATTTCAAAAATTGAAGGACAGGAAATTTACAAAAAAAAAAAAATACGTATAACACTTGTGTTTTAAAAAAAATAAACTAAATTACCATTTAATACTTGGTGTCGAAATTACGCGCTCTGCGATAACGTATAAAATCGTTGTTTTTAATAATATATATGGACATATCGTAAAATAAATAAGTTAGAAAGTAGTAATACATTCTTTATAGGAATTACATAAGGTATAATATATATATATACACACAGGTAAACATGTTCTGGGGTAACTTTGCCGAAAATGCAACTGCAGACATGTGTTTTTGACACATTGGTCTTCGTCAGTCCAGTGTAGCTAGAGACTCAGGCGGGATAACCCTGATCTCCGATTGTCGCCTTTTACCTTCAAGATTATTCCGCCTTACTCCTTGGCTATGGTGTTTGGACAGAGAATTGAAATTACGTTTTATCAACATTCTCTCATAGAACAAGAAAAACCACATTAACTACCATTATAATAATAATCGTAAGTAATATAAATACTAATGCTGTGAGCTTCCTCTCTAAGGGCGACCACTTGGCGAAGCAACAATACTGTTCTCTATGAACTCTGAAAAAGAACAATAATGGTAAAAAGTTTGAAGAGACGAAGTACTCTTGTTAAAAGCTACAGTTATTTGTAATTTGCTAGTAATTTGCACTTGTTATTAGAAACTTACAACAGGAAACACAAGCAAGCTCATTTACATTTCAGGACTAGGTATCAAAATAAAGGACTAGAGAGGAACAAACAATAATTGTCAATGAAGTTCACTTCCTTTTGAATACAAGCGTTGCTGGTAGTTCAATAACATAATGGATTTATTGTATAAAATGTCGCCACAAAGTAGTCGTTGCTTTTAAATCCATTATTGTCCTTTTTGCTTCGCCGAGCAGTATTTCCTTGAAATTCTGGAAATAGGGTAAAGGTATTGAAGCTAAATTGCACGGGGAATATCCAATATCTTCAGAGTCACAACATATAATTGGAGGTTGCAAATAACACTGGCCAGCAAAGTTTTTACCCTGTCAGTAAATGACAAAATATACACCATAGAAGTACAAATTAATCAAACAGGTTTAGGTATTGGCTTAGCTATGGTTGCAGGTTGAGATTTTTATAGTATGGCGGATAATTTGGCCTAGAGCCTTGCACGGGTCATAATCATACTTTTAATACAGACGGGGGGGGGGGGGGCATGCCGATTTTCCCCGTCTATTATAAAAATCAACATTCTGATCAATATGAATGTTTATGCCATGGATAGTACGAAGGCACCAAATAAGTATATATTTATTATATTTGAAAGGAGAAATTAGATGAGGAACAATAAAGCAATTCATTCTCAACCAGTTTTATCATTTTATTGCTTGGATTATTTATTAGTACACTCACATAGCAATATTTGTAGATATGTAACAGATAGTCCAGGAAATATAAGGTCGTATTAGAGCTTTTAATATAGATGCTATTTATTATTCCGATACAATGACACTCTATGTCTAGACAATTAATATGTATGTACACATAATATAATTCTAAATAATTCGAACGGCTAAGGGATTTGTCAGAGCTGGTACGAGGTAGGCGCCATAAATTCTCGGCCTGACAGACTTATACAGGTTCAAACGTGTTCAAACTACGTCACGTCATGCATGAATATACGCAAGGTGTACACTATAAATATGACGGTTCGAAGCCTAGTAGTTTTTAGTAACCAGCCAACCCACGTGACTAGCGCACGAAAATGTCTGAAGTAACGAAAATTATCAACAAAAGAAGGGCATACACCTTATCACATTAAACAACGTTTAGACGGCGTTTACGGTGATTCGTCTCCTTTGTATTCACTGTAAAAAAGTGGGCAAAATGTTACCGTTTGGGACAAGAATCCCTGGAAGATGCTGATCGGTCGGGTCGACCAATTGAAGTGATAACGTCTCAAGAAATTTCAATTATTGAACATTTAGTGCTAGAAGATCGACGTTTCAATGTGAAGGAATTAGCAGTGATAACAAACATTTCCGAAACAAGTGTTCGCCGAATTCTCCATGACCATTTGGGTATCAATAAAATTAGTGCTAGATGATGGGGTCGCGACTTCTTTCTGCTCTCCAACGTGACAGTCGAGTCGATTGTGCGCAGTCGTTTTTAAACATGTGTGGAGACGACCCAAAACCGATTTTGGAGTCGATTGTCACAGGGGATGAAACAATGGTTATGTTTTACGTTCCTCTATCGAAAAGGGAGTCCATGGAATGGCGGCGACCTGATGAACCTCGTCCCAGGAAGGCGAAAGTCGTTCAATCAACAAAAATGGTTATGGCCACAATATTCTGGGATTGTGGGGGCATTTTGCTAATTGACTTTAAAGAGCGCTATACAAGTGTGAACGGCACATATTATGCGTCTTTATTGCATAAATTAAGGAACAGTATTCGTGCAAAATGTCGTGGTAAATTGACAAGAGATGTGCGATTATTGCACGACAATGCTCCCGTCCATACTGTCGCTATTTCACAAGCTGCCATCCACGAATGCGGCTTTCAAGAATTGGAACATCCACCGTATAGTCCAAATATGGCTCCTTGTGATTTTTTGTTTGTTTTCTAATTAAAAAAAGGCCTTAGGGGATGTAGTTTTAAGGACGACAGTGAGTTACAAGCAGCTTTTATAGAATATTTTGACGGAAAAACTTCAGATTATTTTTACAAGTGTATCGAATTATTAATTAATCGTTGTAATAAATGTATAGAAGTTAGAGGAAATTACATTGACAAATAAAAATTTCTTTTTTGTATATCAGGCCGAGAATTTATGGCGCCTACCTCGTATGTACAGTTATTGAATCTTAGTACGAACTTAAAGTGCAATTGTTTTATTTTACCATACACTTATTCTATTTGCAAGATTTATAAGATTTACTAATGCCAATCAGATTTCAGTCCCGGCCCGGTCCGTCTAATACAGAAATCCGGCTTGACCGAGCCCTCCCGAGGTCTATTGCAATGATATTTGTATACTTCCGTTCTTGGTGATTATTCACAGATTCGTCAAAGATAAGCCTAAAAGCAATATGGTTACATAATGAAAACCTCAGCCCTTCCATTCCAATAGCATATGCTGTTTTCAATACATTGTGTTAAAGAGGATGAAGTAAGAAGACTATTCTTGTAGTATATGTGCAGATTTTAAAGTTATTGCAATTATTTTGAGTAAGCAATTAGGTTATAACAATACTGTTGCTTTTTATGTCTTTGGGGTAATCATGACAGGAAAAACATTACATTAAAGTGAATTCAATAGCAAATTGGTAGTAGGGTTAGCAAAATTCGTAATGTTAAAAATACATGACAATATAATATTTTATATCATAATAGTAATTTGTTTGAAGATATAGCAGAAATATAACGTCAAGCGCTTGGTATAATAATAAAAAATTTGGATAGTCGTAATAAATATTTTTTGACTTTGTTTTTAAATGTGTGCCGCTCTCTAATAGAACTGATATATAAATGTATTATAGTCTATGATAAAGAGAGCAATCTCCAAATTATAAATCTCTTTTTGAAATAATGCAGTGGTGCATATACGAAATTTTTTGTTTGTTTTGAATGCATGTTTCTTGAAGTTTTTTTCAATCAAGAATATCCATGAGGGCTAAAACGAGTATACCGTATACATTACACAGTTGAAATAAGTAAAAGTATTTCATTTTCTGTCAAAACAATTGTGTTTAATGAAATCGCAATAAAATTAGATTTAACATCTAATGGCCTAAGATATAATATGCCACCCCATTTGATTAAATAAAGTCATTGATATAGTACATATGCCTTATAAATACTTCTAAAGCGTATACATATACAGAATATCCATTACTGGCTACTGTTGCTGAACACTATGGACTTTTTGAAGTGTGGGATTCTGAAGGGTAAGATCTATATTTCACATATTATTATGTCAACAAGCACTTTAGCTGAATTGTACTGAAGGTAACTGATAGTTTGAAACACGTATATACAGTAGCCTCCATACACCTAGTGTATAGTTTCCATTTGCTAGCGTTACCTGCCGTGTAGGTTAATTTTGTCTGCGATAAATTGCAATAAACTACCGACAGAAGCTATAAAATGGTTCTTGCTGTTTCTATTTGTTATTTTGTCATTAGCATGCTATGTTTTAATGAAGCCCCTACATTAAAATGACATTTAAATTAATTTTATATATTTCTTTAAGATATTGACTACGAATACTTTAATGTTTATATACTGGGTGTCCCAGAAATAAAAAGACGGAGTAGCAGAAATCGGAAGCTAGATTGTGTAAAAACGTACCCTCAAAATATCAAGTCTTTATTTGTGCGCAGACGGCAGAAAGAAAATAATAAAGAATTCAATTGGCCTTACGCCGACCCTGCACTAAATATCCACTTTCACAATCGGTGCTTTTCAGAACCACCATATTACTTGTGTTAAAAAAAGGAGGAGGAATAGATACTTCATAATAAATATCAAACCATTAATTACTTTAATTTTAAACTTGCTAGAAAAATACGATTTATTGAATATTCTAATAATCAGCTGTTTCCAACTCCGAACACATTAAAGAGCAACAACCTTCCTATTTTGAAAATAAAAACAATCTTTTATTGCCTGCAAGAAAATAGGTCACCCATCTGGGTCAATAACCGACTACATAGCTGCGTTATTTAGACACATCCCGCAAAAAATATGTTTTTACGATTTAACGTTTTTTTCTCGTTTTATACAAATAAAAGCGTATTTTTCTCTATGAATGCGTCTTCGTTTCTATTTACAAATGAACATTCTTACGTGAATTATAAACAGGTCCGTAATGTAATTTTTTTTATCTAAAAAACAACATAGAAAATTAAAATTTTAATTTCTTCGTTATTGCGGTATATTTGGGCCTGTTTCTGTTCGGACTTTACATATCTGCTACTCCGTCTTTTTATTTCTGGGACACCCTGTGTATATGTATGTAGTCGCATTGTTTCAGGTAGCGTCCCGCGTAGGCGTGCTTGTGCCCTTTTCTAGACATAAGCACTCCCCTTCTTTTAAATTGCGTCCTAAAATTTTTTTGGCGAAAACAATTGCAGGTCGCATTTCAAATGAGGTGATGCATCACAATATGCTGCGAGTTTCTGTCAAATTTAGAAATAAATGAAGTAAAAATATGACAAACAAATAATTTGAGAAAATGAAAAAACTGCCGCACCTGCTAGTTATACATAACACTTTGGAGATATCACTTGTATAAGAAGTTTCTGGCGTCCCAAATTTCTTATGCAGATAATATCTCCGTTATTTCAGTAGACACAATAATGAAACATAAACTGTTTTAAACGACATTAAAAATACTTTCAGATTCCGCCCTTTGATGCGCAAGTATGTCAACAACACTTATATCATCACCCCTACTAAATTGCTTCTTAATTTTTTTGTCGAAAACAGTTGCAGGTAACATCAAAGAACAACGATTAACGAGAAGCGACAAAGACGTTAAAAGCGCGTCCCTGTTTTTTTTTTGTGAACGAGGCGGGCGTTGTCTGCGCGATCGTCTGTCTAGACGAGATGTTGTTCGTAAGAATGAATATTTTTTATTCTCTCAAATAAACAAACAGAGAGTTAAAATTAAAAACAGGTTATTATTATATTGACACAAAGTTGACAAAAAGGTCGACTTTAATAAATCCAGTTATACATTTAAACATACGAAATTTGTCAATATTACCTACGACAATAAATCAGTTTAAATTACTTTGTTTTGTTTGCGTGAAAATTGCTTTTTTCTTTTATAAATATGCCTTTTACGTTTAGCACTGAAGAGTATGTTGATGTGCTCTTAATTTATGCTAAGTGCTGAAAAACATTCTCAAGACGCTTTCCTAATCGTCAGCACCCATCACTTATGGTATTTGTCACCGCAGAACAGAAAACGCGAATTGTTTTTTCTAAATTCAAACCTAATAAATATTTACGATCCGTTAGAACAGAAGAAACCGCTATCAATGTTTTAGCATAATGTGCTATAAAACCTCATATTTTTATTTGATCGTTGAATGATCGTTTAATTCATGAAATAGGACAATTCAAAAATATCATCGAATGTAAAACAACAAATAAAATAAGTGTTAATGAAAAGGTAAATTTTTGTGTGTATGTAGGTATGATAAAAGTTAATATTCAATATTTGTTTTTATTTTCAGGAAGAGGCCTGGCAGAAAATACTAAAAAGCTTCAATGCTCAAAATATAGGGGTTAGGTCATTAACTCAAATAAAATGTAAATATGATAATCTTAAAACGAAAGCCAGGAAAGAGTGTGCTAAATATAAAAGTTATTTAAGAGGTACAGGTGGTGGTCCTTCAGTCAAAGACGAGTTAGATGTTGTAATACAGGCCGTTCTTGAAATAATTAATTTAAAAACGGTGGTGGGATTCAGTAGTCCATTTGATAGCGACAGTAGTGTTACTAGTGTTGTAAGGCCACATTAGATGTATGAAATTAATTTTTTTTATACTAACCACATATTACCTGATAGTAACTAGATATATCCTTTTAGAATGTTTTGGCTGAAAATGTGATAATGGAAGAAGTTCGGATGTGCGAAGGAAATGAAAACAGATTTTTAAATGTTTCTGTAAGTAATAATATAATTTTTAAAAAAAGGATTATATATTACAATTAAAGTATATTGATTTTTTTAGGAATCTGAAGAAATTAACCAGTGTGCCACACTCGAATATTCTAATATTTCTGTAACCATAAATCATTAATATGAAAAATGCCTTATTTTATCAATTTGTATTTTAGGGATTTGAGGACGTTGAAGTAATAAATCATTGTGATGTTGGATTTCAAAACCCTAATATTATCGTAAGTTTTGAATTTGTTAGATAGTTATTAAATGTTTTGTTGCGTTTTATTTTTGTAGGATGCAGTCATTCCTTTAGATTCTAAAGGAATTCTAAAGTTTAGAACATAACTATGGCATATCCGATGAAAAGGAAAATATTACGGCTTCATGTAGTACTCCAGTCACTGGTAAAACACATGTAAGTATTTCTTGAAATGTAAATAAACAAAAAGTTATAGGTTTATACTAACTAAATTTTTATGGCAGCCAATCAGAAAGGGAATTGATCCATCCCCAAATTTTGGACAACAGGAGTCTAATTGGAGCAAATATGTTCCGTCTAAGCTGAAATATAAAAAAAATTCTAAACTTCGGCCAGTAGTTCCAAATGTAATATTTTCTGCCAAGGAGCAATATTACAAAAGAAAACTTGAGCTATTGGAACAGTCATTCGAAAAGGAAGATATAGAACGGGAAAAGAGAATGAAAAGAGAAGACGAGGAGCATCAAGCAAAAATGTTGATGTTGAAATTAGATATAGAACTAAAACAAAATGAAATATAAAAGCAAAAAAGATATTTTTAAAAAACAATAAATATTAATTTACAAACGAGCAAAATGTTCATTAATTAACAGATGTCGAACATTATGACCCATATATAAATTATTTTCAACAGGTTGTAAGATATCTTCATTATTGTCCATCTCTTCATTATCTAATAAATCTTCGGGAAGCAAATCGTTCATATCTATAGCTATATTGTGCAATACTGCTGTTGCCACTATAACAGCCATTGTCGTGTCAAGTTTTAATCTCATTCCATATCTTAATATAGGAAAACGACGTTTCCATACTCCGTACTGCCTCTCAACAACATTCCTAGTTCTAATGATGGACTCATTGTATAGATTTTCAGCTGGTGTTCTTGTTTCAAGCAACTTCGTCATAAGATAAGACCGTAAACTGTAACCACTGTCACCTATTAGAATATATCGACCAAACTCTCCATTCTCAAATCTGTCTCGTAAGTTGCTATTATTAAAAATAGTTTGGTCATGAACAGATCCTGGCCACCTTGCAACAATGTCTCTAATTTTCAAACTTGCATCGCTCACAGTCTGTATTAGAGCAAAATAAGATTTTCTTGATCTAATAATTTCTGCATCGATTCCACCAGGAGAATCTATTTTGATTAACGTGCAATCTATAGCACCTATGACTCTAGGGAACGATGCTATCTGATAAAACTTCTCGGCAGATCTTTCCATTTCCCTATTATCATTATACATTTTAATATATTGTGCTCTTAAAGAGGCTAATGCTCTTGATACCCTTTTTATAATTCGGCATGCAGAAGATCTTGATACACCAACAAAATCAGCCACAGCAATTTGCATATTACCTGATGCATAAAATCTTAAAGTTAATAAGAGCTGCTGTATAGGTGTAATACATCCACCTCTAAAAAAATAAATTTGTTTTAATGTGTTTCCTACCTATATAGTCAAAATAAATTTCACCTTTGTGTTGGTAATTTTATCACATCTTCAATTTCTTCCAACAAACTTAATACAGTTGTTTTTCGTAGGCGAAATCTTTGGAAGAAATTTAAATCATCATATTTTTCAAAATAGTCCACTCTTTTTCTGTATAATTTAGGTCTTCTAATAACTATAAATTCTTCATCTGAAGAACTTGAAGAAGACGTATCAAAAAGATTCATTTTTAATTTTGTACAACTTCAAAATACTGAAGAATTGAAATCAAATCACACGTTGAAATTAATTATGACAAACATATAGGTTAATTTTTAACTAAAGCTGGCTTTAATCACGTTAAAAGCCCGCCCGGAGATCTTTATTTTTAAAGCCACTTTTGTCAACTTTAGGATTTAAAATTTCATTATGTTGTCGTTAAAGTCAACTTTAAAGTTAAAGTTGACTTTAAATTTATTATGAAATCGGCCGTTACTTGTTTAAAATTTTAAATGGAACGGTATATTTTTAACATCGTAATATTGAATCACAAAAAATACTGAAGAGAATGATGAAAACCGGAAGTTGCTACCTTCTTTCTTGACGAAGATATAGTCATACGAAGATAATCCAGAGAAATAAAAAATTTTAAATATAAATTTATTTATTTATTGGGAGTAATAATTTTATTTTTATTTTAAGAGGGTCTATAGATAGTGTATAGTTCGTTTTCACTTGAATTTTTATCATACTCTTCCATAAATGTATTTATTTCAATATTTTTATCTGTTCTATAATTCATTGGAAATGTTACGTTAGATTCTCCATTTAAATGTTTTCAAATTCTCTAGCTATTATTTTTTAAATATTATTTCTTATCCTCTCCAACATTGAAATAAATCAATAATAATACTGAACAGTTACATTATTATGAGATTTACAAGGTGGGTCATGAAAATTGGAATGTACAAATATTAGTGTCACTTGTAGTTAAACTTTTTGTACGTATTTAGCAAATTAAACCTTTTTGGACACCTGCACATAATTATTAAGTTTGTAAAATGCCATATTATAACGTTGGAGCTTATGACATGATCAGAATGTATTTTCAATGCTTTGAAAATGCATTCTTGCTTCGCGGCAATATTCCATAAATTATCTCCAAAAGAAGACATTACTGAGTTTTTATTCGCCTTGCCAGATGTTCTTGTTTTTTATTTATGGGGCGGAATAGAAGATATAGTTTATCACAAAAAGCCGATTACAACAATTGCTGCCTCCGAAATTGAAGTAACTGTGCGTTAGACTAATCGAAAATAATGGTAAACACTTTGAACATTTGTTAAGTTGAAGTCTTTTTTTTGTTTTATTTTTTGTACTTTCTGATTTAAATATATTTTTCTTTTCCTTTACTTTCACGTGCAGCGGAATTTTTAAATCGTCGTACAAGAAACTATCACGGCGATATCGCTTGTGCGCCGCACAGTCTACAGACCAAATATCAAATATTTCTTATAGTTGTTTTTTATAGTGAATTAAAATTTGCTGGTTAGCTTTAAAGTGATATTTACAACAATTTTTTATTTTTTTCTCAAATTTGAACTTTCTAAGCATATTAACATGTAGCACCGCATTTGGAATGCCACCAGCAATCGTTTTTGAAAAAAAGTTAAAGAGCAATTTGAAAAAAATGGGGAGGGGGGGGGCGAGGGATAAGCGCTTCAAAAGGTGAAATCTCAAAGAGTTTACTAAAAAACATAATACACAGATACTTACTCTAAACTTTGAACACTCGATCTTCTAGTTGACGTTCTAGATATAACACTAATTCCATCTAAGTTGTTGTCGTACGCTCTATTATCATACGTTGCATATTCTCTTCTATGTCTACTACTGTTACTTTCCTTTCTAGCACGACTACTCGAACTTTCCGTCCTGGAACGATGACTCCGTTCACTTCGTTGACTTCTCTTGCTCATCTGACTACCGCGCGCACTTTGTCTGGCATCATCAGTTTCCCTACCGATCTGGATGACCACGGAGTCGTCGTCTTCCTCGTCGATTGTGTTGACGTCCAAAATTGCAGGATGAATGACCCGGCGTTTTCCAGGTGCTTGATTTGGAAGACTTTGTCTATTCACGTGAGCTCGTGCCAGGTCATTACCAACGCTCTTCGGAATTTTTGAAATCTCCTCCATACTCTTGCTTTTATTTTTTGTTTTATCCATGTTGTTCCTTCGTCTTCGATATCTGAGCGGAATTCGATTATTTCATTCTATTGTTATTCTGATGTTCTGATAAAACCGAAGGATTACATGTGTAGAAAATAGCACTGCACGAAATACACCATCTCACTGGGATATATTAACTGACTGATAACGAGATTGGCAGAGGTATGAGCTGCAGGTGTTCCATGTGTTGTATAATTTTCACTTATCGCAACTGATAAAACACGCATATATAGATGTGTATGTACGTGTAAATAATACGAACTTGTGATAAGCGTAATTTTCTTTTAAAATTCAACAAGATTATCTTAAATAATAGTAGGACATTCCTAGCGAAAGAGACGTTCATTTGTGTGAATGCCGCCGACGTTTGCGGGCGAGCGCTGAGCGTTACTAATAAAACAAACACAACAGGTGAAATAAAGGCCAACAAATAAATGTAGTAGATTATGTCATTGTATGAGTAATTAATATCGATCGAATTAGTATAATTGAATTGATATCGAAAGCGGTTTTCGTCTATTATTCATTGACGAACTTTTCATACAGGTTTTGGAGTTGAAATACATACTTCCTGCTGCAAATCATATTTCTCTTTTCGAAAATCAAATACGCTCATTATCCTTTCTGTAGCTATCGATACTTTTGGGAAAGGAATGATAATATTAATGATAAAAATATAATATTGTCATATGTTAATTAAGAAAGATGTAAATAGTATCTGTATCAAATAATATAAGAGTTATATATACAGGGTGTAACAAAATAAGTGTAAAACATTTCAGGGGGTGATTCCTTAGCGAAAAAGAGATAAGGTCTTTCATATAAAAAAACTTCAATGGAGCATCCCTTGTTAAGATACAATTGTTTTACAATTTTTCTCACAAACACTAAAAATGTAATTTATTTCCAATGTAACTTTTTGTCTGATTATTTGTTTACCATTTAAAAATCTATTTCCAATACCTTGTTTCATTCGAAACAAAAAATGTCTCTTGAATTTTTTGCCCAAAAGTAGTCAGTTCGCAGCAAAAAATTATTTTACGAACAACTACAGAGATACATCGTCATAAATGCGAACTGGATTAGTATTGTTATTTTGTAGTTACTACCTGCATCAAAATACATATGATTAAAGATGAATAAACAAAACTAATTTATTAATAACAAAACATAAAACATGTAGAAATCATAGTAAATGTTCAATATGTCCACCTTCAGTCATTACACATGCGTCTAGACGTCGGCGCATTGATCCACGTATTCGCTCAAATATTCCTGGATTCTCTCTAATTACCCTGCACGCATCGATGATGCGGTTTCTTAAGTCCTCTACATCGCGAACAGGAGTAGGATAAACCAAAGTCTGTAAATGGCCCCAAGTAGAGAAATCGAGAGGATTGAGATCCGGGGATCGAGCGGGCCAATTCTGTGGTCCTCCTCGACCTATCCAATGATTTGGATATGTTTGGGTTAAATGCTGACGTGCTGCTTGACTAAAATGGGCGGGAGCCCCATCATGCATAAAAAACATATCCCTTCTGACGCCCAAAGGAACTTCCTCCAGCAGTACTGGATGCACTTCTCTTAAAAATTGAGTGTATGCCTCACCATTTAATCGAGGAGGTAGAAAATGAGGGCTAATTAAATAATCCCCAATAACTCCGAGCCACACGTTAAGAGAAAAGTGTTCTTGATGGTTAGCTTGTACAATAGCGTGAGGGTTTTCATCAGCCCATATGTGATTATTATGAAAATTAATTATCTTGTCCCGAGAAAAAGTACATTCGTCTGTGAATTCGATCGTCTTCAGAAAGTCAGGATTTCTTCTAATCATTTCCAGCATCCAATTGGAAAATTCAAGACGGTTCGGAAAATCTCGCTGTAACAGTGCCTGTACTCGTTGCAGATGGTAAGGGTATAAGAGTTGTTCCTTTAAAATTCGAAATACCGTCATATGATCAACATTTAACTCGAAAGCAATCTTTCTAGTACTGCTAGTAGGTTGTTCTTCAACCAAATTAAGTACTGCTTCTTCAAGATGTGCTGTTCTAACTTCTCGATGGCGACCACAATCCTGCGTTCTTTTGTCGAATGAACCATATTCTCGTAATCATTGATGAAGTCGGGCAAATATTCTATGCGAAGGAAGCTGTCGTTGAGGATACATTTGAGCATATCTTCTAGAAGCTTCTAACCCATTCCCCTGCGACAGACCGTAAACGTAATGCATATCAGCCATTTCCTCATTTGTATATGCCATTTTAATAACAAGTGAATTATTAAACTAACAAATTACGAACAAAACAACGACACACAATTAAGTATCAATTCAATTTCAAAAATTTACAAACTGACAGCGTGATACCACTACTAGCGGTCTACTAAATAAATTAGTTTTACATTTTCGTTTTATGACGATGTATCTCTGTAGTTGTTCGTAAAATAATTTTTTGCTGCGAACTGATTACTTTTGGGCAAAAAATTCAAGAGACATTTTTTGTTTCGAATGAAACAAGCTATTGGGAATACATTTTTAAATGGTAAACAAATAATCAGACTAAAAGTTACATTGGAAATAAATTACATTTTTAGTGTTTGTGAGAAAAATTGTAAAACAACTTTTTTTGTACCCCCTTTATGGGGCTGTATCTTAACAAGGGATGCTCCATTGAAGTTTTTTTATATGAAAGACCCTGTCTCTTTTTCGCTAAGGAATCACCCCCTGAAATGTTTTACACTTATATTGTTACACCCTGTATATATATATACAGGTGTCCCAGAAATAAAAAGACGGAGTAGCAGGTATGTAAAGTCCGAACAGAAACAGGCCCAAATATACCGCAATAACGAAGAAATTTAAAATTTAATTTTCGGTGTTGTTTTTTAGATAAAACAAATTACATCACGGACCTGGTACAGAATGTATGTTTATAAATACACGTAAGAATGCTCATTTGTAAATAGAAACGAACACGCATTCATAGAAAAATACGCTTTTATTTGTATAAAACGGGAAAAAACGTTAAATTGTACTCATTCATATAAAACATATATTTTGCCAGATGGGTGACCCACTTATTGCAGACCATAAAAGATTGTTTTTATTTTTAAAATAGGAAGGTAGTTGCTCTTTAATGTTTTTGTGAAACAGCTGATTATTATTATTTTAGAATATTCAATAAATCGTAGTTTTTCTATAGGTTACAGTAAATATCAAGAATATAATTATTTTTTTCCAGCAGGTGTAAAATTAAAGTAATTAATGGTTTGATATTTATTATGAAGTATCTATTCTTCCTCCTTTTTTTTTTAACACAAGTAATTTGGTGGTCCAGGGTCGGCGTAAGGCCAATTAAATTCTTTATTGTTTTTTTTCTGCCGTCTGCGCACGAATAAAGACTTGATATTTTGAGGGTACGTTTTTACACAATCTAGCTTCCAATTTCTGCTACTCCGTCTTTTTATTTCTGGGACAGCCTGTATATATATTTCAGATAACGTGTGATATTTAATTTAATAGAATTATTTATGCCTTATATAAATATAAGATCGCCCTTAGAACGTAAAATCTTCCCCCCCCCCCAGTGTAGAGGTCGTCACTATTTAGGAACACCACCTTCTCAGGTTGCTTGCGTGCAAAGTGATGTTAATTGCGCCAGCCTATTTGAATCCACGACCACCGCGGTAATAGGGAATCCTTGATGGTAAGAAAGAAAACAAGGAGGAGGAGAGGGTAATGGATTGAGTCAATAGTTAAACAGCAATAAAGAAAATAATCAAAACTGAAAGTGACGTTTTCTATATTCTTTTATATGTTTTGTAATATTCTACGTTTTCAGTGGTACCGGTCAATGTACGTTTATACAATTCTTTCAATTTCACTGAGGAAACTCTTATTCCAACCGTAATCCATGAAATACTAGATTTCGAATATGTCATTTTCTTATATACTATCGGAGAAACAACTTGAAAACTATTCGTAATTGTTTCAATAAAGTTATTATATTGCTGGTCAACACCCGGGCGATCGGTGGATATTACTCCAGTTTTCCGCCCATAGTGATTCTTTAAATAGTTCAATATTTTTCATATTATTTAATTGTCTATATAATATCTTTTTACTTTTTTTTACTAAGTTTTATTAAATATTATTGGAAACTCAAGCAACTGGGTTGAGTGGTATGACAAACCGTTTTAAATAAATATTGTTCTAAATGTTGGTAAATTCGACTAACATAAATATTATCCAAACAATTATTCTTTCTCGTCAGTTCGTTCACAGTGATACTAAGGTTATATGGAAATAGCAAATCCTTAAAATCCCGTAGTTCTCTTGACGATGATAGAACATTTATATTGAAATCGCCACAAAGAATAATACAAAATTCGCAGGAGCTTTGCTGAATTTCTAGCATTTTATTAAGTTTTCTCAAAAATTGCTATTGAAAAATTACCTTCACTCCTGTAAATTGCCGCTACCAACAACTTCAAACCGGGCAATTGAATTTTAATACAACTCAGTCGAAATGCATTTTAACACAAATACTTTTAAACGCCACTGAACCTGTCCTTGTCACTACGTATAAATATAGCTACGTCTACGTGTTTATGGCTTCTTCTACTAAGTCAAACAAAAGTCATCCAGATTTATTTCTTTAATCTCTTCTATCAAGCACCAATGTCCATAAACACAAAACACATCATTATTGGTTTTTTGCAAGGGTCTTGGTCAGTGGCGGTGAGTGGTTCAATACTTTGGGGGTGCACAACTTTAGAATAAAAGAGCGTTGTTGACAAATCGCCGGGGGCGAAAATTTTTTTGGGAGCCACGCCCAAAAATACTTTTTTGGGCTATCAAATCGTAGAAATTAAAGGAACTTATTAATAAATTAAAAATTAAGTAACTTACCTCGTTGAGTACCTTGGCCTTGTCAAACAATTGTTTTTATTGATAAATGTATAATAGTTTTTATATTTCACAAACAAGTTTTGTATTGGAAATTAATTCGTCTCTCCTTTTTTGAGATAAATTATTCTATGACCAATTCATTAAAATTAAGAATTTCTTGAATCATTTGTTTCTCAATAGATAACATTGCGAGTGCAGTTAGTCTATTCTCGCCCATTGTACTTCTAAGAAAAGTTTTTATTCGGCTTAATGTGGAGAAACAACGTTCCGCTTTTGCGATCTCCCGACCGAAGTGCACTGATTACATGTGTACACGGACCAGCTTAAAATATCGAACGTCACCGACTGTCGCGGGGAAGAAAGAGTGCGGGCGGAAAAAGTTGCACCAATTATGTTTAATATTCACATGTGCAGTGAACGATTAGGCGACGCGGTGAACCGATGAAAGGCTTGCTTGGAT
The DNA here is from genome assembly GCA_963170755.1 of Amphimallon solstitiale. Lineage (NCBI taxonomy): Eukaryota > Metazoa > Arthropoda > Insecta > Coleoptera > Scarabaeidae > Amphimallon > Amphimallon solstitiale. Next base: position 233,651,376 of record OY720675.1, on the reverse strand, counting down.
ATTAGTTGGAACAATTTACGTGTTATAATTTCTGATCTTTGCGTTCTTGACGAATAAATTATTTACAGAATGATAAAATTGAAATATGTTTTTGAAGTGTAAACTTCTTTAGACGCGTTGCGCTGATTGTAGGCAGTGAACAAGACTGACCTGCAACGCTCGGATATGTAACGCTCGGATATGTGTAACGCTCGGATATGTGTAACGCTTGGATATGTGTAACGCTCGGATATGTGTAACGCTCGTTCGGGTAAAGTCGGCTAAGGGAACAAGATAAATATATCATATAAAGGTATTTAATTTCAATTAAATTAAAATTTAAATGAATAAATAAATTCATGTCCCCGAGCAGGTTCGATCCCGAGCCGAATGGGTATGACCAATGTATGACGCCGGCACGTTGCATCAGACCAAGCGCGGGACGCGTAATCGAATATTCATATCGCGTATTTATACATATACATACGTCACTGCTATACTCGTTCGGCGACCGTTACATGGGAGAGCATGACGCATCAGCCGTATAATACGTTACTGAAATTATACGAGTCTATTTCGTATTATTAACCTCGCTTTGATGAAGTTTACACTTCTGCTGTGTGGTTTTAAGCACACTCATTCTTCTTGTTTTTTAGGAAGAATACACATTAAATTTGGGAGTGCACGTGCACTTGTGCACTTATTGAGGAACCGCAACTGGTCTTGGTAACTCTGATGTGATAGTGTCTTTTATTGATTTACTGTACAATGAAATAGATGCGCGAAACTCTTGTATCAAAATATTCCTAGACCCTAAGTAAAGCTTTCGATCTAGTAAATCACAAAGTATTGCTCAATAAATTGTATTTTTACGGTATATGAGAGAACATATTGGAATGGTTTAAAAGTTATCTCGGTGATTTGAAGCATTATTAATTCAAGCATCATTTATTCAAAAAAACAACAACATTTATAGAGTTCAAATATATAAAGGTCGTAGTATAATTTAAGTCGATACTGTTAGATTTTTGGATTTATAGTCGATTACTAATGTAGATGGAGGGAGCATAGTAACATCTTGTGTAATAGAGTATCGCTCTTGTGCCACATGCTGAGAAGGCTAAAGACAGAGGTTAGTTGCCACATATGTCGACATAGTAAAACAAACTATAGGAAACGTATATTTCCAAAACCCAAATATTATTGATTCAATTCCAAAAAAAAAAAAAAGAAACAAGTCAAGTCCTCGCACTTTAAATTATCTTCTTTGGGGAGGAACTTAAGTTGCGTTTAATGTTTAGTTAATGAAAAACGATTGGAAATACAACAAAATTGCTTTAGCATAATTAAAAGCAATTAAGTTCCCTGTAAATAGTATTTTATTTTTTATTTATAGCTTTATCTTTGACCTTCATTTTACTGCCGCTCTTAATATTCAATAGGCTAACATCGAATAGTAATTTATGTTCTCACTGAAATAGAATTTAATGTGTTTGTAACGTCTTTATAATGTAATTAATCTCCATTCACTAGACTCTAATGGGCGGCAGGATTACTTTTAGGTAAAACATGTACGTAATTGATGATAAGATGGTAAGTTTATCCATATTCATTTCACTTTTGTTTTAATTAAAATCCTATTGAATACAAAAGCATACTTCGTTACAAATATACACGCCAATATTTCTTAATTATATTATTACTTTCTTATACGTAGTATAAGGAAGTATTGTGATGATGAAAATTTTCGACCTCGAGATTTGTGCAGATGTCCACGTTTTGAAGTCCCCTGATACCAAAAAAGTGATTTTTAAAAAATGTCTGTGTCTCTCTCTCTCTCCGTGTGTGTGTGTGTGTGTGTGTGTGTGGCTGTGTGTGTGTGTGTGTGTGACCACGATAGCGGTCAAACCGCTGTAGATATCAATTCCAAATTTTGTATTTACGTGTATAATCTCCCTCTTGAGATATGATTAGTTTTTCAGTAAAATCGGTAGACCGGAAGTAGCAGTTTACTTAAGCGAAAAAATCGAATTTTGACAATATTTCGTCAACTACTAAGTTTAAACAAATTTATAAAGAATTCATATATACTTAAAATTGAAATTCAAAATAATTTTATTTAAGAGGTTTTTCGAAATTCCTACCGGAAGTAGGTCTTTTACTCTTATCGAAAATCAGCTTTTTGCGAATATTTCGCAAGTCATGCTTTTTAGACAAGTACGTTACGGGTATAAAAGTATTTAAAACATAATTTTCAATATCTTTTGTATAAAAAAAATTTCAAAATTCAGACCGGAAGTACCACTTTTACTCTTATCGAATAACGATTTTCTGCAAATATGTCGTAAGTTATGCATTCTATATATATTTATCAAGAGTACAAAGGTATTTAGAACTGGATTTGCAATATTTTTTGTATATATGAAATTTCAAAATTCGGACCGGAAGTAGCACTTTTACTCTTAGCGAGTAGCACTTCTTTGATAATATCTTGCAAAGTATGCATTCTATAGAGATTTATTAAGAGGACAGAAGTACTTAGAATAGGATTTTGAATAATTTTTGTATATAAAATTCTTAAAATTCTATAATTTGAAACGCTCATACGTATAAGAAAGTCGTGTGGTGGCCACACCTCATTTTTTTTAATCTATTTTTTCAACAAAGATTTAGACAAAATAATAATTTTGTGGGAAGGGTTTTGGTATTTGAAAATAATTGCCATTGTTATTTACGAGACATGGGCGCGTTCCGACTTATTTGAGTCCACTCAGCAAGCCGTGCGCTTTTGCAATAGCAATTTCGTAACTTATCAAAGTGGTGGTATGCTTGTTTATGAGATATTCCGTAAATTCGAAAAACCCTTACACACATGTCGATCTAGTTTCATTTCTCTTTTACAGATATGTATAAATCACAAAGTATCAATTTATCTGTAGATAAACTGATTTGTTCGACTCACGATTAATTAATTTTAAAATATATTTTTTGGTGTTATTCTCAAACCAATTAAAAATAGATGTACACATAACAGCTTGTTATAACTATTGTTAACATTCACAGAATATCCTACAACTTAGTACAACTACTTGCATCACAACCAAGGATAACACATAAAATAGCCAGAAAGCGAAAGTCTGGAGAAGCTTTACTAAGGGCAGCTCCTTTAGTAAAGGTTGAGGTCACCTACATTATTTGTTTCTAATGCTAAGACAAACATTTGTCCTTTTCAATTGATTTGTACTAATTATTTTCCTTTACTCTTAATTTATTACACTAAACATTTTTCGCGGGTGTTTTAAGTTGGCTACGAAGACAATCGAATAGAGTATTAGTATTCCTATTCAGATTTTATTACGAAATTACTAGACAAACTCTGTATTTAAGCAAAAGACGATGTAGAAATATTTATTGGTCAAATTATTATAAGCGAACACACCTCTATATCTTATTCTATTGCTCCTAGTGCAAATACACGCAAATTAGAAAAATTATTTAGTAAGATATAAATGGTGTTTGTTAGCCTTTACTGGTGCAAATTGCTATAAATCTGAAATAATTTCAATTGTGAACACCAACATTTAGTAGATAGAAAGCCGATTAAATAGTTATACTATCAAAAAATTAGTTTTTTTTGCAGTGTTGAAAATTCTAATTATAATTTTCTGCTTCTGCGAACCCAAGACTTCCAGATCTCTAGTTAGATGCGCTTTCCTCCGTGCCACCGCGGGTGATTGGATTTCGAGTCTTTTAAATCGTACTGAATCATATCAAATACCAGATGATTACTCACCAAAGCAACATTTCCGTGTTTTAAATATTACATCGGCTTTTATAGTCCAAAATATTAAGAAAAAAACAAACAATTGCATAGCGCAATCTATTGCTATACAAAACACGGAAATACATTTGACTGTTGAATAACAAAACAAACAACTTGTACTTGCAACTTCAATTTAATATTAAACAACGTGAAATCACCTTATGGTGTAATTATACACATCACACCTTGAAGATCATGTGAATAGCTTCACAGTAAATGCAGATGTATGACATATATTAGTTTCAAATGAGTACAAATATATAATAACTAGGGCGCGGACATGACCGAGTTAAACAACGACGGAGTTACAATGGAGCAAAGAAATAATGGAAACAACACTCATTTACTGAATAGCACTAATTCATATGGTGAACTGCAACATCTATTTACGCTCGAGAAGAGCCCGAGAATGAGAACAAAAAATGGCAATAAAATAAGGAATTTATGAGTAAAATTCTTTCTACATCGGCGTAGATAGCCTGAGGGGTTTTTAAAATTTATTATATTTACCTTATATTTCGCAAAAGAAATAATGTAAATATGTATATACTTACTGTTATTTAGTTTCAATAACATACGCGTACATTTTTAGTTATAATTTATTTAGATCTAGAACGTTCTGTAAAATATCGTTACAGAATGCCAAAATATCGCATGTTTGTCACTTAGCTTTGCTAAAACATACACATAAATAGTTTTTATGCAGAGAATTTCGATAGTTTACAAAATTTCGTTACATGTTTAAATGACGATGCTCGAAGTATTTCTGAGTACAAGGAACTAACACAAATCCCAAATTTAAAAAATCAGTTGTTATTCCTACAGGAACACTTTGGAAATTTTCCTAAACTAATCACATATTTTGAAAATTGAATCTCAAATTAAAAAATGGATTAACCGCATTAGATGTGGCTATTAATAATTTCAAAGGTATTCCAAGTGACTTCGGATGTGGCCTTCAGCAAAAGTTAGACGCAGTTTTTAATAGAAATCCAGATTTAATAACATTGCGGCAATTGTGTATGCTAAATACGCTGAAATAAAAGAATATTTCCAGTACGCACATAAAACCAGTTGCGATGTAGAAAGGACGTTTTCTATCTACAAGGATGTACTTAATTCAAAGAGAACAAGTCTTACAGAAGAGAAAATGAACAAATAATAAGGTATTTTGTAGTTTATAGATCACCAGCCACTTGTTATCCAATTATATAAATAAAATTAATAAAACCTCTTTAAAAATACATCTCAATAGTGCGCCCATGGGCGATGAGTCATGACTCGCTCGTGTCCGCCCAATAATACTAGGTTTTCCTTTGATAATCTTCGATTACAGATGGTCACAGTGACAAAGTTTCTCCTAACACCCCCTTGTGATAAATCCTATAATAAACGATAATTCTATAATATATTGTATGTACAAGAAATTAATAATGTATACATATACCTACACAATAAACATTATTATAAATATATCCTTATTCTAATTTAAACTAATCTTACTTATAAGTTTAATTAATTTTACATTAAATTACAAATTATATACGTAATGTTCTAAATATTGTGTGTAAAGTCATTTATGTACATTATTTAGATAGATATTAAAGAACTTTTTCTTTATGTATTTGCATTAGTATTGAGCCGAGCAAATTGTAACAAAGAAATATTAATAATAAATACGAATCTTTTAGATTAATTTAAAGCTCTGTATAGATATTTTGCTAACAAAGTTCCATTTATTACGAAATATATTAGAAATTACTCAATTGTTTTCATTTGTATAACTTTGTTAATTGGTTTCTCCATTCAATATTATGGGAGCATAACCCTCCACGTGGGTATAATCAATCTTTTTATCTCATATAAAAGATCCTCTGAAAAGGTCTCCCTTCTAACGTTATTACAGATTAACAGTTCTTTCTTTTTATAATACTGAATAACTTGGTTGATGAAATTCAAGTGAAATATTCAGAGTTGACATTTTTATTGTAGATGCCGGATTGAAAGGACAGAAATACGCATTTATTTCGCACACCCAGAAACGAAGATATATTGTTTTATATCGTATTTATTCATATCATATTTTCAGTTTTAATGAAATTGGGGTTTGTTAAAATTCAAGAATGGAAAGAAAATGCTTTTAAAATAGCTATTTTATAAATTTTAATTTTAGCCTTGGATTTTAATTATTAGAATCTTATTATTTTGTTTATATTTTTCAAAAATTGATATAAAATTAGAATAAACCACTACGGTCCGAATTTGCATAAAAGTCGTGTATGTCCTATTCCAAATTAATTTTGGAAAACATTTTATTCTTCAGAAAAGTTCTTAGACTGTATAGTTTGGGATATATTTGCCTCTGTTATATCTATTGTGCTGTTTCTTTTTAGAGAATTTAATTCATGTTTTAAAGTTATTTAAATGCATTAGAAAAATTTCATGTAGGTATATGTAAAGGTTTTGATAGGTGTTGCCAGTTTGAGTAACCTGTTGTATTAAGACGGCTTAAGCCGATTAAGCTAGTATTTTCGACTAACCCTGATACAAAAGTAAATAATTTACAACAAAAACAATATAGGTACAATAAATAAATTAATTTCTATAATAGGCACATTTTGTCAATTTGCTATTTGACGATGTATTGCTAAATTTCCATTTTCATTATTGTGGTACAGGTACATTAAAAACTTCACCATATTCTGTTGTTACGAACTTCAGCTTCTTAAATTTTATCTAATTCTTCTTGATTTGCTGAAATATCTTCCTATGCGTACTCAACTTGGGTTGGTTGTTTTAAATGTTGTTTGTTCTTTATCACATACGTCAAAATCTCTTGAAGTGCATCACCGTATGATTGTAAAAATTTCTTTATGATATAGTTTTGTTTCTCTGGTTTTTGTTCTCTAAGTACTTTATATTTTCAATTTTGTGCTCTGGATAGCTTTTTTGAAAACATTACTGAATTACTAGTATTGTATAAATTTAAACCAAAAATAAATCATAGATATTTATAATTCATATATTTAAAGAAATATATTAAATATGTTTAAGATGCTGTGTTTCGAAACTCTATATAAATACTTCAGAACATCAGAAACTTGTCCGTACTTTCTATACCCTTTTCTATTGAATTTTGTAAAATTTCTCGATGTCATTTCCGTAACTACAAACACTAGCGCGTTTGTGTTTCATTTGCATCTTGCCAACTTTCATGCCTGCACTATACGTTCGCACTTTTCCATTTGCTTGCTAACTTAGAAGAAAGATGATGAATATGTCGGCCGAAGACGAGCACGCACGTAAAATTTTAAAAACTGAAACGATCACAACAATTTTTGAAATCGTGATAGACGCAACAATTCTCATACGACATACCTGCATAAACTGGAGCCGCCAATAGGATTAAGCTAAACTATAAAGAAGCAAGAAATACTATTTTAAATAAAAATCATGTGATGCTTTTTCCTTTGTGTAAGCATTTTGCAAAAGTTTAGTAAATAAACGCGGACAAATATCAATGAAATACGTTGCAGACATTTGTTATACAGCATGTGTCAATTTTCATTAGCCATAGGCGACCAATTCATGCAATACGTGACAACGTGCCACCCCTACTTTCCTCTCCAATGCCAGCGCGACCGATATATGCTCGAAAATACAAGTTCGCTTAGCAGCTTAGCAGTAACTATTGGACCACTGACTTGGGTGTTCGTAATGCGTTCAGAAATAATATTTACGAGTTGCAAGGATTTGTTTTTCTTTTTCCTTTCAGTAAATGCAGAGAATTATTAACTGCGTTCACGCTGCATGACACAAACAAAAGCGTAATTCTAATAAAATTAAAAAATAACCCTAATAAGGTAAATAAAAAAGGATTCTGAAAATAATAATAAACTACTAGATCAGGAGATCACCGCGGCCATTTGATGTTTCCCGTTCCAGTAACAAGACGGCTTTTATTGCAGACTAGATTGCAACGTGTTCGCAGCTAAACATTGAATGTAAAATCTGGTAGGGAGAAGTGGGAAAATCGGAGAAAATCGTTGTGATGTCGAATGTTGCCGGGATTGGTGACGGACAGTAGGGGTGCCACGTTGCCACGTGTTACTTGTATACGTATAAATCGCACGTAAACATTGAATCCCTATACCTAATGAAAATTGACACATGCGGTATATGTTTATAAGAGTAAGATTTCGGTATTAGATAAAGACATACATTTTACGAGTCAACCGTACAACCGCGTTCGTTTAATGTGTAATGGAAGTAAAAGTGTTACTTCCGGTCCGAATTTTGTTCTTTTTTATACAAAGATTTTTCCAATTTCCGCTCTAAATACTTTTACACTTACAATTAATAGAATGCATAATTTGCGAGATATTTGCAAAAAACTTTTATTATTTAGAGTAAACGTGCTATTTCCATTCCGAATTTTGAGTTGTTATATACAAAAATTATTCAAAATCAAGTTTTAAATACTTTTATGCTCTTAATATATCTATCTATAACGCTTGACTTGGAAGATATTCGCAAAAAATCATCTGAAATTATTCTACTTCTGGCAAATGTTTCAAATTTACGTTTGAATACTTTTGTATTCCGTAAAAATTTGTATAAACTTAAGAGGAGCGTTTACCTATCGAAAACTACAGCCTTGTAAGGAATCGCCGCTTTGCGTTTTTTAAATTTATTTTGTAATTTTAAAATCTCAAATTTAGGTTAGCGATGCAAAAGGCATAAATTTATAATGTCAAGATCAGTTTTTGTATTAATTTATTTTCTTAAAAAAGTTATGTGTTTTAGAAATAACCACAAAAATGCATGAATTTGATTAATGTCTACTAACTAAGGCTGGTACATAAAAGAAAAAAAATGAGGTGTGGTCACCACACGGATTTCTTATACGTTTATGCGTTTCAAATTATACAAAAGTTGTTCTAAACTAAGATTTAAATACTTTTATCTTCTGAAAAAATAAACAAAATCCTACTGTACTACTTCTATTCTTTTAATAAATCTATATAGGATGCATACTTGGCGAGATATTCGAAAGAAAGTGCTACTCGCTAAGCGTAAAAGTGTTACTTCCTGTCCGAATTTTGAAATTTCTTTTATACAAAAATTATTCCAAATGTAGCTCTAAGTACATTTGTACTCTTGATAAATATACGAGATATATAGAATACATAATTTATCGTATCGTATATAGATTACATAATTTACGAGATATTTGTAAAAATCGCTATTCGATAAGAGTAAAAGTGTTACTTCTGGTCCGAATTTTTATACAAAAGATATTGAAAATTAAGTTCTAAATACTTGTATACTCTTGATAAATATATATATATATAGAATGCATAATTTACGACATATTTTCAAAAAATCGCTATGCGGTAAGAGTTACTTCCAGTCCGAATTTTGAAAATTTTTCTATACAAAAGGTATTAGAAATTAAGTTCTAAATACTTTTATACTCGTAACGTATCTGTCTATAAACCATGGCTTGCGAAATATTCGCAAAAAACTAATTTTTGATAAGAGTAAACCACCTACTTCCGGTAGGAATTTCGAAAAACCTTTTTAATAAAATTCTTTTCAAATTTAATTTCGAGTACATATGAATTCTCTATAAATTTGTTTAAACTTAGTAGTTGACGAAATATTGGCAAAATTAAATTTTTTCACCGAAGTAAACTACTACTTCCGGTAAATTGATATCTACAGCGGTTTGACCGCTATCGTGGTCACACACACACACATAGAGAGAGACAGTCATACACACAGAGAGATAGACACACAGGCATTTTTCAAAAACCACTTTTTTGGTATTAGGGGACTTCAAAACGTGTACATCTGCAAAAATCTCGAGGTCGTAAATTTTCATCATCACAATATTTCTTTATACTAAATAAAAGAAAGTAAAAGTAGTAGTAATAAGGTATATTCATTCAAAGTATAAATCAAACTTTAATTTACACTAAAAAAATAAAAGTAATATACAGGGTGTTTAAAAAAGATGCGGCAATATTAAAGGGGTTGATTGTCCAGGTCATTTTATACAAAAAAGTTTATAATAAACGAGGTCCGCAAACGCTTCGTTACCGATCTACAGCGTGTTGAAGTTTAATTAAAAGAAACAGTAAAAATTAGATTTCTCCAAGACGGCATTAAAGATCATAATGAAATTTTAGGCATGTTATTTTTCAAGAAAAAAAAAATATGTTTCTATTCTTTGTTCAATTGTGAAGAAAAAGCTCTCTTAACTTTTTATCGTACGACGTAACGTTTTTTAGTAAAAAAAAACACATTTTAGTGCATGTACATTTATCATGCTTACAAAAATATTTTTAAACAGTCCTGTTTTATTCACTGACATATTGAATGATATATGATTAATAATTTTGTATGTGTCGAATTTGTTGAATTTCCTTATCATGAATCGCTATACAAATGCAGAGATGACCGACATGCACTACATTTATGGACTTGCTGATGGAAATGCATTAGAAGCTAGGCGGTTGTACACTGAAAGATTTCCTGGCCGTATTGCTCCTGATAGAAAAACTTTCTAAAGTATTCATCGGCGTCTTTATGGAACAGGCACATTAAGACGAAATGGAGGAGCAGGAAAGCCAAGGACAGCAAGAACGGTAGAGCTGGAAGAGGATGTGCTAGACATGATTGAAGAAGATCGAGGTACTTCTACTCGAAAAAATGGGACTATTTGGCACATTCTGAAGGAAAATTTGTTGTACCCATTCCATATACAACGCGTTCAAGCATTAGTTCCTACTGATTTTCCTCCTCGCATTGCATTCTGTCAATGGCTTTTGCAGAAAATGGTTCAAATCCCTCAATTCCTGATGTTGATTCTGTTCACCGATGAAGCGAATTTTTCAAGAAATGCAATACGCAATTTCCATAATAACCATGTATGGTGTGACGAAAATCCACATGAAATTGTTTTCAACATCAGTTTTCTTTGAACGTTTGGCTTGGGATTGTGGGTGACTGCCTAATTGGACCGGTATTTTTACCAAGGAGACTAACCGGAGAGGTGTATCGCAACTTTTTGGAAAACACGCTCCCTGGATTTCTGGAGGACGTACCATTTGCAATTAGAGATGCAATGTGGTATATGCACGATGGCGCACCAGCCCACTTTAGTCAAGTAACTCGTGATTTCTTAACACAAGCATACGGAAATCGCTGGATTGGCCGAGGTGCACCACACTTATAGCCTGCACGATCCCCGGACTTAAATGGATTTTTTCCTGTGGGGCCATTTGAAGTCATTGGTGTACGCTACTCCATTGGAAAACGTAGAAGACTTAAGAAATCGAATCATTGCTGGGTGCAACACAATTGAAACCGATCCTGTTGTTTTTGAGAGAGTTCGCCAGTCGATGAGGAGAATATTGGATTCTTGCATCCGAGCTCGAGGTGGTCACTTTGCACAGTTATTGTAATTTTTGCTTGCTAAAATTGTTGGTATGGTAAAATATTTGTTTTTGCCCTTAAATAAAACCCTTGTTATTTAAAAAAAAATTTCTGTAATAAATGTACATGCACTAAAATGTGTTTTTTTTACTAAAAAACGGTACGTCGTATGATAGAAAGTTAAGAGAGCTTTTTTCTTCACAATTAAACAAAGAATAGAAACATATTTTTATTTTTAGAGAAATCAGCGGCGTCCTATTTTTTTCTTGAAAAATAACACGCCTAAAATTTTATTATGATCTTTAATGCCGTCTTGGAGAAATCTAATTTTTACTGTTTCTTTTAATTAAACTTCAACACGCTGTAGATCGGTAACGAAGCGTTTGCGGACCTTGTTTATTATAAACTTTTTTGTATAAAATGACCTGGACAATCAACCCCTTTAATATTGCCGCATATTTTTTAAACACCCTGTATATGACAAAAAATTATTTAGACACTAATGGGGTACATCGACTGCCTAAAAAAGTAATTCTCTATAAATAATTAAACAAAATTACTACAAATGATATTTTCCCATACTTTTTAATTATATTTCAATTAAATATCTTCTCAGTTTATTATGACTTTCTGACCCGCCCAGACCAATATTAAATAAAATATAAGTTCAGACACAATAAAGACGGGACGTGCTTGGGTAGGAATGCATCGGTCCCGTCATCCCACTGTGTGCAAGTAACATACAAACACGGAGAATTTTGCGAGAGAGAGGAAGTTTGCCGAAATGCCATCAACAAAACAAGGTGTGGAAAAGCGGGTCCAAGCGTCGACTACGCATGGCACGTCCCAGGCAAAACAGCAGACACCAGGCGCAAGTATAGACTCAACCCGAATATTCCCTTTTAAATGTGCGTTCAACCCTGAGACGGAATCGCCCTAAACTGTATTCCGCCAGTTTTGACCGTGCTGAGTGCCATATTGATTACTGAAGCGGCGGGAAAATCCACCCGAAGGACCTCCAAATTTTATTCCCGACGAAGAGAGGTGGCGAATGTTGAGATGAGACAGTCGATAGGGACTATTTGGGCTCCGTGATGTTTTCCGCAAGATCTGTTGCTCCATAACATTCAAAGTGAACTGATTGGTTAGCTCTGACGAAACCATAAATAAATTAAGAAAGATTAGAACACAACTACAAGACAATAATTATAATGAGACTGCCGTTAAAGATAAAGTGTTTGCACGGAACTTAATCAAAAACAAAACAAAAAAAAAACAAACAAACAGAAAAGACTGTATGTAAACATGTGCTTTTTTCGTATAACTTCTTCCAAAAATATATATATACATACATATAATCCTATTAAATAGATTCATTTATTTTTTAACAGTATATAACCATCATGTAATTTTATTGAAATTCTAACTGTAACAGTATATTATTATATATATTTATCTAATCAAATCAAACAAGTGCAACATGGCGCAATTCGTCACTCATATTCAGCCGACTTTGATGGAAGCATCCCATCACCATTCGCCGATACACCATCACAGAGACGTTTGCAAAGACCACCATTTCAAAGACCATCAACACTATCATAGTGAATCCACTAGATACAAAGAACACAAAGATCTGGAAGGCCATTATAAAGATGTGCAAATGCACCAAGGTCATCCTAGGGAGTTTCCCGTGCTGCCTAGTCAGCACTCTCTCCATCACCACGATCACCATCATCATCACGAGAGCAGGAGCCATCACGATGTCAAGGAAAGGGGCCAGGGAAGAGGACATCACGTGGATGCCTATGGTGTATCTCACGACCTTGATCAGCAGCTGCACTATATAGATTCTCATGGTGTCATCAGAGATAATGGATATGAAAAAGGAAGGGAACAAAAGACCGCCAAGAGTAAGCCAATACCACCCAAACACATTGAATTGAATCCAGTATATACAGAAAACAAACAGGTAAGTGGCAATGCTTAATTGGCTTTAGAATAACAATTGAAGTAAAGTATACATAGATAGCAGGGTCATTATCTCGTTTATTAAGTGATACAGTTTCTTTTAAATTAGGCAAATTACTCATAATAATATTTTTTTAAATTATGAAATTTTTTGTACTTCAGAAACTATAGGAAAAAAAACGAAACATTTTTAATTGCATTATTTTATACAAATTCTTGACTTTTAATTTCAATTTTTAAATTTTAATTTCTCAATTCAATTCATTTCAAAGTAGATTGTGAATTTCTATAATGATGATGTAGTTTAAACATATAAATGTAATTTCATTGAGTGAGAAAAAATGTCGAATTAACTAAGAATTGGTAAAATGACACTTTTAACTTTGCCATTTAAGTAGTTAAAAAGTTTGAAGATAATTTGCTGAAAAGTGTTACTTAGCTTAAATGTCGAAATAAAATTTTTAATAATTACGATGTTCTAGAACCGTTGACTTCTACTAATACGCAGTAAAATTAATTCTTAGGGAAAGTTAGTACAATCACTGATAATGTTGTATGAATCGCCTTGGTATTTTATTAAAACCTTTTCGAAATACTTTATTCGCTAACTAGCTTTTAAAAATCGCTTTTTTAGGGAAAGTGTTAATTGGCTTAAATGTTGAAATAAACATTTTAATAATTACAATGTTCTAGAACAGTTGACTGCTAATACGCAGTAAAATTAATTCTTAGGGGAAGTTAGTACAATCTCTGATAATGCTTTATGAATCTTCTTGGTATTTTGTTAAAACCTTTTAGATATACTTTATTCACTAACTAGCTTTTAAAAATCGCTTTTTTGAAGATAATTTGCTGAAAAGTGTTAATTAGCTTAAATGTCGAAATAAACATTTTAATAATTACAATGTTCTAGAACAGTTGTCTGCCAATACGCAGTAAAATTAATTCTTAGGGAAAGTTAGTACAATCACTGATAATGCTCTATGAATCGTCTTGGTATTTTATTAAAACCTTTTAGAAATACTTTAATCACTAACTATAGCTTTTAAAAATCGCTGTTTTGAAGACAATTTGCTGAAAAGTGTTAATTAGCTTAAATGTCGAAATAAAAATTTTAATAATTACAATGTTATAGAACATTTCACATAATAAAAATCTGTTGTAACGCACTTCTTAGTTCTCCTGATATAGCCTCAGTACATTAAATGCAACATTTGGATTATAAATAGAATTAAATAGCTAAATCAGCAGATTCATATATTAAAGAGGCTGCGTGAAAATGGAAAATTGAATATATATCAAATAAACAAATTGTGAAAAGCATAGATAACTGAAAAAGTCAATAAAATTGTCCTCCAGGCAAGAATTTCTTTTTGAACTGTACATGTAAACTATGATATGATATTTAAACGCATTAAACACCATGAAACGAACCAGATGAAAGCTCATTTAGAAAATTACATTTAAAGCATATTTCACTTAATATTTCAAAGAACATTTAATTCGAAATATTACATGGATTCAATAGTGGTAGTTACTGCTTTCTGTTGTACAACTTAAATTTAGTCACAAAGTGAGGAACCTCCCTATAGAAAAATTCCTTATGACGGACTAGAAGTGAACGTAATGTATCTTTACCGGCACAGTGTGATTGAGCTTATGATATGTTTTGCTCCAAAATTACCTTTACATTATCCAGGTTTTTGTAACCACATACATTTCAAATTTGACGTTCTCAGTAATATCATTTATTTGACAAGTATTTAAAAGTGTGAGTCCCAATACAGAGACTAGAAGGACACCCGCACACAACTAATTTCAACGATGATGACTCATCACCGATAGTAACATTTCTATTTGCCAAAAGGCTTCCAAGAAAAAAAAGATGATGTATTTAACACCATAGTATACCAATTTGTCTAGCAAAATACTATGAAAAACGCAATCATAGGCCTTGGATACATTTAGAAAAACCCCTATTAACGATATCTATTAAAGAATTAATAGTAGATTTGCCCTAGCGAAAACCGTGTTTTAGTTTTAGATATTTTAAAATTTAGACTTTAACGCACTCTATAACAACTTGTAAAGAACGGATAATGTTATATATTTAAGTATTAGTTATTATCTTACTAATTTTCGGGTCCTTAAACTACAGTAATCTGTAGATTTTGAGTTACCCAGGTTAGTGATTAAGGTACTCTAGTTCATTCATTCTTACTCTCAATGATTTCACGTTCATCTACCATAAGCCATCCTATATCACAAAAGAATCTATTCAATGCATCTACAGATATTATCTTACCTTTTTTTTAATAAGTGACCTAGCAGTTTTCTGTATGTTATGTGAATTAATTAAATTTATTTAAATGTTGTTAATAGTTTAATTTATACGTACATTATACAATTGTTAATACTAACCATTAAAGTTCAAAATAAAATACTACTAGTAGCACTACTGTAGGAAGTCAGTAGCATCAGGAATCTCTTTCTAGTTTTAAAGGGCATTAAATACCAGAAAAAGTATGGTATTTATCAATTTGAAAATCGTAGAAAAATATATATAAAAATAAATATAAAATTAACCATTTTTCCTTACCTTATAAGAAATATTAATAGCTCTTTACAAGTTCTTCGAGTCGTTTCAACACGTATCACTTTCAATTGATTATTTTGATTCTTTGGTTTGTGTGTTGTTTTTATTCATTTAGCTTGTCCTAGATTTCTATCCACTAGTTGAAATTCTTTTGCTCTTTGGTCTTCTTCTATATCTGGCTCAACTTAGTTTTTGTTTCATCATTCTTTTTTACTTTGCAACTTTCCTTTATCCTTTTTATATGACCGTACCATCACAGTTTCTGTGCCTTTATGGATCGCACGATGTCTTCTGCCTGCAGTATTGCATTTACTTCATAGTTGATAAGACTGTGGTATTCTTCAGTTCTTTCTTGTTTTGGTTCATGTAGTCTCTTTATTATTCTCCTTCCAAATCTGTTTCTCCTTCTCTTACTTTGTAATTTTTAGAAACATTTACAAGTTGCCAGAACTGAGTTTTATATTTCTGTTATTAATGTTGTTGATAATCACACCCATTTATCTCTTTAAACTTATCGTGCTCTACTTCTATGAATAGTACCTGTTCTATGCCATATTTTTGTTTTAAACTGATTTAAATCCAATCTACTTTTCCAAGATTCGGTAGAAATGTTCTTGAAAGCTATCACTAATAAACTGTGATTAAAAGCAATGTAGCTTTCACCATAAAAAAATATTATTAGAAAAAAAATTAACTTTTTCTATTTTCTTTTGCCATAACGCCAAAAATAAGTATAGGAAATGTCAATTTAAAATTAAAAATTATATGTATGGATAATGTACGTAGTTTAACTGAAACTGTACCTTTCGTAATTAAAGAGATCCCATGATAAAATGCTATCGGGAATACACTGCATATGTTGCTTATTAATAATTTGAAATTTAAAACTATGTTATAATATCTCGCAGTGTACTTCAATATAATCTAGACTATACGAATGAAGGATTGAAAATGGTTAAGACTGGAGGTTGGTATCTCATGTGCCAACAATTTTTAATACGCAGTGTTGACATTGCCAACATTTAAAACAATTATTGATCCGGTGGCTGAATATGTTATTACAAATTTCTAAATGCGAAAGCATTTTATAAGATGTATATTTAAATGAGTTTATGCTGCATTGATGTTTACTGCATATTTTGGATTTAGATTTAGATTTTTTGATATCGTGATGAATAATATGAAAAAAGATTTTACAAATATTGGAGAGTTACCAAGTATTTTTGAAAACAATTATTGAAGGTAATATAGATAAGTTAATTGTTAAGCTGCTAGTGCATAATACGTTTTTAAAATAAAAATAATATATTAAAACAAAAATTGGAGTTGTTAAATCCATACTCAATCCAGTACACATTGAAAGTTGCATTTTAGCTCTGTTACTATTATATTTATCAAGCTATATAAATTGCGACTTCATATCTGTAATTTACGTACTTACTATTGCACAATCTCTATAACGCGTTGGCTAAATGTCTGCCGGAGGTCTTGCTCGTATAAACTGGGAGTCCGGCGGAATCGTTACGATTGTAGTAACGTGTTTTCGGACAATCCAGTGTTTTAATGCAATAGAAAAAAAATAGCAATACGCTATTACCATACAATTATTATTACTTATAGTTACTTAAACAGAAATAGAGACAATATCATTTATGTACATACTTAAATTATTTTTATTATAGAATATAAATTCTGTTTTCATTTATGAAACATATTTGCAATATATACTTTTACTATACAGGGCAATCCAAATTAAGTGTTCACCATTGGTAACTTTGTTATTATTAAAGATACAAGATTGTTTAAATTAGCAAACTTGTAGTACTTTTAACGCTCTTTAAGATGGAAGAATAAAAAAAAACAAATGAGCAACGCGTTTTCGAGTTTTTTTTCAAATGGAAACCCCTGTATATTATATCATTTTCTGCTAGAACTTTAATTTTTAAACAAAAAATCTTATAAGAAATTTTTTACTGGGATTAAAAATACTTGAGTTATAATGAATAAACGAAAACAGCTAAATTAGTTTTATAAACTTTATTTTATACATAAACTTATCATTAAAAGAAAATAAAAATCACTGATTTTTTCGTAGAAGATGTTCAAAAATACCACCTTGTAGTTCAATACACTTTTGTACACGCTTCTGAACTTCTCGAACTGCCTTCAGTATGGTCCTACCATCTATTTGGTTTATCTTTTCACTAACTGCAATCTTTAGGGCGTTTACGTTTTCGTACATCTGCTTATAAATCTGGTTCTTTAAATAACCCCATAAAAAAAATCAAGCGGCGTTAAATCTGGCGATCGGGGAGGCCACTGAATAGGACCATTTGTTCCTATCCATGAAGTGTTAAAAATAGTATTTAGAAGTTGATGAGTACCTCTGTAGTTGTGCGCAGGTGCGTCATCCTGCTGAAAATGCAGATTCTGTCTACTTATGAGATCCAGATCGTCTAAGAAATTATTCAAAATTTCAGTCAAAAATTCTATGTACCTTTCACCAGTTAGAGTGCCCTAATAAAAGAAAGGACCAACAATACATGAACCGATTAAACCGCACCAAACATTAAAACTGAAACGGACTTGTGGACGTCTTGGATTTACTATAAGAAGATTTTCCTTTGGCCAGTAATGATGATTTTTTTTATTGTACATTCCAGAATTTGAGAAATTCGATTCATCGGTCCATAAAATATAACGAAAGTTGTTTACATTTTGGCGACAAAAGTTAAGATACCAGTGGCCAAAAAACATTCTTCTCTCTGGATCCCCTGGCAAAAAAACCTGAACTGGTTTGCACTTATAAGGAATGAATTTGTGTTTCTTCAGAATCCTATGCACAGTACCGTGACTCAAATCAAATTCATTGACAATATCTAGTATGGAATTCTCATGGTTGGCCTCAAAATATGCGATAACTGCAATTTTCGTGGCCTCGCTTTTTATAAAAGTCCTTTTTGTCCTTGTTTTGGCAAAACCACTCTCATTGCCTCTAAATTTTCGGTAAAGTCTCAGAAAATATTGCTCATGTGGTTGTGTTCGGAGTGGATATAATTCAGCGTAGTGTTCTTTTGCCCTCCTAGAGGATTTTCTGCACACTAAACAAGATTCTAACATATCACACTTTTCTGAATGGGTAAAAATCATTTCTTTGTCAAATTAATAACTAGCACAATGAAACTTATGAGTGAAAAACTAATAAAACTGTACTAATATTTGACGTTTGGTAGAAAGACTTATCGTCGTTTTCATAGATACATAGAAATGCACTTGACTTAGCTGTTTTTGTGTATTCATTATAACTCAAGTATTTTTAATTCCAGTAAACAATTTCTTATAAGATTTTTTGTTTAAAAATTAAAGTTCTAGCAGAAAATGATATAATATACAGGGGTTTCCATTTGAAAAAAAAATATTTTTCGGCAAAACTCGAAAACGCGTTGCTCATTTGTTTTTTTTATTCTTCCATCTTAAAGAGCGTTAAAAGTACTACAAGTTTGCTAATTTAAACAATCTTGTATCTTTAATAATAACAAAGTTACCAATGGTGAACACTTAATTTGGATTGCCCTGTATACACTCCATAAGCTATCATTTTCATTATATTAATTTGAAAGTATAGCAAGTAAAGTAAAAGATATTTCAATTTTCTCTAACTTCTTCCTTTCTTTAAGTTAATACTAATAGCTTACTCAGAAATTTATTTAAAGTTTTAAAAAATAAAACAATTTTTATATAAAAGATTCGGAACGCAAGTATTATATAAGAAAGTCGTTTTAACTACTAATTCTTTGTCCATGCTTTTATAAAGGAATGAAATACTATCAAAAACATATTTGCAAATATCTTAGAATATAATTGTATGTGACATACACTTTTTGTATTACTTACCTTTGTATTAAATATTAATTGTTTTAGTACTTCACAAACAATATATACTACTTATAACTTACTAAATATTGATTGTGTTCTTTCTACAAATTTCATAAAAATAATTTAAAATAGAATTTATTATTAGTGTTTATTTGCGTAATTTAATAAATGCATTGTGTACTAATTATTAAGAACCTTATTTTAAGTGAATAAAAATATAAAAAAACATAATAATTCAAATAAAATTACATAAAACATAAAGGAGTGAATTACTCATAATAATACAATTTATGTCATCGGTATTTGTCGATTTTAATAAATGACTTGATTCACACGCACATAAATATATAAAACAAGGTTATGGTCATAACCGTTACGATAACGGCTGAATTTTCAAGTAGTATAGTAATATGCCGCCCACCGGTGGAAATCGAAAAAACAAATACGCCTATTCCGCCGGCCGGCGGAACTCTCAGTTTATGCGGACAATACCGCCGGCGTGTATTTAACCAAAGCGTTTCTATAATAGTGCACGGGTCACGTTCTGTAAAACTTAAAATAACATTTATAATAATGGAAAATTTCTGGAAATTGGTCGATCGAATCTGTATACAATAGTGAAACTCTCTGCAAGTGGCAGAAAAATTGATTCCCTAGCCCATTTTAAATTATTATTGGTTACTAAACTAAATTTCGCATGTACGACGATCACATTCTCAAAAAACATTCCACAGAAATTCTGGAAAATTGATTTATTTGACGTTTTGTTGTGTATGAAATGAAATAAGGAAAATAATTGTTTTTTTCTACACAAAATATTTTAGTGATCATGAAAGTGCGCATCAGCGATGGGTGCGGAAATATAGGCAATTCACTTTCTCTATCAGTCATTATTTGACTTTTAATGAACTCATAAGTAAGAGATACACATCACGCATACGTGTGTTCTAAATTTTTGGTGTGAAAAACTGCGTAAGTGTCATACATCGAAATATATTTTTTTTAAATTTCCTAGAAAATTTAACTCCGAGTTATGTGAGCCTTACATACGCCTTTCGCGTCGCGGAATAATTTTCCAGTTCAGATATCCGAACTCTAGGACGTTTTATCCGAAATGAAGTCGGAAAATTTATAGCAATCCTTCGCTTTTTAGCTGAAAGATCTGTTGTTTTGGCAAATTTCACGCGCATTTGCCAGTTAACTAAGATAAACCATTAAACGCATAGTTATAATTGCTTTTTGTCTTTTCTTAGACAAAGTATTTTGACACATTGGAATATTCTATGTTTTGACACTGTGATAATACATATTGTTTTTTGTTACAAGTGCAATCAAACAACTTGAAATTTGCTGTGCCAGTATCTATTGCCCCCAATTGTACATTCCAACAAAAATAAAATTAGATCAGCTATCCGATAAATTGAGGAATTAAACAAGAAGTAATAGCAAATTGAATTGAATTCATGGTAACAAATACACCATTGCCATTTCTAATTGGTTTCACACATGTAAAAGCTTTTGACTACGATTGTTACTACAATCACACTACAATTAATCCCTAAATTTTATGTAGTATTATACATGCTGCAAACAACTCGAATTTGCTGTGTCAGTATTTATTGCCCCCAATTGTACATTCCAACAAAAATAAAGTTAGGTCAGTTATTCGATAAATTGAGGAAGTAAACAAGAAGTAATACCAAATAAAATTGAATTCATGATAAAAAATACACCGTTGCCATTTCTAATTTGTTTCACATAAGTAAAAGCTTTTGACTACAATTGTTACTACAATCACACTACAATTAATCCTTAAATTTTATGTAGTATTGTACATACTGCAAACAACTTGAAATTTGCTGTTACAGTATTTATTGCCCCCAATTGTACAGGGTGTTTCATCGGTTGGGGTATCGCGAATTAAAGTGCCTAAATATAAAAATATCGACTTCAAATTTTAACCACTTATAGAGCTTTTAAACCGCTACCAGCAGGTTAGGTTGTTTTTGATAATATTATTTTAATTAATGCGTAAATTAAAAAAAAACGTATTATCAAAAATTAAAAGTGCTCAAAAAATGTTCAAATTTGAATGGTGATACGTGGAAATATCACCCATATTAACTTCACAATCAGAATTTTATAAACGAAACCGTTTGTCAAATAAAGTCAATATTAAATAATGTCGTTTTTCTTACGACAGATTTATGGTACTTAACTTTCTAATTGTGCTGTCCGCAAACAGGTAGTCCTTTTAAATTTATGACGGATAATAAATAAAAAATTATGACGGATAATATTCAACCCTGAAGCCTTCAGTTGTTGTTGTAGTTCTACTAATCGGGAAGCGTTTCCAAGGGCATTCTGAACTTACATTTAGGTACTTTGTGATGTTAGTTGTGATTCTATTTCCACGGAGTCAACTTCATTTGTTTAAGCTGTGTTTTGCTAGTGTTTTCTGTTTTCAAAATGCCGTTCACTTTCTCTGCCGACGAAAAAGTTGACATGATACTTGTTTATGGGGAAGCTCTACAAAATGCCGCGGTTGCTGAGCAGATTTATGCGGAACGTTTTCCGGATAGGATCCACCCAGAAAGTCGAACTTTCAAAAGGTTAGTGGATAACTTGAGGCAAACGGGATCACTTGCGTCAAAAAATCGAAGTGTGAATAATCCACCTGTCACCAATGAACTGAATCAGGCAATTGTTTTAAATATGGTGGACAATAACCCTCAGATAAGCACTAAAGAAATCAGTGTTGCGACTGGAATCAGCAAGACATCGGTGTGGCGGATAATCAACAAACACACTTACCACCCATATCATATCGAGCTTCACCAAGAACTTCACGGGGATGATTTTGCAAATCGAGTTGCATTTTGTGAATGGGCACAAAGACAATTAGAAGAAAATGAGCACTTTTTTAGACATGTTTTGTTTACTGACGAATGCTCTTTTAGAAGCAGTGGACATGTCAACAGACATAACATACACTATTGGGCACCAGTGAACCCTCATTGGATGCGTGAAGAACGCATTCAGAATAGGTGGACGGTCAATGTTTGGGGGGGAATCATTGATAACCATTTAATCGGCCCCTTCTTTTTTGACCAGCATTTAAACGGCGAGCTTTACGCAAATTTTCTGGAAAATGATCTTTACAATTTATTAGAAAATGTGCCGTTAAATGTTCGCCAACACTTGTGGCTGCAGCAAGATGGGGCTCCTCCGCACTACGCACTAAGGGCTCGTCAGGTTATGGATAATCAGTTCCCTGCACGCTGGATCGGACGTGGTGGGCCAGTTCCATGGCCAGCCAGATCACCCGACTTAACACCGATGGATTTTTTCACATGGGGTGCTGTGAAGGAGATGGTGTACCAACAACCGCCAACTACCGCCGAGGATATGAGGGCAAGAATAACAAATGCGTTTGAACGCCTTAACCAGCTAAACAGAGGCGCTACAGTTCTTAATTCCTTCACGCGTCGGTTAGAACTGTGTGTGCAGCAAGAAGGTCACCATTTTGAACATTTGTTATAAATATTTACTTTCTACTACCTGGTATTACCCATTCACTTGACATCCGCACAGTGACAGTGTCATGTTGATCTGAATTAGTGGAATTTATAGCTAGCGCCAAAAAAAGCTGGGTAATACCTAATTTTTCCTAATTTATATTAACTTTCTTACCTTGAATCGCTTATAAACTCAACACACAACACTGTAATAAAAAACCCATAAATTCTTCAACGTCTTGCCTTTAATTTTGAAATTATTGTAAAATATTCAATAATTGATTAAGTTTTAATTTTTTTTTCAATTGCATAGTTGATTTTATAGACATATCTTTTTAACACCTGAATTTCAATAAAATCTGAGTACTTTTGATTTTTTGAACGAAGGTTTTTTTTTATTTACGCATTAAATAAAATAATATTATCAAAAACAACCTAACCTACTGGTAGCGGTTTAAAAGTTCTATAAGTGGTTAAAATTTGAAGTCGACATTTTTATATTTAGGCACTTTAATTCGCGATACCCCAACCGATGAAACACCCGGTACATTCCAACTAAA
Organism: Amphimallon solstitiale; assembly: GCA_963170755.1. Classification (NCBI taxonomy): domain Eukaryota; kingdom Metazoa; phylum Arthropoda; class Insecta; order Coleoptera; family Scarabaeidae; genus Amphimallon; species Amphimallon solstitiale. Next base: position 233,627,610 of record OY720675.1, on the reverse strand, counting down.
ATGAAATTAGATAAGCTATTCGATAAATTGAGGAATTAAACAAGAAGTAATAGCAAATTGAATTAAGTTCACGATAAAAAATACACCATTGCCATTTATAATTTGTTTCACATATTAAAAAATGAGGTGTGGCCACCACACGACTTTCTTATACGTATGAGCGTTTCAAACTATACAATTTTAAGAATTTTTAGGTACTTTCATTCGCTTAATAAATCGCTATAGAATGCATACTTTGCAAGATATTATCAAAAAAGTGCTCCTCGCTAAGAGTAAAAGTGCTACTTCCGGTCCGAATTTTGAAATTTAATATATACAAAAAATATTGCAAATCCAGTTCTAAATACTTTTCTACTCTTGATAAATATATATAGAATGCATAACTTACGACATATTTGCAAAAAATCGCTATTCGATAAGAGTAAAAGTGGTACTTCCGGTCTGAATTTTGAAATTTTTTTATACAAAAGATATTGAAAATTATGTTTTAAATACTTTTATACCCGTAACGTACTTGTCTAAAAAGCATGACTTGCGAAATATTCGCAAAAAACTGATTTTCGATAAGAGTAAAAGACCTACTTCCGGTAGGAATTTCGAAAAACTTTTTAAATAAAATTATTCTCAATTTTAAGTATAAGTATATATGAATTCTTTATAAATTTGTTTAAACTTAGTAGTTGACGAAATATTCGCAAAATTCGATTTTTTCGCTGAAGTAAACTGCTACTTCCGGTCTACCGATTTTACTGAAAAACTAATCAGATCTCAAGAGGGAGATTATACACGTAAATACAAAATTTGGAATTGATATCTACAGCGGTTTGGCCACTATCGTGGTCACACACACACAGAGAGGGAGACAGACAGACACACACAGAGAGAGACACACAGACATTTTTTAAAAACCACTTTTTCGGTATCAGGGGACTTCAAAACGTGAACATCTGCAACAATCTCGAGGTCGAAAATTTTCATCATCACAATACTTCCTTATACTACGTATAAGAAAGTAAAAGGTTTTAACTACAATTGTTACCACAATCACACTAGAATTAATCCTTAAAATTTATGTAGCATTGTAGATGCTGCATTAAAAAGAAGAAAAATATATACAAAAAATAAGTTTTGGAAATGTTTTTTGATAAATTTTAATATAGTTATGTGTCATGTATTTCCTTACCGCATAATTTTCGCTTTAAATTGGAAAACCTAATTTAGTTAATCTAAAAAAAATTAAGTCGACGCCAACATATTTTTTGCTTTTACTACATTTCTGCAAAACTAGAGATTACTAAATTTTTATTTTATGTATGTCATGTTTTGTTATTGCATATATTTTGGTATTTATTACCCTATTTATTTATAAATGACGAACTCAATTACTATTGAGTGGGTAAACAAGAAAACTAATACACATGATTAACTATCACATTCAATAATTGATCTTTTCTAGTTACTATTCGCCAGCCAATAGTATTTTCCTACGTCTATCTGTATTCTAGGTTGTACATGTGTTCAGCTTTACTTGTTGTCATATTTACTCACCTACAAACTTGTATGTAAATACAAATGTGTAATACCATATATCGGTAATTTACATATGAATCACTAGGGTTTAAGTATAGTAAATAGAATCTCCTCATGTGAATCATTTTGATAGATACTACACAGACATATGATATAAAAACTGATACAGATAGGTGTATATTATGGCTTATCTTAACCCATAAAGTGTTCTAAAAAAAATAATTAATCATTGATTAAAAATTTTAATCGAAATCATTTTATTTCTATTAATATTAATCTCTATTTATCTATATAAATAAAAATGAAACTCAAGATCATAACTGACCATTCGAAAGATGGATATGCGTAATTCTTTTTTGGTTTGTTCGTTATGATCCTGGAAAAGTTTTCAGGGAAAAAAATTCGGGACAATTATAAAGAGGAAAGTCATGAACTTCTACAACTAATATTATATATATGTTGCATATTAATATAATATCGATTATATAACTCATTTGAAATTTAGCCAATAGCAATTACAAATTTTACATAGTTACCATGTATTGATAAGTGAATATACTCTTGACGACATGATATAACCGTTTTGGTGTTTCGCTTCCTCCAACAATACGAATGTTGTCATGGTAACAAGTGTTTTGAAGTTTGTTGATAAACGTCAAAAATATATTCAGCAATTTTCATAATGTTTTTTTAATTTTTTCGACATGGAACGCTTTGGTATAAGCTCGGGCACCGAAATAGATAAAGAAATTGAAAATTTGACACCGCAAAATACCGTTAAAACCAGGACCAGCACCTCAAATTCAACTTCTAAAGATAATACAACAAATATTTATTATAATAATTGTACTTTTAATTTCAACCAATAAAAAAATTTCGTTAGTTAATTCTTTATATAATCGTAACAAATACCACTCGAGCAAACGAAAATAATCCATTATATAACCTCTTCACTCGGCGTATATCCTTAAAACACCACTCGAGCTACGCTCTCGTGGTGTTTCGCAGAATACGTCTCGTGACTCGGGAATATAATCGATTATTTTCTATGCTCTTGTGATATTATTACTGATTATTGAAATTTAGCCAATAGCAATTACAAATTTTACATAGTTACCATGTATTGATAAGTGAATATACTCTTGACGACGTGATATAACCGTTTTGGTGTTTCGCTTCCTCCAACAATATGAATGTTGTCATGGTAACAAGTGTGTTGAAGTTTGCTGATAAACGTCAAAAATATATTCAGCAATTTTCATAATGGTTTTTTTAATTTTTTCGACATGGAACGCTTTGTTATAAGCTCGGGGACCGAAATAGATAAAGAAATTGAAAATTTGACACCGCAAAATACCGTTAAAACCAGCACCAGCACCTCAAATTCAACTTCTAAAGATAATACAACAAATATTTATTATAATAATTGTACTTTTAATTTCAACCAATAAAAAAACTTCGTTAGTTAATTCTTTATATAATCGTAACAAATACCACTCGAGCAAACGAAAATAATTCATTATATAACCTCTTCACTCGACCTATATCCTTAAAACACCACTCGAGCTACGCTCTCGTGGTGTTTCGCAGAATACGTCTCGTGACTCGGGAATATAATCGATTATTTTCTATGCTCTTGTGATATTATTACTGATTATATAACTCATTTGAAATTTAGCCAATAGCAATTACAAATTTTACATAGTTACCATGTATTGATAAATGAATATACTCTTGACAACGTGATATAACCGTTTTGGTGTTTCGCTTCCTCCAACAATATGAATTTTGTCATGGTAACAAGTGTTTTGAAGTTTGTTGATAAACGTCAAAAATATATTCAGCAATTTTCATAATGTTTTTTTAATTTTTTCGACATGGAACGCTTTGGTATAAGCTCGGGGACCGAAATAGATAAAGAAATTAAAAATTTGACACCGCAAAATACCGTTAAAACATAGTTCACCGAATTTTGTGAACAGCGAAATTATAAACTTTGTGCTCAAACTTCTGACGAACAATTAGCAAGTATTTTGAAAGATTGGGCATTCAACATGAAACGTGCAGACGGCACCGAATACAAAGAAGGTACCGTGAAAACAATTTGGAATATTTCCGCTAAACTTGTCCAGAAAAAGTTTTATGAAGAGTTTAATCGAGAAACAAATCCATTCAGAGGCGTGATTTTTGAAGATGCAAGAAAGGCGCAGGCAACTAAAAGGAAGAAGTTACAAGCAATTCCCGAAAAAAGAAAAACAAGTTCTGTCGGCCTTAAAACGGAAGAAATTAGCAAAATTGTGTCATTTTTTGACGAAAATACGGCCAGACGGTTTACAAAATCAAATTTGTTCTGTGGAACTGGCGTGGCGTTGGAAATGAAGCAGTCTTTTGCTTAATTGACTATTTCAAAGCAGAATGCGACAATTATGGTCAACCCACAGGACGTATTGAGTACGATACCATATTTTCAAAGACAGCACAAGGTGGCGAAAAACATACAGCTGAATCTAAATGGTTGACACCGAATAAAAATTGTGAAGATCAGTGTCCAGTACGTCTGTTGAAGAAAATGTTAAGCAAAAGAAAACCAAAACATTAAAACCAATCGTCTATTTTTAACACCTAATCCTGATTGGCAGAAAATTAAAATATGGTATAAAAACTGCCCTGTAGGCCTTAATCAATTAAGTAAATGAACACGTTCAAAGAAGCAAAATATATCTAATCATTCCAATCGGTCTTCCGCTGTTAGCATCTTGACACAATCTGGAGCAAACTTACAAGAAATTATTAAGATAACAGGCCACTCATCATCTGAATCTCTGAAGCCGTATCTAAAGCTTACTAATGAAGCAAGATACTTGAAAAAATGAGAAATAAACAAGATTCTGCCAACTCTACCATCACCAGCACCAGCACCTCAAATTCAACTTCTAAAGATAATACAACAAATATTTATTATATTAATTGTACTTTTAATTTCAACCAATAAAAAAATGTGTTAGTTAATTCTTTATATAATCGTAACGAATACCACTCGAGCAAACGAAAATAATCCATTACCTATATAACCTCTTCACTATCCTTAATACACCACTCGAGCTACGCACGCCAACGCTCTCGTGGTGTTTCGCAGAATACGTCTCGTGACTCGGAAATATAATCGATTATTTTCTATGCTCTTGTGATATTATTACTGATTATCATTTTACCAGGTAAATGTAATGTTGGAAACGCATCATATTTTAAATTTGTTCGGTTATGATATTCCAAAAAAATTACAATTATGATGAAAATGGGAACCACATACTCTATAGATTCTTCAAACATGTTCAAAATCCCTCTGTAGCAAATCATTCATCCATTTCTCGCAATCTAATCGAACATTTAATCACCATAATACAAAGCATAGGCGTAACTAGACCACAACCATGGGGGGAGAGGGGGGGAGGTCACTTCAAAGATATGCCATGATCGTCTATTTTTCGAACCCGTTTTTCTTTTGTATTGGTCAGTATTGATAGTGGTTCTATTTCTTTTGATCAGAGTCGGTTAAAGTAATACATTTGACAAGACTTTTAAAATTAACAAGTACTTAATGACTCAATTTTATTTTTATTTTTTTACGGAGGGGGGGGGGTTCTAACCCCCCCCCCGGTTACGCCCCTGATACAAAGAACAGAAAGAATGTTGTTAAATAACAACATACCTCAATATCTGTAGGAATCGAGTACATTCTTTCTTCTTTATTAGTGTTTCTACACCCAGAAACACAACAAACGAAGACCATTACCACTACTTATGTTGTACATATCGGATAACTACTCTAAAACATGAAAATATTTAAAAAAATAATAGAATAAAAACAAATGATTCTTTTACTAATTTGTATTATTTAATTATAATATGCGGCCTATTTTCATTTGTTACTAAATTGTTTGGTAAGTAATGAAAATGTTTTAAAGATGATTAGAATATACCTTACCTCAGCCTAGAATTCAAATTCACTTCCAAAACTGAACAGAATATTTGAAAATGAGGAACGTAATTTTTTTTAATAATCAATTGTCGTGCTTACCAAATAGAACTAATGAACTATGGATGGTTAATAATGTCTATAATTATTGTCTATAAATAATACAACTTAAAGAAAGTTCAATAACTATATACAAAAATAAACAAGAAAACACAACATGAATACTTCACAATCTGTAGCACTACGCAAAAATATCGGTGAGCGACAGCTACCTTCTTCTCAAATTTTGCCCGGGTAATTTAAATTATTGAATAGCAGAGACATTAGCGATCTTAGTAGAACTAAAATAAAAAATTGATGGGAAATGGACAGCGGGACACCCATGGTTAATATTATCAGTGTTAATCGAGAAGATAATAATTTATAAGTAATTCTTTCGCACTAAACGTTTCATTTCAATAAATCATATTGCATCGAATTAACCCTTTATTTGGCAACACAGGATGAATGATTACAAAAAATTGAAAATCAATAAAAATATGTTGAATATGGTTTTATAAGACGATTTGTTGACAAAACAAAATATATACCTTTTTACAAAAACAAAAAATGATATGTTGCTCTCAAGCAACATTGCTAGATAAACAGACTTTTATTTATTATGAAACGATAGAAAACAATTTCTTGTTGGTACAAAACATAATATAATATTGCATTTCTGGCAGTGAACTGTTGAGAAACCATTACTGCAGTGACGACAGCGTCCTTTGCTACCGTGAATAGGCCAATGACCGTATTCGTCATACCTTATGTCTTTAATAGGTTTAGGTAAACATGCCTTTTTTTGTAGAGGCAACGATGTCACTTGATGATGATCGACCTACTTTTTTAGAATGCTTTATAAGGGCCTCAGCTATGGAGGTACGAAATAGCTTTAGAGAGATCTTGCTATTCGTGTTTTCACGCCGATATACTAACCAACCATTCACAACAGCAAGATCAATAGTGTAAGCAAATATTCTCAGATACCATCTTCGTGATTTCAAAGGGACTCTGTACAGTTCAATCAACATACCAGCCAAATCAACACCTCCCATATGTTGGTTGTAAGACTTTACAATTGCTGGACAATTTACCGACACTTTTTCTTTCGAGTTCCTTCTTTTGACTGATCCTAAAGGTTCGATACCGGCAAAAATGCTGGTGTCACTCTTCAAAGGACAGTTCTTCAATCTGTTCTTCCGTAAAGTGCCTAACGACTCTATATTCATCTTTTCCTTCAAATACGCAAACAGTTCAAACGAGGAAAAGAAGTTGTCAAAAAATACCCTAGTTTGTAAATTTGGCGGTATGGTTTTACACAAGGAAATAACTAGCTGTCCTCCAATTCCAAATTTCCTTTCGTATTCGTTAAGTTCGTCGCTTGTCATTCGTTTTCCAATATAAGGTATAAAGTCATATATAATTCCAGAAACGCCGCACCGCACAAATATTTTGTATCCCCATTTATGGGGTTTGTTCTGGATGTATTGCCTCAGATTCCTAGCTCTTGTTCCTTTATAAGGTATCATCATTTCGTCAATAGAATGATGATGTTCTTGATCTAACTTTCGGCATTGATCTCGAACAGCATTTAGTAATGGGCGTATTTTCCAGAGCCGATCAGTTTGATTTCCATTTCCCTGATTATCTGCAAAATGCAGATGTCGCCTAATCTTTTGACATCGCTTCAGACTCATGACTGAAGCAATATTCTCATATCTATAATTCTGACTCCAATAGTCTGTGTATGAAGGAAATTCAATAACGCCCATTAGTATCAGCAATCCACTGAACTGTTCGATTTCTGGTTTATTAGTGTTGATTGGCACTCCATTGCATTATTGTGAATATAAGTTAGTTTGGTTAGCAATGTAGGTAATAGTGTCTTCTGTAAAAAAATTGTAAAAATAACAAAGAGGTGTAGGAGCATTTTCATCTGTAAACGACAAATTTATATCTATATCCAAGAATGGTATGTCTGTTTTCTGCCAGTCGAAATGGTGCAGTGGAAAATCTGGGGTAACATTTTCTAAAAGCTGCATCTGTAACTGTTGAAGAGGAATTTCATCTTCGCCTTCCCACGCATCTTCATAACGATCTCCAACGTAATCACTGGCCAAAGCAGGAATACGATTATTTCTACCAACACCAAAAGAATCATGGTTTGGAAACGGTACTTCACCCATAGTGCGGTTGTTGACATCTACATCTTCATCTAAATCTGATACATCCGCATCAGACAAATTAGGATCCTCCGGAGGTAGTAAAATTATTTGCTTTTTAGGTTTATTACCGTAGAAAACATTTACAGTAATTGGTTCTACATCCATTGCACAGGTCTTCTTATTGGCGGTGTTACTTATAAGCAACATCAGTACAAAGCCAAGGAAACTGCAGCTTGCAAACAAGAACAACATCTAAACTCTACATAATCTAATAAAATAAACACTTACCTTCAAAATAGTATTTGAATACACAACAATAATTCGTTTTTGTAATAATTTTTTATGGAATAAGTAGGCGTACTTTCCATAACCTCTAACACTACAGTTACTGACAAACCACACTGCAATTTTTGCCGCAACCAATCACAAGCATTGCGTATAATTCGTCTTAGCAAATAGGAATACAGTTGCTTGTAAGTAACATTGCCAGCTACAAGCAATAGTTCCAGAAAAACTTTCATAAAGTCAGCACAAATTTGATGTTGCTTGTAGGCAACATTGTCAAATAAAGGGTTAAAATATGTTTATATCGAATGGAATAAGTCATATTATTCAACAGAATTTTATTGAAAGAACAGTAAAAACAGTCGAATATTTAACATTTTTTTGGTTACAAGTAATTAAGTACGAAAGCAATTTATGAGCGTTTTTTTTTTCTCACAACGTAACATCGTTTTCAAAGGCCCACCACTGTATCTTATTCAAACAAGCCGGCTCCCACGGATTATCATCGATGTTGACGAACTTTGCGCATTTCAGATCGCTCAGGATCTGATCGGAAAGGCACGTCAAATTGTTCTTGTTCAAGCGTAAAGTCGATATAAAATTAAAACCGGAAAACAGTTCGTTTTCCAGCTCACTGAGAAAGTTGTCCTGCAACCATATATAGCCTATTTCGGTGATGTTCCTGAAAGCGTACGGGTGGATTTTTCTAATTTTATTCCGCCCCATGTATATGTTCGTCCTTATCGTATTATTATTCAGCATGTGTACGCAGTTGATGTTTTTGAACGCATTCTCCGGCACTTGCGTTATTTCATTGCCGTCTAGCGATATCGCCAGCAGCGAATTGCAATTGTAAAACCAATCCGTGTCGATATATTTGATTTTATTATAACCCAACATGATGGATATTAATTTGGTCATGTTGTCGAACGCATTCGTCTCTATATATTCGATTTCGTTACTTGACAGCATCAGTATTAAAAGATCCAAATGATTGAAAACACCACTGCGAACCTTCTTAATTTTATTCTTATCCAGGCTTATTCTCTTTATAACTGGTAGATTTCCGAAAGCTCCCGGATAAATGTCCGCAATACCGTTATTGTCCAAAATTAGTGTATCTAATTCAGGAGCACTCTCTATAGTATTCCTCGCCAACGCTTCTAATCCTAAATTCCTTATGGCAACGTTATTGAAGCCCAATATTAATTTGTTTATATCTGAGGCATTATTCGTGTAAATCGTGTACAAATCATGCTCGCATAGATCATCGTTTAGGTTAAATCCAACAATTTTCCTAGCGTTACACTTCACAAGAACCAGCAAACACCACGCGCGAGATAACCATACGGAAACACCTGGAAATAACATTGTTTTGTCAACGTCTTTTCGTATATTATTTTGTCTGTTTATTCAACCGGCTTACTACGTACTGCACTTATTATTATTTAAATATTAAAGAGAAGGTCAATTATGCTGATATTAGGTTAGTTATTTTAGATCGAGAGGCGCCAGAAATGTTATCGTCCTGTTTTTTTTTCTCAACTACTACTCTATTTATAGACTTTTTTTTTTATTGTTATTCTTGTTATTATTAGGAATTCGTTTGTTCGTAGACGGGAATCCAGTGATAACAGTAATAACGTGCACATTGTGTACGTTTCATGGCTTATAGATCCATAAGGTCCAGGAAATTAAAAATATGTATGTAGAAGCCGGTTAGGTACGAGTTCGAATGCCGTTGTGAGATAGAATACTTGGTATCTCTCTTACTCTCCTGCGTGTTATAATTGGTATCTGTTCGAATTGTCTGATTCTCCCTCTGCTTGTGGAACAATCTTAAATTAATAACTTTAGGCGGACTGCTGATAAAAAAACAAAATAGTTCTATAAATAACTGAAGAGTTGTAATAAATCGTGAAATAAATTTAATTTTTCAATTAATAATCGACGAAGGAGATACATGTTGAAACTCCATTATATATATATAATAAAACACAAGTGTATAGTTTCAAAATTATTATAATGTTTAACACACTACATATGTTTCGCCACACTGTGGCTTCATCAGGTGGATGAAAATACAATTTCAAAATACAAATTAGCTCCTATATATATCAATACAAATTACAAAAATAACCTCATTCTAAGAGGGGGTGGACATGTTTAAATTTTTGATTTAGTAGGGGGTGTAGTATAGTGAGATCTAAAAAGTTAATAGTTTTGTTTTCTTCTATTTCAATCGTAAATTTGATGTTTGGGTGAATAGTGTTAATATAATTATGTAAAGATGTTAATTGCCTCTCTGTACCGTTAAAAGCAACTAATATGTCATCCACATATCTTACCCAGTAAATGCAATGTTTGAACAATTAACATCTTTACATAATTATATATTTATTATATACGATTGAAATAGAAGAAAACAAAACTATTAACTTTTTAGATCTCACTATAACACATATAACTAATAAACATGAATTTTCAATTTACCACAAACCTACACATACAGACATAACTATACACGCACGTTCGTTTCATCCCATTACACAAAAATTATCTGCTTATCAATCAATGCTTCATAGACTAATTAATGTCCCTTTGAGTAAAGAAAACTTTGATTTAGAATTAAACAGAATATACATTATAGTGTTAAATAACGGCTTCTCTATAGATTTAATTAATAATATTTTAGAAAAACTACAGAAATCCAAAACGCTATCTTTAATTTACCCCACAGTAAAAAAACAATAGAACGCACAATTATAATTCCATCACATACATTGGTACAATTTCAAACACAGTAGGGAACTTAATTAAAACAAGTAGAGAAGAGACAATTTCATTCAAAACCAACAATTCCTTACAAAACGCAATAAAAAACAATAAAGATAAAACGGACAATAGATTAAACTCAGGGGTGTACAAGTTGACATGCGAAGACTGTAAAAAAGTGTATGTAGGACAGACAGGAAGGACATTCGATACTAGAATGAAAGAACACGAAAGATGTTATAGGGATAAGAAGACAGACTCAACTTTTGCTAATCATTGCTTAGAACATAATCATAAATTCAATACTAATTTTACAACGTTACATGTTTTAGGAAAAAGTAAAAAACTTAATATGTTAGAAAGTTTAGAAATTAATAAATGTAATAAATTAGGTATAATATTGAATGATCAACTAGATTTAAATAACTCCCCCCTACTAAATCTAAAATTTAAACATGTCCACCCCCTCTTAGAATGAGGTTATTTTTGTAATTTTGTATTGATATATATATATAGGAGCTAATTTGTATTTTGAAATTGTATTTTCATCCACCTGATGAAGCCACAGTGTGGCGAAACATATGTAGTGTGTTAAACATTATAATAATTTTGAAACTATACACTTGTGTTTTATTATATATATATTAATTTTCAAGGTTGAAGATGACAATTTGACACAATATACAACAGGAAATTAATTGGTTTAGCAATTAGCAGTAACTAAGGTTACCAACTACATGTAGAAATTTAGTTTTAAAAATAAATATACGAGGTATGGCAATTAAATAACGAGAATTCTTGCGAAGAACGCCATGAGCAACCGCTTACGACATCGTTATAACTGAGTACTTTGTGCGCATGCCCGCAACGGTGCAACGTTATAGGGCGCGGTTTACATGTTGTAGACAGCGTTGCCATTCCTACCGTTTTTACGTAGATTATCCGTTTTTAGTAATAATACTAGTTGAATTTTCAATCTCTTCGAGCTTGAATCGCTTAAAACGCGAGCATCGCCTTGATGCACTTTATAATGTCCGGTTTTCCAAAGTTTTGACGTGCTCTGTATATAGGTACGTCTAATTTATGTTTTTGCACAAACTGTCATTGCGTCTAACATTAGTTGACGTTTAACCGTCATTGTTGACATAAGTAAATGTGGCTATTGTATGTAATTTTTTTGGTATTAAGAAGCGTTTTTATAATATTAAAGAGTCGTTATTGTTTTTGTTGTACTTACATGTGATAGCTGAAATCCAATTTTCGTAAGACTATCGTCGAAAATCGAACTTCAGTTGGATGTTTGAAGTTTCTTGTTACTTTAAAGAATATTCCGCATTACATACATAACATTAGCACTTGAATAACTGTTTCTCTTCGGTGTATGTTATTCGACTACGTTTGCACAAAGAAGAATTAAAAATGTGCATATCTTCGCTATAATGTTTGTATGTTTAGTTTACGTTTTGTCGTATAAATACCATAATCGTTTTCACTGAAGTTAATGCCCTTTAACGCGTTCGTATTTGATTTTCTCGATCTATATACTCGCCTGTTTTTGATAGTTCCAGTTTTTAATTAAGGACACCAGCAAACGTTTAAGACTGTGATTTTTAAATGATGTACCAACAATATATTCACCTTGTGACGTTAATTCTTTCAACCTTACTTTAGGATAGGATCTGTCTTCTAAATGTCAATTCTGTGCGCTCATCGTCCTGATAATTATGAAACTTGATACGTGTGCGAGTTTTTTTTTTGTAAATTAGCACTGTCCATCGTTATATGAAAATTTCGAAACATCAAACTCTATCACAAAAATGAAATTTCTTCGTGCAGCTGTCAAAATCATACGTCCGTTTGAATTCATGACACGTTATCGCCAACTCGTCATCGCGAGTTTTTTTTAACCGTATTCCACTGCAGAAAGGCTATTAATGAGTCGTATCTTCGAAAGCGAAAGACTTGGCACGTGGACAGTGCACTCAATCGTCGCGGAAAAGTCCACTCGTTTGGTTTCCAACCCTCTTTCGGCACTCTAAACTTCGACGGCCTGAAATTTCTTCGTCAAAGTGAAACTTCTGCAATTCTTCCGTGTGCCTGTCATACCTGACATTTTTACGATTTTTATCGGGTGTCGCGGGAATTGGTCATAACGTAAACCATTTTTCTGTTACAACATCGACTGCACGCTCCCCTTTAAAAGCCCATATATCTAAACACGCTCCACTAAAAAGGAAAATCTCTCCGTCGAGGAACCATTTAAAGTCGTCCGTACACCCACCTCAAAGGACAGCCATTAATTCCGCGTATCCAAAGAGAAGTTCTTTGCACAATTTCGCTGATTTTTGTCGATTTTAAAGGTTCGGTTAGTAACCAAGGCGATCCGGTTAAGCTATTTCAACCAAGGCGATTAGAAGGGGTCACCCGAACAGCTTTTAGTATTTATAAAAAATAATACCGTTCTACCCTTATTGAAGTAAAATCTACCGCTTATTCTACTATTATGTATGTATAAGTTTGTTCAGATCACCAGTTTTAAACAGTTCTAGAACTAATTCGCATATCATTTAAAAAAGAAAAACTGTTCGGACCATGCAGTTCTGAAACTACAAATTCTGAGAATTGGTAGCTCAATGTTTGGTCCTTCAGAAATAGTAATGCAAGAAGTTCTTACAGTTCTGGCCGATGGGTTGGTATTTGAAATTGTGATAAAACCTGAGTATGGGCAATTGTTATTCGTATCAGCTTTCGCATTTTTCAGGTTATGTTTATCGTATTTATGTTGAAGTTTAGAGTTTGGAGTTGTTGGTTAGTTTTGTTCTATAATTGTCGTTCGAGTACCTATTTGTTCTTGTTTTTTATTTTAGTTTGTGATATTATTAGAGTATTGGTGTGATTCGGTTCATCAAACTTATTTTTAATTTTTTTTTACACTTGTTTTTATTCACACTCATTATTTCAATTTTGTTATAGCAGAAGTAAACAGCAAACAGAAACATTAAAATTTCTTCAACTGGTGGTTTATTGTTTTAAAAATTACTTCAGTTACTACCATGTTCTTGAGTCTAGCAAGTGGTTCTTTAATAAAGTGCGAGTAATGGTAGAATTATAGGAACTTACGAACATGTGAAAAGTTAATTTATAATTATCATATATTCGTAGACAAACTGACATATTTATTAAACTTAGACATTCTAGTATTTAATATTATCTAAAGTAAGTCCCCCTTGAGATTTAAGAAAAATGAAGGAATTCTATGATAATATATTAGGAATTCATATGCATTATAAATTGTTGTTCTGTAGATGTACATTAAAACCTATTTGGTTCTCGTTCATAAGAAAGTGATCTGTATTTATAACAGAAAGGAAAGCAGTTTGATGTAGGACTTACTTTATTGAAATATAAATCCGGACAATCTATCATATGTATGCATTTGTACCAGTATGTTACGTCATGAAAATTATAATAAACTGCAAGTTAATGTGACCCCTCAGGCTTGTATGACAAAACATTCAGAGTCTGATTGATGTAAGTAGCAAATCATGTAGGTATCACAATTCAAATTACCAAAAAGGCTTTAATTTTTAATACTGTTCAAAAGGGATTAAAATAGTGCAGGTACTACTTCACAGATTAAAAATAATCTTAAAGAAAATATATATATAACATAAATATAAATTCCGAAAAATTGCAATTAAGACGCGCTGAATGAAACTCTTCAACATAATAATAATTGCAGAATAAAATCAAAACATATACAACCGAAATTAGAATCGCTAGTTGCAGTTGCAAAAACATAATTTAATTGAAAAACAAATAGAAACCGCCAAAATCTGCTTATCTGGCTTTATTCCAGAGCACAATATTTCTTTCAATGTGATTGAACGCTTACCCCAGTTAATGTTTTGTTGAATGAAAGTTTTATTGTAGAAACCCTGTATTCAAAAATAAATATTTTTTACTTCCGTTTTTATTTACTCTTTTATCTACCGTTTTTATTTTAAAATCTACCGATTATTTATCGATGTATCTACAGCATTCAGTTTTCGGCAGATGGTAACACTGGTTGTAAACAGTTTCAAAGTTGACTGTGTAGTGACTGCACATCGGTAAAATTTGCGATAATAAAATCGAGCAAAGAGTTGAAATTCTTAGTGAAATTAGGGGAACACCGTGGAATAGTTGAACTGAATGGAAAAATGTTTACTGCAATGAGTATTATCACAATAACATGTTTACGAGGGGGCCGTGCGAATTAAAGCCGGTGGTAATAAATCTGTGAAAGATGACGAAGGACAAGTGGTGCCACTCAGAGTGCACACAGATTAAAACACCAAACGTTTGCAAGTACTAGTGCGCTCTGATCATCGACTAACCATTCGGATGTTGCCTGTAGAACTAGGTATAAACAAGGAAACGGTACGCCAAATGTTATACAATAATTTGAAGATGGAGAAGTTGTGTCCTAAAATCATTCCGAAAACATTCATAGCGTATTAATAAGAGTTGCGTTTGCCGATTTGTCAGGATCTCATTGAACGCGTTCAAAACGAAGGGCGAGCTTGGATGGAAGTCATTGTCACAGGAGACGAAAGTCCGACAAAAGCTAAAATATCACGGATCTAAACCTATAATAGACAATGGTAATTTGTTTGTTTTGACATTAGAGGCGTGATCAATAAGAGTTCGTCCTCAAGGTTCAACAACTGCTGATCTTCAGATTTTACCTGATCGATAACATTCTAAGTGTTCGTTAAAACGTACTTCTATATTACGTTTAGTTTATCCAACTTACACCTTACGAGATAAAGATGTTATAAATGCCAGACTTTTATTAATTTTACCTTCACGTCCTAATAAACTCTTTAATGAGTTTGATATTGAATAACAAATTTTACAAACAAATTTCAACCATAATCTGTATAGAGAATAAGAGCACAATTAAACGGGAAAGAGAATCGATAGCTCCATTACGTCCAGAAATTCATTTTCGTTCTATTATCTATTATTACTTTGGCGCAACTCTAGTCTAGTATATAAATTAAAATTATCAAATATAATACGACAAAAGTAAACACTTTAACTGGGCTATTAACGTATGGATTCACGATAGTGTGTGCTAGGCATCCTTCATTAAATTTAATGAAGATAGGGAGCGATGAACTTGAACTAGAATAGGATCAACTTAATGAAGAAAATTTAAGCGTCAGACAGCTCCAGTTACACTATTAATTATTAAAGGTTATAAATATATTATAACATTGATTATTTAGGTAGATTTAAATTAAAAATGTGTTATAATTCTCCAATGCTAAATGTTGTTTATTTTAATATTATAATAGTTTATCTTCTTATTTATGAATTTTATAAGAAGGCTTAATTTATTGTATTAGAATAGAATAGAATAGAATAGAATAGAATTTTATTCAGTAGTATTTAACAATACAATCTTTGTCAAATTATGCCATATAAAAAAAAGTAATTAATATAATATACATATACATATATAGTCATTGTATAAGTAAAATAAAATAAAATAACATATTACAAATGTAAAAGACAACAGACAATGAATACCAGAAATGACAGTCAAAACAAACCTAACAATGAGAAAAAAATTGGTGTATAATTATAGCGGCCAGAGAATAGTGAGTCACCATCTATCTGCCAGGTAATCTTCGATGGTGTAATATTCTTTCCCTACAAGGTGCTTCTTGACAGTATATGTAAATTGCGTCAAGTTTAACTGTTTCACTCCGTGCGGTAGGTGGTTGTAGAGCTTTACACCCCAGTAGTGCATGTTATCCTGTGTTTTTGATATTCTGTGCCTCGGAACTCGCAGGCTCTCATGTTCGCGAGTACTGTACTCATGTGCTTCTCCATTTAGCTGGTATTCTTTATGGTGTTCATGAATATATTTTAACGTTTGGTATATGTAAAGAGACTTCAAAGTAAGTATATTTGTTTGCTTGAAGTAGCCTCTGCACGAGTCTCTATATCTTAAATTATGCAATACTCTAATGGCTTTCTTTTGCAGGACAAAAATTCTGTCTGCCGCATTCGAGGTACCCCACAGGAGGATACCGTAGGAAAGGTGGCAATGAAATACTGCATGGTAGGCAAGTGTAGCCGCCTCGTACGTGGCTGTGGCATTTATACGGCGGATTGCGAAGATTCCTGACGACAATTTCTTTGCCAGGTGGTCAATATGCCGTGCCCAGCTCAAACCTGTGTCTATATACAAACCCAATAGCTTAACCTGATTTTCTTCTTCGCAACGTGTCTGAATAGTAAGGGTTTGCGTTTTAGCGGTGTTCAATTTTAGTTTATTACTTTCGAACCATGACTCACTTTGTTGTACGGCTATATTTGTTTTTGCTATAGCTTCCTCCATGCTTTGATGCTTGACAAGAATCGTCGTGTCATCAGCGTACAAGCACATTTCTACTCCTGGAAGAGAATACGGCAGGTCATTTATATAGATTGTAAACATAAGCGGGCCTAAAATTGAGCCTTGGGGTACTCCTAGTGTTGTAGAACCGACTGAAGAGTTATGCCCCTTCCAATTTACTACTTGTGCTCTACCTGATAAGTAAGACCCAATTAGTTGTAAAGGTGGCCCTCTCACTCCATATCCTTCCAATTTGTCTAATAAAATACCGTGGTCTACGGTATCGAAAGCTTTGGTTAGATCGAATAGGCTCATTATGACCGTTTTCTTTTCATCTAGAGCTTTGTTGATGTATGTTATTACATCCACAAGAGCCGTAGTGGTCGATTTGTTTTTTCGATACGCATGTTGACTAGGAGTCAAGCACTTTCTATTTTCCATATAATTGTAAAGTCTCGATGCAATTACTCCTTCGAACACCTTAGAGAGAACAGGCAGTACACTAATTGGTCTATAATTTTGGCAATTGTTAATATCTCCTGCTTTGTGTATTGGTACGACCTTTGATATCTTTAGTTGTATGGGAAAATATCCTTCTACAAGACAGGAGTTAATAATTTCCACCAAAGGCTTACTTATGTCATCAACTACCCATTTTAGTATTTTAGTGTTCATTCCATAAATGTCCTTACTTTCTTTAGACTTCATCTCGTTTATTATTCCCCGTATTTCCCTTTCAGTTACAGGTCCAAAAAAACAGCACGTGTTCGCCGTTAGATTTGAGTTATGCATTAAATGAGGAGTGTTTCCTGTTATATTGTTAGCCACTTGAGCACCTGCGTTGCAGAAATAAGTATTCATTTCATCTGGTGTTATAGATGATGCATTACTTGATCCTCTCTGCTTATCCGAAATTTCTGCGTTTATGATATTCCAAATCGCCTTCATTTTGTTGTCGCTGCTTCGTATCATAAAAGCATTTTTTTCCTTTTTGCTCGTTTTTATTGCCTCTAAATATTTTTTTTTGAAACAGGTGTAGGTTTCAAACCATTCATTATCCTTTGTACTTTTAGCTATTACCGCAAGCGCATCAAGTGTATTTTTCATATTTTGCAATTCTTCGCTATATGTAACACATGTATCTTCGTTACCTTTTTTCTTTTTTTGTTGCAGAGGGAACGACGATTCAAAAGCAGACACCATTATATTGTGGAATACGTCAAACTGAGCCCTTGCTCCATTGTCTGCCACTGGTAACTCTGTTATTTTTGTACTGAGAACTTGCTTAAAGGTATTGAGATTTCGTACGGAAAAGTTTCTGAAGCTCACTTTCTCTAGTTTTGCAGGTATGACATCAATACTAAATTTTACCAATTGCCCCATATGATCGGAAATGTGAAGATCAAGAACCTCAGCGATGCAGCCACTGTCACAAATATTGGAAAATACATTATCAATACATGTGTTAGAATTTTTTGTTATTCTAGAATACTCTTTGAACATTTGACGGAGATTGAGTGTTCCGAATAAATCTGTAATAGCATTTGTGTTATTGTTTGGAGTTAAGAAGTCAATATTAAAGTCTCCTGCAATAATTATTTGTTTCACTAGGCCGTCACGATCTAGTAGCTCAAGCATACTGCTTATTTTTTCAGTAAATAAGGCCATATTGCCCAATGGTGGTCTATAGATTGAAACCACAACTATTTTGAGTTGCATTATTTCTACTGCTGCGATTTCTACATTCTTTTCCACTGATAATTCCTTTATATCTGTTCTTTCTATCGCACTGAGATTATCTCTTATCATTATCATCGTTCCGCCATGTATTGAATCTTCTCTACAGAAAATACTTTGTATCTTGTAGTATGGTAATCGGCAGCGTGCAATCTTTTCGTATGAAAGAAAGTGTTCCGTTAAACATAAAATATCTAAACTATACTGTTTAGAGATAACATTTAATGCGTCAATTTTATTTGAAATGGACTGTATGTTTAGATTTAAGATTGAGTACTTTTTATTCACCAAATTCCGTTCTCTATCCACGTCTGTTTTATGAGTAGGTATAACTTTTTTGTGTATAGTTTGTTCTTTTATGGAATCTATTACTTTTTCTTGATTTTTTAAATTCTCGAAAAAACTTTACGTTAATGTTTTCCGGCCATCGGTTCGGATCGAATATAGTTTGATCATCCACTGTGTGATTAAAGCCGATTTTAAAAGAGTTATAGTTCTCTCGAGTCTCGTAATCCTTTTTTTTTAATGTTTCTATAACAAAATCATCTCTACCGAATTTGCTAACCAGGAGGTGTCTCATCTCATCATTTGAGAAACTATCCTTAAATCTGTCTACAAATATCCATTTGCGTTTTTCTTTCAAAAAGGCCACGTTTTCTTTGCTTGTGCCGGTTATTGCTGTATATTTTCTATCTCTGTCAGTATGTGGTTGTCTCTCTTTTATTTTGATTTGTTGGGGTTTACTGTTTTTCTTATTTTGGTCCCTTTTTACTTCTAACTTTTGAGCGGAATTCATTTGATTTAATGATTCCTTTCCATGTTTATCTGCTCTCGGAGGTTCTTCATTGTTGCAGGGTTCTGTAATTTGATATTTTGCGAGATTATAGTCTTCGGCATCAGATGGCTGTTGTATGTTCGATGTTGAATTTTGTATGTTTACATTCTGTTTGTTTTGTACTTCTTTGACAATGACATCAAATAATGAACTTTTAATATGCGTTTGAATACTATTTTGTATAAATACCTTCAATTCTGTTATTTCTTTTGTAAGTAGATCTTTAAATATAGTTGCTTGCTCATGTTTGGATATATCCCTGTCAGCAGTAGTTCCTTCTATGTTGTTATCGTGTACGGATTCGAGATAGTCAGAGTTGTTAAAATTCTCAGCAAGCGATTTTTCAAGCAGCTTCTCGTTTGTTTTCGATAACCTTTGTTGTAGTTCTCTAATATTACTTTCCTTTTCATTCTTTACTATGGTTAATTCATCTTTTAGCTGTTTTATTTCTTTCTCTTTTATGTCACATTTACAGGTTATTTGCAGAGAAACTAATTGCCGTTCCAAGATTTGGATTTGTTTCTCTCTCTCGAAACACTTACATTTTGATTTTAGTGTTTCGATTTCCTCCTTTAATTTTCTGTTATCGTCCTGTATTTTCTTAGTATTCTCTTCAATAGAGGTTATGTTGTCGCAGCATCTTATCTTACCACTTGCATCGACGTTTACTCCCGGAATTTTTAGAATACAACTTGGATGAAAACTATTAGAACATTTAGCACACATAACATAGTTTTTAACTTCTTTAGTACACTTTTTACACGCAAATATTAACTGATTACTAGAATTTACATTAACCGGCGCCATGTTGCAACAATAATTAACCCTTTGAAAAATATTGGGAAACCGTGTCATGATTTATTAATAGAATACGTTACATCTATGTGATCATTTTTTATCTTTTAATGCAAATATTACCTAATGTATGCATATAAATAGACGTATATGTTAATGGTCTAGTTACTCATTGAGATAAGTGTATCAATGAATTAGAAAAAAAAATGAATCATTAAGTGCATTTAATCGCAGTATTATTACAGTATGTTTTCCAGTTTATCCAGTTTTATTTTCAAATATTATACAATTTGTGTCACCGTGGAATTCAGTTTTCAAACTTACATATTACTTAGTATTTATTATTAGTTATGATAGGGCACAATGGAATGTTAAAAGCGTATTTTACGGTTAATTATTTACAGATATTAGCTATATTCTGTTTTTTAATGCCGCGGAGCACCTTAAAAATCACGTGCTATTAATATACAATACGATTATTATTTCAGATTTTATTTATTATTCAATTAGCGATATTTATTCTGTATATATAACACATTGACCTAATAATACTAATGGGCGTAGCTTTGCCCTCTAAATAAAAGTAGTGATCGTAGTGATGACAACATTAAAGAGAGTTTATTAGATTTCTAATAAGATAAAAACGGATGCACTGACTCTTTTGCCTTTAATCACATGATCATAGAAAAAGGGCAAAAACTGCTTTAGATATTTATAGAAATATTTAAAAACAATAACAAAGTGAAGATGTCTTAAGTTTAAATAATGAAATTATTAAAAGCATATCATACCTTTAGTAGACAGGCTTTCTAAGCTGCTATGAATTGACTTTAAAATAATATTATATATTAGAAATTATATTTACACTTTATTTATTTGGTTAAATTACAGAATATTAAATAAAACACAATAAAAGTCAAAAAATTAATACGAAACTTCACGATCAACTGACTAAATGCACCCAATCTCTCTTTAATGCTGGCACCATTATCTCTTTGTCAAACCTCCATAAATTTACGAAGTAGAATAAGGATCGTTCTCGTTTATGTGATCACCTTTCATTTAGTACTATTCACTGCTACCATATACTAGAATTATACAGATTTAAGCGAATAAACAATAATAATAAATTGTTTTTCTGCATTAAAAAAATTGTGTGTTACGTTGGGGTTGGAATGCGTAAATGGCGCATGCGGACAGAATACGCTCACTAAGTGAGGCTGGAATTTTTTCGTTGGCAAAAATGGCGACAGCTCCACAACATGCTGAGAGTAGGCGTACATCATCTGATTCCGATCACTGAACAGTTGCGCAACTATTGTGTCTGCTGAATGCGACAAATGTAATAAACCTAAGTCTTTTCTCACTGCCTCACAAAAATTGCACCAAACCAAATTGAAATATGAGCAACTTTGTCGAACAAAACTGGTTTAGCCAGGTCATTATCAGGTTTGTTCATTTTTAATTCTTATTAAATGATTTACTTTTAAATAGTAATCGCCAAAGAAATATGGTCTTCTGTATCGCCTACTTCATTGTTTCAGGAAAAATATTAGTCGTACCAGCAACATCGAAAGGTTACATATCAGCTTGAGTGTCATTTTCGTCGATGTCTCCTTCGTCCTGTCGATAATTGGTGTCAGGTGGAATTATAAGTAATTCAATGTCTTTTTCATCGCCTTGAATTTTCAATCTGGCAGTACTAATGAATCTCAAATCCAGAGATATCTATAAAAAAATAATTTGACTATAACAATAATAATTATTGTAAAATATAGACTCCTAACAAACTACTTTCAGAGATGAAATAGATGCTTATATTATCCTCAACTAAGGAAATAACAACACCGTCACATTTCAATAAATGTAAGGTTATGTTTTTGATATACGAGGGAAGATCCGAATGTTTCGAGAACGAAACTGAAGATGGCGTTGTGTGCGCGTACCGGTTAAAGTTAGATATATAAAGTACCGCAATTACCTCCATTTTGGCGCCAAAGAAGCGGAAAATTTAAAAATCTATCCGTTTTTTTAAACTTTACAAATTTAGTATGCGAAATATTGTACATATTTTAATTTTCTGAAAAATTCTTGTCCCGTGCGGATGCGATCCCGAGCCGACTGCGTGTGAAGCGAATATCTTACCATTAGACCAGCGCGGATACTTGAATGTGAGTTGTCTTATCGTGTATTTGTATATATGCGTACGAATTACTAAATAACTACTAAAAGTCACCAAATCACCGCCATTTTGGTGCAGTTATAATGAAACAAACTTATTGCGGTACTTTATAAATCGAGGGTCTTTCGTACCGGTTATTTCTTCTTGAAAGGCTTAAACGGAATTAGACGAAGTTTATGGTGAGTCTTGGCTATCGTATGCCACCGTTGCAATCTGGATTGGTAAATTTTAACGTGGTCGAACAAGCATAGAAGATGCACCGCATTCTGGGAGACCAAAAATATCTATCGATGAAGAAACCATTAGAGAAGTTAATCAAATCTACAAGAAGGGAGAAAAGAAAGACCCAAGTAACTATCGAGGCATAAGCCTGCTCAACACCACCATGAAGCTGCTCACCAAAATAATAACCCAACATCTATCAAGCACAGTCAGCATCAACGAAGAACAACAAGGTTTCAGGCAAAATAGATCAACAATCGACGCTATATTCATACTGCGACAAATCATCGAGAAGTCCATAGAATTTAACAAACCTGCGTTCCTCTGCTTTGTTGACCTAACGCAAGCATTTGATAGAGTGCAACTAAAGGATGTGCTAAAGATCCTGCAAGAACGAGGAGCCAACAACAATATAATCCAGGTAATAAAACAACTTAATACCAACAACAGTACAAGAATACAGTCAGACACCGCAACCACAGAGAAAGTGAAAATATCGATAGGTATCAGACAAGGAGATAACCTTAGTCCGATGCTCTTCAGCCTGGTAATGAACCGCATCATAGACCGGGTAAAAGATGTGGGACGAGGCTACAGAATTGGACAAACTGAATTCAAAATATTGTGCTATGCAGACGATGCGGTTCTCATGCGGAAAACGAGAACAACTTGCAGCAAATGCTATTCGAGCTAAACCGGGCCGCAAAGAAATATAACATGAGCATCTCGATACCGAAAACCAAATCCATGACCATAAGCAAGGAACCGATACGATGCAAGCTGGCACTAAACGACCAACCAATCGAACAAGTGATGAGCTTTGAATACCTGGGGATAATAGCCTCGAGCAGTCGAAATACGTACGACGAGGTGAAAGCACAAGTAAATAAAGCAGCAAGAGTGTCTGGCTGTCTGCATAATACTATTTGGAAAAACAAACACATGTCAATAACCAGCAAGGCTAGGATCTACAGAACAGCAGTTAGACCCATCCTCACCTACGCAGCGGAAACGAGAGCAGACACCAACCGGACGAAGAGAGCACTACGAACGACCGAAATGAGGGCCCTGCGAGCGATCGCAGGCGTCACATTGAGGGACAGGCAGCGAAGTAATGGGATCCGGGAACAGTGCGATAGGATGCCAGATGTTGTTGGATGGTGACGGGGAAGAAGAAGAGAATGGAGAGAGCATGTCGACAGGATGGGAAACGATAGACTCGCCAAGGCCGCATATAAGGAAAAACCGAACACGACCAGATCCTTAGGAAGACCACCAAAAAGATGGGCTGACTCCTGGACTTCATCGTCACAGGACATTGAATAAAAGTTGGAGAAACAGGACATAGTCATATTAAAAAGAAGAAGAAGAAGAAGAAGAATCAAATCGTGTTGATTGATCGGCGATTGAAGTTGGAAGAGATAGCACATTTCTGCTTCTGCTATTTCTCTCAAGTTCAATCGGCGATCAATCAACACGATTTCATGATTTCATATCATCTCACGCACGCACTCTCATTACATTTTACATCAACATTTGGATATGAAAAAGCTCAGTGCAAGATGGGTGCCGCGTTTGCAGTCAGTCGATCAAACGCGAGGTCGTGTGACTATTTCTCAGCGATGTCTAGACATGTTCAAGCGTAATCGTGGAGATTATTTATACGTTTTGTAACCGTAGATGAATCGTGAATACACCACTTCACTCCAGAGACTAAAACACAATCAAAGCAGTGGACAGTATGATGTGAACCAACTCCAAAGAAGGCTTGCAAGACGGGAGGATAATATCAGGCGTGCACTATGCTTCGTTATTAGACTGATTGAACAAAGAAATCAAAGTTAAAAGACCTCATTTGGAAAAGGAAAAAGTTTTGTTCCACCAAGACAGTGCCCCATTCTACAAGTCGGCAATTGCGATGGCGAAACTCTACGAATTACCATTCCAATTAATTGAACATGCACCGTACTCGCCAGATTGGTCCTTTCGAACTGTTCCTATTTCCGAACCTCAAGAAATTGAAAGGCATTCTCTTCGAATAATGAAATTATCGAAGCTGTAAATGAACATTTGGAAAGTTTTGATAGATCTTACGTTTCTGAACGAATGAAAGGTCTTGAAAAACGTTGGACTTGAGTTAAAAAGGAGACTATGTAGAAAGATAAATATGATTTTACCCCGAAAAGTGGTGTTGTGCGTCTGATTCTAGAAACTTCCCGATCTTCCCTCATATATAAGCAACATATATCTTGCAATGCAGTTTTAATTATACATTTCCATTACAGCATTCTACTAATACTATAAAACTAACCAAACCAAATTAACAAATGGGTTAAAGTATATACAAGTGTCTAAAGTTAAGTGTTCACCATTGCTAACTTTGTTATTATTGAAGCTACGAAGTCGGTTAAATTAGCAAAGTAGTAGGACTTTTTTTGCTGATTAAGTTAGTCAAAACAGAGAAACAATTAAAGAGCTAGTTTCTGAGATATTCACAAAAGCAGCAAATTTTTAAATGGAACATCCTGTATATTTCGACATATTTTGAAAGAGAGTTAAATTCTAAACAAAAAGTAAGTAATACACTATCGTCCTAAATTTAAAAATAAGCGAATAAAAAGCACTTAGACTCTTTGATTAATTATCATTACTTTAGTATGTAAGTCTTATTAATGTAATGATAATCAAGGAGTTTAAGAGCATTTTATTCGCTTATTTTTAAATTTAGGACGATAGTGTATTACTTACTTTTTGTTTAGAATTTAACTCTCTTTCAAAATATGTCGAAATATACAGGATGTTCCATTTAAAAATTTGTTGCTTTTGTGAATATCTCAGAAACTAGCTATTCAATTGTTTCTCTGTTTTGACTAACTTAATCAGCAAAAAAGTCCTACTAGTTTGCTAATTTAACCGACTTCGTAGCTTCAATAATAACAAAGTTAGCAATGGTGAACACTTAACTTTAGACACCTTGTATGTCATATCCACAATTTCAACAATCAACTTTTCGGAATAAAATATGCAAAAGAATAAAGTTCTTAACTGACATTGTACACGACTACATCTGAAACGAGACTAACACTTTCCAACTTCTTAATATAAATAAATAAATATGGAGTTTCTTCGGTGGAAATGTGCTGTGCCGTCAAACTTAGTTAAACTTTACAGCATCGAACATATTAATTCGTAATCACATTACGAAGTATTTCATTTTACGTAACTGACACAATAAATCGATTAAATGGAATAACGTGCCAACGGGTAATTATTAAAACGCACATGCTGAACTCTAAAGGTAAATGTCCGTTTCAATAAAACTGTTACAAC
Organism: Amphimallon solstitiale; assembly: GCA_963170755.1. NCBI lineage: Eukaryota > Metazoa > Arthropoda > Insecta > Coleoptera > Scarabaeidae > Amphimallon > Amphimallon solstitiale. Next base: position 233,601,342 of record OY720675.1, on the reverse strand, counting down.
TATATTAATTAAGTTTACTAAAACATTTACACGAAAAACTAGTATACTGGTATATTGTCCGGTCAATTTTTCTTTACCCTTATTTCGTTAATTTATGTAACCATAATATATAAACGTCGAACAACCCATTTCATATGACACAAATGCAAGAGATGAAACATATACAAATTAAAAACATTTGTTATTTAGTGTATGAAATAATTATCGCAATGCAGTCTACATACTCCATAGTACTTAGAAAGGATAGAAGGTATTTAAGCAATAATAACTTATTTTATTTAACTAGGATCCATCATACTGCTGAAATAATAAGCTGAACAATTGATAATTTGGGATTTGCAAATACCACACGACTATCTTATACTTATTAGAGCTGTACAAATTTTGTCTTCAAAAGTTGTTCCAAATCGTGTTTTAAATACTTTTGTCCTTTTCATGAATTAAATGCTTTATTCAATTAATGAATTTGTGGAATGCATTATTTGCAAGATATTTGCAAAAAACTGCTGTTCGTTAAGGGATAAAATATTACTTTCTGTTCGAATTTTCAATATTTTTTATACAGAAATTAGTTCAAATCAAGCTTAAATACTTGTGTATTGCTAATATATCTGTCTAGAAGGCACAACTTGCGAAGTATTCCAAAAAGCAGTTTTTCGATGAGGAATTTCGAAAAAAACCTTTTTATAAAATTGTTCTAAAATTTACTTTTGATTCAATATTTTGGTAAAATTTGATTTTAATTCCAAATATTGTGATGATGAAAATCTCCACCTCGAGATTTTTGCAGATGTCCACGTTTTGATGTCCCCTGATACTGAAAAAGTGGTTTTTCACAAATGTCTGTGTGTCTCTCTCTCTGTGTGTATGTGTGTGTGTGTGTGTGACTACAATAGCGGTCAAACCGCTATAGGTAACAATTCCAAATTTTATATTTACGAATATAATCTCCCTCTTGAGATCTGATTAGATTTTCAGTAAACTCGGCAGACCGGAAGAAAAAATCGAATTTTGCCAATTATTCGTCATCTACTAAGTTTAAACAAATTTGTAAAGAATTCATATATACTCAAAATTATATTTGAGAAGAATTTTATTAAAAAAGATTTTCGAAATTCCTATCGGAAGTAGGTCTTTTACTCTTATCGAAAATCAGTTCTTTACGAATATTTCGCAAGTCATGCTTTTTAGACAGGTACGTTACGAGTATAAAAGAATTTAGAACTTAATTTTCAATACCTTTTGTATACAAAAATTTTCAAAATTCGGACCGGAAGTAACACTTTTACTCTTATCGATTAGCGATTTTTGCAAATATTTCGTAAATTATGCATTCTATATATATTTGTCAAGACTATAAAAGTATTTAGAGTTGGATTTGGAATATTCTTTGTATAAATGAAAATTCAAAATTCGGACCGGAAGTAATACTTTTACTCTTAGCGGGTAGCATTTTTTTTTGCAAATATCTCACAAAGTATGTATCCTGTAGAGATTTATTAAGAGACTTAGAATAGGATTTTGAATAATTTTTGTATAAAATAATTTTTAAAATTGTACGATATGAAACGCTCATACGTATAAGAAAGTCGTGTGGTGGCCACACCTAATTTTTTTTCACAGAAATAAAACACTAGTTTCGAATTCACTGAAAATCTGATAACATCTCATGAGAAAGATTATGCTAAATATAAAGTTTGGTATTGCTAGCGTTAGCTGTTTGCTTAGTTTTTCGGTATCAGGGTACTTCAAAACATAGACATCTGTAAAAGTTTCGACGTTCAAAATGATAAAAGTGTAAATTAAATACAAACATTTCATGTATCTTATGAATAATGCGTTCATCCTTCCAAGTTCTTTGCACAATCATCGATTCGGTCAATTTCTTCACATAATTATCATATTTTAGCATATTATTACTTCGTATCAGAGGACCTGTGCAGTCTGTGGTCGACTGTGGTTGATTGAGAAGATTTGTTATGACTTGTATGTTTAGATATCAACATGGATTACCTCATACACCTTCTACCATGCTTTGGAAACGATAACATGCTTCTGAAGCAATGAGATATGGTATAAAATCATTGGGTAATAAAAACAAAATTTGTGTTAAAAGGACATCCCTGTCGTTCTAAATATTAATAACTCATATGTGTTATCATGCACAGAGGAAATTGTCTAATACAATTTAGATCATAGAAAAAATATAATAGGGATTATAATAAGTTTTTTTAATACTTATTAATCCAGTTAATTGCCTCTATAATACAAATATTATACAATGTGTATAATATAAATATAATACAATGTCTTTAACATTTACTAAACAATAAAGTCTTGGCTTGTATAAAAATTTAAGTAGTTTAAAATTTCAAATATATTGAAAAAGACAATAATCCATACAATAAAAAGGAATAGCTACAAAAAAATAAAACCTCAAAAATTGCTTTAAACACTAACCTTCCCACAAACAGTGACGGTTCGGACGCAGCTCTTTTTTTCTTGCTGAAACTGTGGATATAACAATCGAAATATGATGTGGTGCATCTGTAGTTTCCTAAATTGTTTTAGTTTGTGAATGACCACTCAATATTCGTTTATTGTGTATATACTTTTAGTATACACACAACTCTGCTGATGTTAGTACGATGGCGATTAAATAAATCTGCATATGACAACGGCGTAATTAAAGAAAATCGAGTAATTTTTTGTATATAGGCTAATTATGTTACTTCCTATTAATTTAATTGAAAAATATTTCAAGTAAAAAAGAAGACGAATAATTAATAGTATTATACGTTATAATAATCTGTATTAAGACATTCATATTAAATTTGTGTAATACTGTGTATTAATTTTTTTCTGCTGTCACTATACGTAATACAAAATTTAATACTTACTATTACATTTCTAGCCTGTATTGTACAGATTTCTCTGTGTGTATCGAAGTTAAGGGTACCACCTAAACATGTATCGAATTTGAGTACCACCTACATATTTGCGTTGAAGGAGTGATAATGCGAGCTTGAGTATAAATGCAAATAGAAGAAAAATCGAAATGCACTTCCCGGGTAGTTATTTGAGCGAGAACATGCACAATCTATCCCAGAGGATATATTGTGTCTATGCAGTGAGGTGGGGACGGTGGGCGTTTTCACGACAAACAAGGCGACTCTGAATGTCATCCGGACGTGAACCATAAAGGGGTCGTTTATCCCTGGAGCGCCCGCCAGTCCGGCTTTCATCTCCGGATTATTCCGGAGAATGACGTCCGCGATGTTAACGGAGAGAAACAGAATATATCTAGCGTAAAGAAGTTTTTTCGGGAGTGGCTGTTTTCCTTTAGAAATTATCTTAATACGATTCCTATCTCGTTGTCGTAGAAGGAACGGGTTGGCGAATAAGCGACAATAGCATTTAGTACTTTTCTAAAGATCAACGAAGTGTTTGGGCGAATGATACTTAAAATGCTTCACGCATCATCTGGATTATCTTCTTTGTTGCTCTAATCACAATAGATAATATAAATTTATATTATTCAATTATTTTACAAGATGTGTTTCACGTTTAATGCATATACTCAATTGAAAGGACTATCCGCAATTATTAATGATAGAATAATTTGTAAATTTACGTTTTTCATTCACAAATAGATCGTTGTTGCAATTGAGGGGTCCATTGCAAGAACCGGGTATCTCCACTTTTTTTATAAAAACGAGTTTTATACATGGAGATATGCTATTTTAAATTCTCTATCGTTCGGTGCAAGAACAGTCTATCTCCTCTGTAATGTGGTTTAGATATACTAGTAAATGGAGATACCCTAAACACTTTACTGTGCAGTAACCAGATATCTCCTGGAGATGCCTTGTTTTTGCACCGTACGAGTAGTTAACTTTCTGCTGTGCGCAAGCGTAGACATATTCTGTATTTCTGTAATAATGTCACTAACGTCCGTGAGTTTAGGTTAGAAGTGTGTGGGACTGTTAGTTGTGTACATTTTGTGTATAACTCCTGTTAAAATATACTTAGTGACTGAGATTCGTATTGTTTGTCGTAACTTTGTGGTTACTCGTTATACCATGTCAAGTTCAGAAACCGATGTTGCATGTGACCCGTTTGAATCCACAAACACCGATGAGGATGCAGATTTTGTTCCTTCGGAGGAGGAATCGCTACCTGAAAATGAAATTCAACAGCCTGTGAATCCCCAGAAAGGTAAAAAACGTATCCGACTGGAAAGTCGTTGGAAAAGGTCTGTTTCAAAAAAAGTGTAGAGTACAAGGTCTGGAATACATTAATACTTCTGGTCATGTTGTACCTGCGAAAAAAGAGGGAAAGCCATGTAAATGTGAGTGTTTCAAAAAAGTTACTAGAGAATTAAGAAGTAAACTACGAGAATCATTCTATAAACTGAAGACAAAAGACCTGCAAGATTCTTTCTTGGCTTAAAGCTGTGGAGAGGCACAAACCAGGATCTGGAGTTGGTAAACCTAAGACCGTTTCGTATGAATACTTTGTGAGTAATTTTTCACCCTTACTGTTATTTCTTGTACCTTGCTTGGTTCTAATACAAGAGCAGATTATCTGGGCAAATTTGTATTACTTCGTTGTTATTGTTTCAGGTAAAAAATGGCACAGATTGCTATAGGATTTGTAAAAACGCATTTCTGTCTATTTTCTGTATATCCAAAAGTAGGCTTGAAAGAGTCGCAAGTTATCTAAAGTCTTCTTGTACTGCACCAGTAGATGAAAGAGGACGTCATCAAAACCGACCAAACAAAATTGGAGAAGTGCTATTGGAACAAATTAAACAACACATCAGTAGCTTTCCTAAATACATCTCCGACTACAGCAGAAAAGACAACGTCAAACATGAATATTTATCAGCCAATTTGAATACGGCAATAATGCACAACATGTATCTCCAAAAATATGAACCTGAACAGTATGCTTTACTGCAAGAAAACAAAACAGCAAATCCAAAGGTAAAATACGATTTTTACAGAAAATATTTTGTAGAAAATTTCCGACTTTCGTTCGGTAAACCTAAGTCAGACACATGTGCAAAATGTGATAACTTAAAAAAGAATATAGAATCCGCTGACAATGCGGAAGAAAAAAAAAACTCTTAAAACATTAAAAGACTTACATGTGACTAAGGCGGAAACGTTTTATAAGGACTTAAAAGAAAAGACAAAGTTGCAGACAAGTGGCGACGTATTCTATAAAAACAACTATGGCTGTACAATTTTTGTATACACGTTGGTAGCTCAGGATCGTGTTACTTTTATGTTTATGATGAGACAGTAGGAGCTAAAGGGCAAAATGAAGTAATCTGTTTTTTGCACCACTTCTTTAAAAATTTGATTAGGCCGGAAGTAAACATCTTTATTTGTTTTCGGACAACTGCAGTTCCCAAAACAAAAACTACGTGCTAACCCAGTTTCTGTTTACTCTTGTGAAGCTTGGAAAATTTAAGGATATTACGCATCGATTTCCAGAACCCGGCCATAGCTTTCTGCCATGCGACCGAAGTTTTGGTGCCATAGAGATAAAGAAGAAAACGTATGATCGCATATACTTGCCTGAAGATTATTGCAAAATTATCCGTTCAGCAGGGAAGAAATTTGAAATCATAAAAGTTACCCAGGACATGATTCTAAATTTCAAGAATCATTTTTTACCCAAATTTCGCAAAACAGTTTCCACAAAAAACAGTAAGTTTACTATATCAAAATACAGACTAATTAAGTATGATTATGAACAAATGCCGAGAATATTGTGTAGTGAAACTGTTGGTCTGCTTGTATATTCACGTTTCGAAATTTTGAAAAATGGTGAAAATCCATCTCTGCCTGATTGCGGTGAAATCCTGTACGCCAAAAAGCGTATATTAAAGCCACAAAAGTTCAAGCATGTAATGGAACTTGCTCGAGAATACGTGCCCCAGTGCAATATGTGGTTTTATAATGACATTGAATTGGGACAGCAGCAAGCAGAAGCAGAAAACGCGGAATCCGAATATTCGGAATATGATGATTCCGAATGAAGCGGAGCTCTTGTTTCGAAACAAGTGTCAACAATAAGTATAAGCGTTTTTTGTATGTTCATAGTTTATGTTTGAGTTATGTTCAGTTCCATTTATAAAACCCAATTTCTAATAAAAAATATAAATGTTGCCATCTTACAACTTTTTTGCAAATTACTGGGCAAAAACCAGGTATCTCCATTATTGTTATCATTATTATTATTAACCTAATTGTTTAAACAATATTCCACTGGGAGTAGTCTTTGTCAATTGCTGTCAGAAATCAATATAAAATTTAAAAAATATCAGTTTAATGGTGGTAACGTTATGGGAGGGTTTTTCTTACCTCCTGTAAAATTTCAAGTTTTGGAGATGTCAAGTTCTTGCACTGGACCCCTCAATTAGATTCTTCCTATTGAAAAATTTTGTAATATATCATAGTGAAGCCAGTATATTAATTTGGTAATGTTATATCAGTGTAAAATACGCAGCTTTTGTTATATACTACTGCATGGGACAGGACTCTTTCTTACGTCTATAATTCTAGACTAACGCGGAAATACCCCTTTCACTGCATAAAGAAAATTGAGCGCGCCTGTTGCACGTCACATAACTACTGCCACTTAACGACAAATGTACAGTTCTCTCAACAAAAAGGTTGCCAATCTATACGAGTCGAGCGCATTTAGGAAATTTTCAGCCATACATATCTTCGTAACCATTGAAGGTAGAACAAAACTCAAAATGGCAACTTGTAGTAATTTTTAAGTACAATTTAATAATCTGAATCAAAAATGCATGTCCAACTGAATTATCAAGATATAACATAAACTTATAAGACCTTTATAAGAATGATTATGTTTTTCTGATTTCATAGATATAAGGTTTGGTATGATAATTTTTTTCAAAAATGTATTATGTGATATCTTGATAATTGAATTTTTAATTAAATTAAAATTTAAATTTCAATTCTACGTAGAAAATACTACAAGTTGCCATTTTCTATCACTAATGGTTACGAATGTGTGTATAATTGAAAATTTCGGCAAATTTTAATTTTTTTTAAAGTACAGTAGAACCCCGATTATCCGTGTGTGGATTATCCGGGCTGCGGATTATCCGTGCCATACGCATGCCGACGCAATATCGATATCGCCAGCAGTCTACTAGGGGAATCCCTGGGAATCATTCGCTTTTCATCTGCTTTATGTACATAAATGCAAGTTAACCTACCCATGTAGAGTTTATTTTTTCTTATTTAGTGTAAAAGTTTACTTATGTAGAATTCTGTTTTTTATTCTGTTATCTTTTTAGTATGTATACATACATACATATAAGAAATAAATGTTCGGATTATCCGTGCTTTTCAATTTTCCGTGCCTCGTCCGGTCCCGTGGAGCACGGATAATCGAGGTTCTACTGTATCTTCAAAAGTTGACAACAAAAGCTAAATCTGAATTTGAAAATACTATCTAATACTCCTAAAATTTCTTAACAACTCTACTAATTTAACTGATCCTGTATATTAAATATATTTACAATTTGCATGTGAATAACAAATTGCATGATGGGGAGGTTCTCATACTTCATAATAATTTAAAAAAATACCTCTGCGCTCCAGGTTCTCGTAAAGCAATTAAGATTTGCTATACATAACAAAAATAATTTATCTTATTGATATTAATACATTATGCGTTAGAGTGTATATATGTATAAAAAACATTAAATATATTTTCGTTTATGATAAAATAATTCTTTATTATTGTATTCATATTCTTGATCACAAAAGAAAACAAACTCTAAAATCATCAGAGTATTTCATATATATTTACAATGCTAGTAAAAAGCCCACATAAATTCGATAAAATTACAATAACATCCCAAATAAAAACCCAGTGACGTACACGTTATTATGTGTATCTTCATTAATATACAAGTATATCTATTTATCCATATATTTTACGTCGAAACCCTGTCGCTGGAAAGATTGACTATTTCATTCATAATAAAGTTATAGCTCAACCTACAAATATTAGACACCAACATTGATTACTCGATAAACTTACAAAACAGCCTATTCTAATGAGGAAAGTATTTGAAGGCACGGTACTACTATAACCTTATCTAAGTAAAATCTATTTATATACATTTATATTATAAATAGGTATATATATATAAGGTATTTAGAGAAATAATGTTTTTAGTTTCCTTTCTGCCTTTTTCAAAAATTTAATTGTTACGAAAAACATCTCGTCTAGACAGACGACCGCTCAGGGAAACGCTTTTGTTTTTGTCGCTTCTTGTTGATCGCTGTTCTCTAATTATTTATTGAGGTGAGCATATCATATCATTGAATATAATAGTGAAAGCGTTGTCAATGCATATTTCATCCCGATCTAAGACAATAAATACATCAAGACATTGATTCCTTTAATTTACTGAAATTTTTGATAGGTAATCCTAATAAAAAGACGTCAATTTGTTTGTAATTATGTTTAATACTTTTTTGCGCAATTATATTATTATTTTATCGCATAATTTATGTTGGCTTCTCATTGCGAGTGCGTTATAATTGATTGTTCTGCGAAATCATTTAGACGTAAGAGATCCCTATACTTCAATATCATAAAAAATGATAATGAAATGTTTGATCTGATATTTTTCATTACCGATTATAATCTGTATTATCCGCTTTTAAAGCTTCCTTTTTGAAATACGCAAATTAGGATTATTTTTGTTAATAACAGGATTTATATTACAAAAATTGTTCCGAGAAATAATAGAATGTTGTTAAAATTGTGGCGAAATGAATTGGCGTAGACGCGTTGGACTTATATATACTTCCAGTGTACATACTGCTATGGTTTTTTTTATATATTATGGATAAGTAAAATTAAATAAATTGATTTATTTCAAATTTATTTTTCTGTGGGGCAAATGTTTTGGTACACACTGTTGGTGGTTTCTGTTTAAGAATTTGGGAGGTATAGTAGTCTTTTGGTAATCTGTGTATATTAATATTTATTTTGATGTTATATGAATTTAAAAGAGAAGATGCCTGAGAGATTATTTACGCTCTTTAACTTGATATTTTAATATAGTATAGATGTGCTAATTTTATTTTAATGTGGAAGGGATGCGTGACTTTTACTGGCCGTGGTTTTAATGTTGAAGGACATTAGATCTTGGTCTCCCGTTAAATGCAGTTCTATTATTAGAGATATATTATGTTTGAATAAAAATTGTTATAATTTTCATTTGATTTTAAGGAGCCGAGATTTAATCAAGTTTGTGTATTAGTTTTATTGCTGTTATACAAATCACGATTCCTGACGTGAACATTGTACAGTTTCGCCGAGGGAACCTGAGAGAGAGAGAGAATTTTGTTTTCTGAGCTATATCGCGGCAACCCTATAACAATTGTACTAATATCATAGCAATACGTAACTGCAATGAAATTAAAATAAATTTTGAACTTTGACAACAACAAAATTCCTAGTACAATATGGCTATTAATTTACAGTATTGAAACGGTAGGCCTTCTAGTGGTTAAAACACTAATAATTGACACTGTTATTTGACATAAACATTGACGTTTGTAAATAATGTTATTTACTGAAGAAAAAGTATTAAATTAATCCGCGATCAATTTTCGGAACATTTCAATAAACAAGAACCAAGTAATGCTATTGTACTGAACATTATAACCAAGTTTAGTAGAACTGGATGTGTGCTACACCAAGGGAAAAGTAGAGCTGGACGAAGAAAAACAGTGAATACCAACGAAAATCACGAACGAGTATTCAATCAATTGAGAGTGGGTGATTATGCTGCAAGACTTGAATATTATGATAATCCCAATTTCATCAGTAACATCTGGTACAGCGACGAATGTCATTTTCATTTGTCGGGTCATGTAAATAGGCGTAGCAATAGATTTTTAAGTTTCCCACGACCAGAAGAGTTGCAAAAAGTACCTTTGCATAGTGAAAAAGTGACCATCTGGTGCGCCGTTTCTGGACGAGGAACTAGAGGGCCTTCCTTCATTGAGGAAAACGGACGTCTAGTAACTATTAATCGAAAACGCTATATTACTCAAGTTAGTTCTCACACTGTTTGTAGATGACCTTCGAATGTTTTGCAAATCAAGAAACTTATACTTCGGTAGCCAGTTTTTTAAGCAAGATGTAGCAACGTGCCATACATCATATGCTACAAGAACCTTTCTGAGGGAGACATTTGGAAACAATGTTAGTTCACGTGTCATCAATTTTTCTCTTCCATCTCACTCTCCGGACTTAAGGTCATTGGATGCATATTGCTGTGACCTTCACATTAAATAAAAATAATAATGTTAAGAATTAGTTGAGTTGTTGAAAAAGAACATTAATTTTATCTTTAAAACGTTTATTTTAAGATTTTAGGTATTACTCAAAACAAGTTACAGTAAGTAAACTAGGTTGCCAATATTCAATGAGATATGGTTTGAATATAAAAAGACAGAACCTAATTTCTTACAAGGCGTTAGAACAGCTTTAAACATTTTAAGAAATGGACTACTATTTAAAAACAAAAACGTACTGAAAGTGAATCACAGAGAAAGAGTTATGTTAAAAGATATAACAATAAAGAGGGTGAATCATTTTAATGCCATTAAGTTATATGAGCAAGGCCATATTAGGTTTGCTCGAGACGAAAACACAATTTTAAATGAATAAATGTAAATTCAGACATTCCTAATGGTGCCAATTCATAAGAAAGATTTTAATAATCATACTTAAGATATAATAAATACCTCATACTTAAATCTATGAATAGAAAAAAGGATATAAACTATCGATTTATAAAAAAAGCCCACAATATTTAATGATAACCGCCTACAACAGAATCTCCAAAAATTTAAAAAGTCTACCGTTGGAAAAATTTAAAGTAGAGTTAAAAAAGTTACTGATTGCCAGATGCTATTACTCTTTTAGTGACTTTGAAAATGACAGGTAGATCTTAGATTTGCATATCTAAATTGTTTGTTTGTGATTGTTGTATTTATTTTTATTTTTTACATTATTATATTGTATTGCATTGGTTAGTGCTTATGCTTGTATTATATTTGTATGTTTGACTTTTTATATTTACATTTACATTGTGTTGACTTGTTCTATACCATTTTTTATGGTCAACTGAATGAATAAATATTATTATTATTATTATTATTATTATTATTATTATTATTATAAAGTAAAACATTCCTTATACGGAGTGACAGATTACAACGTTTTAAGTAAACAGTAACTGTATAAATTAAAAATACATTTATTAGTTCCTATATACAAGGACTTCAATAGACTATGGAAATGGTCATGTGTGGTATAAAAAGCTGCAAAAGAAAAATGCAGTGTCAATATTGTTTACAGCTTTCTGCAAATTAACGTACTACCAGAAGAGAGAGCCTGGATAGAATTTGGAGACGGGGGCCGACTGGTCTCTATGGTGCAGGATTCGTAAGAAAGATTCCAATTGTCTACAGTGTGTTTCCAGGATTACCCTATTGAGGTATTTCTAAAAGAAAAATAAGGATAACTTTAGTAAATGGAAAAAGGAAATATATAACAAATGCCGAAAAAGGAAATACGTTCATATACAAGTACAATGAGGGATTGTAACATATCTACTGAAGACGAAACATAACAAGTTTGTGAAAGACTTTTAATAACAAATAATTCAAGGTGCCGTCATTAGTGTATAAACTGTCAAAGACAAGATGCGCGTTTTGGTGAGAAAATGACAACTTGAAGAAAACAAACAAGAAAAATTCATCACAAACGTTTCAAGAAATCAATGCCAACCCAAAATTTAGTTTGACAAGAGAGGCGTTACAAATTGCCGATTGCATTTGTTTTTATATATAAACAAGATTAAATCTGTACTACGAACTAGAAAGACGCAAATTTTCAAAAGGAATAAAACATTTCTTGAGATACCACAAGCGAGAGTAGGGTTAAAATACACTACTCTAACTCACAATTAGATTAAATGTATTAAGTTTTTGAATTCAATTTTTATTTAGTTTTCTTTTATTTAAATCATTTACATTCAATAATTTTTTTTATTTACTAAGTTTAAAATGGAGGATGTTAATAAAGCTGAATTTGATAAAATTAAAATATATGACGAATTAAGGGTGTTGTATAGCAAACTAAAAATTTCAACGTCTTCGCTGCGGGTATAGGGGGTTCCACTCAGGGGTGGAGCTTGCCAATACCCCACTACCACGTACTATTTTGCTAAATGCTATAGTAAAAATCTAAATTGTATAGTTCCCAGTTTATAAGTACCGCCCTTATGGAGCGATGCATTCGAAATGACGTACGTCTGATGCGTTAAGTGCTAATTGTCTCTTTTCAGGCTACACATACTATACGTAACGTAGGTGCTAGTAATATTTTGTATGATTTATTTAGTCTGGTGTCTAGGCGCCACAGGAATGTAGATTGTAAGTTTTTTTAGTCTGACATGTGTTCAATAAGTTAATATGTATGTAAGATGGAATTCTGATTAAAAGAAATATTACTTAGTGCCTATGAATACTATATAATAATAATAATATTTTGTTGAAAGGCACTAATGTCATCGTCTTGATTATCTTTTCCATTGGCCGTATTGAAAATCACAGGATAATTATTTATATCTATAGGTACTATTATAATACAAGGTGGCCGGCAAGGTATCCGAGAAACCTCGTACATGAATTCAATGACTAAAGGGGCCCACACACTGCGGTTTTGTTCGACAGACTTGTTCGTCGAACTAACGATTTATCAAATAAAATAGTCTCGCATATTTTTTTCCAAAAAAGATGCAGAATGACTGTACTTATAATATCATGTATTGAATGAAATTTCATTGTTTTATTATTATATATAAATTATTTAAAGTTTAATGTTTATTCATTATTATTATGTAACTACATCTGTAAAATAATAAGTCCTATTTATGTCTGTTCTTTATTTACCATAACACGAAGAGTAATATAGTTAAATTTTTAAAATAAAAGATATCCTTTCGGAGCAATTTCTGGTTTACTTCAAATCTTTTTATAACTGTCCGAACACTGAATCGTTTGAGTAATACCTCCTCTTAATCCTGGGAATTTGTAAAACAAACAAACAAACAAAGGGGCCGCGGCAAAAGACTCCTCCAGGAGGTATTAATTGAATTTAGGGTAAAGTTGGGTTATGTTATTAATTAAAACAATAATTTTCCACAACGTTATAATATTTTAATAATTCAAAGCTTAATGATACGTAATGATACCCGATGTTAATAACGACCTGTGTTAATAAACGACACTATAACCAAAAAAACAAGTCGTGTCGCGAATAAATGTTAACAGTCGAGGTTTAAATACAAACGGGCACACTGAGTAATAGTTGTTGTACACTTTGAAACAACTAAATATTATGAAATAGCAACAATACACACACTGCTTAATAATGATGGAGGAGTTGGCATTAACCAATAATAAAATAAAAGTTATCCGCTAAAAAGTCAAACACACACTGAATATAGGTACTAATAACGATACGTTTGAATATTAATAATGTTATAAACAAATAATGTACATAGGGATAAATATAGGTTAGGTATTTGGAGGTTAGGGTTTCACTAGCGCGTGAATTTAAGGTTAAGTCTCCGAATACAACAATATAGTTAATGAACCACCGTGAATTTATTAATATTATACATTAATAACGGCGCGCACTGAGTTTAAATAATTTGGTGGAGGTGCTGGAATTCAACCAATAATGTCAAATAAAATGGTTGTTACTGGAATAAAAGTTAAACACACGCTGCATATGGGTACCAGTAACAACGAACTTGGATAATAATATTGTTATAAACAAATAGTATGGCATTCAACCAACAATGTCAAATAAAAACGCGGGCTTAATAGGTTTTTCACTGCACTTACGGTTAATTGCTACAGCGTAAGCAGCTGTAGCTTGTCCTGGTGCACTGAAGTTAATACTATGGGCGAACACTAAAGAGGGACCTTAAGTTTGGTTTCTTTACACGAAATAAGCGCACTGTAAATAACTAAAACGGCCGCTACTACGTACACAGTAGTAGGATCCTCCTATAACTTCTTCGGTCGATACTAGGCGATACGTCGGAAGTATTCCACTACGTGGAGATACTCTCAGACGTCGGCGAACTTGGATTCCGACGAAGAAGGCGTCCGAAATAAAGAATTCCTCAAGAATTCTTAGTGGATTCTTGGTCCGTGTGGTCACCTGTACACGTTTCGCCGTGTACTTCTAATGACCTGGAAAGTGCCTTTTTGGTCCCTTGTATTACGTAAGCAGTAAATACAATTCCGCTGGATGGCTTTCTGGAAAGTCCGCTCGGTATCGGTGGCCTGTTATCTGCTGGTCCAGGAGGTTGATGCTGGCAGGCTGGTGACCGAGATAGGACTCGATATCGTGTAGGCATTTGTCCCACCTTATATAGGTTTCCAAATGTGTTTACGTTTTAATTTGGGAACCCCAGTGACGCAGGTGACGAACAAAGAAGTATCTATGTCACGGTAATTTCCCTTGGGGCCTAGACAGGGTTACGTCTTCTGCGTGTATTAGGAATTTAAGCGTTTTAATTGGCCGTAGGCGGAGCCTGTGATTCGTATCCCAAAAGAAAATACAAAACAAATTTTGTATTTAAGCGTTCTGATTGGTTGTGGGCGGAGCCTATGATTTGTATCAAAATTGTCTCAAAAAGTTATTACGCGAAATTTCTCTAACTTCACGAATGTTCTGATTGGTTGTGGGCGGAGCCTATGATTCGTACCAAAATTGTCTTAAAAGGTTATTACGCGAAATTTGTAATTTTACGAATGTTTTGGGATTTTAATTTATTCTGGAAGAACGGGATAAGATAGGAATAAAACATGTACACCTATATTGGGCCTGGACTTGTTCTGTGGGAAAACGTCTTATTTGTTTCCATCGGAAGAGGCTGTTGGTAACAATTGACCCCCCCCCCCCCCGAAAAAGACGTTGTTCCACACGACATTCCAGGCCCCCAAAAAAAATATGTCATAAATAGCAAAATACATTTTAATTTCTATTCCCATGTGTCCCGTTGCTCCTGGTGGACCGCTCTAAAGTCCCGTTGCTCCTGGAATCTTACGTTGGCTGGGTCCTGGTGCTCCTGGTGGTGGATGATCACGTGGCTGATGATCATCAAGTTCAGCCGGCTGGAGTGGTTGACCCTGGTTTGGGCGTCTTGCTATACGGACTTGATCAATGTGATATTTTGTCCATTGTGCGCCAGGTCGTTCCACCCAGACGGCTGTTGGTCCGGCTGCTTCCCGGACTGGGTATGGTCCTGCCCATTTTGCGCCGAATGGCTGTCCTGGTGGGAGGTGGGTGCGTACCATGACCAATTGACCGATGCGTGGTTGAATTGGCATGGGTGCATTTTGCTCTATGTATCTGTCACGATACCTTCGTTCATTGGCATGTATCTGTTGGATTCGCTGCGGCCCAGTTTCTGGCGGGATATTGTGTGGGTCTCGCCATTCACCAGGTCTCCGCAGTTCGAACCCAAACAATGCCTTTGCCGGGGAATAGCCCGTCGCAGCGTTCTTTCGGCATCTTAAATTAAAGAGTACCGTGTCGAGTTTCTCGTCCCACCTCTCTGGCGTTTGCCCTTCTAACTGGAGACGTAGGCCCTTCTTCAGTTCCTGATTTCGCCTTTCTACTGGATTCGCCCGTGGGTGGTAGATTGGGGTAGTCCAATGGATGCATTGCCATTTACGTAAGGCAGCATCCCAGGCGACGGACGTGAATTGTGGGCCATTATCCGTTAGGATAGCCATTGGGTAGCCGAATCTCAGGAACACTTCCTCCAAAGCGTCGATTACGGCATGGTTGCTGGTAGTTGGTACCGCTCGTACCTCGGTCCATCTGGTGTGGAGATCCATTATGACCACACCAAACCTATTGCCTTTTCTTGATGTGGTCAGTGGTCCCACGATGTCGACGGACAGGACTTCGAAGGGACGTCTCGGGGCATGAGGTCGGAGAGGAGCCTTGGCTTGTAGGGGTCCCCTTTTGAAGGCATTACATAGCCTACATCCCCGGACATAGTCCGTCACTTCTGGTCGGATTCCTGGCCAATGGAAGCGATTGGTGATTGCTCTATAGGTCTCTTCGGTTCCTGGGTGTCCTGCCGTCGGATCGTCATGGTACTGATGCAGTACCTGGGCTCTGGCTGTCTCTGGGACCAGGATTGGCTGGTGGGCTCCCTCTCGATATCTTATAAATCCATCGAGATATATAAAATCGGGATGGTTTTCTCCGGGTTGATTGCAATTCCTATCACTTCTCCAGCTGTCAATATTAAGAAGAATAAGAAGAAGATATTTACCAAAACCAATAATACACCGAGAAATGTGTTTACGGGTGTAGGAAACGGAAGTATTCCTCATCCACCACCTACTCCTCTAACTTCAGTACCGAGAAATGGTAATTTATTTGACCCCAACAATGTGGCGGGTTTAATCAATTTAATCTTTAAAATGGGTTCCAGCCTGTCCATGGCAAAGACAAATGAAGAAGTACTGCAAATAGTGCTTAGCTTCACCCCAGAGCTGTGTAACCTCTTCAATGTCTCAAATGGACCTACACACTAGACTACCCAGAACCCTCAAAATTGTAGCATGGAACTCAAATTCTTTGTTCACGAAAATGTTGAGTTTGAGAGAATTTGTTTTTCGAAATAATATAGACGTTTTACTCGTCTCAGAGACACATTTGGTTCCTGGAAAACGTATACGTTTGCCAGGATACGCACTCCATAGGAACGATCGTCTTCATGGACGTGGTGGAGGTACGTTGATTTTTATCAAAAATAACATTAGGCATTTCCAATACCATATTCCTATAACACAGCATATTGAACTTACATGTATCATTATTGAAACTACATCAGGCCCTCTAAAGATGTTTGCAGCTTATAAGCCTCCGTCTAAACCTCTTACCCACGCAGATTTGAACAAAATTTTTAGTGAGAATATTCAGACTTTGTTGGCTGGTGATTTGAATGCCAAGCACAGGTCTTGGAATTCTAGAATGTCGAACGCCTCCGGTAATGCCTTATATAATTATATGCTGCATCATGACGTTGTTGTGGACGGTCCCATTGAACCAACACATTATGGTGCAGTGGGTCGCCCCGATGTATTGGATATAATGGTGTACAAGAACCTGAGATTTGATCACACAATTACCACCATGCACGACTTGGATTCTGACCACGAGCCTGTTCTCATTGAGCTTGGGGAGGCAGTTTCTATATTGCCAGAGGCTAGACAAACAATTATGTCCTGGCCGGCTTTTGCCGAACATTTACAGAATAATATTGCCCCAATACGCCAATTGAATTCAGTGGAAGAACTTGAGGATGCCGTTCAGACTCTAACTAGGGATATTTCTGTTTCCATATCCTATGCTGGAAACAAAGTAAAGAGAATAATTAGACATGACTCTCTGCCATCAAGTGTTTTACAGATTATCCGACAGCGTAACAGAGCTAGAAGGCGATATTCTATCACTCTCAACCCTGAGGACAAAAGGGAATGGAACCGTCTTTCGGTTGAAGTCAGACATTCCCTTTCAGAGGTTCGTAACAAGAGATGGCAGACTGGTCTTGAGGATCTGGACGAGCATTCCAAGCTTTGGGAGGTTAAAAAGGCATTGGGCATGAGGTTCAGATCCGTGATGCCACCTATACATGGTACTCGAGGAATGTGTTTCACTTCTGATGATAAGGCGGAGGCTTTTGCCGATCATCTGGAGAATAGTTTCAATCCCGTTTTTAACAATATGGATTTAGATCATGCAGAACATGTAGAACGAGCAGTTGAAAACATTATTAACACTCCGTCTGAAGACACAATTTTGCATACCACTCCGGAAGAGGTGAAGGATATCATCCACAGTTTGAAGAGGAAGAAGGCACCTGGCTGTGACAATATCACAACTGCTGCTTTAAAAGCCTTGCCCAAAAAAGGTATTATGACCTTGGTAAATATTTATAATGCCTCCTTGAAACTAAAGCATTTTCCTGTGGGTTGGAAGACAGCATACATAATTCTTATCAGGAAAAAAATTGAGGATCCCAAATTCCCGCAGAACTATCGTCCCATTAGTCTACTTCCCGTTTTGGGAAAAGTTTTGGAGAGAGTAATACTCACAAGATTGAAATCAGACTTGGAGATTCATTCTGTAATTCCAGATGAGCAATTTGGTTTCAGAGATCATCATTCTACCACTCATCAACTTCACAGAGTGGTAGATCATATTACTGGCCAATTTAACTTCAAACATTGTACGGGTGCCATTTTTCTAGATGTTGCCAAGGCATTTGATCGAGTCTGGCATGAAGGGTTACTATATAAAATGCAAGCAACAGGGATTAGTTTGTCTTTGATACACTTGATTCACTCCTTCTTGATTGACAGAGATTTTTCTGTCAAGGTAGGTCAAGTGTTATCCACTAGAAGAAGCATTTGTGCCGGAGTACCTCAAGGAGCCGTGCTGTCTCCAACCTTGTATACCATATTCACCCATGATATGCCGAAGATACCTAATACCCACTTGGCTCTCTTCGCCGATGACACGCTGATTTATGCGAGCTCCAGAGCGCCTTGGCTTGCAGTAAGACGCATTCAGGAAGCTGCGGATCAGATGGAGATTTGGTTGTCCATTTGGAGAGTGGAAGTGAATCCGAGGAAAAGTGCAGCGATAATGTTCTCTAAGAGGCCGACTCCTCACAATGATTTGGATGAAATTGTAATGTTTGGATCGCCTATTCCCTGGCGAAACTCGACAACTTATTTGGGTGTGATTTTGGACAGAAAATTAATCTGGAAGGAGCACATAACAGAAATTTGTAGTAGAGTGTCTGCATCTATAGTTCAGCTGTATCCATTTTTACATAGGTCGAGTAAACTAAACCTCCATTTAAAAACTTTACTTTATAAAGTAGTAATTCGTCCCCGTATGACTTATGCTGCTCCGGTCTGGGGACATGCTGCAAACTGTCATCTTCAACGTCTTCAGTATCTCCAAAACAAAATCCTCCGCCTTATGGTGGGGGCTCCCTGGTTCGTCAGAAACTCCACCCTTCACGATGATTTAAACATACCCCTCATTGTAGATTACATACTAAATCTAGCAAACAAGTATTTTGAATCTTTACATCTGCATGAAAACCCGGCTATTAGCAACATCAATTTCAATATCTTCGCGGGTTCACACAGGAGACCGCAGCATCTCCTGCTGCGCCAACTTCCCCTATAATTTTTCTGTTCACTCTGACGAACCACCTTTTCTGGGAAATGTGACTGTATCAGTCCGGTCGCTTAAAAAAAAAAGATCACCTCCCTTCCCTGTTGTTTTTTGTTATACCAACTAATACACCACATTGGTTATTTGCGTAGAAGAAAAGCAGGAGAAAGAACATAAGTTCATTCCTTGATCCACGCTATAAAAGAAGAAGAAGAAGTTCTCTAACTTCACGAATGTTCTGATTGGTTGTGGGCGGAGCCTATGATTCGTACCAAAATTGTCTTAAAAGGTTATTACGCGAAATTTGTAATTTTACGAATGTTTTGGGATTTTAATTTATTCTGGAAGAACGGGATAAGATAGGAATAAAACATGTACACCTATATTGGGCCTGGACTTGTTCTGTGGGAAAACGTCTTATTTGTTTCCATCGGAAGAGGCTGTTGGTAACATGAGAGTAATTTTTTGCTAGGTCGTAAATTACTCTTTTGAACGTCTACCAGTCTGCTACAATATCTGACGATCTGTACAGAGGAAGTAGGCACCATCTATATCCATCTCATTTTCTACATATATTAGTTTTACATTATTTTTAACTCACTTATAAATGTCAGTAGTATTTTATCTTGATAAATGTAAAATAGTGGAAGAACTAAAAAAGCTAGTATTATTTATGAATCATATGTAATGTTTTTGTTTAAGTTTGTATTTATGTAAAAGTTATAAAAGCCTGCCAGAGAATGTGTACAATTTTATGAAATGTAATACAAAATAATACTACAACTATTTAACAGGTTACCCGATGAATTGCATGTTTTAGAAAGTGCCCAAAAATTTAAACGGAAGCTGCGCCAGCTTCTGCAAATTAATTGCATTTATTCGGTGCAAGAGTTTATTGATGTTACTGATCGGTGACACTTCTGGATAAGTTCACGCATGATAATTCTATATATGTATATAATTTGTTGTTTGCCTTTTTATTTATTTAGTTGTATGTATTTGTTTGTTTGTGTGTTTCTGTTTTTTACAACACATATTTTTGTAACATGACGTGTCCAACACATTTTTTGTAAAATTTTATGGACCAATAAATTATTCTATTCTATTCTATAAGTAAATTTTACAAAAAGAAAATATACCTTAATTTTATAAAGTTAAACAAAGGTTACTAGATAATGTTTTCAATTTTATGGAATGTAAAATAATATAAAAAAATGTTTAATCAAATACCTACTCAAAACCGTAACAACGATTTCTGTATTCCGAATATCGCTCGTAAAGTGAATCCCCACCTAAACAAAGTAACTCCGCCCTGTCTTGGATTGCAAGGATCAAATATTTGACTGCAGGTGGCGTATTAAAGCAGTGCCAAAAATGCATTTCGTTCTTATCAAATTACACATTTATCTTAATAAATACGAAAAAATTTTGCTAGAAATTAATGTTCACAATAATATGCTATACGTCGGTACGCATTTTATTTTTCGATTATCTATTTATATTTAATTTTTTATAACAATTAATAAAAAATTGAAAAAACAAAATGCATAGGGACGTGTAGATAAACATTATAAGAATATTTCATCTAAATCATTTTTGCATGAAGTTTAAAGATAGCCTGTAATCTGTAAATATTTGAAAATGTACCTATACAACACCCTTAAAGTAATTAAATTATTTAATTTAGGATTAATTAATGGTGCAAGGCGTACTGAAAGTACTATGTGAACATATTTGCTTTTAGTAAAACGTTAAGCATCATTAATTGTATGAATATTATCTTGTTCAGTAATAATGATTCATTTTTTTTAAGTAATAAAAGGATAGTTAATGGTGTTGGATGTGCTGAGAGTACTATGTGCGAATATTTGCTTTCAGTAGATCATTAAGCATCATTAATGTTTATATAGTTATTTTAATTTAATATTTCAGACAAAAATAAGTACGAATAAACAGTGAAGTTCTTGATGGGCAGGTGCTAAGCCACTAGATGTACTACGTGAGAATGTTTAGAGCTAGTGATTAGTATAGACCAGTTTCAGGGCATTCGCGTTGCAAATATTTAGATCACCAAGGCACTATGTGAAAATGTATGTTTTTGGTGAAATAGAATTAGCTTCGTATTAATCAATTTATTATCAAGAATCAATAATTGTTTTTTATCTAAAAGAACAGGATAATATTTTTTTATTTAACCAGCATTAATTTAATATAAGCTTTGCACAAACATTATTACTCAAAAATGAGTATAAATGTTTTCTTTCCTCATTATTTGTAATACAAAAATGGATATAGATTCAATATAATAATGTTATTTATGATTGACTTTCTTATAAAATATGAATATAATTTCTACATCAGATTTACACCTTTGGTTTATTTTGTCTTAACCGTATCCCAAACGAAAAACTAAATAAGAGGTATACCAGAATAGAAGAAGCAAAAATCACTGCAAGAACTCATAAGAACTTTCAAAATACTATGCTGTTAAGGAATAAACTTATAGGTAGAGTATAATGATTTTGTCATTTACTAGTATTGATTCAAATTATTGAGTCTACAGCAATATGTTTGGGGTATGTTGAAATTGTGGGTTTTCCGAGATAAATGTCTACAATACAGCAGTTAAAAGAGAAAATTACAGAAGCGATACCACAAATTCAACAGCCTATATTTTCAGATATGGTCACAAATATGCAAGAACGATACGAATTGTGCGTTCAACGTAATGAAGGACACTTGGAACATGTTATTCGTAACGCTAATACTTAAGTGTTAATTTATTACTACATATTATTTTAATTGAATAAAGTTTTAAAATTTCAGTACTGTAAATTAATAGCGCCATACTGTATTATTTATTTGTTAGTTTTTATAGTAGTAATAGGATCATCTTTAATCAGTACTTTTTAATTTTTATATATTTATATTCATTGAATAAAATATTTAAGTTGTTTGTATTTACCGTTTTCCATATCTTATCCATAACGAAATAAGGAAGCAATATAAATATATTTTTTTAATTTACTTACGTACTTACTGTTATTTGTTGTAATACAAATCTTGACATGTGAGTAATACAATTAGTAAATAAAAGTAATCGTTTGACATGTTGTTGTCCATTTTTATTGCCAGCAGATAAAATAGACAAACTGTAGAGGCGATGTAATCCATTAATCCCTTAGAAATGCCAACAATGATTAAATATATTTCGTGGTGCGTTGTTTACAAACAAGTACATACATATAAATAGGACATTAGTATTGCATTTAAGATATTAAGATTTTAATGTTTTAATAAACACGATTTGTTTTCCATCATATGTTCTTTATTTTTATTTATTTATTAATTCGTATTTGGTACACAGGCACTTAACACGTCAAAGTAATTGTTGATTACAACATATAAGGAAACAACTAGATTTATAAAATCTATATAATAAAAATGAAATGGGGACCCTTTACAATACAGACACTGGTATGTGATATTTTATATTGAAATATTTTTTTTAAATTAATTTATATTTACAGTTTATAAAATATAACTAAATAATTAATGTAGAATTCTTGTTATAACGAAAAATTAATACATATTACTAAATTTGTATGATGTACATTTTAAAAAATCGTAAACAGATATTTGAGACTCATCTAATTGTTCAATTTCCCATTTTATATAAGTATAACTCTGTTCGAGGTGTAATCTTCGTTTTACTTTTACTTTCTAATACGTAGTATAAGGAAGTATAGTGATGACGAAAATTTTCGACCTCGAGATTTTTGCAGATATCCACGTTTTGAAATCCCCTGATCCCGAAAAAGTGGTTTTTAAAAAATGTCTGTGTGTCTGTCTGTCTGTCTGTGACCACGATAGCGGTCAAAGCGCTGGAGATATCAATTCCAAATTTTGTATTTGCGTGTATAATCTCCCTCTTGAGATCTGATTAGTTTTTCAGTAAAATCGCTAGACCGGAAGTAGCAGTTTACTTCAGTGAAAAAATCGAATATTTCGTCAACTACTAAGTTTAAACAAATTTATAAAGAATTCATATGTACTTAAAATTAAAATTGAGAATAATTTTATTTAAAAAGTTTTTCGAAATTCCTACCGGAAGTAGGTCTTTTACTCTTATCGAAAATCGGTTTTTTGCGAATATTTCGCAAGTCATGCTTTTTAGACAAGTACGTTACGAGTATAAAAGTATTTAAAACATAATTTTCAATATCTTTTGTATAAAAAAAAAATTAAAATTCAGACCGGAAGTACCACTTTTACTCTTATCGAATAGCGATTTTTTGCAAATATGTCGTAAGTTATGCATTTTATATATATTTATCAAGAGTATAAAAGTATTTAGAACTGAATTTGTAATATTTTTTGTATATATGACATTTCAAAATTCGGACCGGAAGTAGCACTTTTACTCTTAGCGAGTAACACTTTTTTGATATCTTGCAAAGTATGCATTCTATAGAGATTTATTGAGAGAATAGAAGTACTTAGAATAAGATTTTGAATAATGTTTGTATATAAAGAAATTCTTAAAATTCTATAATTTGAAACACTCATACGTATAAGAAAGTCGTGTGGTGGCCATACCTCATTTTCTTTCCTTCATAAAAGCAGAATTATTTTTTATGTAACCGTCCGTTTGCATTCCAATTAAATTTAGTACAAAAATGTAAATATTAGGGCGTGCAATGGCCGAGTATTTACTAAATTTCGAGTGGAATGATTCGCACGAAGAAGAATTTCTTGTCCTTGAAAGATCTGCTGTTTTGGTAGCCTATATATTATTGGGTGGATATGTTGAGAACTACTAATTCCAAATTGAAAATCGACAACTTTTGTTCATTATGGTGCTGGAAAAGTCTTCAGGAAAAACAAAGAGATAATTACAAAAGAACGTCGGAAAATTCGGACAAAATACCATAATTTTTATATGCACTCTCGAGCATAACTGACGATAGGGACGACATATTAGGTTGATCCTTTTTTTTTTCTTTCGGTTTTTCGTTAAGCTCTCGTGATGGAAATAACTCAATTAAATGTTTTCAATTGAAATAAGTTTGGGATATCAGGAGAAAAATCTGGAAAAACGCATTCCAACCTAAATTGGTAGGTCTGTTAGTTATCGTGTAACTTCTGAACGACTTGACCGATTGAGCAATATATTTGTTTTGTCGAGACGATGGACGATAGGGCGCGCGGTAGTCATGTTATTAACAAGTTATATATTTATGGACCAAAAGCTCATGTCATAATACATATTGCTTCAAACGAAACATTAAACTACAATTTAAAAATGACCGATGTTAACGATAAACCCGACCTAGTAACAGAAGCCGAAATATGGGTGTGTGAAGTTAACCTCCTTTTTTTTTCTAAAATAGAAAATCTGACGGTTGTTCCAGGTTGTTCTAGGTGTGTTGTAAATTGTTTCAAAGTATTTAAGATTGGTTGAGATAATTTAAAAAAACAACTTTTTCGACCAGCCCCCATTTGCTGGAGAATTAAAAATTTGAAGGTTGTTCTAGGTTATTCTAATTGTTCAAAATATTGCTCCTAAGAAATTCCAAAAAAAAATTCAAAATTATACCAGGTGTTCGCGCGAAGGTGCTCACTATTGCTATCTTCGTTAATATCAAACGTACGAAGTCGGTTAAATTAGCAAACTAATAGTATTTTTTCCTCTAATTACAACGCTGAAAACAGAAAAACAATTGCGCATCTGGTTTACGAGTTATTTATAAAAATAATGTTTTTATAAATGGAACACCCTGTATATTTTTACATCTTTGATAACTACACCAAATTTCTAGCAACAAATGTCATTATGACTTTTCCTCTAAGTTGAAAAATAAAGGTCCAGAAGCTTTTATCACTACTATTATGATTTACGCATTCAACATTAAAAATAGCAGGCCTCGAAAAATGGTAAGTATTTATTTTGACTGACAGTAATAATTTGTAACGTCACTTCGGCATTAACATTAATAAAATGAATTTTTCTCATTTGGAAAAGGTTGATATGCTCGAAGTTTATTATGTTTGTCAAAAAAATTGCCTTTGAGCGCTAGAACTGTATGAACAGAAATTTCCTAATAGAAGAGTACCGCACAGAACCATATTTAAACGGTTGCATCGTCAGTTAAGAAACAACGAAAGTACTTTTAAGACGAAGAGAACAAAGCGATTTGTTTGTGACGAAGAGACAGAAACTAACGTATTAGCCTATTTTGAAATAAATCCAGGTAAATCAATAAGAAATTTATCAAATGAGATAAATGTGTCTCTAGCAAGCAAACAAAAAATTTTAAAAAAGCACAAATACCACCCATACAAGTACAACTTAAGCCAAACCCTATTACCAGGAGATCTACAACGCCGGTTAGAAGAGAATTCTGCCAACTGTATGTGCATTACTGCAGAGAGAATCCTAATAATTTTAAAAATATTTTATGGAGCCATGAAGCCAACTTCTCAAATAATGGAATGTTTAACAGAAAAAATAATCATTTTTGGAGTCGACAAAATCCATTAGCCGTAAGGACAACAAACAATCAAGAAAGATTTAGTCTTAATGTTTGGTGTGGAATGATAGCATCTCGAATTGTAGGACCACATTTCTATCGTGGAACTCTAACTGCTGAAGAATATTTAAATTTTCTTATGCAAATTTTAACAGATTTCACGGAAAATGTTAATTTGGCGGATTTACCCAACATCTGCTTTCAACAAGATGGGGCTCCTCCCCACAATAGTCACATTGTTTCGAATTCTTTGATCAATATGTTTGGGGACAACTGGATAGGCACTCATGGACCGATACCTTGGCCTCCTAGGTCTCCCGACTTAACGCCATTAGATTTTTATTTATGGGGTTATGTAAATCAGCTGAGGAAATGGAGAAAAACAAAACCCGAAATTATGATATCAGACCCCGTGTTTGCAAAAATTAAAACCCTATAAAAATTTAATACAATCTGTCTCTCTTTCGTGCTAAAATTTAGTCGAAAATAAACTACATAATATGGGAATTATTAGAGTTGAGTGAAAGTAAGTACATTCTATGTGACTGATCTTTGGTGCAATCAGAAGTTTGCGTTGCGAGTATTCACCAAAAAATAATCAGGTAGCTTGCGAAATGTCACTAATATTTTCATCATTTTTGTCATGCATTTTCACCATTAATTCTCGTTCTTCAAAAATTACAATGTACCATTTTGGTAAATATGAATTTTCATCATAACCTCTGCCAACTATCATTAACAGGCGATTTAAATTTCAAATTCTTATTGAGACCCTTTTATAACACTTTTAGTATGTATGTGGCAAGTAAAAACCTGCGTGGCCAAACATGTGTCGTCGGATATACATAAAGCAGGTATTGCCGGCTCTGCAACTGCTTATGAGCGACAGAAACCATTCAATACGGGTCTACTAAAGTTAGTAGCGTGTAACATTCCATGGAATACGGTGAGCGAAACATCGTGATTTAAATCATTTTTTACAAAATATTGTTAACGTCAAATATAGTGATTTGCGTGCCTGCCTTGCGTGTGAACATATTATTTGTTCTCGATATACTATGAAATTAACAATTAAATGAAACTATTGATGTTAATGAACGCAATGTTGCCAATGTTTTGGTTGGGACGATGGACAGCCACACGGCAATGTCTACACATCTACTCGCTTCTAAAAAAAAACTCGAAGAAACTCATGCAGAATCCATATAACGTCACTTCGCGCTTGAACTTGGTATGGGATGACGAGCACGATAAAAATAAATAAAAAAAAAGCGTATATGTAGACGGCTGATCAGCTCTTACAACAAACACACAGTAGTATGACGTATATTACATGTTAAGCAAGTTGTCTTTGTCAATTCCTTACCCAATTGTCTGAATCAGCGGCTGATTATGTCAAACAAAAATTAGATCAGTTCTAAACAACAAACGAGGAATTCGTTGAATAAGACATTGCTAACCAGTACTTTGTAACGTCACACATTTTCACGTTATTTGGTTGTGACTAGTTTGTATGTTGGTGGTACAGACTATAGAAAAGAAGTAGATTTTTCCGAATCGGGAATAAATGTGCCGACACTAAAAAAATTTCTATACATGAATATGCTTATATTATAAATGGTAGATGTTGAACGGTTGTTTGAAATGTATAAAGTTACGGTGACAGACAATTATTAAAACCTCAGTGCAGTTAGGATGTATAATATTTTGTATTTACTGTTACTTGGTAAGTACTTGCTTGTCTATATGTATTTTTATTCGGTTGCGAAAAAATCAAATCGGGATTCATAGTATCCTCCACGCGTCCCTGGAAATGACGTCATGTAAATCTAACTTCCGATCCATAATAATATCACATAGTACATATTTAAATGAAAATGTTATAAAATGTATCTATAGATTAATGTATTTCAAATTTATACGGCCTAATTCTATTAAACACATAGTAATCCGTCCAAAAATAGACCTAAGCTTATTTATTCTTTCCGGATCATGAATGTAAATTCAGGATGACTCATTTCGTGCGCTAAAAGACACGCTGAAGTCGCCGAGACGTCCCGTCTCCAGTCCTTCAAGTTATTACAGCATATGCGCCCTTCCAAAAGCAAGCGAAAGCCAAAAAATAAGTAAGGTTGGCAAGAGATATTTCACAACGGAGCGAAAGAAGTTTATTACACGACCCTCGCGAAATGGGAAAATTGGCGAAATGGCGAATACTATTGTGTACAGAATGGAAAAACAAATAAATTAATTTTGTTTGCCGAGATTTCTTGGCACAGATTCCTTTATGTCGGCACTTCGCTTTTTATATAGATATAGATAAAATTGCCGAACGGGACAGAAATTCATAACTACATATAGGATCTTCATTCCAACATTATCAAATAATGTAATTTAATTTGCCGGTATTTTATATAGTTAATTGAAAATATTTGAATCATCATCATTTGAGAAGCTTTCTACAAGTTATCCTAATCATCTGATATTGTCAAAAAGACCGTTGATGGCTTTCATAATCGATTTATTGTTAGTGTTATGAGGAGTTATTTTACTCGGGATCGGCAGTCAGGTTTACATGACGTCAGTACCCTAGGTAGCATCGAGGGCATCATGAATCCCGATTTGATATTTTTCGTACACGAATCAAAATACATATAGAGAAACAAGTACTTACCAAGTAACAATAAATACAATATTGCAAGAATTATGAAATATATTACACTTACTGACTGATCGTTCACTGTTCTCGTTAAGAGTTCAAATGAAAGTAAATCACCATTAATTGTTCCATATGCTCTGTGTTTTTTGTCTGTACCCGGAAATACAATTACAGTCGGCTTACAGAACTAATTCCTGCATTGTCATTTAGAACTGTCAGTAAAAGTAACTTTATATAGTATAGAAGTAGACAATCCAGCTTCACATATTTGACACGTTCTAGCTCTGCTTTTATGAAGATCCAGTACATCTTCTCCGACTTGCTTCTCTTGTTGGAAGCATATAGTGAGCATTCCATATTATCTAACGTCACCGACAACTTGTCGCTGTCAGGTGCTTTTGTTCGATCTTTTCTTGATCTAGAAGGCATAATACAAATTTAGATTATATAATTATTTCAATGCTAGAAGAACCTTAACAATATTTCTTCTCAAAGCCAATTAATATTTCGACCAGTTTTACCGTGGAATAAGTTTTGCACCACAGCATCGAACAAAAATGTAAAAACTGACCAATACCACATTTTAGATTTATCTCACTATATTTGCTAACCGGTTCAAAAAAAAAGAAAAGGTTTGCATGTTGGGTATCTCCTAAATGACAAAAATTTCAATTTCAAGGTTTGCTGACTTGCATCATTCTATAATAGTTATAAACTTCTTCATTCTGGGTTTTTACTTGTTTTGATCTTTTATTTGATTCAATTTCAGCTTTCATTTGTTTTGTCTTGGTATGTTCTGTTTCTGTTGGCTCATCTATACAACCTGTTTTGGTATTCTGATTCAAGACAATTTTTGGAGAATCCGAAACTTGTCTCCTACTAAGATTGTCAATAAAATCTGTTTCGTCCTTGTCAGCCAGTCGTCAAATATGACTTTTTGGAAATTCTATAAAAATATTCATGACGTAATCTATATCTTCCGACTCATTGTATGCAAGTTCCATAGGATTTTGCAATGTTAGTTTCCTAAAATATTTCATATAAATAATCATGGTAAATGACCAGATTTTTGCAAATATCTCGCAAAATTGTGCATTTTGAACAACCTTTTTAAAGTAATAAAAGTATTTAAGACTTAACTTTAACAAGGTTTGTACAAAAAATTCAAAAAAATGTACTGGGACTAACACGTCAGGCTTTTCCAAATTATGCATTGAATGCAAAATTTACCAAGACCTTAAAGTGTGTTTACACTATCTGATTTTCTATTGGGGTTTTCATTTGAAAAATATAATTGAAAACATATTTAAAAATTCTCAAATGCTTTACGTTTTATATTTAGATTATTTGATTTAGTTTCTGATTTTGCATTGTCATTCGCAGCATGTCTCTATAAGCATATTGTGTTTCAGAAATACATAACCTCAAATATGTGTTTGTGTTATTTTGAATAATTTTAGTGATGAGAGAACTTGAATGAAAAATAACCGGGTATGCGATTATTCAAATAATCGGTGTAACACGACAAGCTAACTGCCGCAAATCGGAAATTCAATTTGTGAACTGGCCAGTTCTTTAGTCCTACTCCATCACTCGTCACCTGAGAACTCGTAACTTGTATTAAAAAATCCACTGCCCGGTTATTTTTCATTTCAATTGTCGCAGTACTACTTGGAACTTTGGAACACGAAATCGGTGTCGTAATACAAGTGACGAGTACCAGGTGAAGGGGTCATGACAAAAGACTAGCGAATTAGTTTGTAAATTAAATCTACGATTTGCCGCAGCCAGTTCATCGTGTCATCAGTAAGAAGTTCAAATATATAAAATGAAAGTGTTAGCATGTGTTATTTTGTTAAATAAAGTTGTATGATAATGTATATTTATAATTTTGAAAGAACACTTTGCTTTTGTACACCATTTTTTTAAATAATAATTAGTGGTGCTACACAAAGGATAGTCCTCAGTCATTCTGAGCACTCTGCTATATGCAATTTTAATGTATTTTGTAGAAATATGTTTCAAAATTTAGACTAGAGCTCATTTACTTATATTGAAAAATATATGTCTGCAAATATCTCGCAAATTATGTATTTTATACAGATTTATTTTATAAAAGTATTATAAATTTAAAATAAAACATCTTTTGTATAAATATCAAAAATACGCTAGATACCTACTGTTGCCATCATTGCTAAAACGACAAGGCATGAAAACACAATGTATAACAAGTAGAAGAAAGCATACCTATTTAGAAGCAATAAAAAGGAAAAACCAGAAAAGGCATCCCACTGCAATAGAAAACAGACTTAACCAGCCTGGAAATTGATAATTGAAGAATTATCATTTAAAAATATAAATGTAATTAAATATTCTGACGAGATATTTATGACATGACCCAGTGGTGGTTGGTGAGTACGTTTTGGTGAAACAATTACATAGACAATACTGATTTATTCATTATCGGTGATATGCTTGGCATCCGGGAGTATATCACCGACAATAAACGAATCAGTCTTACCTATGTAATTGCTTCACCTAAACGAACTCATCAGCCGCGACTGAAATGAACTTTAAAATATCAAACAGAGAAGGGTAGACGGATATTTTTCAGCAGGGTGAAACTTTGCAAAGGTGGTATCTACAGGGTGAGTCATTAGTAGCCGCTTCTTCGATTGCTCTTTTGTGTTTTAAATAAAAGAAAATACAATTAGTACAAGATCCATGGTTGCTTGTGGCGCATATTGTAAAAATACTTTAAGCTCTGGCGCACTTCCGGTTTCACCGGAAGTGCACGGAACTCAATTTTTTTAAATGACTCACCCTATATGTTTTTGATTTTCTTGTACTGCTTTAAATTGTCTGTTCAACTGTTTTTTCCTTTTCAAAATTGAGCCAATAGTTTTTGAGTTATTAATTTTTTTTGAAAATATTTGACCAAAACACGCGTTCAGAAAAAAATCATTTTCACATTGCTTTTAAAAGCAAAAGCATTAACTTTGGTGGTGCTTGTAGTCAAGAAAATTCTGCATCATTTGGTAAAGTTGCACTCGACAATACCTCAAAAAACTTTGTTTTTTCAAAGCCGACTTCCTGAAATTTTCACATACCAAAAACTTATTTTTTTTAAATGGAACACCCAGTATTTTATTGAATCATTTTGTTCCTTTTTTATTCTCTTTCATTTTTGTTAACAATGCCCTATAACTATCTTTTGTAATTTTTGAGATAATCACTATAGGAGCAATTAGCGGTCAATTAAAGAAATACGGGCGCAGTTCTATGCACCCAAATATTCGTCCAATAAAGGCTGGAATGCGACTGACGGCCTGAGTCAACTCTTGAAGAAAGTCGGAATACATTTATTTCAAACTTATAAAAGCATCGCTATTAGTTATCATCCAAATGAATTATTCTTATGAAGAGTTAATAGATATGATTGATGTTTTGGGTGAATCTGAAAGAAACTCATTGTTAGCATCCAGACTTTATGCACAGCGATCCCTGGTAGAAGTCAACCGAAGCCAGAAACCTTCGAAAATATAAAGTGGACGGTTTGAGTGAACAGAAAGCATTGAATATGAAAGAAAGAGCGGAAAAAGCAATAACTGGTGAGAATAAGACGTTTAAGGTACTTGCTAGTGTTAGCGAACACCCCTATACTAGTACTAAGAAAATTAGTCGTCAGTTAGATGTAAGTCAAATTTGAGAATCCAGAATAATTAGGAAATATGAAATTCACCCGTAGCATATTTATACACAGGGTTAGATGAAAGAAATTTTCAGAATCGCTTACATTTTTGTCAATTGGCAGCAGATAAACTATCCTGGCTTTCTCTTCTCTTTTTGTTGTTTACCAACGAAGCCACCTTCTATTAAAGTGAATACGTTAATCGTTACAATTTCCGTTATTATAACACATAAAATCCCCCACTTTATCACACCTGTAAACTTTCAAAATCATTGGTCATTAAAACAGCGGGGAGGAATAATGGGTAGTTACGTAATTGGACCTTATTTCTTTGATGAAAATTGTAATGGAGAAGAGTATGTTCGCTATCTACGGACGGATTTTCAAAACTTTTTGAAGACATCTTCAAATATGTCAGTAAACATAACCTTTATTTTATTTAGATGTTAACCAACAGTGTCAAAAATGAAATTTTGCAACTGGACATTGCCGGAATTAAAAAAATTAAATGCGATGCTCTTCATTCTATAAAATTATTACTTTTGGGATAGTTGGATATAACATTTACTTTGTTTGACAGTTGACTAAGGAAGTCGGGCGCCATCCCTGCCTTCCATTGGTTGAAGAATATTTTGGTGCATAGAACAACAGCGCTCGTAGTTCTTTAATTGACCGCTAATAGCTCCTATAGTGATTATCTCAGAAATTACAAAAGACAGGTATAGGATATTGTTAACAAAAATGAAAGAGAATAAAAAAAGGAACAAAATGCCTCAATAAAATACTGGGTGTTCCATTTAAAAAAAAATAAGTTTTTGGTATGTGAAAATTTCAGGAAGTAGGCTTTGAAAAAACAAAGTTTTTTGAGGTACTGTTGAGTGCAACTTTACCAAATGATGCAGAATTTTCTTGGCTACAAGCACCACCAAAGGTAATGTTTTTGCTTTTAAAAACAATGTGAAAATGATTTTTTTCTGAACACGTGTTTTGGTGAAATATTTTCAAAAGAAATTAATAACTCAAAAGCTATTGGCTCAATTTTGAAAAAGAAAAAACAGTCGAACAGACAATTTAAAGCAGTACAAGAAAATCCAAAAATATATAGGGTGAGTCGTTTAAAAAAATTAAGTTACGTGCATTTCCGGTGAAACCGGAAGTGCGCCAGAGCTTAAAGTATTTTTACAATATGAGCCACAAGCAACCATGGATCTTCCACTAATTGTTTTTCTTTTATTTAAAACACAAAAGAGCAATCGAAGAAGCGGCTACTAATGACTCACCCTGTATATTACTTATGCATAAACACAATGAGTTTGTGGTGAAGATAATATATTAAAGAAACAAGAACAAGATAAGAATAAATGAAAGTAGGTATTTTTTTCCTGAATCTAATTATAAAAATTTGGTTTCTTTTCTTATTTTGGATCAGTTTGGTTTAGCGGCGCCTCATATTCTGCAATTTAAATTGGGATCGCACAAGCAAAATAAACTTTAGGTGTATAACACTTTCGGCTGTTACTTTGTGAAGATTCATGATACTAGATATTAGTAAAATAAAACACTCAATTGAACTTTGAATAGCTTCACTTTATTTTTAAGGGGGCTTACGCAGAGGTGCCGACTAACTGCCGTGAGGTAGGCCGTAAGGGGGCGGCGCCATATACGCTAATGTAAATTCTGGGCATTACAAGGTTTCGTTAAAAAAATAGAACCGCTTTTATTTACGAAATATCAAAACGAAATTTAAACATACATAAACAAAGACTCAATGCATGCTCGACTGGAATTAGTTTTTAAAATAAAGTTTTGCCAACTTTGAGAGTCAAATGTAGGAGACAATAATTTGCATTATAAGAAAGTACTTCCAACGAAGCCTTTAATTAATCCTTTGTATTCATTTTAATGCAAAAACATGACAATAAAAACAAAAATTTCTGCTGTTTGTTTTATTTTAACGAATACCTTACATCGGCGGAATTTACATTAGCGCATATGGCGCCACCCCCTTACGTCCTACCTCACGGCCGTTAGTCGGCACTTCTGCGTAAGCCCCCGTAATCATTTTGTGACTGTTTGATAATGACATGTAAAATATTGAAATTGCAGTCACAAAGTGATTAAAATTAAAGTGAAGGTATTCAAAGTTTAATTGAGTCAAGTGTTTTATTTTACTTATATCCAGTAAACTTTAGGTGCATACATGTGTATATATGTATGTATCCAAAAACTGACACATTTTGTTGTAATTATATAATTGAATCAAATAAGTTATTATCGTGCAGTAGATAAGGGAATTGATCAGATATTACTCACACACTACCTTATCAAAAGATAAAATATCTTGTTAAAATATTATCATATCTTGTGATTGAACAACTAGAGATAAAATTGTTATTTTTGGAAATGAATAGGTGTAAACACAAGTGGGATATGTTAAAAGAGTAACTATATTAAAATACAAATTTCATAAGACATGATTTTTGTGTACGCGTTCAAATTTAGAAAACAAGCCGTTCGCAACGAGTTTTCTAAAGAACGAGTTCCTCGAATATTTTATAAATTTAAATTTTTTGAAGTTGGTAATACTGATTTTTAACTAGAGAGTTTTAAATATTTGAATATCAGCGGTATTGAGAAGTAAATTTCAACGATAGTATTAGAATTTTTACCGTCTAATTTTGTTTGGATTGTTAATGAGTTTAAATAAAATTTTAGCATGCCCATACCCTCTATTATACATTTTCTTGTTGTCTCTAATCTGTTGCGCTGCTGCCATCTTTAAATCACTTTAGAAAACACCAATGATGTTGGGTTTCCGTTTTTCGCCGTTGTTGTGTCAGTGTTTCTGCAAATAAATTGTATGTGGCGCTCGCGTAGAATTTGATATCATTAAATCAATACTCGCGGATAAAACCTCCGCAGGCAAAGTGTTATAAGATGCGTGGATTGTTGTTTTATTTCCACTAAATTAATGCATAATGTAGATTTACTTATTAAATTATAAATAATAATAATAATATTTTATATCTAAATTTTATTTAATCGTAGAACAAGAAAATTAAAGGTGTTTTCATAAAATTTAATTCTTGCTTAAAACTAGATCTCAGACCTTAGTTTATTTCATCCTGTGCCAAATTTGAAGTTTTCATTTGACTATTAAAACAAAATTACATATCTTTTAACAAGCGGCGCTCTGGGACTTGAGCTTTCATACGTACTGTATACATAAGGGCACAATTCGTTCTCATGTTGAAAAATATAATAATACAATTTGCTGTGATCCTAGATAAACTCTTACAGACCATCTTTTTAAACTTAAATAAGTTCTTTAGAAACGTAGTTCATTGTTACAAGTTTGTGAATACTTTATCAAAAGTATTATAGTTTGATAAAATCGTGTTATCAAAGACAATCTCAAATGTCAAACATCAGACTGTATGTCCATTTAGAACAATTTATAACTTTAGTAAATCAATTTTTTTTAGAACAGCTCTTATATTTAAATCTAACATGAACTGTTAGTTACTTATCACTAATTTTCATGTCTAAGATTTTATTTCAATATTTTTATTAACTGGACAGATATGTTTTATATGGTACTACACTTTTACCAATAAATGTATATTAATAAACAAATAAAATCATATTTTAGGTTTAAGTCATTTATTGCCTGTCAATTTGATTCAAAATTATTGCTCCAAAAATGGCATAGGCAGAACAATTCATCGACAGGTTTTGTGAAGTTAGACTCCCCCCCCCTTCTTGCGAAAATCTGGCGTTCTAAATTTTCTAAGGTAGTTCAAAAAAAGTAAAATTTGACCGAGATAATTGAAAAAATAAGACCTTTTCTTCTGGACCCCTTTCTTCTAAAATTTAAATTCTGAAAGTTGTTGTAGATTGTTCAAGTTGTTTTCCAAAGAATGTCTAAACAAATCCAAAATTGACCAATATAATCGGAAAACGACTTTTTTCCCAACCCTTCCTTACTTTGAAAATGAAATTCTGGTACTTGTCCAAAGTTTGTTCTAAATAGTTCCAAAATCAATCAAGAAAATGAGGAAAAACGAAAGCCAAAAGTACAATTAGACCTTGTTTTTGCAAAAACTTAAACGGTTATTCTAGGTTGTTGTAGGTATGTTCTATACATTGTTCTAAAACATCAACACTGCGTCTCTTATGCATCAAAAGATATTGAAAACAAAACGAAATCCAAAAGTGAGTAGTGCCCATTTCTTCGAAAATTTAAATTCTGATCGCTGCTCCAGATTATTCTAGGTTTGTTCTAAATTGTTCCCAAGTATCTCAAAGAGAAGATCAGAATTGGCCGAGACTTGGAAATGTATTTTTTTGTCGATCATGTTTAATTCATAAAATAAACTTCACTTTGTCATCATATGATCAAGCTTGAATGCAGCTATAACATTGCCAATATTATGATATAGCATTAAAAACCCGTAATTTCCAATTTATATTATGTTATAGTTTAGTAGTTTATTTCGATCATTTTAAAAATCCTTGGATCGAAATCCAGATATATACCAATAAGTTGAATCGAAACGAAGGCTGCTATTTTCACCACTCTTGGAAGGCCATCATACAAACTATAAAATTACACTCCTCGTCGAACTCTAAACACAATACAAAATCATCCGTCTGCCAACACACGTCTGTTTCAGGTTATCCTAATACTAGAGGTTCTGAAAACGTCCCTTGTGATAGTTCACATTACCTCGGTATACTAGAAATCAATGCTTTAATTCTACTCTTTTAAAACAAACGTTTTCAATGAGTACAATAATGCACAAAACTCATTTTATTATTTAAATATTCTTTACTTCGTAGTTTTTCAATATTTTCCTAATTGCTCCGTTTGTATTTGGAAATTCACACTCTCCCTGATAAGTATGACCTTGGTGAAGGTCATATTGATGCAAAATTATTGCCACACTTAAATTTCAGCCTGCTTTGGTTTATTTATCGCCTATTTCTGTATACTTAATCGCGATCTTTTTTATATCCACGGCCAATTCCGCTAGCTTTTTCCGGATTACCATTTTGTACCCTCCATTGTTCAAGCAAGTTTTTATTTCCAGAATGACGTTAGTATACATAAGAACTGGGGGCGTAAGACCATTAAAATTGGAAATGAGAAAAAGAAAAATCGGGTCAATAAAGTAGACATTTAGAGGTCAAAGAGCGTGTGACATCAACACATGAAATTCTAGGTTTTTATTCCATTATTACTGCTCTATATATTCTTCATTATATACACAACATATCTACATAAATCAAATGGATACATATACAGGGTGATTCAAAGTTCTGACAAAATTAATTTACTCTTTTAAGTATAATGTCGTAAAAAAATTGCGGATTGTAGTTGTTAGTACTGCTTTGCTTGACAACTTAAAAATGTGTATACGTATACAGAGTGAGCCATAAATCAGTGGAAAAAGAAGAAGATATATGTTTTAAACTGAATACCCCATATGTAAGTTCAAATTTAGATTTCCCGTTGTAATAGAATTTTTTTTCAATAAGAGTAATTAGTTGCTAAAGTTAATATTTTTCGGGTTATTTACGATTGAAGTCAGAAAGTGTCATTTACAAATGTCATTTTAATTGCCTATAATTCATGCCATGACAGAACGCGAAATAATTTAGTGTGGCGTAAAGATAAAAATGTTATGTGTTTCTTATATTCAGATCATTTTCTAATATATATATATATATATACATATATATATTGTTGTGAATAAATATTAAACATTTAATTCAAGTACATTGTTGTTGTCTAAAACAAGTAAGAGTGAAAGCTAGAAATAAATTTGTACACATTAAAAAATACTCCTTTTAGTAAGTATACAGGTTATGTTTGTATTTCATATAAATGCGTAACTCAAATGGACAATTAGGTTATCTTGCTTGCATGTTGACATAGTATCTTGTTGCCTGTCTTTACATGTTCTGGATTTCAATCTTCATCTTTGAATTAAGGTACTGGAATTCTAAAATAAAAATAAGTAGAATAATTTTATAAACGTTATCGTAAAAAAGTAATAGATACTCATCTGTAGACATATATGAGAGCCCTCTCATGTTGGATAGCATGTAACAGAATTGACGACTAATAAGGTAGATGTAAATGATCTGATCTTCATGGCATCTGTATATAAGGGGTTAAAGCTGGTAGGAAGGTCAACATCTATACGTATAGATGTTATATTGAATGGAATATACCTATTAGGAGCGTTGAATAATTAATGTAAAGTGCATTAAGCACGTTGGGGGCTTTGTTTATAAAGAAATACGTATAAGGTCAGCGAGTGACGTATGCAGTAACAAATTTAACATTATAAATAAAAATATTTTAGCAAGGCTCTAAACCAAGAGGTATAATATCATACGTTATAATGAGACAGAATTCTGTTTTATTGAAAATATAAAGGGGTCAATAACATTAATTCTTAATCTTAACATTTCGTTCATTTTAAAATTAAAATATGTTATTAGAATCGTTTAATTTAGGGATATTTGAGTGATTTAAATACTGTTATTGTTAA
This sequence comes from Amphimallon solstitiale, assembly GCA_963170755.1. Classification (NCBI taxonomy): domain Eukaryota; kingdom Metazoa; phylum Arthropoda; class Insecta; order Coleoptera; family Scarabaeidae; genus Amphimallon; species Amphimallon solstitiale. Next base: position 233,562,516 of record OY720675.1, on the reverse strand, counting down.
GAGAGTTAGATACAAGAAATTACAAGGCTTTGGGAATGTGATAATCGGGTGTTTATGAGGTATGTAGGTAAAATTTGTTATAAATGTAATTATAATTAGGACTATTTTCATATTATATCAAAGTGGAGAGATATGTCAAGTATGCCTTGGAAAAAATAGAAACAAGGGAAAATAGAAAGATGCTACAAAATATAGAATGAAGCAGAAGAAAAGTTCCAAGATAAAATTATATTTTATCTTAAATGAATTAACCAATATATAAGTACCTTAGTGAATAATAAACCAGAAGTATCAGTGCCATATTTAATCACCCGGTATATATTTCTAAAAAGTAGGTTATAATAGAGATTACATTACTCTCATAACGCACGCGAGGTGGTAGAACGTTTATTAGTCCAGTTAATAGTTTTACATACTCATTATATCTCGGCGAAATACGTCTCCTTGTGTTAAAAATACTAGTGAGTAATGGATATGTTATTTTGCGAATGTGGGTTTATTACTCGTTGTTGGATTTTAAAGAATATTAATTTTCGGAGTCGCCATTGCAATGAAAAACTGAAATAATTTGTCAAAGACGCTGACAAGTTAAATTAAGTATGTAAAAGAATTATATGAATAAGTTTTGAAAAACAATTAGGGTGCCACAACCATTCACGTTATTGTAATAAAAGTAAAATATACGATTGTTACTTATATAAAATAACGTAAAGGGACTTTGAATAAAAGTACTGTAATGCATAATTTATTTTAGAGTATGCTGACAATACATTTTTCATAGTACAGTAGGGTATAGAGATAAATATTTTAGTCCGAGGGTATAGATTCAATATAATGGAAAGAAAATGTCTTTTTATAGACTTGACCGATATTATTTATCCTATTATATAGGTTAAATTAGTGAATTAGTAGTATTTTTTTATGGTGATTAATTTCAATTAAGGAAACAAAGTATTAACGAATTTTATATTTTTGTTCTCGAAGTTCAGACATCTAATGCGTAACAGCCTTCCTTTTCGATATCTGTCAAGGAGATAGCTGCAATTTAGTTTAAAAAATATTTTTTATTAGTATTATTTCGTAAAAGTTTTCGTTTTGATTAAAAAGCTTGTTTTTAACATTTTTTCATTAACGTACCTTCACGAAATTGTTTGTGCGGGAAGACTGTTTTCCCGAATGAGCGCAATTTGAAAGCACGAGCGATCGGAGGAAGCGAGTGCTTTTAATTGCGCAAATGCGGGAAGATGTCTTCACGCAAGTGGTTTGTACAATATTTTTTGTACGAACATTAAATTAAAAACTATTTTTGATTAACGTCATTAGTATCTACCTAACCTAAAATAGATTACCTAATTAATTTAAGCGTTTCATGTACGTAACTATTACTCACCTTTCTATAAAATTAAGTTATTATATTCTTACACATGGCAAACATGACGTGTTTATTCTTATATTTATAAATTTGTAGTACATTTATTGCGTTTTTTGGTTTAATTACAATTAACTGCCAATATGAGTGTCGCTTAAGAAGTCGTCAAATAGATGGCGCTTATACATTTATAGGAAGAATTTTTAATTATTATTCCTATTTCCCCAACTTTTAGTGAAGAATAGTCGAGGGAAGTAGTATTTTATAGACTAAATTTTATTACTACAAAGTTGGATTTTTTTTAACTGTCCCAAAGAGCCAGTGATTTTTCCAATTTTTACAGTCGCGTCGAACGGGAAATACTCCTTGCTGGTCGAGCGATGCATGCGCCAAATGTCACTTTATAGGCGGTCAGTACAAAAAACATATTTGACAACGTTGTAGAGCAATGAGTTTGTATTTCAATTTGATTTCAATAAATATCATTAATGTCAAATTTTGAAATTTATCTGTGCATTTAATTCGACTATCGTATTTCATTTTGTGTAAACTCTGCTTCTTCGTGGTTATTTGTATTGCTTGGGTTAGTTGTTGCGCTTCTGTGTTTTATCAATTCTTCGTCGTTATTTTATTTCTTCATAATGAACATTACATTTAATGAATAGGTACCCATATGTATATGGTGTACGGTTTCTGTAATGGAAATGCCAATATCACGTCGTTACCCAAATCGAAGACATCCTAGTGGAAATGTATTTCGAAGGTTGGATCAACGTCTACGTGAAACTGGTTCGGTTATTAAAAGAAATGATAATGCTAGTCGATCAAGAGAGGCGTACAATAAACGTAGAAGACCAAATTGTAGTAGTAGAAGGAGATCGCTCCGTTAGTACCCGACAGTTAGCTTCAACCATAAACATCATTAGTAATAAAACCGTTTAGTTGGTTCTACGAGAAGAAAATATGTTGTCTAATACTTCTCCTCCAACAGCTTTGGTACTATGTGTTGGTGCACCATCCATTTGAAACCATACACTACGAGCTTCTTCTGCGGACAGTGTATTTAAATTTAAATTTATGACGTCTATAAATCGCTCACTATTTAAATTTTCTTCATAAAAATGCAAAGCAAATATTTTGACATGTTTAATAGCACAAAATACATTAAAACCCCAAGACTCTTGGAAACGTCGTTGCCTAACAATTCGAGGATAATCTTCGGACCAAAAGTGGCTATTGTGTCGATTAGATATTTCCATTTCTACAAAACTTTGCTTCAACTGTCCATATAAGATTTTTTGTGAAATCGTCGTCTGCTTGTGATTGCATTAAATATCACTCACAGTACTGCGCTCTTGTTACAAAATCAGCTTCATTAATATGTTGAATAGGTTGAAATTTGTAAACATACCACCTGTTCTGTTTCAAAATTCGATGTATGCTCATTGTGGATGCACCTACTTCAGCTTCTGCATCTTTTAGAGAATTACTAAGATGTGCTGTAAAGTAAGCAAGTGCTGTTACCTCCACATTTTCACTATCAACAACAGGTTTTCTTTTGCTTGTTTTCGGCAAGAATGATCCGCAGGAAATGCAATTTTTTAAAAGATTGCTTAAGATACTTTTGGTGGGTCTTGACTGATTTGGATATTTCTCTGCATAAACACGACATGTCCTGTCGATTACCCTATTACATTCACCACGTGTTATTATATTTAAAATATCTTCGTTATTAAATCCAGATCGCGACATTATTATTATTATTCAAATATTTAGAAACGGAAGACAAAGAAAACGCTGAATAGCACTAGCAAATACCTTACTGATGAGACTGATGACAGGTAATATGATTGCAACTTGTTTTTATTTATTCACATGAATTTCCATAGCCTAACTGATTATACAAAATAAAACTTTAAAGGAATTGAAAGATTTTCCAAAATAACTCTGAAACTAAGACGTTTAGTTATAGGGAGGTAAATACATACATACCCTAATTTTGAACGTGCAATCCAATGAAGTTGAAAAAAATGTAGGTTGCTATTTAAAAATAACAAGATATTGATATTTTCTGGACGAAATGTTTAACATGGTTTCTAATCACCCCTGTATTATTTTGGAAAGTTTATAATACCGCATTTGAAGCAATATACTTTCCAAAATGATTACCTAAAATTTTAAATATGTGCATGCATTCAATTATTGGGAATGTTGTTATGAGTAATAGTCTGCAGCTCTCAATTTTTTTACAAAAATTGAAATACTTCAAAAATGGCTAACTTTAGAGGTACAGTTTATGAGACAAACTATCTTTAAAATTAAGTTGGAAATACGAATCAATCATAAAAAATGGGGTATTCTATTTAAAATAAGGAAGTTGATATCCATTTCTGGTGTAACCGGAAGAAGCAAAAATTCGAAACTATTTTAAATCGAAAGAGCGTAACGCGAAACTAATATTCGCGAAATTTCAAAACTCAACTCGTATTAGTTTTCTATATTATTCTAACGAAACCTCGTCGTGATATACCCTGTATACATCCTTTTACTATTGTGATGATGAAAATTTTCGACAACAAGTACTTATAATAGGTTTGTGAATAATTTTTATATAAAAACATTCTTAAAATTTGGACTTGAAGTTACACACTTACTCACAGGCTTATTTTTCTAAGAAGATAAAACTATTTAAAACAAATTTGTATTTGAAACGCTCATACGTATAAGAAAGTTGTGTGGTGGTCACACCTCTTTTTCCCTCTTATTTTCTTGTTATTTTAACTTTAACAGTTTTTATTAGTATCTATCCATTCGGTATCATTCTCTTAATGTGTGCAAAGCAAAACTTTTTCTTCTTTGATTCCTTTGATGTTATTTATCCTAATTATTTCACTTCTTATTCTATTTCATGTTGTATGTGTTTAATCCCTGCCGATTTAAATACTGTTTTTTATTTTTTCTCAACCTATTTGCTCTCTTTCACACTTTCCTCTGTTCAGTTTCTATTGTTTGTCTTTCCATACTGGCACTATACTGCCTGTTAAGGACGCTTATTATTATTATTTTTCTTTTATTCCTTTTACTTTCTTATACGTAGTATAAGGAAGTATTGTGATGATGACAATTTTCGACCTCGAGATTTTTGCAGATGTCCACGTTTTGAAGTCCCCTGATACTGAAAAAGTAGTTTTTAAAAAATGTCTGTGTGCCTCTCTCTCTCTCTCTCTCTCTCTCTGACCACGATAGCGGTCAAACCGCTGTAGATATCAATTCCAAATTTTGTATTTGCGTGTATAATCTCCCTCTTGAGATCTGATTAGTTTTTCAGTAAAATCGGTAGACCGGAAGTAGCAGTTTACTTCAGCGAAAAAATCGAATTTTGCCAATATTTCGTCAACTACTAAATTTATACAAATTTATAAAGAATTCATATGTACTTAAAATTAAAATTGAGAATAATTTTATTTAAAAAGTTTTTCGAAATTCCTACCGGAAGTAGGTCTTTTACTCTTCTCGAGAATCAGTTTTTTGGGAATATTTCGCAAGTCATGCCTTTTAGACAAGTACGTTACGGGTATAAAAGTATTTAAAACATAATTTTAAATACCTTTTGTATAAAAAAACTTTCAAAATTCTGACCGGAAGTGCCACTTCTACTGTTATCGAATAGCGATTTTTTGCAAATATGTCGTAAGTTATGCATTCTATATATATTTATCAAGAATATAAAAGTATTTAAAACTGAATTTGCAATTTTTTTTGTATATATGAAATTTCAAAATTCGGACCGGAAGTAGCACTTTTACTCTTAGCGAGTAGTACTTTTTTGATAATATCTTGCAAAGTATGCATTCTATAGAGATTTATTAAGAGAATAGAAGTACTTAGAATAGAATTTTGAATAATTTTTGTAAAAAAAATTCTTAAAATTCTATAATTTGAAACGCTCATACGTATAAGAAAGTCGTGTGGTGGCCACACCTCATTTTTTTATAAAGTAATATTCTATGTTCTATGTAAAACGTATATATGTTTAGTTTTAATTGCAATTTGCTTTATTTTACAAAGGTACAATTAATTAGAACATGTATATTTCTCTGCATAAGTGCTTACAGTCATTTTATTACTTCATAATCGTAAAATAATGTATATTTATAATTAAATCTGGAAAGACCGAGAGGGACATCAGTCTCCTAATATAATCTCTTTCTTAGAAACTGCTCTATTGTTCGTTCTAGAAAATCGGTAAAATGCCTTGTCTAAATTAGCATTTATTTTCTTTCTTTTATTAGCATTAATTATTTATTAGTACTTAAAAATACATAAACATTTGCTGGATTTCAGAATTATAGATATTCTGTAATTGAAGAAACCCGTAAACGCACAGCAGGGCTTATATATTTATATTAGAAAATTGTATTGCTATTTGCTCCCTCCGAGAACTTTAAAGAAACTTACAACCCATTAATGTGCGGTTTTTCCAGACAACAATAGAGGAGGTACTGTTTTGTAAACTTACCACCTCACTCTAAATACTGAATTAGTTTGTAACAGAAAATTGAAAACAGTTTATCAACGAAACTTAACTTGTTAGCAGTTAACTATCATGTACGGTTCAACTTGCCCAATGCAAGAAGCCTACATTTATTCCCATTGTTATTTTATTTAATTGTAAATAAAGTTGTATATAACAGTGTAGTGTTATTTCATTTGTGAATAACCACGTATAACGTAAATTCAGTGAGGAGTTATTCTTTACTACTTGTAAAACACGAAGATTCAAGTGAAAGAAAAACGATTCAAGTCTTTCAAAACAGGAAGACTCATCACAGCCCGTATTTACTTTTAGCTGGTGTTCGCTATATTTAATTTTAGAATTGAAATTAAAATTAAATAAATCGATTGTCAATTTTTGTGAACAGTGTACAATTGAGTAGATTATTAATTAAAAATATTTAAAATAATGAGTGCTGAATAATAAAGAAACAGAAAGCTCAATAAATATTGGAAATATATTTGTCTAGGTACTTCCTGTAAAGGGTTCTTTCATTAGCCAGTCGAATAATATAAAAAAAGTTAAAGCTTCCGTCATTAATGCAGCAACCCTTATTATATGGAAGCACGAAAACTCGTTATCTCCCGGGGCTGCCACACGAAAACCTGCTTGCGATATATGCTTTATCATGTGAAACAGCTGAAAGGGGTAATTTAGGATCTAGAACACAGGTCATGTATAAAATTCATAAAAGGCTGAAAGAGAAACGAAAAAGAAAAGGAGAACTTTATATCTTAAACTGCCCGGTTGGTATTGATTTTCGCCATTTGGTGGTAAAGTAAGGAACAAATATCTGTTCATGTGTTAATAGCGTTTTCCTTAAGAAAACGTTCACATTTGTTATCTGTCATTTATGATTGATTTGTTTTGATGAAACAGGTAAAGTGTGTTTAATACGAGGGCGTATTTTTATGTTATCTACCTAGCCATGAAAAAAAGCACACAAGAGAACAAAAAAAAATATTTTTCTACATAACTCCTTTCAACACTAATACACTTATTCCATCTTTTTTCCAGTTGCCCCATACCGTCAGAAAAAAATTGCTTCGGTTAATCCGCAAAATATTCTTCAACAGCTTCTCTGAGTTCTTCATCAGAAGCAAAACGCTTTCCTCTGAGATGCTTTTTTAAATTTTTGAATAAGAAGAAGTCTGACGGAGCTAGGTCGGGGCTATAAGGTGGATGCCTTAACTCTATAAACTCATAGTCATTGATTATCAGCCGAACTTTGTTTGCCTTATGAACCCGACAATTGCCGTGCAGCAACCAGTTTTTTTGTGCATAAGAATGCGGGCGTTTTTCCTCCAGAGCAGTTTTTAAGTTTTTAATTGTATTTCCGTAGGCCTCTCCATTTATGGTAGACCCTCTCAGCATATATTCAATAAGCAAAACTCCTTCAGCATCCCAGAAAACAGTTGCCAGCAGTTTTTTTCCAGAAAATTGTGTCTTGGCCTTTTTTGGTGGTGGAGAGCCTTTATGAACCAACTGCATGGATTCTTGTTTAGTAGGAGGGTCCCAGTAATATACCCAAGTCTCATCCCCGGTAATAATTCGAGATAAAAATGTTTTGTCCCTCTCCAACTTTTCTTGAGAAACTTCTTTTCTGCACAGTTTTTGTTCAGGTGTAAGCAATCTGGGTATCCACCGTGCAGACACCTTCCTCATACCCAAATCGTCATGTAAAATTTTGAGAACACTTGTTTCGGATATACAGACTTCATTGGCAATGACAGAGATCTTTACACGCCGATCTGTCAGTATAAAATTTTCGACTTTTCGCACAATGTTTTCAGTTCGAGCTTCAACGGGTCGTCCGGACTTTGGGTCATCAATGATTGACTCTCGGCCCCATTGAAATTTAGACCAATATTTTACTTGGAAATAAGATGGTGTATCTTCCCTATATACAGCAACCATTCTTTCATGAATTGCTTTTGGACAATTGCCTTCCTTTGTCAGGAACTTTATTACGCTGCGATGTTCAACTTTAGTTTCACTCATTTTATCGAGAAATGGACCATCTCAAATCTCTATACACAGCATAAACTAAACACAACTTAGAACAAGTACTTCTAATAGTGACAGCAATTTTTCAATAATTTGTTTGACATCGTCACTCTTTTGCTTTATGGCTAGGTAGATAACATAAAAATACGTCCTCGTAACTGCTAATAAAGAACATATTGAACATGATCAACATTGAATTTCCAATATCGCTTAGTCTAGGACATCTTTTAATTTCCATTACCTCCGAAAAGCAGTTTTAATAAACTTATAGAAAATATGTATGGGAAACCAATTACAATACTAATTCGTGCAATTTTAGATTTAGGCTAGTCGTTTTGTGAGTTGATGCTCTGTTCCATTCGTGACTTTCAAAATAATTTACTGCGAGTTGCAGAGACAATAGATAATTACATTTGCACGAAATACAAATTGCAATTAAAACTACAAGTATGTTACTATCTCCGACACTTTTTGAATGTAAGACAGTTTTATCAACAAAAAGAGGCACTTTGTCAAGATTTATCGAGGTTCACAGACTAGATGTTTGTGTCATCGTTGGAGCCATATTTATTCCACTAAGTCATTTTTTCAGGATTTGAAACAAGAAATAGTTACAAGGGGTTACGTTCGGAGAATGTGGCAGATGAGGGAGCTATTGGTAGTATAATTCATGAAATTTCGCCATGGTAATCACGCACGAATACACCCGTTTTTTTTTTTGATGGAAGAGCACGCTCTTCATGGCCAAACGCGGTCGTTTTTTTCTTAAAATTACCGTTGAATCGGTTTCGTAATATTTTTAATTGATTATTTTCTGTTCTGAAGTATTCGATTTGGATTATGCCGCTTGCATCCTAAAAAACTGTCGCCATGACCTTGGTGGCCAACAGACCCACCTTGGGCCCTTTCTTTGGTGCCGATTCTCCCGGTAAAATCTACTTCCGCTTGGTCTCCGGTATGTTGTGGTGGATCTGATGTTTCATCCACGGTTATGACACAGAGCAAAAACTCGTCTGGATTGCGGTTAAACAATGCCAAACATTCCTTCAAAGTTGTCACACAACTGCGTTTGTGATCAATTGTAAACAAACGCACACTTTCCACCTCCGATAGGCCAACAGTGTTACACTTCCTATGATGTTGGGCGTCAATTGTTACAAAAGGGTCATCACGATTGTCGTCAAATCGTTAAAAAAGGCCACCACGTTGGTCGCCAAATTGCTGCTGAATTGTTCATTCTATAAACATTTGTCAAGAGTACAAAAGTATTAAGAGTTGGATTTGACATATTTTTTGATTATATAAAATTTAAAAATTCGGACCGGAAATAACACGAATATCTCGCAATGTATGCAGAGATTTACTAAGAGGATAGAAGTACTTATAATAGGTTTTTAAATGACTTTTTTATAAAAAAATTTTAAAATCTATAATTTGAGACGCTCATATGTATAAGAAAGTCGTGTTGTGGCCACACCTCATTTTTTTTATTTTGCGTTACGCAAACACCACTATTTTCTATTTATTTTATAGTTTATATTAAATAATAAAGTGGAAGGGATGAGTACCAGTAAAAGAATAACTAAATTTATAAATAACTGTAACTGTAATGTATAAAGAGTAATTTGATTTAAATTATATATTTAGAATATTAGCATAATGTAAATTTTATTGAGGTTATGTTAACTATTAATGTTGACAATTCTCGAATAAAGTAAAGAATGCTAATAAGTTCACGCGTCTTTCTCACTAATTCAGTAGTTATACAAGATGACTAGAAAGTACCGATTTGATTCGTAGGTATAAAATTCATATTGAAAATGGTAAAAAAAAATGGACGAATAGTAGATGATTTTACGTATTGTACAGGGATTAAATAATACTACCTGCCACCACCTATTCATTCATTTTATTGTTGTTTTAGATGTTAGTAGAATAAAATAGAATAAAATTATTATTATATAAAACTTATTGTTCACAACTAATTCGAGTAATTGAATATGAAATGAATTTCATTAAATATTTATTTTATATTTTTTTTCTCGACCTTGATTGTCATTACATGTATTATTTTTAAAATAATATTCTACTTGTTAATTTCTAAAAATATTGTAACTTATGTTATACAAATTTAAATAGCCTCTTTGTTTTTATTAAAGAGAAATCTCCTGAAATGAAGAATTAATTTAAGCAGTTTTTATGATCTTCCTTTTTTCATTGCTATTCTACCGCGAGATCAAAAATTATATCGATAAAGGTTTGCCATGGAATGTAAAACGTCTGTCTTAATTTATATCATTAAGTGTCATACTGTCATTAATATTTGTCACTTAATGATATAACTTAAGACAGACGTTTTACATTCCATGGCAAACCTTTATCAATATAATTTTTGATCTCGCGGTTCCACTATTTTACGAAATAATTATATATTGAATTATGCTATGTATATGTAGATTTTTCTGAATCTGCCACCTCATTTGTCACATCATTAGCGTATGAATCAAGATATTGTTTAATTTCACTATAACATAAAAAAATCTTCTTTCTTTTTCTCTCAGTAATTTGAATGTTAGTAGTAATGTCATTAGCAGTATTCGATCTGGATCCTCACATGTTGGAAGTGTACATTCTTTCTCGATATTATCATCACTGTATTTCTTAGATTGTATTTCACTGTCTTGCGCCTCTGGTATACTTTAGCAACGGTTGTATTGGATTGAACTCGTTCTCGAATCATGAAATTATGTTATTTAGGTTGGTTGTGAAATTGCTAAGATTGTTTATAAAGTGAACAAAGACTGATTTAGGAGAAACATTAATTACCTAATGTCGACATGGTTATTCATCAAAGATCCAGGATGCTGTGCTGTAAGAGAAAGTATTAATAAAACAAGAAGAATGAGTGTGCTTAAAACCACACGGCAGAAGTGTAAACTTCATCAAGGCGAGGTTAATAATACCGTAGATAATACGAAATACACGCATATAATATTCAGTAACGTATAAAATAAAACATATTCGCACATTTATTACATTTACGCGAGCGTCCGTTTCGTTTGGTCGGTTCGGACGTATGTGTATGTATAAATAGACGATATAAATACTTGCTTAAGGTCCCGCGCTGGTCTGATGGTAACGTATCGGCTTCATAACCGTGCGGTCTCGGGATAGAATCTGTTCTGGGACATGATTTTATTTATTCATCTAAATTTCAATTTAATTGAAATTAAATACCTCTATATGGTATATTTATTTATCTTGTTCCCTTAACCGACTTTACCTGAAGAGCGTTACATATCCGAGCGTTGCAGGTCAGTCTTGTTCACTGCCTACAATCAGCGCAACGCGCCTAAAGAAGTTTACACTTCAAAAAACAGTGTTTTCTATACAGTTTTTATTCAACACAATAAAAAACGAATTAAGTAGTAAATTACGAAAAAAGAGAAATAATAATTTAAGGCAGTTCAAATTATTACAACACTGTGTCACTCGCTATTATGAAACGTCAACATCATTGAGAATGCTATGCCCAAATATTTTGAACTTCTGCATACATTGGCACTTTATATTAGTCCTATCTCCATAATATATTGGAGCGAAATTAGTGTAATACTGAATTGAATAAAACAATTGAATTTGAAAATGATGTTTTAGAATATGAGGAAGAGATTGCCGCCCTTGTATTAAGTCTTACCAGATAATGCTTTAAAATATTTAAGCCTTAGACAAACTAAAGACCTTATTGTTATAAAGAATTAAGAGAAAAAACCATTATGCAAAAAAGCCTCAGGAATAAACAAACATTTCTTAAATTTTAGGCAAAAAATAATTTTTTGGTACTGATTTTTACTTTCTTATACGTAGTATAAGGAAGTATTGTGATGATGAAAATTTTCGACCTCGAGATTTTTGCCGATGTCCACGTTTTGAGGTCCCCTGATACCAAAAAAGTGGTTTTTAAAAAATGTCTGTGTCTGTCTGTCTGTCTGTCTGTCTGTGACCACGATAGCGGTCAAACCGCTGGGGATATCAAGTCCAAATTTTGTATTTGCGTGTATAATCTCCCTCTTGAGATCCGATTAGTTTTTCAGTAAAATCGGTAGACCGGAAGTAGCAGTTTACTTCAGTGAAAAAAATCGAATTTTGCCAATATTTCGTCAAATACTAAGTTTATACAAATTTATAAAGAATTCATATGTACTTAGAATTAAAATTGAGAACTATTTTATTTAAAAAGTTTTTCGAAATTCCTACCGGAAGTAGGTCTTTTACTCTTATCGAAAATCGGTTTTTTGCGAATATTTCGCAAGTCAAGCTTTTTAGACAGGTACGTTACGTGTATAAAAGTATTTAAAACATAGTTTTCAATATCTTTTGTATAAAAAAGATTTCAAAATTCGAACCGGAAATAACACTTTTACTCTTACCGAATATCGATTTTTGGCAAATATGGCGTAAATTATGCATTCTATATATATTTATTAAGAGTACAAAAGTATTTAGAGTTATATTTGCAATATTTTTTGTATACATGAAATATCAAGATTCGGACCGGAAGTAGCACTTTTACTCTTAGCGAGTAGCACTTTTTTTCGAATATCTTGCAAAGTATGCATTCTATAGCGATTTATTAAGAGAATAAAAGTACTTAGAATAGGATTTTCAATAAGTTTTGTATAAAAAAATTCTTAAGATTGTATAGTTTGAAACGCTCATACGTATAAGAAAGTCGTGTGGTGGCCACACCTCATTTTTTACTTGCTGTTGCTGTTTTCAAATTAGTATTACTATATTTCATACGTGTTGGCACTGAACGCAATAGAATAACATATAGAGGTATATCCGCTGATATTTCACTGCAAAATTAGTGACTGGAAATGTAATTTATCAATAAATGTTTCTACATCTATATTTTGACCAATCTTCTCCGTGAGTACACGGTTTGTCTAGTAATTTCGCAATAAAATGTGAATTAGCCTATCAATAGTATATTCAATTGTCTTTATAACAGTGGCGGCTGGTGAGTTCGTTTAAGTGGGGCAATTACATGGACAAGACTGATTAGTTTATTATCGGTAATATGCTCGGCATCTGGGAATATATCACCGATATTACACGAATCAGTCTATGTTTTGCCACACCTAAACGAACTCATCAGTCGCGATTGCTTCATAGCCCACTTAAAATATCTGCAAAATTCGAAAAATGTTACAAGGGTTGTTTTATTGGGTTCACACTGTTGATTGTGTACTGTAGTATTTTAAATCTGTAAGAGTTCATTTAGTTTTAGAATATTAATTATAAGTAACTTTGGTTTTAATAGTAGGTATGTACTGTTTTTCTATTATATATTATTTTTGAGAGAAATATTTGAACACAGTACAAATATTGCAATAAAGATTCGAATTTTAAATGAGGAAGTTTCATTCTTTGCCGTATTAGTGGCGTTTTTTAAAATTTACATACATTAACCTCTTTCCTCAGGCATACAGCCAGTCTTCATCTTTAAGATTAATACTTTTCTTTAAATATGCACTTTAAAAACATACCTATATGTTTGGTATTATTATCAGGTAGTAAATTTTCTATTTAATTCAAATTTTCTTTGTACGAAAATTTTTTTTTCACATGTAGGACGTGCTTGGAAGTAGTAACATGTCTTGTCGCAGTGCGACGTTAGGGTCAAAAGTTTACAATAGACGCATTTACGAATTGCTAGCGGACTTTTTCACGAAATACATAAAATAAATTACCCTAATTTAAATACACCAAAACACGTATAAATGCTTTAAATTAGAGATGAATATTCGGAGTTTGTTCATTGTATAGGTATTGACCACATTTCTCACAATTCTCTTTAAACAGCGGCTTTCGGTTTCGTAAGCAGTTGCAAGTCTTGCATCATCACATGCCCATCTTATTTGTTTAAATTTAAACAATCAAAAATGACAATAATTGCTCCCTAATTAAAATTAATATAATTGCTAGAGCTGCAGTTAGGTTGAATTCCAAAAACTAGAAATACATTTCAACATTAAAATTTGTTTAGTCTTTGTAAGCGCCCTACATGTATTCAGTGTTCATTCTCGGGAATCCGTATATTTTGTTTGTTCGCAGATTCGTTCAAATGAAATGTTACTTCATGAGAAAATATAATACAATTTTTAATATTGCATTGTTTCTTTAACAAGTCGGTTATCGTCTGGAGCAACAGTTCTTGCAGGATATAAATAAAATCATTGTTTGTTCAATCGAAGGAGTAGAATCCACAGCCGTTACCTAATTGCCTCGGTTTCTATCGACTCGCAGTAGCTTGGAGAATTTTTCGAGATAACATCCTTTTCACTGATGAAGCAGGATTTACTAAAAATTGAATATTTATTTTCCTCAACTATCACGATTGGTATGACGAAAAATCTAAAGCTACCGTTGAAAGTAAACATCAGCACTGATTTTCTGTAAACATCTATACTCCATTCAGTCTAAGAATAAAGTAGATGGCGCTACAATTTGAGCACAGTTTACACACGATGAACTTTGTATTTTGAAAACAAGTAAAACATATGTTTACTGTCAGATGGATAGCAGGGATATACATATCTGATATCATTATATTTTGACATTTACGTACATTTTTATACAAGTTGGTAACTCATTCCTCAAGAAAAAGGAATGCACATGTCGTCTAATTGTACTTTTTTGTGCTTCATCCAATTTATTGTAAGTATGACGATAATTTCTTTTTCTTGGAGGAGAAATTGGAACTCCATATAATTCCATTTCTTTAATAATGCAGTACATTGTATTCCTATTAATACCCACTTCCTCTGCTGTTTGATTGACTGCAGCTGTTTTAGACATATTGTCTTTATGCTTAATGTACACATTATAAGCCATTTGCCTTTGTCCAGATATTATGTGTTTCGCTTTACGATTTTTTGAAGGACCTGGTAAAATGCTTCCGCCGTACTATAGAATATTAGCGATTACGAAATAACGAAATTGATAAAATACCTTAACAAATGAATATTTCACTTGCGAGTTCTAAGAAGAACTACTTTTTAAGAATATTAACAACAAATAACTATGTAAAATACGGAAATCGACAAAATCTTTGAACAAAACTGTCAGTAAACAAATTTTTGACAGAACGAGCTAAATGCGATTATTTTGCCGGTGTAAATGCACACTCGATTTCAACCAATCACAAACGTTTATTTTAAGCCCTATCTTTCCCAATGCTTTATTCTTAGACTGAATGGAGTATAGTTAGGTGTGATTGAGAGTCGTTGTTTTGCCACAACGCTTAACATGATCTGAATACCTAGAGTTCTTGGAAAACACTTTACCTGAACTTTTGGAAGATTTACCTTTAAATCTGAAACAGAATCCGTGGTTTATTCAAGATGGTGCTGCACCACATTTTGCGCATGTTGTTTGGGGACATCTGAAGAATATATTTCCTGGGAGATGGATAGGGTGTGGTAGTCCCATTGCATGGACCCCAACGTTTCCGTATTTAAATCCGTTGACTTCACTACTTGGTATTATGAAAAAAGTGTATTGGACGACACACCAGTAAAGGAAAAGAACGCTGTTGCCAGTTTTTTACTTTCTTATACGTAATATAAGGAAGTATTGTGATGATGAAAATTTTCGACCGCGAGATTTTTGCAGATGTCCACGTTTTGAAGTCCCCTGATACCGAAAAGTTGTTTTTAAAAAATGGCTCTCTCTGTGTGTGTGTCAGTGTGTGTATCTGTGACCACTGTAGCGGTCAAGCCGCTGTAGACATCAATTCCCAATTTTGTATTTACGTGTATATCTCCCTCTTGAGATCTGATTAGTTTTTCAGTAAAATCGGTATTCTGGAAGTAGTAGTTTACTTCAGCGAAAAATTCAAATTTTGCCTTTCGTCAATTACTAAGTTTTAAAAAAATTATAAAGAATTCAAATGTACTCAAAATTAAATTTGAGAAAAATTGTATTAAAAAACTTTTTCGAAAGGTCTTTAACTCTTATCGAAAAACAGTTTTTTGCGAATATTTTGCAAATCATGCTTTTTAGACATGTACATTGCGAGTATAATAGTATATTATGCAATGAGCATTTAATGATAGCTATTAAGACACGAGTAAGAGAATTGAATTGAATTGAATTGAATACGAGTGTCTTAATAGCCATTAAATGCGAGTTGCATACACTATTTTTTCTACGACCCCATAATAAGACATATTTTTTAAACAATCCATTTCATAAATTGAGGTTAAAATTTTCCGTACGTTTTTGTGAATTTGGCTGGTAATAAATTGTTCGTGGCTACTAAGGCTTGTTCCATAATTTCTGGTGGAGTCAATTATTACATTTCACTGTCATTATCCCTCATTTTTACCGTTTATATTTTCAAAAAAGCACAAATTTTAAGTACTTACTTGTAAATTGCAGAGAACTGTCACATTTATTTAATTTGTATATTTGTCAGATATGCAGTAGCCATATTGAATATTGTTTGAAAATTGAAATGTCGCATTCCTATTGGATATAGACTTGTATCGTAATGAAAAATCTGTATTCCTATTGGATATAAACTTGTAACATAATGAAAATCTGTATCGTAATGAACATCATTATAGTACAGGTTCGGCATATCTAATAATACAATTAAAGTATGGGAGTAGAAAAAAGTATTTTAAACGCAATTTTCAATACCTTTTGTATAAAAAAATTTCAAAATTCGGACCGAAAGTAACACTTTTACTCTTATCGAATAGCGATTTTTTTTGCAAATATGTCGCAAATTATGCATTCTATATATATTTATCAAGAGTACAAAGTATTTAGAGCTTGATTTGCAATGTTTTCTGTATACATGAAATTTCAGAATTTGGACCGGAGTATAGAAGTACTCAGAATGGGATTTTGAATAATTTTTGTATAAAAAATTCTTAAAATTCTATAATTTGAGAAAAGGCAAATGTCATTTCAATAAAAATTGTTGTTTTTGTGTTTGTAAAAAGGGATGACCACTAAACTGTAACATTATTCCACATAATCTCCTCCACATCCAACGCAATATTCAACTCTTTTCCTAAATAGTTTGTAAACTTTGTTCAACATTTCAACATTAATTTTTCGAACAACCTTGGTAATCCGCATTTTTAGATAACTTACATCATTTCCGTGGTTTCTCTGTACACATTTTGCTTTCGGTAACTCCAAAGAAAAAAATCCATGGGAGTTAGGACTTAACTCCCAGGCGGGCTCGGTGATCGAGTTGGTAAAACCTTTTGGTCCATGTCGTCCAATCCATCTATTAGGAAAGTGTAAATTTAAGAATTCTCTAAAAATCAAGGTACTATGAGCTGGATATCCATCATGTTGGAAGTAGATACGTCGCAATTTTTCTTGCTCAAGTGATGGCAATAAACAATTCTGAAGCATTTTCAAGTAATTGTGTTGATTTAAATTAACATTAAAAAAATAGGGTCCAATGATTCTGTTTAATAACATTCCACACCAAACATTGACTTTTTGATATCGCCGATTTCGGACATTAATTCTAAAATTTGGATTATCCTTCGACCAATATCTACAATTTTGTGAGGAAACAGTACTGTTTATCGAAAACGTTGCTTCATCACTAAACATTAAATTCTGATAAAAAAGGCGATGTTCCATAGTGTTCTCACCAGCCCATAAAAAAAAAAAAACTCGAGTCTGAAAGCGTGATCTGCATTCTCTAAACTCTAAGGTATGCCCAAATCAAGGTTTATATGGATAAATTTTATTCGGTTTATAAATTGTTTGCAATAATGTATAAATAACATTGAGTTCACTTGCTCACTGGAGTAAATTACACCTGGGGATTACCTGACTAGTTTACCAAAGAAAGACCCATTTGACAGGTAAAAAGGAGGGTGATTTTAATTTCTATTTTAGGGATGGTGATTTACTTCAGCGTACAACCGACCTTTTATTTATTCAGTTTAGTTTCTAAAGTGCCTTTGAGCTGGTTAGATCGAACAATTATTATCTAATGAAGATATTTTAACGTTTTTTTTTAATTTTCCAAATGTGTGTGTTATTGTTTTTATAACTATTATAGCATTATTTTAAAAGACATTTGAAAACATTTTATTGAAATTAAAGTTTGTAATAAATTTTGTTTCATTTTTCAAGTTAATTGTTATTTACCTATTGGACTCTGAAATGGCATCCACATCAGGTGTACAAAGCCGGACCAAGGATAAAATATTTCTTGTGGGCTATCCCATTCACCAGATCACCACCCTCAAATCGTCAAGTTTTGTGTGCTTTATTTTATAATTTACGTACTGTGAAATTAACTGTAAGAGAATAAGCAAAACTTACCATACGAGAAATGTTCATTTTTTGGGAGAAAGCTCGAATCCCGACTAAACATGAGCAAGATGCAATTACTAAGCTGGAACAGCTGCTGGGAGTTCCTGCAAACAGCTCTGGAGGGGAGCAAGCCGTAGCCGTATTTGAATGCCTACATGAATGGGGTCTTCCCAACACCGTCAAGGCGATGTGCTTCGACACTACAGCATCCAACACGGGAAGACTCAAAGGAGCATGTGTCATATTGGAGCAAATGTTAGGAAGAGAATTGTTATACCTAGCTTGCCGTTACCATATCTTGGAAATTCTGTTAAGAGGCGTATTCGACACAAAAATGGGATCAACCACTGGACCTCATTCAGGCATTTTCAAGAGATTCCTCACTGGGTGGCCCAAGATAGACAAAGGAAAATACGACACAGGTATCAGTGACAATCTAATACAAAAGCAGGTAACTCCAGAAGTAATTGCAAATGTTACTGCCGAATTCGAGACCAAATTAACTGAGAGGCACCCCAGAGATGACTACAAGGAGCTATTGAAGTTGGTTCTCGTATTTGTTGGATCACTAGACGGCAATGTTGTGGGTTTTAGAACTACAGGAGCCATTCATCACGCTAGGTGGATGGCAAAGGCTATTTACTGCTTAAAAATGTTCATTTTTCGTCGTCAATTTAAAATGTCTAAAGAAGAAGAAAGTTCTGTGCGTGCCATTTCTGTTTTCTTAGTTAAAAGTTATTGTAAAGCTTGGTACAATGCTCCAAAAGCTCATCTTGCACCAAAGCAAGATTTAGGTATTTTGCATAGTCTGTTAGACTATAAAGAATGTGACAACGACATTGCAGAAATAGCCCTTACCAAATTTTCGAACAATTTGTGGTATTTGAATGCAAAGTTGGTGGGATTATCGCTTTTTGATCTCACCATTACAGACGATGAAAAGTTGTTAATGGCTAATAAATTGCTCAGTAGCACAGATGAACCACCAGAGCACGCTAGGGTTGTAAATCCAAAAGTTAGGAAAGAAAAATTAAAGGAGGTAGTTGATGGAGGATTGGTAAATTTACTTACCAAAGAAACGTTTATATTCTTTGACCGATTTAATATAAAAACAGATTTCCTAAGACAACATCCAAACACCTGGCCTCAAAATAATGACTTCCAAGAAGGATTGAAAATTGTCAAAACATTAAAAGTAGTAGAATATGGCTGAGCGTGGTGTTAAATTAATAACCGACTTTAACGACCTTCTGACAAAAGATGAAGACCAAAAGCAATATGTCCTGCAAGTTGTAAGCAAATCCGAGCATTATATCTTGACGTTTCAAAAACTACTTTAACAAAAGCTCTAGATAGATTAGATAACTATGTAAAATTATCAACTCATGTAGGTACTATCGTCTGTATCTTTTCTGTGTCTGTTTTGTATGTATTATATACCTGATTTTTATATTTTAAAATAAAAAATGTCTTAAAAGACATAAGTATTACTTACTTTTTTTATTATATTTCTACTTTAAACTCAAAAATATACAAAAAAAAGCACAATTTATCACTTAATAACAAAATATACGAAGTATGCTCCTAGTGGTACCAGGTCACGTTTTTGCGGCTAAAGGCTGTTGTAACTCGGTTTGACTTAAAACAACAAAAATTATGTATAGAATATAAATTTTGAAGAATAACATTAGCTTTCTTTTGAGATATTAAGCGTGTTTCTATTATTTACCGTTCTGGAGTTATGGCTCCATATGTCAGTTTTTTGGCCAAAACTTTGGATTTTTTCAAACTTTGAGCGACGAGCGGCACGGGTTAACGTCCTTTAATCGAGCTGAAATTTCGATTTCGATTTTTTGCTGTCACCCTAGTGTCCAGATGCTCACCATTGGTATATCGGTTATTAGAAGACATAGAGGAACGGTTCATTGGGGAATGTTTCGCAGAATTCAATGCTCCCAAAAAAACTCATTTCAAATTCATTCGGGCTTTTTACAATTTTGAAATATTTTGAAAAAACCAATATTTGCCGATTTGAATTTTCCTCAATAACTCGATAACGCCTAATGCGATCGCTTTTAAACTCTAACATTGTTCAGACACTTTTTTAAGACAAATTTTTTGGTGTTAACGGTATTTGTTTTTTTTCAAGTTCTTAGCACTATCTTCCGTTTTTCTTATGGCGGCCATATTGGATTTTTAATTAGTTTGATAGTCCGTAAAAATAGCGTGTCAATAATGTAGAACATGCCTAATAAATCTTTATTTATACGAGAGATATGAACATTGGAATAAAATTTCACTCTAATACGAAATTAGTTGGCTATGAAATTAAATGGTAGTGTGTAAAACAGACGATAAATAAGCTCTGTCTTTATTGACAGAGCTTATTTATCGTCGTATGACACAGACAAAAGTGCAGTGAAATTGGTGGGAGATTTAGAACTTTGTGTAAGTAATTACCGTTAAGCATGGAGATTAATAAGAATTGATATTGGCACACACATTTTCAAATGACGTAAAGGTTGATATGTTGGAAGTTTATTTCAAAGTAAATAGAATCACTTCAAATGCTTGCACAAGTTACGCTCAGTGTTTTCCGGAAAGACCACAACCACACCGGACAATTCTTAGCAGAATAATCAGAAATTTAGTGAACTATGGAAGCTTCGAACAAAAAATATCTATCAAGTTAACAATGCTGGTATACTTCAAAATAATATTTTACAATATGTTATGAACAATCTAAGTACATCAGTACGTCGAGTGGCTCGAGAAACTGGAATTCCGAAATCTAGTGTTTACAAAACGCCGAGAAAAAACAAATACCACCCATACAAACCAACAATTGTGCAAGGTTTAAGCGATAATGACTATCAGCGAAGATTCCAATTTAGCAGGTGGTATCTACAAAAATGTGAAGATGATACTGATTTTCCTACCAACTGGTCTACTGAAAATCCACATTTGGTAAATCAAAGATGATTTCAAGTTCTATTTGGCTTTAATCTCTGGTGTGGTTTGATTGGTACGAACTTTTATTGACTCTTTGTTTGTTTTTTATTTTATTAGTATCACCTTCACATTTTTGTAGATACCACCTTCTAAATTGTAATCTTCGCTGATAGTCATTATCGCTTAAACCTTGCACAATTGTTGGTTTGTATGGGTGGTATTTGTTTTTTCTCAACGTTCTGTAAACACTAGATTTCGGAATTCCAGTTTCTCGAGCCACTCGACATACTGATGTAGGTACTTATTTTGTTCATAACATATTGTAAAATATTATTTTGAAGTACATCAGCATTGTTAACTTGATAGATCTTTTTTGTTCGAAGCTTCCAAAGTTGACTAAATTTCTGATTATTCTGCTAAAAATTGTCCGGTATGGTTGTGGTCTTTCCGGAAAACGCTGAGTCAAATTTGTGCATTTTCAGAGATTCTATTAATTTGAAATAAACTTCCAACATATCAAACTTTACTTCATTTGAAAATGTGTGTGCCAATATTGCAGTTCTTATTAATCTCCATGCTTAACGGTAGTTACTTACACAAAGTTCTAAATCTCCCACCAATTTCACTGCACTTTTACATGTCAATAATGACAGAGCTTATTTATCGTCTGTTTTACACTACCATTTAATTTCATAGCCAACTAATTCCGTATTAGGGTGAAATTTTATTTAAATATTCATATCTTTCGTATAAATAAAGATTTATTAGGCATGTTGTACATCATTGAAAAGCTATTTTTAAGGACTATCTATTAAAAATCCAATATGGCCGCCATAAGAAAAACAAAAGATAGCGCTAAGAACTTGGAAACAAATCGGGGGTTACTGTTAACACCAAAAAAATTTGTCTTAAAAGAGTGTCTCAAGAATGTTAGAGTTTAAAAGTGATCGCATTAGGCGTTATCGAGTTATTGAGGAAAATTCAAATCGGCAAATATTGGTTTTTTCAAAATATCTCAAAATTTTAAAAAGTCCGAATGAATTTGAAATGAGATTTGTTGCGAGCATTGAATTCTGCAAAACATTGCCCATTTAGCCGTTCCTCTGTGTCTTCTAATAACCGATATACCAATGGTGAGCATCGAAATCTGGACACACTGTATATAAATTGTAAGTCTTACTTTTATTATGTATGTATGGATGAATAAATGAATGAATTATTAAAATAGTTACACTTATAAACCAGGCAAATCTATAAATAGATGTTACTGTTAGTGAAGGGTCAATCAATAATTTTAGACGACCAAATTCCAAATACTAAATATACTTACATTATATAAAACATATGATCCTAAAGACCGGTCTTTCTTAAAGTACAATGATGCCGGACCAGCTTACGAAACAACATGCAAATATTATTTCCACATTTTCCGACGGTTTAGTTCCATATATGTACCGGAAACTCTCAAATCTCCCAATTTTTCCTGATAAATCGAAACAATAATACATAATATAAAAAAATTCCAATTCAGCGCCAGAAAACTATACATTCAGACGCCAGTTTGAATGCAAACTTTCCTCGGCGTCTAATAAGTTTAACCTTGGGCGAGGGCGTGTTTTTCGAGGACTCCGCCAATGGGAATCGCGTGTACCCTGATGCCAAGTGAGGGTCTCGAAAAAATGAGCTGCAATGCGGTGGAATCCGAGATCACTTTTCAGGTTATCCTGACCGGCAGATTTCAGTCGTTTTCCGGTATTCACTACTGTACATTTCAGTTCACAGAACGTCGAGCGAATATATACAAACAAGACACTCTTAGCACACTTGTACGCACTTATATACCGGCTTATCTTCCAGTTCCAGTTGTACTTTTTCAAAATTTGTTCTATTAGTCTTCCGCTTTCGAATCGTACGTTTGAACGCATATCTTACACGCTGCTGTTATCAAAGACATATTAAACATGCCACCCGCTTTAAATGTAAGAATCACACCTACGTAGCAGCTCTAAATAATATTTCGTCCAGTCTGTAATGTTTCGCCAAGCAAGTATTATATTTCCAAAAATGAGAAGGTAGTAGGGCGGTCGAGGAAGAATGACTGAAGGAGACAATAACGTAAGTCATTTTTTTCTTATTATTTTAAATATTAACTTTAACGTAATACGTCAAATAATACGCTTGGTAATTATGAACTGCAAAGAAATGATTATAATTTTAAAAAAAGCATATTTATCCGTCAAGCCGATAAAGTAGATTCGCATTTATACATGGTATCATTAATAAAACTGGATATAATGGATCTTTCATCGCTCAAACTTCCCACGCCGGGTTTTTGATGAATTAGGTTAGCCGTTGAGTAATAAAATGAATTTTTATATTGAACGTTTGTACCGGTACCGCATGGTCTTCTAATGATGATAATCTTTGTAATAAATTACCATAGTAGTAAACTTTGTATGTTTTTTAAATTACATTTATTGATAAATTTCATGTTGTTAGAAAATATATAAATAAATGTATGTAACTCGAGCTTGTGAACACTATTTATGTTTGAGTAAATACAATTCAATTTAAAAAAAAATATATAAAAAGAAACATTTGAAAAATTTAATAGAATAAATAATTAGTTTCTTTTAATTTAATAAACACTTTTAAATCTAATTAATGATATGGATGTACAATAGAATTTTATTATATCTCAATGTTGTTATTCATGTTATAATATAGTTTATGCTACATTACAAACAAACATTAAAAATTAGGTGGAACATTGTGTGCATGAGAATCTTATTTTAAGAAATCTCTGTTTGAAAACAAATGTCTTTAAAATTTAAATAAACAAATATGTACAAATTAGATTTTTTGCAGTAGTAGCAGTCGCGACTACCGAAAAGAGTAGATGGACGTTTACAGTTTTTATCTTATAAAATATATTTTAAGGATAGTATCATGTGTCTTAAAGGAAGAGTGATACAAAATGCCTTATAAAACAAATTTTCTAAAGTATTTTATTCTACATACCTCTTTTATTTATTCAAATTTAAAACAAACTCAAGTTATAGCTTACAAAGTTAGTTTCGAAAAATGTATTATATCGCAGAAATTAGTCTCAGAAAAAGAAGTAAAATGTTTGGAAAAAGAAAGAGATACTAATTCTATGGCTCTATAATACGATAGATATAATAGTAAAAATGATAATAACAATAACCCATGGTTGAATATTTACATGCAATCATATGGAGTGCAATAAGTTATTATTATGCGCCTGCTGTGCGACTTTAGTTTTTGCCTCTTTGCATTCGCAAGGCAGTGAGGGAAATGTCGGCAAAATCAGCAGTCAGAGAGTAGATTACAGACCATGAGACTAACGTAGTATACATTGCCTTATGGATCTAGTTGTAAATAATAGAAATATGCATATTTTTAGTAAAAACTTAGGCCGCTGTTAAATATGATGACATAAACAACGCCTAATTAACTATCATGTTACTAAGTTTTGCCATTAGAGGTATAGAAACAAAAAATGAGGTGTGGCCACCACACGACTTTCTTATACGTATGAGCGTTTGAAATTATAGAATTTTAAGAATTTTTTTTACAAAAATCATTCAAAATCTTATTCTAAGTACTTCTATTCTCTTAATAAATCTCTATAGAATGCATACTTTGCAAGATATTATCAAAAAAGTGCTCCTCGCTAAGAGTAAAAGTGCTACTTCCGGTCCGAATATTTAAATTTCATATATACAAAAAATATTGCAAATCCAGTTTTAAGTACTTTTGTACTCTTGATAAATTTATTTAAAATGCATAACTTACGACATATTTGCAAAAAATCGCTATTCGATAAGAGTAAAAGTGGTACTTCCAGTCTGAATTTTGAAATTTTTTTTATACAAAAGATATTGAAAATTATGTTTTAAATACTTTTATACCCGTAACGTACTTGTCTAAAAAGTATGACTTGGGAAATATTCGCAAAAAACTGATTTTCGATAAGAGTAAAAGACCTACTTCCGGTAGGAATTTCGGAAAACTTTTTCAATCAAATTATTCTCAATTTTAATTTTAGGTATATATGAATTCTTTATAAATTTGTTTAAACTTAGTAGTTGACGAAATATTGGCAAAATTCTATTTTTTCGCCGAAGTAAACTGCTACTTCCGGTTTACTGATTTTACTGAAAAACCAATCCGATCTCAAGAGGGAGATTATACACGTAAATACAAAATTTGGAATTGATATCTACAGCGGTTTGACCGCTATCGTGGTCACACACACACACACACACACACACACACAGAGAGAGAGAGAGAGAGAGAGAGAGAGAGAGAGAGAGAGAGAGAGAGAGAGAGAGAGAGAGAGAGAGAGGGAGGGAGAGAGAGAGAGGGAGGGAGAGAGAGAGAGAGAGAGAGAAAGAAGAAAGTAAAATTGTTAAAGAACATTTCGAGCCCCAGCGAATCGACTGTAGATTTATATTGGTAGATCTGATTTTTGAGCACTTACTTTTAGATTTAGTTAATAGCATATTCAAAAATGGTGTTTGTTTTGCATAAACTTAACTTTATAGCAACAAAATTATTTTTCTATAATTACGAGGGGAGTTTTCTATGTTATCTACCTATATATATATAAACAATATGCTATCGAGACAATTTTATTACATAACGTTTCTGTCATATAGTGTCATTTCGAAGTTTGGGTAGAAACGCTTAACATTTGTTTCGAGATTCTTTTATCAAAAGAAGGCAGTAGCCCGAAAAGTATCCATGAGAGAATAGTGAGAGTGTATGGAGAAAATAGCCCGTCCTAGTTCTAAGTCAAATTTTGGTGTAAGCAGTTCAAATGGAACAGATAAACGCTTAACATTTGTTTCGTGATTTTTTTATCAAAAGAAGGGAGTAGCCCGAGAAGTATCCATGAGAGAATGGTGAGAGTGTATGGAGAAAATAGCCAGTCCTATTTCCAAGTCAAATTTTGGTGTAAGCAGTTCAAATGGAACAGATAATCCATTCATGATGACCCAAACTGTTGAAGACCTCTAGAAGCACGAATTGAAGAAATCATCAACAAAGTTACAGATATGGTGTTGACTCACCACCGAGTAAAAGTTTCAGCTATTGCTTCAGAAATAGGAATATCAGAAACGAGCGTTTTTAAAATTTTGCAAGAAGATTTGGGAATGAGCAAAGTGTCAACACGATGGATTTCCAGGCTACTTAGTCCCGAACAAAAAGTTTCTAGACGACAAATTGAAGAGAATTTGACTCTTTTATCTCAAGATGAAGACTTCTTAAATAGAATTGTAACTGGGGATCAAACTTGGCTACACCACCAGGACCCTCCCTCGAAACAAGAGTCCATGCAGTGACTTCATACGGGCTCTCCACTGCCCAAGAAGGCACAAATGCAATTTTCTGCGGGCAAAGTGATGGCCACAGTTTCTTGGAACGCGGAGAGGATTTTCTTAATTATGCCATAAGGGACTACAATAACGGGAAATGTCTACTAAAACACAAGTGCATAAGGTACTGTTTTCAAGCAGTAATCATGAATACGGCTTTAGGGAATTACAACATCCACCCTACAGTGCCGACCTAGCCCTTGTGACTATTATCTTTTTCCAAACCTCGAAAACACTTGAAATAGCGTCGATTTTTATCGAATGAAGACGTGAAAAACGTTGTAGGATCGTATTTTGCGGAATTACAAAAATAATTCTTTTTCGAAGGCATAGCGTTATCAAAGAAACGTTGAAATAACTAAGCTAGGTAGATAACATAAAAAAAACTCCCCTTGTATACTAGAGAGATAGTGATACTGTAAATTTAATTTTACCACTTTTGTAATCGATTTATTGTTCAATAACGTTTTTATTGTCCGTTTTTATGGAAAAAGGTCTACGTCTTACATCTAAATAAGGAATTCGCCAGACCTTACCGTAAAATACGACTTCTAGCGGTTGTGTACTATCTGTAGGTAGTTAATTAAAGATAAACTTCCCAAATAAAACCAGAATGAACCACAATTGCGATAGTATTAATAATGTTGAACTAAAAAATTCAAAATGAAATCTTATAATTATGTTTTAAAAATGCCTAGGACTGCAGGGGCAACTTTTTAAGCTAGTGAAAGCTTGTTCGGGCTGAAATAATTTTCTTTTTTTTAATGGCCAGAGATTAGAAGTTTTCTGTGTGTCATATTCTAGTAGATTCTAGTCGTAGTACTGTGATATTGAATAAAAGTATGATTGTTCTAGCAGGTTCTAGTTGCCTTATCTTGCGGCGGGCGTCGAGATAAAGTAACAAATTGTAGAATATTTTATACAAACAGTAATTATACGAAAGTTACAAATAGTAATAAACGGGTTGCTGTGGTAAAATCCAAGTTCACTAAACAACTTGATAATGTTGTGCTTTGTGCCATATAAATTTATGTTCCTGATTTAATTAAAAAATAAAAATGAATTATACTTATGACTGTTTTGTAAAAAGTGTAAGAACAAAATTAAATTAAACTTTTGCGACAAGTCTGAACAATTTTTCTTAGTAACATTATAAAAATAACTTAATTGATTTTTTGATTTTTCCATTTATTTTGGCATTGTACGCTTCCTTGTGTTTGAACATAGTGAATTTGTTTATCTTTTAACCATAAGTAGACAATGATGTGTTCAACGTTTCAGGGAGATTTGATTTACATCTGTAAAGTACAAAAATTTATAAATAAGACCTAAATACTTATTGGTTTCTGGATAGTGAAAGTATCGTCGTCTTTATTACAACTACCGGCGTTTTGTTTACTACCCTAAGGGATATATTCAGGGACGTTGTATTTTTACATTATCTGAAGCAGAGAAAAGTTATTGACTTCGGTCATTAAAAACGAAAACAATTCGCATTCTACACATTGCGGGATTTGCCACATTTTCATCTCTACTTTTAACTTGTTTTTTAATAATAATATTAATTATTATCTTGGTTCATTGTAAACATAGGCACTGTCATATGCCGTGATATCATAAAGTCTCTAAAACGAAGATGGCATTGAAATAGAAAATATATGTCTGAACTTAATCCAGCTATTATAACTTAAGGGTCCTATATAGTGGATCGGAAATGTAATATTGGTTGCATAGCACATAATTTAATAAGCCAAAGATGTCCGAGTACTTATTACACATAGGGAATATATAATAAATATTTGAAATAATAACTCAATATCTAAGCGAATAAAAATTCATTTATGACCAAATATTTACACATTTGTAATAAAATTTACACACTCGTAATACCTAATTTTAATTTATTTTATATACATTTAAAACAAAGTAAAGAATAGTTGAACGAAAAATAAGTGCGGAGCGGGGTAGCTTTTTATTCAATTTATAACGTGAAACCAAGCAAACAAAGGATTTTTGAGAAAAACATGTTTTTAATATTTTGACATACTTATTAATTAATTTTCTTTAATCCGATAATTTTTTTTTAAATTTCAGCGGGGTAGATTACTAAATTCTTCATAAGTTAACGTTGAAAGCTTTTCTCCAAATTTAAAATCAACAAAAATATCTTGCATCTAAAATCTGCTATTTTTCCATTGTTGACAGATCCACTATATAGGACCACAAAGGGGTCGAGTTTAAATAAATTCAAATATGGCTTACGATACAGTGCAGAAAACGTACATGATTGAAGTTTATTTTCGAACTGGAGTGCGAATTGATAGAATTTGGTTGTACAGCCAGCCTTGCATGTTTACATGATTTCAGAGACTACTTCTCAAGTCAGCTGTAAATCCCAAAAATTTTTATGATATCCTTGTGTTGATATGTTATTGTGAGACTGGTTCTGCGGGCCATAAATTACGTACTGGTAGAACAACTGCAGGTTCGGAAGAAGTTGTAAATGATTTCATCAACGTATGGAAAATGAAACCACAAAATATGTGAAACGTTTTTTTCAAGAGATTGGACTTTCTTTTGGAACATGCCAGACAATTGTAAAGAAAAACTTACATATGTATCCGTATAAGATGCAATCACATCAGGCTATTTTGCCGGCAGACTACTCTAGACGTCTTGCTTACTACCAGTGGTTTACAAATAATTTAATTCAAGATAATGACCAGCTAAATTTAACATTTTTCTCTGACGAAGCGTGCTTTTATCTTTTGATGTACATCAATTCCCAAAATACTCGGATGTGGAGTAGTGAAAATTCTCATATTTTTGTTGAATCGTTTCTGCATTCTGCAAAACTTAGTGTTTGGCGCAGAATTGTTGAACCAAATCTTTTTAATTACAATTAATGCTGCGAGGTATAGAAAGATTTTGAATGAATTTATTGAATAGCTGCACAAAGATGAATTTCAATATGGATACTTCCAGCAAAATGGTGCAACGGTATACATAACACAAGAAAATATTGCTTTTCTTTGTTGTTTCTATTTCAATGCCATCTTTGACCTTGAAACTTTATGATATCAGAGTAATAGTTACATAAAAACTAGTCTATAAAAATATGAATAAAATTATATTATTATTTCAGCATTTTTGTAAATGATTTACCTTCTGCCATAATTTCTGTCCTTAATTATCATTGAGAAAGAATAGGTAAGCAGTTCTAAGTCATCTGCAGTAAAGCCAACACATTCCTCGTGTACCCAGCTGTTACAGTTAACACATTGACGCATATCTGCCAAAAAACTTTCCTTGCATACTGCACAAAACCACATTTCTGCTTCACAGTGGGAAGTCGCTGCTTCAGTCGAAGTAGAGGGACGTGGTTTATCAGATTTGTTCTGCTTAGTAGTTCTCATCTTCTCTCCAAACACATTTCTTGTAACTTCAAGCATTTTATAATTTAAGGCCTTTTTCCGGACTTGTTTGTTTTGTTTAGTTTTTACTTCTGGAGTTACCAAAACCTCTGTGAATGTCTTAAGTTGTTGTTCAGTTCTTTTGTTTATTAAGGAAGTGAGTGGTTGCTCATCTTCTGAATCCCATTCTCTGTCTTTGGTTTCATTATTTGGTTCTGTGTGACTGGGTAAACTTGGAGCATATGCATGTTCTGGAATAGCATTTTTGTTGAATGTTTAAATCCCTGTAGCTCTAAATCCATTCATTATGTTGCTTATTGATCGCCCCCAGACTGGTGTGAAAACATCCGAAAATCTTTCTTTGTTCAAACGTCTGTCTGGATATGTTTCCCAGTAATGTAGAAGTTCTTCATCCCAATAATGTTCAAAAGGACTGAAGACGGATTTATCCATAGGTTGCAATTCGTGAGTCGTATTGATGGGTAAACACAACAAATGTATGGCTAAGTCTTCAGCTTTTTCGGCAATACTTACATCTAGGTGGCAAGAAGCTCCATCAAAGATTAAAATTACTGGAGGAGTTGACATAAATTTTGAAAAATGTGTCATGCTTCTCTTTAATGTCATTTGAGCACTAGCCCTTGGAGGTAATCCATCTGAAAATGTTGGCTTCATCCGTTGCTCTTTGAATAGAATCATGGGAGGAATAGCATGTCCCATTGCATTCGCACATGCCACGACGGACACATTATCAGCATGTTCTTGTGCTACTAAGTGAACCCTCTTGGCTCCTCTTTGGGCTAGAACAGTTTGTTGATGATGAAGGGTAAGGCGACACCCTTTCTCATCCATATTATAGATTTTGTCAGGTCTTTGCTTTAAACCAGTTTTTTCCAACAGAGCATATAATTTTATAAAATAATCTTCTACGATTGCTTTATTGAGCTTTTGAGCTCGGGCGGGGTTCATAGGTTGTGCTGTTCTTTTAGAAATATCTTTATGCCTGTTCATGAATGAACGATACCATTCTCTCCCGGCCCATTATTGGTTATCCTTAAAGCGGTTAGGAATTTTATATTTCGTAACCAATGAGTAGACACTTCTCAGTTTTAGGAGTTAATGGAAATCCTCTTTGTGCAAATTTTATTATTTTACGTTCCAGTTGCTCCTTAGCTTCTGCGTCTAATATTGGTTTTCTTCCCAAACGTCGAGAGGTTATTCCAGATTTAATATGGTTTCGTATTGTTCGGCGAGGAATTCCTCAATGTTCTTCTACGTATGCACGAGATTTGCCTTGTCTTATAAGATTCAGTGCTTCTTCCATCAAAATATTAGAAAAAATAACTGCCAGAAAATAAGGCCCAGTCATCATTGCAGGAATCAAGGCCCGGGCCTTATTTGCTGCTTCGATGTCGAAATGAATTATAGGTTAGGAACCGTCAAGCTTTTAGAAAAAACTGGTAAATTTGTGACAACGTATATATGTTATTGTGAGACTGGTACTAATGATCATAAGAATACATACCTCAAAATGTAGAAGGCTTCTGGCAAGAAATTTTTGCTAAAACTTGATTCTATTCTGGTAAAATCTTATAACTTAGTACAACCACTGGCTGATACTTGTTTTCACATTCGAATATAAAGAAGCCGGTACTATAGAGAACTGTTGAAACGTAATAAACTTCGGTAGTGTCAACAACCCCTGGGTAGATGCCGGTAGTTGTATTATATTTAACTGTTTTGTAGAAAACTCATGTCTGGGCCCTATTACCTGTTGGGCCTTATTACCCGACAATACATTAATGAATTTATTTCTTTTTGTTTCATTTTTCTTTAATTTACACACGTTTGCACGAGGGACAGAATTTAGTGCAGGACTATGTATAAATATAGAGACAAAGATAAACATTGAGCATTGACAGAATAAAGAAAAGTTAAATTTGAGGGCGTGGAAACTGTTCTTTTACCGCCACTACATAAATACCGTTATTCTAGATTTTCCTATACAGCTAACTAATATCTCAGTTATTTGAGTAAATGGAACAAAAAAACAAAAATTGCTTCAAACGACATCAAACCTCTTCCAGATTCCGGTTTTTGAAGAACAATTATGTTAACAACCCTTATACGCCACCCCCATCCTTTTTTCTTTAAATTGCACCCTAACACTTTTGATGATAACGATTGCAGGCAACAATTCAAATATGCATCATTGTGTTTGAATATGAACTCGCCGTACCATAAATTTTACCTTAATAATAGTTACAATTATAATGAAATCAAGTACATTTACTGTTTATTTTGGGCGTTTATTAAAAAAATTGTTGCTAGAGCTAAATTGTTACATCCGCAAAGGTATTGTTTGTATATCGAAGTAAGATTGGATGAACGTAAGAATATCATTTGCATTCATTAAATTCCATTATCACAGCGTATTCTAATAAGTTCACCAGTGGATCAGATTTCATCATGAATTCTCTGTATTTTTATCTGGTATATAATACCAGATTGGTATGTATACATCTTTGATATATATTTGCTTACATATATACATGAAAGTTATGTGTATATAGGACTGTTCATTCTAGTATGGCACTTGCATAACGAAATATTTGACATAATTTCGTGACGTTATCGTTTCAATAATCCGTCGGGTTATTCCGATTGTGGAGCCTCACTGACGGTCAAATGTCAGACTCACTGGAATGATGACATTCAATTCGACCACATTAATTATTGTATCGACCGTCCGCCGAGCCGTGAATACGCAACACGTTTGTCTACCTATCACATCTGGTACACAAATAGAACACGATACGCATACCCAACCGCAATCTATTTGCGGACGAGTTATAAACTACAAATGAAGTCGCAAAAAACACCATTCCTACTGTATTGAAATGCCTCAACGTGAGTTCGTATAATTAGAATGATCTTCCTTTTCTATAATACATATCGGGGGTATTTTAGCATATCCGTATTTATATTTGTACATTACGCAATTGGACATATTTCAGTGTTTTGTGGATTTGGTGCTGTTCAGGAAACCGTTTGAGCAATTGCACAGCTTAAATAATTGGAATATTTTTGTTATAGATGTTTCCCTCGTAAACTCACATGAAAAAAAATAAGGTGTGGGCGCCACACGACTCTTTTATACGTATGCGCTTGCGAATTTTTTTATACAAAAGTACGGCGCGGACATGACCGGTTTAAATTACGACGGAGTTTCACCGGAGCAAAGAAATAATGTAAACAACACACGCTTACTGAATAGCACTAATTCATATGGTGAACTGCAACATCTGTTTACGCCCGAGAAGTACCCGAGAATGAGAGCAAAAAATGCCCATAAAATAAGGAATTTATGAGTAAAAATAGTTTTTATGCAGAGAATTTCGATAGTTTACAAAATTTCGTTACATGTTTAAATGACGATGCTCGAAGTATTTTTGAGTGCAAGGAACTAACACAAATCCCAAACTTAAAAAATCAGTTCTTATTCCTTCAGGAACACTTTGGAAATTTGCTTAAACTAATCATATATTTTGAAAATCGAAATCTCAAATTAAAAGATGGATTAACCATATTAGATGTGGCTATTAATAATTTCAAAAGTATTCCAAGTGACTTCGGATGTGGCCTTCGGCAAAAGTTAGACGCAGTTTTTAATAGAAATCCAGATTTAATAACATTGCGGCAATTGTGTATGCTAAATACGCTAAAATAAAAGAATATTTCCAGTTCGCACCTATAACCAGTTGCGATGTAGAAAGGACGTTTTCTATCTACAAGGATGTACTTAATTCAAAGAGAACAAGTCTTACAGAAGAGGAAATGAACAAATAATAAAGTATTTTGTATTTTATAGATCACCAGCCACTTGTTATCCAATTATTTAAATAAAATTAAAACCTCTTTAGAAATACAACATTTCAAAAGTGCGCCCATGGGCGATGAGTCATCAACCATTCGTGTCCGCGCTCTATACAAAAGTTATTCCAAGTTACGTTTTGACTACTTTTATTCACTTTAAATAAAATAAACTTGTGAGTAAAAGTGTTATTTCTCTCCGAATTAATTTTTTTTTTCATAAGTGATTCCAAATGCAACAAATATTTTTATACTCTTAATAAATCTGTACAGAAAGCAAAATTTGTGAGATATTTGAGAAAAGCTGCTATTCGACAAGAGTAGAAGTGTTTTTTATATAATCTTTCTCCGATAGGAAATTTTGAAAAAAGAATTACACAAATTTTTTCAACTTCACTTGATTTTTTCGCAGAAGTAAACTATTACCTTTGGTATACTGATTTCTTTGAAAATGTACTGAGATCTCAAGAGGAAGTTTATACTCGTAAATATACAGTTTGGTATAGATAGCTTAGCAGTTTTTCCGTTATCGTTAGGGTAATCATTCGTCCCGAATATTCCCGGACAGTCCCGGATTAAAGCCCCGTGTCCCGCATTAATATATGTCCCGGAAAATGTCGTATATTACATAATTCATCATATCATGTGAGTATTCTAATATTCAATTTTATTTTATTCGCGCGTTTTTGCTCTTTGCATACCTATGTCTACAGTCAGCTTTTTCGACATCGGAAAAATCACAACTGCATGTAGACACAGTAAATGCAATTTACGAAGTGCAATTTTGAAATACTTGTGAAGATTTTAAAAAGGAAGTAGAACATTGTGATAAGTTTCTAAAACCAATTCATTCTGTGAGTAAATATTAGTTTTGTTGTGTTCATCTTTCCTATAGCTTTTCCATATCACTTTGAATTTTTTTTTGTATTCCTATTTATATTTATCAGTGTTTATTATTTATACAAATCTAATATATAAAATTCTCGTGTTACAGAGTTTGCCACAAAACTCCTCCGAAACGGCTTGACCGATTCTTATGACATTTTGTGTGTATATTCAGCAGGTCTGAGAATAGGACGTAAACTATGTTTCATACCCCTAAGTGATAAGGGTGGTCCACCCCAAAAATTTTTTGTTTGTTCTTTGGACAAAATTTTGTATTTTATTTTTTTATGATTAGGCATTAAAAAATACATACAAACCTAAATTCTGCCCCTTCCACCACCAACCCCTATTTTTAATAGCGTTCTCGCGTGGGTTGCAGTTTGTTTGTGTTGGCTAAAGATGGACTCACTAAAAATATCGTACACTCCATTGCACTAAGAGACTGATAAAGTTTTTTTTTAATTGTCATTATTTGTGATAGAGATGTATGTAATTAGAAATTTATTAGTTAAGATAATAAATGTACAATGAATTCAAAAAATGAATGTTTTGTTTTAAAATGATACTTTAAAGGATTTTTCCCAACAAATTTCCACACTCACGTATTACGTGTACTTCGTACGCAATGAACGCTCTTTGTCCCGCATTATGTTGCGATAAAAATGCTCAACCTTACTTATCATTAAAAGTGTTATACAAAAAATATTCCAAATCCATCTCGAAATACTTTTATACTTAATAAACAAAGTCATATTTTGCTAAATATTTCCAAAAAAACTGCTATTCTACTGCTCCGAATTTTGACCTTTATTTATATAAAAATTGTTCCAATCGAGCTGTAAATATTTTTGTAGTGATAAATCTGCATAGAATGCATAAATTGCGAGATATTTACAAAAAAAAAACTACTGCTATTAAATACTTTCATATGCTTAATCTATCTGTCTTGTGAGATATTAGCAGGAAACTATTTTTCAAAAATTCTCTATATAGAAAAACCGAAAATACTAAAATCATCTAGATACTCTGAGGTGTAACCTTAAAAAAAAGCAGATACCCAGCTTTATTCATTGCTGAGATATAAGGAGATGAATATTAAAAATTCAAGAAAAAGGCTTTTTTAATTTGCACGGAAGATCATTTTTTGGCCTTTTTGGAATTTTAAATTTATTCGCGAACTCCAAATTTGAACATGTAATTTTGCATAAAAATCAGCTTCAGTATCTTGTTTGTGTGTTGCAGTTGAATATTGGTTGTCGAGTTTCATAAGATAAGAGTACTGGTTTAAACATTTTCTTTAATTACATTTGCATGAAAAGGTGTGGTACGCCTACTTCAAATCGAACTCTGGTTGAAACGTTCATTCACCCTTAATAACCCGTAATTTCCAATTTGAGTGGGTTAGTTTATATTCATAATTTTTTCTTTATTATTTTATTTTATTTATTATTCTTACAAATCACAAATAATTATTGTAAACGTATCCTCAGTTTCCTAATACAACAGTATTAAATTAAATTCAATTACTGCTCCCAGTTAGCTCATTGCTGGTATTGAGGGAGCATTGTAAGCAAATAGATTGGAATATATAGAGAAAGCATGAGTGCAGTTTGTTGGTGAGGTAAGTGTTCGCAAGAACTGCAGGTGGGGTATGGGGAATTGATAAGCAGCCAAGCGATTATAGTCCTTATTAGGCCTTAAGAAAATCCGACGGCGACAATGAGGCGTGCTGTCATTGGTCGAAATGTCGAGTTCGTGTAGAATTTAACGAAATCATACGAACCAAGTACGAGCAGAACATTTCGACTAATGACAGCACGCCTCATTGACGCCGTCGGATTTTCTTAAGGCCTAATAAGGACTATAATCGCTTGGCTGTTTATCAATTCCCCTTTACTCCACCTGCAGTTGTTGCGGCCAAACATTGCAGCTTGATACTTCCTCTATATATTCCAATCTATTTAATTTGTATCTATATTCTTCTTATTTCAACACCTCATCTCTAGGTTTCTGACTCCCACTGCTAGAAGATTCTTTAAACTGCCAATTATTACGCTCATTTAGTGCGCGTCATCAAATTCTGTTTGCATCCAGTTCAACAGACCTATCTATTGTGACGTATTTACTAAATGAGGGTTGTTTGCATCCACTTCACTGACTTATCTTATCACCGTGCTTAACAATTTGGCGTTGTGACGTATTTACTAAATGAGCGTATTCGAATTCATGCAGGGGTAGAAACTGTGAAAAGTAAAAATCGCAAAAGTGATTTAGCAAATGGCCGCGGCCTATCTCAATTAAATACACCCATTATGTTTCATTGAAAATAAAGTTTTCATGCATCTCCTGTATAAGTGGAAGTTCGCCAAATTTAAAAATAATTTGAAAATGTGCAATTCATAAATACAGATAAATGTTCTATTAAACGGCGTTGACGAGGAAAGACGCTTACGTGATCCAGTCTGTAGTAACTAGTAACTCAGACTGTGAGGTGTTGTAAAAAATAACGAGATGACACTATGCATTCAAATTAAGAAAAAAGTATGTATCAGCGAATGTCAGAAAGAAAAACAAACAACGCCAGAGCCCATCCTATTTATATTAACCCATGTCACATGTTGGATAATAATCCAGTGCGTTCACGTACACAAATACACATTGGACATGTGTCTAACAATTATCTACCTATTTATATCGCGTCTATGGTCACGCCAAGGCAATGAGAAAATGAAAATATTTACTTTCCACGTTATAGCGCGATTGCAACGAGATATCCAGGCGGATGGATATCTTTTGCCGACATGGCTGATAAAATTACGGACATTTCAGACGTCGTCGTCGTGTGTATATCTATCTTGTTAATTATTCTATCATATTTTCGGTTTATTTCCGACACGGTTCAACAGAAAGAAGAGAAGGTGTGCGCTGTACGGTACAGTCACGGATGAAAATAATTATTTCGCGGAAAAAACTTCAGATCATGCGTTAAAATAGGGAAGGGTGAAAAGTAATCCTGCGGGAATAAATTTTATTTTCATAATGATTCATGCCAAGAGTATATTTAGACGTAGGAAATACACATATGCAAGCACGTCATGCTGTGTTTCTCTTTACTGAAGAGTACAAATAATGGTGAAATATGAAAAATCTTAATGTGGTCAGACTATTACAGCCACATCACTCGAACACTGAAACCAGACTTCGATGCATCGCTATTGTAAAATCTCAGGTAATTTATAATGATGTTAAACTAGCATGCCTCTGCGACTTCGTTCGCGTATTACAAAATATACGTCACACGCATAAGTTCGTGGAATAGGGGAAAATAATACAAATTTATTTTCCCCTATTTTTCAATATATTCACCTGCAACCCTAATACATTTTTAGTTCTTTGAATTAATTTGTGTTAGCCTTCATAAAAAATGTTTTATACAAGGTGGCGCAAAATGTATCATTCTATTTTCTTTTGCTGTAATTCCAAAAATAATTACAAAATGTTTTTTTTGAAGTGTAAACTTCTTTAGGCGCGTTGCGCTGACTGTAGGCACTAAACAAGACTGACTGCAACGCTCGGATATGTGTAACGCTCGTTCGGATAAAGTCGGCTAAGGGAACAAGATAAATAAATATATCATATATGTAGAGGTATTTAATTTTAATTAAATTGAAATTTAAATGAATAAATAAATTCATGTTCCAGAACAGATTCGATCCCGAGCCGCACGGGTATGAAGTACTATGAAGCCGACACGTTACCATCAGACCAAGCGCGGGACCGTAAGCGAGTATTTATATCGTCTATTTATACATACACATACGCCCGAACCGACCAAACGAAATGGCCGCTCGCGTAAATGTAATAAATGTGCGAATATGTTTTATTTAATACGTTACTGAATATTATACGCGTGTATTTCTTATTATTGAAAATTGAAGTATGAAAGTGAAATTTTAGGTACGGGGGTGTCTTAGGTCGCCGATCACCAATCCATAGTGAAAATGTCAAAAAAAAACGAAATGGTGGAAGATTTTTTTGAATATTGACGTATGAATGTGAAGTTTTATACGGAGGTGTCTTAGGTCGCCGATCACGATTCCAAAGTCAAAATGTCAAAAAAAAAAAACAAATTGGTGGACGAGTTTTTTGAAAATTGACGTATGGATGTGAAATTTTAGACACGGGGGTTTTGGGGGTCGCCGATCACGAATCTAAAGTCAAAATTTCAAAAAAAAGCAAAATGGCGGAAGAATTTTTTGAAAATTGACGTATGAATGTGAAATTTTAGATACGGGGGTGTCTTAGATCGCCGATCACGAATCCAAAGTCAAAATGTAAAAAAAGCAAAATGGCGGAAGAATTTTTTTAAAATTGACTTATGGATGTGAAATTTTAGATACGGGGATGGTTGAGGTTTACGTTTTATTTAATATGTTACTGAATATTATACGCGTGTGTACATGTGTAAATGTAATAAGTGTGCGAATACGTTTTAGTTAATACGTTACTGAATATTATACGCGTGTATTTTGTATTATTAACCTCGCCTTGATGAAGTTTTCACTTCGCCGTTTGGTTTTAAGCACACTCATTCTTCTTTTTTACGGCATATGTTTATTTGAAGCAATAAATTTTATTTTATCATGTTTCGAAAATGATATCTGATGAGTGGTCGCCTCCAAAGTTGATGCAAATATCGGCTCTTTTTGTGGAATTTTGCACCACATTTGTGAAGATTTCGGGGTTAGATTGTCGATTTCCTTTAAGTAACCCCACATAAAGTAGTCGTTAGATAGGGCGATCTCGCTGGGCAACCAAAATTCCCAAATCGAGAAATCAGACGGCCTGGAAAAGTGTTCCTTCATGGTATCGCGCTCTGTGTGGGTGGAGGCATCGGCTTGCTGAACCCACATATCCTCCAACTCCAACTCATCCAGTTTCGGTATCAAGAATTCAACATGGTCCAGTACCGTTCGCCAGTAATGGTTATCGCGTTTCCATTGTCGTTTTCAAAAAAGTATGGCCCAATCAAATGTTCTGGGTAAAAAGCGCACCAAACGATCACTTTTTGTGGATGGAGTGGTGTCTCATGGAGAACACGAGGATTGTCGGTTGCCCAAAACCAGATATTTTGTTTGTTTACATGTCCAGGCAGGTGGAAATGCGCCTCGTCGCTCATCATCAATTTATTTTTTTAATTATTTTTGTAATGTGTTATTTGTATTTTTTTTTGCAATTGCACATTTTGATGACAATGTCAATATCGTATTTGCGATCAATGACGATAAAGTTATTATTATTCCAAAATACACGTTGGATTAAAACCACTGAATTATTCCGCAAAAGCATTGAAACAATTATTCCGCGTTCTGGTAGCATCATCTGTTAAATGTAAAAAAAAGCAATTACATTAACCGCCTAATGAAAGAGCTTTAGCCTTTAGCGTCTTCAAATAGGGTGATACTTTTTGCGCCACCTAGATAAAAAAGTGCATAACAACAGCTAAGGAATTGGTTCACTGCAAACTCTTGGTCGATTATAGTCTAGGTTATGGCATTTCAGTACTTGGGGATGAGAATATCGAGGTGGGGGCAGGGGGCGGGGGGCTGCCGACTACCGATAGAAAGCAACAAACGAACAAAGCGTTCAGAATATCAGGATGCTTAAAAAATACAATATGGAAAAACAAGGACTTCACAGAGGAGTGTAAAACAAAAATCTACAAGACATCTGTCATACATGTTATGACATACGTAGCAGAAATACTGAGGGCAGTCACCTAGAACGAACAAATAAGACGAATGTCGGACGATCGATTGGTAAAAACAACAGGGAACGGGAAACCAAAGACAACAAGATATCCAGGGCGTCCCTATAAAAGATGGCGGCGTGATAGCGGGCAGTCAACATCGCAAGAACAACAACACGCTGGTCCTGGGAATTAACAAGTACTTTGCTTAAATTACGAAGAAGAAGAAGAAGAAGAAGAAAAAGAAGAGGAAGAAGAAATGTGCACTATTGTTTACTGATTTGTTAGATGAGAATATCACCTTTTCAGCATATCTGCAGTAATATCAATACTTACTTCAGATCCCATTTCTATAAAATACGAGGAAAGAGTGTTATCGTCAATATTTTTTATTAAACTAGTACATAAATTAACTTATGCTCATGTAATTTGGCAATTTCGGCACTAATACTTCCCACTGACCGTATAATACTGTCAGATAATAGTTTTATTGGACCGAGTAGCATTTGCTTGATTATTGCAATATATCAATGCCATAAATTATGCGCTAAATGTACCATACATCTCAATTTCTTCGAATTGGCTTGTCAATAAAGGAAGTGAATTAACAGTATGTAGAAACAATTCTAAATTTTGAGAAAACGCTCAGAATAAAGCTAATTAAGGTAAAATTATGTGAATATGTTTCTAAATAATCTGCAAATTGAAAGCTACGTCAATGCGTAGCTTAGTATGACCAAGCAGATTAATTCAATCGTGGTCATCAGCATATGTTTTGCTAGAAGTGTCATCAATCTCTTATTTATACGAAATTCAAAGACAAAAGTGAACTATGCAAATATAGCTTTGTAGAGAAAGGAATCTATAAAGACGCAGACGAAGATATGTTCTGCAGCAAATGAATGACAGGCACGATATTAAATATAATATACAATAAATTATAATTAATATACTTATATGGTAAGTTTTATTTATTCACTGAATATGTAAAAGGGATAAAATATATGATAATGTAAAGTGACAATACAAGAAATAAAACAAAAGAGAGAGAAAAAGGTAAGGACACTTATACAATAGATACTGCATGTAAACCTATAAAAGGAACATCTAAAGCTACTTATCTGCTACGCTTGGCTCTTTGTTTTACTTTTGTTTGCCATCGTATGTATGAATAAAACAATAAATAGATTTTGGCGTCATCCACTTGCTTACAGAATACTGTAAAAAAAACGGGAATTAAGGAATTAAAAAGTTATTACTTTTTAGTCATTGATCTAAAATTTCATGCGAATGTTAAATTGTATTTTTAAAATATAAGATTTAGAATGTAGATATGACCATGGATCTCTTATCATTTCTTCGCTCCCATCCTTCGCTACACAATGCATTTTGTTTAGTGACTTCTCGCGCACTACAAAGAGACAGTTCCATACGAAATTTAGATATTTTGTAAATGTTATACTGTTCAAAATAACATTATAATATTCAACTGATTGTAATACCGAACAAACATACAACGCTAAATTTTGACAGTGATAGACTTGGTTGCCGATAATCAATAGACTTTCCGTATCTATTATTAATGATATCAAGTACGGCTTATTATTCTGTTTCCCTCAGTGCTTTCATAATAGAGGGCATTAGGGTGTATTCATTTATACAATACGTGTGTATTATGTAGTAACGTATAATAGGCGTCCCAGAGTCAAACTCAGTTTTTTTTAAATAATAATAACATAAACGTACAAACGAGTATACTGCTAAACAATGAAAATGTTGAGTTAAATTTGATGTTCTTATTCCACCTATAATACTGAATTCAAAAATCACCATAAAAATGACCGATTAGCTCTTGTTTTGGAGACGTATGTAATTTTTCCCGATCTATAATTTTAGTTTTGGGGTAATATTGTTTTTAGACTTGTCATACTTTCTACATGAAAAACACAACTATGTACCAGACGCTGCAAAGCGCTTTTAAAATCCTACAGAGGTGCTGGTTGAAAGGGTATCCTTAAAAGATCAAATTTCACACCATATGAAATAGCTGCAATATTCAAAATCAATCCCAAATCATTACTTATGCTGCGTGTCTCGATTTCAGATTCATTTAATGATCGTGATTACATCATCAAGTTTAGTTCACTTGTCAGAAGATAGTGTTTCTTTAACTCCTTCCGACTCTAATGCTTAAATATCCCTGTAGAAATAGGCTGAATACGCAGGTGAAAAAATATTTACGCAGCTAATAATTTTGCTTTTAAATTAATCCTTAAGGGTCCTATATAGTGGATCGGAAATGTAATATTGGTTGCATAGCACATAATTTAATAAGCCAAGGATGTCCGAGTACTTACAAATATTTACACATTTGTAACCGCGGGAAAGATTTTTACTAGAATAACAATTCATTGTAATG
The DNA here is from genome assembly GCA_963170755.1 of Amphimallon solstitiale. Lineage (NCBI taxonomy): Eukaryota > Metazoa > Arthropoda > Insecta > Coleoptera > Scarabaeidae > Amphimallon > Amphimallon solstitiale. Next base: position 233,519,524 of record OY720675.1, on the reverse strand, counting down.
TGGGTTGCCTAATTTTAATTTATTTTATATTCATTTAAAACAAAGTAAAGAATAGTTGAACGAAAAATAAGTGCAGAGCGGGGTAGCTTTTTATTCAATTTATAACGTGAACCCAAGCAAATAAATCTCCTACGAAGGATTTTTGACAAAACTTGTTTTTAATACATATTTTAACATATTAATTAATTTTCTTTAATCCGATAATTTTTTTCTAAATTTGATTCCTCGGCGGGGTAGATTACTAAATTCTTCATAAGTTGACGTTGAAAGGTTTTCTCCAAATTTAAAATCGACATAAATATCTTGCTTCTGAAATCTGCTATTTTTCCATTGCTGACAGATCCACTGTGTAGGACCCTTAATGTATCATAAGTGAAAATATTTCTACGGTCAGCAGAGAACTCATCACCCAACTGATAGCAACGCGGTGTAAATTGTTGAGTTTTAGTCGTCTGTATTGCTCGGTATTAAAAATGTGTTAAAAGTTCTGGTTCATTGTTTAAGTGATTGGTGTCTCTCTTTTTACGTGTAAGAGCCATGGGATTCCCCTGGATCTTATTTGGGGGGAGGTGGGGGGAGTGTATGAGATGATTTAAATATGTCTTACACTAAAATTTGGGGATGTTTTCTTCAACATAAAATGAAACCTTATAAGCCAAATTCTTGCACACTCTTGAAAGAGAATGAGCGAAAGAGAATAGCGCTCAGACGGCTATAGCTATCAATTCGAAATTATGTATTTACTCAAAATTAAATTTCAGAAGAATTTGTTTAAAAAGGTTTTTCGAAATTCGTACCGGAAGTAGGTCTTTTACTCTTATCGAAAATGAGTTTTTTGCGAATATTTCGCAAGCCATGCTTTTCAGACAGGTACGTTAGGAGTATAAAAGTATTTAGAATAATTATCAATACCTTTTGTATAAAAGAAAATTCAAAATTCGGACCGGAAGTAACTCTTTTACTCGTATCGAACAGCCATTTTTTGCAAATATGTCGTAAATTACGCATTCTATATATATTTACTAAGAGTACAAAAGTATTTAGAACTAGATTTGCAATATTTTTTGTATAAATGAAATTTCAAAATTCGGACCGGAGATAACACTTTTACTCTTAGCGAGTATACTTTCTTTCGAATATCTCGCAAAGTATGCATTCTATAGCGATTTATCAAGAGAATAGAAGTGATTAGAATAGGATTTTGAATAATGTGGTGTGTTTACACAATAATGTAGAAATATTTATAAATTAAAAATTTTCAACAAAACTTCGTATATGGTCGACTTACGTGAGTAGCAACTTATTAAAATAGTTTTTTGGTCTATCTTCACCGGCACTATGACTTTACTTGAAACACTAGTTTTTATTTTAATCATAGTTGGCCGAATTTAGATTCCAAAGAAAATCGTTCCTACAAAAATGTTAGACATAACAGCCTCTATCCCTAGTAAAAGTTTTATACTCATTGCGTTATTATTAGTAAACAATTTATTTAGGTGTATTCATGTATAGTGAACCGCACGCTATGCACTGATTTCATATAAATTTACATATTCCTAATATATTTTATCATTTTATTTTATATGTAAAAATAACAGTTGTTTACAATACGTTATTTATTGTCTAATATAAAATTTTCAAGTTAAAATAAACTATAAGAATAAATTATTCAGAAATAAATTATTTACCAATGATTCAGTTAACAAAGTCTAATTACATCTACATACTATATTGAAAGATATCGTCAAAACACAGGTAATCAATTTTTTTTAGGAAGAGAAGGTTTAACGTTAAATATACTATTATTATATGTATTACAATTAGATAAATTATTTGATTTAATAAAATATTTTTTCCATTAAAAGAACAATCATTTATACTTTGTAATATTCATTTGTTTTATCTGACAGATTTTGGTGTTATGCAATTTGTTTCAAGACTGTAATTATTTTTTCAGAATCCTTTGAGTTTTTCTTTGTCACGTAAGACTTGAATAAGACATTTCATTTTCTCTCTTGTTATTGTCTTTTTCCAAGTATGTTCTTACTTCAAACAAATTTCCTATGACCTCATTATACCTGAACCGCCCCAAGGTAATATAATATGTCTTGTATACTTGGAAGAGAGGATTTTCAAACGAAATAAGGCTAAGTTAAAATTGCTGAATAATTTATTTGAGCATAAAAGACTCCTTTACTACAAACTATTATTGGAACTGTTATTTTTGAATTGAGGATATTTACAATAAAATTGATAACAATTTGTTGAAATTATTAATTATATTCAACCTATGTTTAAGTATATACGTTCGCGTTGTATACGCCGAAGCAATGGAACAATAATTTCGTTGGTAAACGAAAATTTATATTGTTTACGTTTTATGTATTGTTCCATAACTATACGAAAATTTATTGATGATACTTCATAAGTTAATTTTAGAATTGTGCATCTTAAAATTTACGACAAACAATAAGAATTAATGTAGGACATCCATTGTGAAATGCATTTCTTGCAAGATCTGGACATAATAATAATAAACTAATTTTACATTTATGTTGATGTGCGTGAAGATTCTGATAGACTCTTCGAAAGCAGTAAAATATTAAAATTTCATTGTTATCTTGTCGAAGCAATGGAACAATAAATTATTAATAACGTAGTGTGATGTAAAGGCCCTAAGATTGGTAGCCATATTGTAATAGAATCCTTATAATGCTCTTCATTTCTTAATAGTTTTTAATATAAAATAAAATAAACTAATTGAATTATTTACCTGATTAGCTCAGTTATTTTCTCAGGTCGATCCAGGTAAAAGCGATGTTAATAATCAATTGTTGTTAGGGCATTATTTGGTACAATTCAATAAAACGCTATTGTATAAATTTAAATAATATTTATTTTAGAAATCAATAGTTCTTTCATATTTTAATACAAAAACAACAGAAAACCTTGACAAAATAAAACTAATAATATTTTTAATAAAAGAGAAACAAATACTGAAATAATCAACGTGACTTATTAAGATTATCAATTCTACAAAATAGTATACAGGGTGTCCCAAAAATAAAAAGACGGAGTAGCCGGTATGTAAGTCTGAATAGAAACAGGCCCAAATATACCGCAATAACGAAGAAATTAAAAATTTAGTTTTCTATGTTGTTTTTTAGATAAAAAAATACATTACGAACTTAGCACAGAATGTATGTTTATAAATACACGTAAGAATACTCATTTGTAAATAGAAACGAAAAAAAAAACGTTAAATCGTACTCATTCATATAAAATATATTTTTTGCCACTTTATTGCAGACAATAAAAGATTGTTTTTATTTTTAAAATAGGAAGGTTGTTGCTCTTTAATGTGTTTGTATCGTAGTTGTTCTAGATTACAGTAAATATCAAGAATATAATTATTTTTTTCTAGCAGGTGTAAAATTAAAGTAATTAATGGTTTGATATTTATTATGAAGTATCTATTCCTCCTCCTTTTTTTAAACACAAGTAATATGGTGGTCCTGACAAGGACCGATTGCGAAAGTAAAGCAGGTGGATATTTAGTCCAGGGTCGGAGTAAGGCCAATTGAATTCTTTATTATTTTCTTTCTGCCATCTGCACACAAATAAAGACTTGATATTTTGAGGGTACGTTTTTACACAATCTAGCTTCCGATATTTGCTACTCCGTCTTTTTATTTCTGGGACACTCTGTATATATTAGAGCGTTGGCATTCCACCGCTTCAATATATATCACTGCCAACTACATTGGCTTTAATAAATAAACAACAATGGCTTTATATTTATTACATAGATATGTAAATGACTACTACGCATATAAGTACATCATCGACAAACAATCTAAAACATGCCGCAATGTTATATTTATAACAATTAATCAAGCATATTTATCATTTCAGATTGTTATATTATTATTAATTTCGTCTATATATTAAGACGAATTTTACTCTTAAAGTTTATTTAACATTCACATAATAACAGTTCCTAAATACCTTCATAGATTCTCCTTCTTCTTATTTGAATTGAAGAAGATCTTATTATCGATGTGCCCCGTGGGTCTTCCTTCGACGATCAAGACGCCGGTAACTTCCATAACGTGCTATTCGCAGAACAATAACTTTTTATTGGAAGTTATGATAAACTGAACACTTTAACACTTCATTAGTGGTAGATCTTTTGTAAATAAGAACCTATTTAATTACTTTTAAGATTCTCACAATAATTTTATACTTTATCGACCACTATATACATATATATGTGAGTCGGCATACTTTTTAATTAGAGGACCTTATCATTTTGCAGTAAAACCAAGATATCTACCCTGCTGGGGTAAAATATAAAATGTGCCATACCGTTACATCCATAAGATTTATTTCGAATAAAAATTGTGGAAATGGAAGTAATATGGATCTGGGATATTTGCTTGTGTAATTTATAAATAAAAAACATTTGCTTTCTTATATTTTTGAATAATATATAGAATTTTTTAAGACGAAAATGGACTAGGAATTTTATAACGGTTATGTCCGTTTTGTTCGAATATTTTCCCTTTTCCACATATACATGTGTGTTGAGAGTCGGTACTAACTTCTTTTTGTCATGATCTCAAACGTTTTGGGCGTCAAATTGTCTTTATTACTGGGACGTCAAATTTATACAAATATTGGACAATTATTAATTGTGTTTCTTTAAGTATTTATTTATTTCTATTATATTTATAACAAATAGTTAATACAATAATAGTTATAAACAATTAATAAGGTGATTGTAGAATGTGAGATCAAAGATAAACACTTAAAAATTAAAATTTAAAAACATGCCTAAAATTGAATTATTTAGTCTATGTAAGGTTAAAATGTCATTGAGTTAAAAAGTACAACACATATATATAAAAATAAAATAAAATAAAAAAAAACAATCATAAAATATATACTACACCATGATATTCTCATCATTGAGTTTTATTTTTCTCTGGAAGAGAATTGAAGATAATTTCTCTCCACTTCACAGAGTAGCTACTCATCAGTAACTTAAGTGGTGAAAAAGTCTATTTCTCTTGACCTGTTCGTAATGCAACGAAAATGGATAAAATTTAAGCAAGGGCTGTGATAAAATATGTCTTTAAAAAAAGTTGTCATCACAAACAATTTATACGCATATGACGGAGGTATTGGGTGAGTAAATAAAAACTGGTGCAGTGATTTTAAACTGTGAAGGGAAAACTGTTGGTCCCCCCAAAACTGTAGTTACCAAAGACAATATTGATGTGGTTCATGATATGGTAGAAGAATTACCGTTAGGTTTATGGTGGAGACATGTGGCTTTTCAGTTGGAAGTGTGAAAGATTATTGCACGATGAATTGGGTTTCAAAAAATTCACGGTGAGTACCAAAAATGTTAATGGCAGAAAAAAAGTGCATCCGTCAATTTACCGCTGAGGCAAATTTGGCGATAATTAAGAGAGATCCAAATGAATTTCTGCAAAAATTTGTTACAGTAGATGAAACTTGAGTTTATCACTTGAACCCAGAGATAAAAAGGCAAAGTATGGAATAGCGGCAAAGGGCTCTCCTTTTCCCCGAAAATTTGTTGTCAGTTCAACTGTTGGCAAAATCATGACCACAGTTTTTTGGTCATGCTATCTAAGCACGTAGGTACTTTTAAAGCTTGATTTTCAAAATTCGGACCTGAAATCACACATTTACTAACAGATTTATTTTTTAAGATGATAAAAGTATATAAAACTTAATTTAGAACAACTTTTGTATAATTTGAAAGGCGCATACGTATAAAAAAGTTGTATAGTGGTCTACACATCAGTTTTATTGCATATTCTAGTATAGTATCTATCATTAAGCTTTGTATAACATTTCCAGTACTTGGGTGTTACCTCTTCGAAATAATAGTATATTACATATTAAGGTTGAGATGATGACTATTATTGCCCGAGTGGTGAGCTTAAATTCCGGGGCGCGCAGCGCCGAGGAATTTAAGCCACAAGGGCTATAATAGTCGTCTCCTGCAATAAATGCAGGAGTTTTTGATATGAATCAAATTCCATCAACATCAGCTACAATCAGGATCTATTTCGACTGAAGATATCGTAAATACTTCTGGAATTAACTCAGTTAATAATACTGTCATTAATGTGCATACAGATCTGCATAATCCTGGTTTTTCAAATAGAATTGAACCATCAATAAATTTGACATGCCATAATTGCACCATCAATTTTTATAAATAAATTAAATAATTCTTTACATCTGTAATAGTTACGTGTTATATTGTTTCCATATTATACTATCATACATATTTTGCTATTGTTAACCTAAAATATAGTTATTATTTTACTTTAGAGGTAGAGCATTTATAAGTTTTAGATTTTAGGTATGTTTTATAGTATAAATCGACGATGATATGCGGATATACGAATGTGAAACTGGCCAAACGGGTAAAACTACAATAAATTTTGACGGTTGACATATTACTGTGATTGCATGGTTGCGGCATGCGCTTGATTTGTTGTCATTATTCACCTAGGTCAATAATACGATCATTATTTACCTTTTATTAGTTCAGGTGGAGAAATGATATTTCATGGCGTTTTATTAAGCGTAAAAATGTTAGTATATTTTACTACTGGTGCAAAATAGTATATTACATACCAAGGTTGAGAAGATGACTATTATTGCCCGAGTGGTGAGATTAATTAATTTAAGCCACAAGGGCAATAATAGTCTTCTCAACCGTAGTATGTATACTATTTTTTGTACCAGTAGTCTAATTGGATCTTGAAACCTTAATAATTATGAATAAATTTACTCATACATGTAAGAATTCCCTTGTAATAAAACTTCATATAAACAAATAAGTAGGCTATATTTTTTTGTTGACAAATAAGTTTTGACATAAATGCTGAAAGTAAAAGTCAAGTAGGTATTTATTAGATTATTTTTCATTCCATTTATAATATCTGAAGAGTTTAGATTACACCACCTGCAATGCGCGAGATTGCAGAACAGGCAGTTGAGAACTTGCTTCCGCATATATCTAAACACTTATACATAAAAACATATACAGAATTTAAAAAATCGTGTAATTCCAAAAATACAGTAGTAACTTCTCAAAACGTACTTCCATTAAACACAACATTAAAAAGCCTCGACTTTATGGACCCATTATTCAATATTGAAAGCTACACTTGGCTTAACAGAGAATATTAACATATCAAAATATTCTAAATTAGTTGCCTTTTTAAAAAGATAAAATGAAAATTATAAGCCCAAAAAGTTATTAGTATTTACTAGAGGAAATTATAAAATTCCTTACTGAGGCACCCGATACATGTTACATTGCAACTAAGGTAGTATGTTTATATACTAATACTTCAAAATTATTGACAATTTATAACCCTGTAGACTGCTCTTGTAATTGGTGTTGCTGGTGCATGCCGAAGTGATGAGCTGTGTAATTTATTAATTTCTGATGTTATCATGAAAGCCGATTTAATTATTATTCACATCTGCAATAGCAAAAATGGTTCGTCTCTAAAGTTTGTAATAATGGAGCCACTTTGGATCAAAATAATTAAAAACTATTTAAAAATTAGACCAATTCCAGATATAGCAAAATTCTTTATTAGTGTACGTAATGGTAAATGTACTAGATAAAACATTGGACATAACACAATAGGACAGATGCCAAAAGAAATTGCCCTTCCGTAGAACCTAGGCTACACTTTTAGCTGTCAATGGTGGTAATATTCTTCAGTTAAAACAACAATGTACATGGTGGTTGGAAATTTAGTGTAGCTGAAAGTTATATGGAAGATTCCCTAGAAATAAAAAAAAATATAGCATATATGTTACAAGGTCTACCTACATCTACTTACACACACACCTGAAATAAATACAGGAATTTTCGATATGAACCAAATTCCATCAACATCAGCAGTACAATCAGGCTCTATTTCAACTGAAGATATCGTAAATACTTATGGAATTAACACAATTAACAATACTGTCATTAATGTGCCTACAGCTCTGAATCAGAATTGAACCATAAATAAATTTGACATGCCATAATTGCACTATCAATTTTTATAAATAAATTAAAATTCTTTACATCTGTAATAGTTACGTGTTATATTGTTTCCATATTATGTTGTTACATAACCTTAAAATACAGTTATATGTAAAGAAAGTAAAATATCTTTACATCTATAATAGTTACCTGTTAGGATATTTGTTTCCATTATACTTCTGTCATACATATTTTGCTATTGTTAAAATACTGTTAGTTATTTTACCTTAGAGATCGAGCATTTATAAGTTTTAGAGTATGATTTGTGGTATAAATCTAAATAAAAATAAACTGCAATGAATTTGACGGTTGACAACTTGACATACATACATGCTACTGCGATTGCATGGTTGCGGCATTCCCTTTATTTGTTTTCATTATTTACCTAGGTCAATAATAGCCTCATTATTTACCTCTTATTAGTTCCAGGTCGTGAAATGTCATTTCGTGGCGCTTTGTTATGTGTAAAAATGCTATGATTTTTTACTACTGGTACAAAAAATATATTATTGGTATTATTAGTTACTATATTCTTTTATAATATTGTTAAAATTAGTATTTAGCGACTAGGAATGATATTTGCTAAGGATATAATGATTCATCTTTGATGTCATATACTATTCTTTCCTTTTTCGATAGTTAAACGTAAATCAAATGTCTTGAAACTTATACACCGCCACGCATTAAACTGTCTGAAACCTAATATTATTATTTGATCATCATCTGGTTACCATATAAAAGCAGATGCGTAAATTTCGTGATATCTACCGACTCGAACATTACGATACGAAAAGCTTTTATCGAGAAATATGCGCTTCTCGACCACAGCGAACCACACACATATACGACAATTGCGGGCGATCCAGTCTGAAGACCCAAGTACTTCTTGTCTATTTATACCGTTTAATGTACTTGGATAAGCGCTACTTCAGGTTTAAAATTATATAACAACGTACTTTAACGTTATGTCTTGCGCGTATATGACCCGAAGCGGCAAGAAGAACGAATAAATAAACGAAACCACTGCATTATATTATACGACTGTATATACGCAAACGAGATACGGGCATGTCCGGAACATTTAATATTCAAGCGTGTGTTGCCTAATGTCGGCACGGAAATGCGGAATTCTTATATTATTTCCCGGTAATCAATTCTAATATAGATGTTTCCTGTTAGTAGTAGTTTTACAGTTAAATACTAACGTTGTTGTTTTTATTATATGAATAAGTTTGACTAATTAATTCTGGGCTTCGAAATTTCTATAACTGTTGACTTTAGGGAGTATTATATCTTCTCTTGATAATAATAACTTCTTAAAATGTTTTTAGTATATGCACTGTTGGGCGCCAAATTATCAATGTTTATTATTAGGGCGTTAAATTCAAACAAATGTTGCGCTATCATAAACATGTTGTTTATATAATTAAATTAATAATAAGCGGAATAAAATTAGCGTTTAAATAAACACAAATAATAAAGTAATGCGAGTAAATACATGAAGGCGGGAAAATAATTAGGACAAGGATCGTCAGTGAACGGGAAAATTTAAAACTAGGGCCACCATTACGATCTACGCATTCTTGTAATCTTATTCGAAAATTTTCCATTGTTTCTCGTAATATTTCCGGTATCATACGTGCAAGTTTTTCTTGAATTTTTAGTTTTAGTTTCTCTTACGTTGCGGTTTCTCAACGTACACCTTGCTCTTGAGCCCACCCCAAGGAAAAAAGTCGTATGTGGACAAATCCGGCGATCTAGCCGGCCAAACAATGTCTCCATTCATGGATATGATATGGTTCGGAAAAAGTTCCCTTAAAGCAGCAATAGACATATTTATGCTGGAACCACGTAATATCTGGCAATCGAACCAGTTCTTTCCACAAAAATGTTGTGACCATCTCTGTGTAACGAGCTGCAAGTTACGGTTGTAACTTGTCCTCGATCATCTTTAAAAAAGAATGGTCCAATAATGCCAGATGATAAAGAGCGCACCATACTCTCACCTTAGGACTATGCAAGGGTTTCTCATGTAAATGTAGCGGGTTTTCAGCGCTCCAATATCAGCTATTCTGTTTATCTCGTTGTATAGGTACCTCCCCACAGTTGGGTGACACAATGTAGAAAAACCCCTATCTCTAAATTAAGTTATTTAATTTGAAGTTAAACTTTAGAAATAAAATGTAAAATTATTTATTTTGCCGGCTCAACTAAAAATTATCTCAGGGCGATTCGAGTTAATTGAAGTGATTAAGTGAAAGGTGTTCCTGTACATTAATAAAAAAAATACCATTTAAAAATTTTAATAATTCTTATATTAAAATAAATGAATCCTGTATCTATAATTTTACAAACACAAGAAGTAACATATATTTAAAAAGCAATTCTAATATATTTTTTTTTCACACCGTAAACTAACACAAACATTTCCGTAGGTCCTTTGTTCGATTCAATCGTAAGCTATCAACGCCAAAATTTATTACATACAATGCACATTCTATATTATACGTGCTTATATCGATACTTGTGAACATATCAAGTTGCTTTACACATATATTTATTAGACGATATTTATTTAATTACTTTCTGTTTGAATTTTTATTTTTATGGTCTCTCCTCCTTTATTACATAAAACATTACAGTCATTTAAATAATACCTTATCTAATTTCTTCTTATTCATCTTCTTTTTTGTCCTGTTTCCAGCAGGAACTTTGGTCTGCTTATTATCGGCGAAATCTTCTTTATTTCTACGATGTTTTCAACGGCGTCATCTGCTTGTTCTGTCACTCGAAATACAATCTTTATTTTAACAATATAACACGTTACACAATTACTTCTTGGGTACAATTTTTACCACTAATTTACTACGTTTTCTCGGTAGTAAATTATTTATTGAAGTTATATTAACAATGATTCTTATGCGTGGTCTAATGTTAGGAGTTAGCCTTTTGATACGATCTTTAACATATCTTGCTGTCGACTCTCTCGTTTCTCACGCGTATTTCCCTTTTATATCAGAATGTCTGGGGTTCCCCGCTTTCCACAAAGTTCAGGGGTTCCCATTCACATTTACACGAAGATACACGTTCATTTAGCCGCGGAATTGTATAATAATACAATAACTCGTTCATTGATTTTAAATATTATTCCCCTTCAAAATATTAATAAAAAATATACTTAATTAAATCCTTAAAAAAATAATAAAAAGTGTGTAATTAATAAAGGGAAATGGACTGTACCATTACATCGTACATAGCCGTTAAGATGAAAATAGGTTTCATCTGACATAAACATATAGTGAATTAATTTTGCTGCTTCTTTATATTTTAAATTTAAAGTAGATCCAGTATCTCCTAACTTTTGTACCCCCAAATTAATTTCGCGAATAGACGAATTCCGCGGAATATTGTAGTGATTGCGAAATAGCCTTCTCACAATTGTCGCGGAGTCACCATTTTTATAAAATGATTTAACACAGAAAGCAGATGAGCACGTGACCATTGTGTCATGTTTACGAAATGGCCACAATTTATCGTTAACTTCAGTGTTCTCACCAAAACGTCAAATGAATTACAGAGTTTTTAAATTTTTCCACTTCACTGACGAATCCTGTATTAGGCGGGGATTACTTACAAGTTGGTTCAAAATTAAACGTGTGTTGTGTCGAACGATACGATATACTTAACGGATATAAATGTTGGACAGAGTTCATATGTGTCGATGGACGTCGATGGCTTGGTAGAAGTACTACATTATACTAAAGGGACAAGCGAATAGAGAGCTTGACGGAATGGAGAGAGTGGCAATAGTGATAGCCTTCGTGAAGACACTGACCAATGATCATAATCAGAACGCACTGCGTACGTGGAAATGATATCTACCTAGAGAACGACGATCAACGAGAAGCAACAGTATAGTCGGATCCTTTGATGTTTCGTGTCCCACTTTTGCCTTGTCGTATTTGAGAGATTAAAAACCACCAAGTACACCCAGAAAATGTATCTATATTTACACTGAAAGAACCGCGGGTAATGCTGTCCTTATAATACGTGGGCAAATGTTAAAATACACAAAACAAATTGTATTGAATTAAAATTTTAATTAGTTATGCCACACACACGTTGGGCGCCAAATTATCACACTTGGTATTATGTTGGGGATTAAAATTGTTTATAAGAAGTTGTATATTGAACAATGATTAACTAACGGAACATTAATTAAGTGATGTTGGTGGCATCCTTACTCATCAAAGGTCCAGGATATCGCGTGTGTATGGATTCGCACAGATTCATCGATCGGGCGCCGATAGTCACGAAGAAATCGCAAAACTTCTAAGGGTAGTGAGATGCTAAGCGAGAGACGTGAGATTAATAGTGAGAGAAAGAATGAAGAAGCTGGGGCCTTTTAAAGAATTCTGAGGGACAGGGAAGTTACCGGTTAACTTTTTGACCAATAGAAAAATTTTTTTGGCAAAAACATAGAAATATTAAACCGTGGAAAACGTAAATGAGATATCTAAAACTGATGTTTGTGTATGAAATATCTTGTCGAAGGTAGTTGGGGACAGAAAAGTTTTATTGCTGTATCCGCTTTAACTATGGAAAGGAATTTCTTCCTCAGAAAGTATATCGTCAAAGTTCGTCTTTGTGCGCGCGGTATTTTTAACATAATTTATATTAAAGAAAATATTTAAAAATAATTTTAATACTTAAAAACGAGAAATGGAAAACGTAATACTAGAATTATACTAAAATGTATTACATTTCTATGCTTAAAATATATATTTTATGTAAAAAAGTAGTTTTCTGTGTTAAACCAGTAAACATAATAGAAAAATTTAATAGCGGTGCGCTTGTTTTGATAATATCTTTCAAATCATGTGGTATTCTTCTGTAGTTTATCGGAAAATAGTGTCAATTATACTTTAATTAATACATAACAATATCTTCTATTATATAAATATACGATACTATCAAAAAAATTACCGAAACAGTTTTTTTGTTTTTTTTTTGTAAAGTCTACATAACGCTAATTTGTATGTATATGTATATGCGATTCATATATTATAATTTAAGTAAAAATTATTTATATGCATATTATATTGTAAATAAGATTATACATGAAGAAAGAATGTTTAGTTTTCTCACAAACAGCGCAGTCAACCGCGCTCGCATGTTCCACGAAGAAACAGTGGACACGCTTTTAAGCTCTTTATCGCTTTTCGTTGATCGTTGATCGAATGATCAAATACTGATAACTTTGAAGATGATCTTCTATAAAAATTCGTGAAAACGTCTTTCTTGAATTGAACTATTTTCAAAATCGACTTAAAAGGAAATATTTAAAATAATTTTATTTTAAAAACGTCTATTCAAATTGTAATAGTACATAGTTGATAGATAATATAATAATAATTATACATTTAAGAAAGAGATAGAGGCGGGAAAGACTTTTGTCATACTGTTTATACTTTGTGATATGTATTATGAATAAACTAAACAGAGAGTTGTTATTATAATATTCTATTCCTTGGAAATAATATGCAAATATAGTGCTAGCGTGATTAAGCGCAACTACGCCTGAGTAATAATAAATCCATAAAAATCGTTTTTGAATCTGAAGTACAACATTATTTTGAAAACTTTAATTTTAATTTTGCAGATATATCCATTAGGCAATTCTACATGCTCCTAAATTTAGAATGGTCTTTCTTGATTAATTACCTTAAATGTTTTTTTTCTTTTTCCTTTTTTTGGAGTCTGTTTTGAAACAAAATTCAGAGTCTTTGCGGAAGTTGAATGAATTCTTAATAATATAAATATGTAGTTACCAAATTTGCAGGTCTGTTTTTAAAAACAATCTTGTAACGGTACTTGTACGTCATATATATTTATCTTTATTTGTATACGCAAAATATGAAACCGACAATAAATATCAAGATTCCAATGTACCAGCGTGATCCGAACATAAGTTTCGGGGTTTGCTGGATCTGTACTTTATCAATTGGTGAGATGAATAGTGAAATCTTATTAAGTATATTATGCATCAAGTTTTATAAACCTAATTTTAATCACGATTTTCATTAATCACGAGCGATGCGTAGCGGAGTGAGTGTTTAAAAAAAATATATATATACTTTTTTTTATGACAGCAAGTAATCAAATAATACAAAATTACTTGTCTATTTTCGCGTCAGATTATTTTAACAGATTAATGGCGAGTGTCGACCAACTTGATGGAGTATCTATCAATTGATTTTTGCAATTAAAAAACCTAGAGCTAATGTCAGTTCGTGAATGAAGAGCCAGTTTGCTAACTTCACCGCGAGATTAAAGCGCTCGAAATCGCAGCTTGTCAATGTGTATTTAACAAATCAGTTAGCGACATGGAAACATATTAGATACTTGGCATTTTAAGTAGAAAAATTATTAAATTAACGTAATAAATAATTATTTCACAGCGAAATAACTTGTTCATTTTGGGATACATATATTAAACTTGTTACTTTTGCTTTTACGAGCACGCTCTTTCTAACATCATCTCATTTGATTCACAGCATTCATTTAGGTTAAGCTGAGTTTTTTCCTGTTTCGTATAATAATAATCTGTTTATAATTTATAATTTATGACCGCAGAGGGAAAACGAAGTAATTATTATTATTAATTATGGTTTCAAATACTTAAAAAAGACATGTTCGTATTCGAAATGCCAAGAAGATATAATAAACAGAATTCTTTACAAGTGATATTTAGAGAAGACATCGGGAAGTGTTTATAGTATATAAAAAACACGACATATTCCGGGTATTCTTTATGGAATAAACATAAACTTCCTTTTGGAGTTTACAAATGTGCAACATTTAAATTAAATTCTTGTAAAACTGCATTATATAGGTTAACTTATATACATAGGGTCTCACTTGTGATGCATTCCTTCATGTTGAAGTTACTGCAACTGTTAAAAAATAATTTAGGGGAAAATGACATAATATCTTCTTCGTATTTTGGAATTACATATTTAAATTCAAATGTCTTGTACACTTACATACATACTTGTATTTTAACATTGTCGATGGAGTATAAATACTTTTAAATGTAACGGTATATACATTTAACTGTCTGATATGAAGTGATATGTAATAATTCTGATATGATTAGTACTTAATCTCGAATATATAGAAATAAATTTATAATAAAAAATAAATTATTGCAGGTGCATGAGGAAAATGGGCAAATTCCGCTGTACAGCAACCGCAGACACGTACTGACGATGACCAATGAGTCTGAAACATATGTCGGCAAATCCCTCTGTATACCGGAATTTGCCCATTATCCTTCTTTTTGGAATAAATGTATACGTAATATGAAAGTATATAATTAGAAAAAACAGGCCCAGTTTTTCATGTCCGTTTAGAGCAAACGGATAACTAATTATTGCTTAATTTTATCCGATGTTTTTCAACAAGAAGAATTAATTAAGAATTGATTTTACATTTTATATCTAATATGCATTGTAACTTGACTGTTACTAGTTAGGAACGCTCATACACATAAGAAAGTCATGTGGTTCCCACACCTCATTCTTTCTTTGGTATCTTAAAAGCCACTACAGATTCAGGTAAATCGAATTTATAAGTTTGCGCAGTGCTTTGTGCGATACCGTAGTGTTAAGGAACTTTTCATTAAACATGTCTGTAACATATCCATAAAAGCGGTTCAGTGTCATAACATTTAACCAAAGAAATACGTTTTTCAATGGTTAATATTTTGTAAAACCAACGGTAAATAACTGTATTGAAAAATCGACAGTTAATGACTTTTGAGAGTTAATTAACTCGAAAAAGTACTTTCATACCGCCAAAATATACATATTCCAACAAAAACATAGATGCAAAGAAAAATCGGTCCACACAATTGGCCAGGAAGATCCCCAGATCTAACGAGTCCCGATTTTTTTTATGGCGATATTTCAAAAATATCGTTTATGATACACTACCAACCACAACCTACGATATGAGAGAAAGAATACGAATAGCGTTTCGTCCTATAACACTAAATATTTTAATAATAGTTAAACAGTTCTTTCGATAGAGAATTAGTTCATGCATTGAAACAGATCCAATAATGGGTGGAGCACGTGGCTCAAAATCTGAAACAAAATGCCAAATGAAAAGTCCCTTACCACAAAAATTAAAAGATATATTAATTACAAAAAAACTATAAAAGTATAGGAAACCCTAAAGCAGTTTTAAAAGCAATTAAATCTAAATATGGTAATATATACAGGCAGTTTTATTTAAAATAAGAAAGTTATTGGTCTTTCATGTTAGACAAAACAAATATTTTGTTTTTAAACACCCTGTATAACTTTTAGATATCAACTTTAATTTATCTTAAAGTTTGATCTTTTGAGTAAAATTCAAAGTAATTCGCTCAAATATGTAAGACAGTAATGTTTCTAAATTTTGTTCTACATTTTCAGAAATAGTAAGATATCTCCAAGAGAGATTGAGTTAGGTATTGGGAATATAATAAGTGACCTTCATTTAGCCTGTAGTATCAAAATATGCCACAATATACAAGGCGTTTCATTAAAATTTTCATAACTTTGGTGCAAAACATGTTTTCGAATCGCTCTTTATATATCAAAATAATTTTAAAACGTGCCCCTAATGAACGTACACAATCCTTGATAAAAATACATTTATATCCTCAGTATCGAGGACATTCTGGCTGAAGCCTCTATTGGTAGGCTATCTCCTGTGTATGTCTCTGATTGATGTTTTTCATCTCCAAGGTTATCCTATTCTATTCCTTGGTTACACTGCACTGACGAGAACCAAGAAGTTCAAAACACGTGTCTTCAGTTGCATTTTCAGCGGATTTGTATAAAGAACAAACAACTATATGTCTAAACAAAGTACAGTAATAATTAAAATAAACTAATTACCCAAATAATTAAAATAAGCAACAATAAAATTTTTATCAAGATTACGAAAATATTAGGAAAACGACAGAAAATAATCTAATTGCTAAGAATACAGCCACCCTATAGATGTTGATCTCCGCTCCTGCTATGTGCTTTGCCATCGCCCCGCCATTACGTACGTTACGTGCCGCATTACTGCCGCTTATTAATTAATAATAATAATAATAATAATGTCTTTATTTAGCAATTTGCTATTATGTATACATGATAAATATATGTTCAAATATAACATCTTAATTTGATATATGTGTTTCAAACCAACTTCTAAAGTCAATAATTCAAGTGTATATGCTTATAAGCCAACGTCTTAAATAAACTTAGTCTATTACATTCTTTTATACTATTGGGTAATGTATTATAAAGTTTCAAACCATCAACGTATACACTTGTTGTTGTTTGACTTCGTTGATATCTACTTATATAAA
The DNA here is from genome assembly GCA_963170755.1 of Amphimallon solstitiale. Classification (NCBI taxonomy): domain Eukaryota; kingdom Metazoa; phylum Arthropoda; class Insecta; order Coleoptera; family Scarabaeidae; genus Amphimallon; species Amphimallon solstitiale. Next base: position 233,502,011 of record OY720675.1, on the reverse strand, counting down.
AGTCTTTAACATTACGTGTGCTATAACTATGCGTATCTCCTACTTGTACTAGCTTATCCGTTAAATATGAAGGTGCCTGACATAACTTAATTCTATGTATAAAAACGAGTACTCTATGTGCTAGTCTCTGTCTAATGTTTATTAATTGTAGTGCACCCAACATTATCTGTATGTGTGTATATTTACTACATTTCAGTATTACTCTCATACATTTATTCTGTAGTTTTTGTAATTGTTGTATCTCATATTGCTTTGCATTGAACAGAATTGTTGAACAATATTCAAAGTGTGGTGCTATAAGCGATTTATATAACATAAGTTTAACATAGTTTGACAAGTTTTTACCTATTCTATTTAAAAACCCTACTTTTTTAGATATCTTACTTATTACATAGCTTAAATGTTTTTTGAAATTTAAATATTCATCAATTATTATGCCAAGGTATTTTATTTGTGTTACTGACTCTAATTCAACATTATTAATTAGTATTTTAATCTTATCTTTATCATTGTGTTGTAATTTATGTCTACTTCCAATACACATAAACTTGGACTTATCAATATTTATACTTAAATTATTTCTACATAGTTATATATATAACGCTTCCTGTCCTTCATTCATCACTTTAACCATATCTTTCATATCATCGCCCGATACGCAGAGCATTGTATCATCCGCGAACATACACACGTCACAGCGCCGACACACGACGACATATCATTCACGTAAATATTGAATAGAACGGGGCCTAAAACAGTTCCCTGGGGCACTCCATACCTAGTTTCTATCGCACTTGATACACTATTATTATATTTTACTATTTGTGTCCTATTATTTAAATAGCTAGAAAACCAATTTCGAACTGTACCACCTACACCTATTGATTCCAGTTTTTTAATTAAAGTGTCTCTATTTATTGTTTCAAAGGCTGTACGAAAATCCACTGCTAAGATAATGTTACCTTTGTCCAGTTCTTTTAACCACTTATCAATTAAATTCACTAATAATGTTTCACATGAATGATCTTCTTTAAAGCCCGACTGGTCTTTGCTTATTATATTATTGTCATTACAATACGAACTAAGTCTATTTTTTACTGCACGTTCTAAGACTTTCTCATACACCGGCACTGTATTTATTGGGCAAACTCCACGCATTTTCGTGACCCATTCACCTTTGGCACTGGTATAATGTATGATGTCTTTCATCCTTCAGGAAATACTCCACTCTTTAGTGATTGATTTAATACATCTAACAATCTATTCGCAGTTACTAGACATGCATCTTTCAACAAGGATGTGTTAATGCTATTTCCAACTGCATCTCCTGTATTGTTGAGTTCCTTTAATATATTCTTTAATTCATACATTGTGATGTTTTCGAAATTACAGAACCCGTTATCATAACTACCGGTATTGTCGTTATGCACCAAACCTACTTTCTTTGGTATAGCAGCCACAATATCATCCACACTCGTCACAAAATATTTATTGAAATTTTCACATATTTCGAAGCTATTACTGATTTCTTTGTCTTCAAAAATTATTGCTTTGTCACATAATTCAGTATTCCCAGGAAGAAGGGTTTTTAGGTTCTTCCATAATGTTCTGTGATTATATTTATTATTGTCTAATACTCTTACAAAATATTTTTATTTTTCTGATCTAATTAATCCCGTGACCTTGTTTCTACTGCGTTTATATTCTTCCCAATGTTGTTCATTTTTGGTTATCACTGCAAGTTTGTATTTATTATCTCTTATATTCATTTCTTGTATAATTTCTGCGTTTATCCATTTATTTTTTGGAAAACCAGACCTTACGGTTATTTCAATGATTGGACATAATTCCTGCACTGCTGCCTCAATTATCATTAACCATTGTGTAGCCAAAATATTCACCTCGCTAGTATTATTCGACCACTCACAACTTAGTATCCTATCATGAAAGGCATTAATGTTGTAGTTCTTATAACTTCTAATCTAATAAGGATAATTATCAAAATTTAAATTTTTTAGGTTACCATTTGCTTCAAATTTCGGTATTACGCGGTAAAACAATTTGTCTGGTACCGAAAACACCGGTTAAATATTCTTCAGTTAGCACAATCTTAATCGCTGGTTAGTGCTAATCGATGCTGGAGAAAGACAAATTTCTACTAACCGATATTTCAATCAACGATTAAGTTAATCGACGTTAGAAAAACTGGCCCTTAATGTAAAAAAAGCAATGTTTGTTATAATATATAATTTTTGGTGACCCACCTGTATATATTACGGTTTATTTGATACTGTCACGATTCAAAATCATTCCTTTTATTCCTTCCACCTCCTGTCAGTTACACGCTCATAAAGGAAGCGTTGCCCATTCAATACCGAAAACAACCTTATTTTCAATAGTATCGGTTCGAATAGATCATGGGCGCGACAGGCGAAACACATTCGTCTGAATACAACAGCAATTCGAAAATCCGAAACGTAACCCACGTTCGTACGACATACGTACGTATGTATTTTATAATTCTATGATTAGGCTAGTGTAGCGAGTGTTGCGACGTTGGTATAGAAATAGCCGATGTGAAACCAGCGCTAAAAATAATAGCACATTTCGCCAGTTTCCCTTGCACTGCGTCCTAACGCGACTATAACTCTCGGAAAGATCAGGAGAGTTGAAAAAAAAAGTGCGGAAAAAAGAATCAAAGAATAGAGAAAAATCTTTGATCGTAGTGCTCTCATTCGATTCTCATTTGAAGAAGTAGTGTTTAGTAAATCGAAGTTGGCGGTGAAAGTTGTGCGCGAAATTTTGCGGGAAATTTAATTCGCCCGGAAAAATATTTACCGTATGTAAGGTTTATCACGAGTAATTATTGTGTAATTAAGTTTAGCACATAAGATCTATATAGTACAAATAAATAGTATTTTCTAAGTCTAATATTCTTTAAATTTGTATGATGATATGGGTATAGAATTTACGAAATCACTAAATCTGCTAATAATAGCACTAATGTAAATATTGTCAGATGTGTTGTTACTCACCATAGAGCTCCATATATTTTTTGCGTTTCTCTTTCTGGCTGTAATTTTTTTTTGAATTAAAGCATACAAATTCAAGCATATTATATACATATATACGTTCATTTCTTAGACGTTTGATAAAACAATCCCTTTTCCTGGTTTAACGGCTGAAAAATGAACTGAAAACAAAATAAAAAATTAAAACGTTTTGATGATATAGATATTATCTTTGTCAATTAACCAACATGAACTAATTGATTAATTAATGTTTCAATTTTATCATTAGTTAGTTCATTGATTGATAAAGATAATATCTATATTATCGAAACGTTTTAATTTTTTATTTTGTTTTGAGTTTATTTTACAGCCGCTAAACCGCGAAATGAGGTTGTTTTATACCTATGTACAACCTGTTTCAAATTAACTTGGCAGTATTGTTAACTTTGTTATTATTGGAGCTGTGATTTTGGTTAAATTAGCAAAGTAGCAGTGTAAACTTTAAAGGATAATTGAACATCGCTTATTCGTGATATTTGAAAAAACATTAATTGTCTAAATGGAACAACCTGTATATTTTTTACTTTAAGGAAAAACTACTTCTAAACAACAGTCATTATAGACTCTTATATCAAACTACTTAAAATAACGCAGATATTGACCACTTTGTGATTTAATCAAAGTAGTTCTGATTTTCAATAAATCATTTATTTACATTTGTAAAATTACAATAAATGTTTAAAAATGTCACCATTTTGATGAATGCAGGTTAAAGCTCTTTTACGAACGCCTTTTGTAGCATTCGAAATGCTTCCACCGTTTTTTGAATTAATGCATAAACGAGTACTATTTTCTAATTCCACTACATTGGCGTATTTCTGTTGGTAAACCTTATTCATTACATTGCTCCAAAAGAAAAAATCTAATGGTGATAAGACAATTTTATTTGTGGGTGTGCGATTACAGAAAATAATTGATGTCAGATTGTGAATTACGGCCACTTTGATTAAATCGCAAAATGGTTAATATGTGCGTTATTTCAAGTATTTTGATATAAGGGTGTATAATGACTTTTGTCTAGAATTAGTGTTTATTTCATTTAAGTAAAAATATAGGGTGTTTCATCAAAAAAATTAATGTTTTTTCAAATATCACGAAAAAGCAATGTCCAATTATTTTTTAAAGTTCACCATCGCAAACAGCAATGAAAACACTGTTACTTTGTTAATTTAACCAAATAATAATAAAGTTAACAATAGTGCCGAGTTAATTTGAAACATGCTGTATGTTAAAAATTGAACGAATTTAAATTGAAAGTGTTTCTTGATGTTTCTACTAGTTCTAAAGCCTGTAGATGAATTGAGTGTGTCAATGTTTTAAATCTATTTTCAGTTTATTTCTTAACAGAACAAGACATTTTCAATTTTTACATAGACTTAGGACGTAAAATTAGGTTAGAGAAAATTCAAATTTCTAGCCCAGAAATAGCTTTATCTGTATATTATGTAAATATATCCTAAATTACTATCTTGTAAACATTAGTATACAACATAATAATACGTGCCAGATATTTTAATAACATGTATGCTAGACAATGTAGAACGTATTTTTTTAAAATTTAAATTTAAATACTAACGTTGTGCGTCAAATTATGTAATTTTAACTTAATACCGTGATATCGTAATATTATAATATTTAAAGTCTGGATTGTTATTACATTGATTGAATTTGAAAAAAGCATTTACACATAACAATGTTAATATTTAATAATTGAAATATGCAAAGAAAAAGAAACAGTTCAGTTATTTACCTGCCAATAATTTAGTAACAATATATAGACTATTTTGACTTGAAATGATTATTATAATAAACAAATGATCTTTTTCATTCCGCCCCTTTTAACGTTCTCTGAAAATGCAGCATAATGTTAAAACTTTTTTTCTTCAAGGGAGACATTGTTTATAATATTTTAAAATTCGCCGTGCTATATTTAGTATTCACAGACAACATGCCTACGTGTTAATTGACTGATTTTACTTTCTTATACGTAGTATAAGGAAGTATTGTGATGATGAAAATTTTCGACCACGAGATTTCTGCAGATGTCCACGTTTTGAGGTCCCCTGATACCAAAAAAGTGGTTTTTAAAAAATGTCTGTGTGTCTGTGTCTCTCTCTCTCTCTCTCTTTGTGTGTGTGTGTGTCTGTGTGTCTGTGTGTAGTGTGCGTGTGACCACGATAGCGGTCAAACCGCTGTAGATATCTATTCCAAATTTTGTATTTACGAATATAATCTCCCTCTTGAGAACTGATTAGATTTTGAGCAAAATCCGCAAACCGGAAGTAGTAGTTTACTTCAGTGAAAAAATCGAATTTTGCAAATATTTCGTCAATTACTAAGTTTAAACAAATTTATAAAGAATTCAAATGTACTCAAAATTAAATTTGAGAAAAACTGTTTTAATAAAGTTTTTCGAAATTCCTACCGGAAGTAGGTCTTTTACTCTTATCGAAAATCAGTTTTTTGAGAATATCTCGCAAGTCATGCTTTCTAGGCAGGTACATTACGAGTATAAAAGTATTTAGAACATACTTTTAAATATCTTTTGTATAAAAAAAATTTCAAAATTTAGACCGGAAGTACCACTTTTACTCTTATCGAATAGCGATTTTTTGCAAATATGTCGTAAATTGTGCATTCTATATATATTTATGAAGAGTACAAAAGTATTTAGAGTTGGATTTGGAATATTTTTTGTATAAATGAAATTTCAAAATTCTGATCGGAAGTAACACTTTCATACGTATAGGAAAGTCGTGTGGTGGCCACACCTCATTTTTTACTTTCTTATACGTAGTATACGGAAGTATTGTGATGATGAAAATTTTCGACCTCGAGATTTTTGCAGATGTCCACGTTTTGAGGTCCCCTGATACCAAAAAATGAGGTGTGGCCACCACACGACTTTCTTATACGTATGAGCGTTTCAAATAATAGAATTTTAAGAATTTTTTTATACAAAAATTATTCAAAATCCTATTCTAAGTACTTCTATTCTCTTAATAAATCTCTATAGAATGCATACTTTGCAAGATATTATCAAAAAAGTGCTACTCGCTAAGAGTAAAAGTGCTACTTCCGGTCCGAATTTTGAAATTTCATATATACAAAAAATATTGAAAATTCAGTCCTAAATACTTTTGTACTCTTGATAAATATATATAGAATGCATAAGTTACGACATATTTGCAAAAAATCGTTATCCGATAAGAGTAAAAGTGGTACTTCCGGTCTGAATTTTGAAATTTCTTTTATACAAAAGATATTGAAAATTATGTTTTAAATGCTTTTATACCCATAACGTACTTGTCTAAAAAGCATGACTTGCGAAATATTCGCAAAAAACTGATTTTCGATAAGAGTAAAAGACCTACTTCCGGTAGGAATTTCGAAAAACTTTTTAAATAAAATTATTTTCTATTTCAATTTTAAGTATATATGAATTCTTTATAAATTTGTTTAAACTTAATAGTTGACGAAATATTGTCAAAATTCGATTTTTTCGCTGAAGTAAAGTGCTACTTCCGGTCTACCGATTTTACTGAAAAACTAATCAGATCTCAAGAGGGAGATTATACACGTAAATACAAAATTTGGAATTGATATCTACAGCGGTTTGACCGCTATCGTGGTCACACACACAGAGAGAGACACACAGACACACACACACACACACAGAGAGAGAGAGAGAGAGAGAGAGAGAGAGAGAGAGAGAGAGAGAGAGAGAGAGAGAGAGAGAGAGAGAGAGAGAGAGACATTTTTCAAAAACCACTTTTTTGGTATCAGGGGACTTCAAAACGTGGACATCTGCAAAAATCTCGAGGTCGAAAATTTTCATCATCACAATACTTCCTTATATACTACGTATAAGAAAGTAAAAAATGAGGTGTGGCCTCCACACGACTTTCTTATACATATGAGCGTTTCAAACTATACAATCTTAAGAATTTTTTTATACAAAACTTATTCAAAATCCTATTCTATATACTTTTATTCTCTTAATAAATCGCTATAGAATGCATACTTTGGAAGATATTCGAAAAAAAGTGCTACTCGGTAATAGTAAAAGTGCTACTTCCGGCCCGAATTTTGATATTTCATATATACAAAAAATATTGCAAATGTAACTCTAAATACTTTTGTACTCTTAATAAATATATATAGAATGCATAATTTACGACATATTTGCCAAAAATCGCTATTCGGTAAGAGTAAAAGTATTACTTCCGGTCCGAATTTTGAAATCTTTTTTATACAAAAGATATTGAAAACTATGTTTTAAATACTTTTATACACGTAACGTACATGTCTAAAAAGCTTGACTTGCGAAATATTCGCAAAAAACCAATTTTCGATAAGAGTAAAAGATCTACTTCCGGTAGGAATTACGAAAAACTTTTTAAATAAAATTGTTCTCAATTTTAATTTTAAGTACATATGAATTCTTTATAAATTTGTATAAACTTAGTATTTGACGAAATATTGGCAAAATTCGATCTTTTCACCGAAGTAAACTGCTACTTCCGGTCTACCGATTTTACTAAAAAACTAATCAGATCTCAAGAGGGAGATTATACACGTAAATACAAAATTTGGAATTGATATCTCCAGCGGTTTGACCGTTATCGTGGTCACACACACACAGACAGACAGACAGACAGACAGACAGACAGACAGACAGACAGACAGACACACAGACATTTTTTAAAAACCACTTTTTTGGTATCAGGCGACCTCAAAACGTGGACATCTGCAAAAATCTCGAGGTCGAAAATTTTCATCATCACAATACTTCCTTATACTACGTATAAGAAAGTAAAAGTGGTTTTTAAAAATGTCTGTGTCTGTGTCTGTGTGACCACGATAGCGGTCAAACCGCTGTAGATATCAATTCCAAATTTTGTATTTATGAATATAATCCCCCTCTTGAGAACTGATTAGATTTTGAGCAAAATCGGCAGACCGGAAGTAGTAGTTTACTTCAGTGAAGAAATCGAATTTTGCAAATATTTCGTCAATTACTAAGTTTAAACAAATTTATAAAGAATTCAAATGTACTCAAAATTAAATTTGAGAAAAATTGCTTTAATAAAGTTTTTCGAAATTCCTACCGGAAGTAGGTCTTTTACTCTTATCTAAAATCAGTTTTTTGCGAATATCTCGCAAGTCATGATTTCTAGGCAGGTACATTACGAGTATAAAGGTATTTAGATCATACTTTTAAATATCTTTTGTATAAAAAAAATTTCAAAATTCAGACCGGAAGTACCACTTTTACTCTTATCGAATAGCGATTTTTTGCAAATATGTCGTAAATTATGCATTCTATATATATTTATGAAGAGTACAAAAGTATTTAGAGTTGGATTTGGAATATTTTTTGTATAAATGAAATTTCAAAATTCGGATCGGAAGTAACACTTTCATACGTATAAGAAAGTCGTGTGGTGGCCACACCTCATTTTTAATAATATACGTCAAGCTAATAGTTCAGATCGAAGTATCACTGCTTGAGGGTCTAAATTCCCTTATATATGAATAGGATGATTGCTCTTTTACAGATTTATTCTCGAATCTCAAGTGCTTTTAAATTTGAATCATATTTTTACTTTTATTTATTATTATATATTTTAATCTAGTCGTATTTACAATATACATTGTTCTAGTTCAAAATATATCATAGTATAGAAACTAAATATTATTACATATTTATGTTTTATTGTGTTATGGATAATTATTCAATTATATTGTATTGTCCATGTTTATCTTAAAAAATTATTTCAAATATATTATACATATATAATATTTACATATAGTAACATAATAGTATATTATGTGATTTTCGTAGTAATTCCTTTTAGTTTTTTTAAAGCCATTAAAATAGCATAGTATGATTAATGCATCAATGGAATACTTCCTCTTTTTTTTCTAAAAGCACTTTTAAAATTAGACATCTTTCATACGCAGATTCATTGCTTAAAACATTTCCTTTCTTTAAAAAACATATTTGAAATATGCTAAATAAACATGTAATTCTGTAAAATCTCTGCAAAACATATTTTAATAACAACTGTAACTCTAAGCACAAACATTATTACACTTATTTCAATTTTGTTTTGGTTGTTACTACAACAGACAAAACAAATTCACTGCGCGTTCAAAAGAAGCTAAAATTAAGACGAAGGAGAGAGATGAATGATAAAAATTTAATTATATTGTATCCATGCCAAAAATATTTCAAATTTTATACTGTTAATTTCCCAACTTGATACAGTTTTCGCGGCGCGGTAGAAAAAGCAAACTAATTTTATTATTTTCAAAAATGACGCGTTTTATTTAGTTGAAATCGTTGTGTTTAAGTTTTTGTTAGGATATTTTTAGCTGATTTATTTTAAGTTCTTTTTAATCTTGTTATTTTGTATAGAAAACACGTATTGTTTATATATTTGCAAGTGTGTCAAGACAATAATGCTAAGTTATATAGGTATCTATGCGCGTCAAGTTCGATTATATACATGTTATTCCTTCCCCTTATGCGCGCAAACTTCTTTAACATGGTATGATATTAAATTTATTTTACACATCCAAAAATTGCGTTAAATTCTGTGAAATTACTATATACGAGGGCGCTTCTCTAAGTTTGCGGAATGGGGGAAAAGAAAAGATAATAAATTCAAAAAAAATGTTTTATCTTTATAAGCCAAAACTGCGCGTTTTACTTCTTCATCGCTCGTAAATTTCTTCGCACGCAGATCTTCTTTCATTTTAGGGAACAGGTAGAAATCGTTAGAGGCCAGGCCTGGTGTCAGGATATTGAACTCCACTGTATGGAGGACAGTCAGAGCAACAAGAGTCTTCTGAATGGAAGTATTGTCGACTAGGACAATTTTCGTCAATTTTCTCCTTCTTTTTCTTTAATGACTTTTCTAAGCACTCCAAGATAGAAGCGTAGTATTCTCCAGTAATGATTGTAATAAGTGAACAAGGTTCCTTTTGAGTACCAGAAAACAATAGCCATGAGTTTTGCGGTCGACTTCTTGGGTGGTGGTGTGTCACCTTATACTCAGGTTCATAATTAAGGACCCAAGTTTCATTCCCAGTAACAATTGGACTCAATACACCACCTATGCCATCATTAGAGAGATCCAAAAACGCACGGGAACATTCCATGCGCTGTTCTTTTTTCCGCAGGCATGAGCTTTCTCAGCACCCATTTTGCGCTGACCTTAGTCATGCTAAGATGATCATGACGAATTTTAAAAAGGGTTGCATCAGATGCTCCAGTCATTCTTGCGAGTTATATCGTCTTTAGCCGAGCATGTTTCAATACTATTTTTTTGGCTTCTTTAACAAATTCTGGAATGATCATTTTGAGAGGCTGCCCTGGCCGTGAGTGGATTTCAAACGACTACTACTTTGCTTAAAGCGACTGTGCCACTTAAAAACTATTGTTTTTCTCGGGCAAGAATCACCGTAAACCGGTGTCATTTCTTCCAGCATGGGATGAACAGACTTTCCTTGTTTTGTAAGGAACTTGAAAACGACGCGATACACTATACTTTACACTTTCTCGCTTGATTTGGTTCCTTCGTCGACGATAGTATAAAGAGTACTGACGCGATTGTGTTAAAACTTTATATTTAAACTAACAGTGAGTCAGTAAACACGTTATGACAAGCAAGAGTTCTCCCGCAACCCAACCCTCCATTCCGCGAACTTAAAAACGTCCTCTCATAATTATAACATGTTAAGCTAATAACGGTTATTGTTTTGGTAATGAGGTTTTGTATGTTTGAAATTGGTTTTTCTAAAGTAGTTTATATAATTCAATTTTGTTGGTGTAAGATAATCCAACTTTTCTTCCAAATTGTATAGAAAACTAAATGTCAATCCCACAAAGGAACAGACAAATTGTGCGCAGAATTATGTAACATATCTGATTCAATTGCGCTAATTTGCTCCATAACGTTGTCTTTTAATTTCTGCGTTGTAGTTGGTCTATCTAGTAGTTTTCTATTTGGTTCCATCCTCCTGAAATGTGTACCAGCTTACTTGTTTTTTTTTTTTTATTTTGTTATATGTAATATGTTTCCGTTATCTCCTATTTTTGTTAAATTTGTTGTACCCGCTAAAAATAAGGATAAAGCTAAAGAATTTACAAATCTCAGATGTCAATTTGGCACAATGGCGGTAGATTAAGTGATGGAAGACATTCTCAAGTTGCCGACGTTAGAATATGAACATTTCTAAATCTCAAAGCGTAAGTGCATTACAGACGCCCATGATATATATTTTCGAATTTTCGCTTAGTTTTCTTGATATTCCTTGACGCCATAGTAACTGACATGGGGCAGTATTGTTTTTGCTATTTTCGAAAAAGTGGCTTGCACCCATATAGTCAATATACATATGATATTGAACAAAATATGTCATTCTAATTATTACTACTACTTGAAGGACTTTGCCCTGAATTAAGCTCTATGGGTACCCCACCATTTAAAGGAAAATGTGATGAATCTACCTATAGAAGAGGTGGTAGTAATTAGGATCTAATTTTGATCTTTCTGAATATTTTTTTTAATTAGAAATGATTTAGTTTTGACACTTGTGTCGATGGTTGTCATGGAAATATTTTTGTTCTACCAACACAATCTGATTATTTTAGCAATTTCTTAAAAATATATACAAAATTAAAATATATCCCCAACTTTATAAATAATTTTTCTTCCATATACAGGGTCCGGCAACGATGCGGGGACGGAAGATTAGATGCTTATTTGAAAGTTAGTCAAATATTTAGTCATCGGATATTCTTGCGCGCCATCAAGCGCACGTTTTAAAAATATTTTGGTTTATACAGGCTGTTCCAGATGGAAATGCCAGACTAAAGTTGCTTTTTTTTAATGGAACACTCTGTATATTAATAGATAAAATGATCCGCGCTTGAAAGTTGGTTATATAGATATAATGCTGTATGGGTTTAAAGTTGATAGTTTCTGTGTTAATAATTATTTTACTTGATAAATTAATACATTTCAGTAGGCTATTCTGCATAAGGAAAAACAAAAGATCCGAAACCAACAGAATAGAATATTTTTTACTAATATTGAGTTTCGTTGCTACGTGAAATAAATTCTGTAACTGTTCGCGTTATACAGAGTGTTCACAATTTCGCAAAATCGAAGAAATCTCGTAATTTTTAAATGGAACAACTTGTATATCAGTTCATTTTTGAATTGTTTATTAAATTTCATGTCAGAAATATGTAAGACGTTAATACTTTAAACGTGACTATTACTGAGCTACTGTCGTTTTTTGATATGCTTTTGTTAGTTTTTGCAAAAAAGTCAATTTTTTCAAATGGAACATCCTGTATATCAGTCAATTTTTGAATTTCTTATTAAATTTCACATCAAAAACATGTAAGACGTTAATACTTTAAAAGTGACTATTACTGAGCTATTGTCTCTTTTTGATATAAGTTTGTCAGTTTGTCAGTACTATATTAATTAAAACCACAAAACTGGCATTATTTATGGCGAATGAAATAAAGTTATGTCAAGAACATGTGATACATTTGCAACTCGATATCTGCAAAAACGGAAACCATCTACCAATACTGTTAAACGTATTATAGAAAACCTCAGAAACTTTGGATCCGTGAGGGCAAAGATTCAGAGAAATAAACCAGTTATTAATAACGTAATGCAAATGTGTCACATGTTCTTGACATAACTTTATTACATTCCCCATAAATAATAAATAAATTTAAATAATCATCGTTTGTATAATTTAAGCGCCCCCGCATGACTTATTGAAATTATGATAAGGTAAATGACTTTTCTTCAACAAATGACAATTTATAATTTTGCAAACACTGTCATGGCATCCTAATGAAAAAATAACTAATGCAAACAATATGTATTGTAGAAGATAAAAACACTAACTTGCCAATATCTCGAAAACTACCAATTTTTATAATAGACATATTTATACAAAGTGATCCTTATTTTTAATGCAGAATAAGATAAAATTATAAAAGTTGCCGCTTCCCATTTAAAAAAATTGTCTTTTGTCAATTCTTCCAAATTCGTTTTCAGGCGTATAATTCGCACACTCTGTATTAATAATTGTAACAATTTTATGCAAATAGTATTTAATTAGACCATCTATTGGAGAGAATTTACTTCAAATTAAATAATAAATTCATTTTTATATGGAAAGAGTGCTATTGATTTTCTGCCTGCAAACGTCTAATTTATCATAAGAATTTCAATAAGTCAAAAAGGGTTACTCTTTGATATATGACATTATACATGAAATATATTTAAAATTCAACGTAGAATCTAAAAACCTGACAATATACAAGGTATCCTATTTAAAATTAGGAAGTTGGTGCATACTTCCGGCATAGCCCGAAGTGCCGTCATCTTGAAAATGTTTTAGGCGAATGGCCCCCATCGACTTAAGTATGGTGTCAAAATTTCAGATCATTCCTAGCTACAGTTTTTCCGCAATTGATCGATTCAGTTCCCGGTGAACCACCCTGTATATATTGTTATGATATCTAATAGCACATTAGTGATAGTAAAATTAATCAAGTAATCAAGTAAGCTTCGGACCAGGAACCTATTGCCAGTACAGTTATGAACACGTACAACCACTGAAAATGGAAATTAAATTTATTACATCACGTTCTTTTTTATTGCATGTGCCGAATGTAAATGAAGCTTATTGTTCGACACATTATGCAATTAAAAAGCTAATACGGTACAAAATGACATAGGAATGATATCATGTTTGATACTGTTTTATTTAATGAGATATGTATGTTCGTTTTCGGTATGCATCAGTTTTATTAAATATAGTTTAGTACTTGTTATTGATTTATCTGGTAGAGTAGAAACAAATTGTATATAGGGTTAAGTTATTACCCTTATGTTTAATTAAGTTTTTTTTTGTATTCACTTTGAAACTTAATTTAAGATGTTATTGTTGTTGTTTAAAAGGAAACTGTGACTTTTTTATATTTTTATACGTCGGAAGATTCGTGAATCAGTGTCGAATTTAATTTGTGGTTCTTGACTTTAAAAAGAAATAGTCTTCTTAAATTTTATGAGGAGTATTGAAAAGAAACGAAAATGATGAATATGGAACCGTCCTTTAATAACGCAGGGGTAAGTAATTAATTATGTGTATTTCACCATTAACGTATTAATATAGGTTGCAGAATTTTAAACTTACGTTCAATGAACACATATTTCATTTTGGCATAAACAGGCATATTGTACATGTATCATTTTAAACACTGAAAGTATATACTTATAAAATATTATCCTAATATCGCATCAATTATAATTATGCAATCGTAATATATGGATGAGTTATACACTACAACATTTAAATATATTTCCATACTCTTGAAGCTTCATGCTCTTTAAAGTTTGATCTAATGATATTGCCTTACATACAATGATCTAACGCATGTATGTAAAAATAAATGTGAATTTACAGAATTATTAATAAACTTAGAGCAGAAGGGCTGAGATTAAGCATATTTGTAACTGAATATCTAAGAAGTGTACAACATATTTGTGCAAAAATTTACTAGTATGGGACAGAAAAAAAATTACCAATTAAAAAATACATATTTTTAACCCAATTAGGACAAATTGTTTATTGTGGTATAGCAAGAAAGCGACAAATGTTTTTGGTGTTTTTCTTTTCTCTGTTTTGGATAAGTTTAGTTAGTAATAGTACAACCACATCGCTTGTCCTAAATACTGATATCTGATTTATACTATTCAGTGTGTTAAGGGACCAGACTTTTTGAATTCTTAGACAGTGAAAATGCTTTTTGTGAGTTAACTTTTTAAAAACATTCAATAACTGCGACTAATATCACATGTCAAGATTTTAGGCTTTTTGATCTCGAACTATTTCATTACAACTTTAACTTAGATGACCTATATAATATGGGTAATATTAACGAAAAAGTGAATTCTCTGACTTTTAATGTTATCCAAACACTTCAAATCACGCACCAGTCAGAACTTTCAAAATTTCCAGGAGGTCTACTTCCTAGCTAGTAGATGATACATAATATATGATGAGCATAAATTATCAAGTAATGAAAAAATACACTAAAACTTAAACGCAATGGGAACATTACAAAATTATAAGAAACTTCGCAACAAATACGGTAAGGTTAGAAACAAAAGGTTTGTTTGGAATAGAAACTGAGAATGCATTCAAAAAAAGAATATGGAACGATTTAAAGCAACTAAATATTTTGTCTAGGAAAAACCCGGAATACCAATTAATTTAAAAGATCTGGATGGCATAAGTTCGTTTTCTCTTAGCTTGTAACGAGCTTTTGGACGGCCGTGTAAAGAAATGTCGAAATACTATATATTAAATAGGAATGTTAATTTTACTTTAATAAATTCGGCATTTATATAGGAATACATTTCGGCACTTATGTAACTTTACAAAATATATATATTGTAATATCCGTATTATTATTTTAAACTAAATGTCGTCATATGTGCCCACGTGGCATAAAGCATGGTTTGGTCACGTGACGTACGCTCTCGAGCTGTACGTTAGAACTAGTGTTCACGTGATGAAATCATGTTTTTTGGCCAAAAATACGCATTATATGAAAGGCACATCTCATTCGTTTCCTATAAAAGCCTATGAATATTGAATATTATTTTAACATGGTGAGCAGTGGGTCACCTATTCCCATGTTCATGCAGAGTTTTAATCCTTCTATTGACTATTTTTTGGCTTTTTCCGCTACTATTAGCCATGCCTTAACCCGTCAATCAATATCGCACAATTATCCGCCGATACTGACCGTGAATTGACCTGTCAAGTAGTAATTTATTATCCCGAAAATACACGCTGGAATAATATTATTATTTAGATGAAAGGTATGGGCGTCTTCCGCCGCAATGTTTACATATATTTTGTTAACGTAAGTCCTCTTTAATGTAAATCACTTCATTAATCAACCGAATAAATTTTTGTATGTACGTATAAAATGGCCAAGTCGTCTAAAAATTACGAATAAACAATAAATAAATATTGTTTTTGCATATTTTTACAGTGATTTATAGGTTTAAATTCTTGGAATTAATTTTATTTTATTTATGTTTAATGTTTAAATATCATTAGCGAAAGAAATTCATTAATTAACTAGGTGTCATTAATCTTTTCTGGTTGTAATGTGTTAGAGATCCCGAATAAACAACAGTAGAGAAAGTAAAAGTTAGGGAACCTACCGAAAAAAATTCTGTTGAGTGATTCCGATGAGCTTTAGATGCTACTTGTTATTTTGTACCCCAAACACTGATTAAAACAAATAATTAAGACATATAATACGAACAGAATCATTGCCGAGTGATAGATAAGAAAATCAGGGAGGTGTACGTTTATCGACACCATAGGTGTGCATATAACGCTGTGAACTCTTCAGGCGCGTATCTGTCTAATTTAAATAGACCAGAAGTCGCACAAAAAAAGGCTAAATTGCAATGTAAGGCGTCGTGACGTTAGTATCTTGTAGAAATTTATAATAATTATCCCTTACTACTCTGACACACAGTTAACGCTCATGTAATTAACATAAAGACGAATTCTGTTTTATCCGATAATATAACCCTTCAAATGATAAAATACTGTTGTCCTTTCATAATTTTATATATTACTGGGATAATAAATACCTGAACCTTTGAAAATACGTTTCTTTTATTGTGGAAAAGAGCTGTCGGTGTTTCGGTTCCAAAGATCAATTGTGCAAGAGAATTTAAGGATTTAGGATTCAGAAGCTTATTACCCCTTTTGTTAAAAATAAGGGAAAGAGTAATTCTTGACCAAATTAGGATACATCGCCATACATACAAGATTTTAATGGATCTCCAGTCAGGATTTCAGAAAAGTCACCGTTGTACTACTCGATTAACAATCATATTAAATGATTTACTAAGATATTGTGATGACTATCAAAATATTTGACACTATTAATCATTCTGTGTTGCCTGGTGTACTGTATAAGTTTTCCAAGTAAGTGCCGTAACTAATCTTAGCGATAATGCAGGGTGTGTTAGGGATGGTGATCAACTCTTTACAGACTTAGAAGTTTGTCATGGAGTTCTGCAAGGATCCATTCATAGGCCTCTTCTTTTTACAATTTATAAATCTTACTTTCATTCTCGTTTCAAAACAAGGATCTAAATCAACGGTGCTTTTTTGGGGAATAGAACATACTATGTATGTTGTAGTCTACTTTGAAGTTACTGACTTACACCTTGTACATACCGTGAAGAACCTAGTTTTGATAAAAATTAGATTTAGGAATCATGTAAGTAAATGTATACAAATTGCGTACCTACATTAAATTAAAAATATTTAGTCACACAGACACTATTTATCTAAAAGAACCAAACTGTGTGTTAAGTTATAATACTTCTTTTCGTATTCATATTTTATTAATGCCATCATCTATCTGCTTTCTCGAGAATTTGTGCCGAAAAAATCTATAAATGCATCAGCAATTTTTCTAACATTACTCGCACCCTGTGTCCGCAACACCCTAAAGCGTGCTACGTTTGTTTTATTGCCGTACTCACAAAGTAAGCACTTTTCGTTACCCTCATTTCTGCGCCAGTTCTTCTCATTTCCCTTCTGTTTTATATGCGAAGTACCAATAGTAACCTACATCGATATCGCTTTCAATTTTGCATGTGTATAAACTACGCAATAAAAAGTCCAATACGCTAAAAATTCAGCCTTTCGTGACGGTTATTATTATATACCTTGTGTTACTAAGGTCGACAAAAATGGATTATTGGAATTATTATTTTTGTAAAGTGATAAATGGTGTACTTTTATATATCAATATCTACATATCTGTGTCATAATTAGCCGAGTAATTGTCTGTTGTATATATATGATGAAAATAAATAATTACTTACAATGCTAAATTAATATACACATAATATACAAGAGAATTATCGCTGTGATAGAGGATGTTCCATCGATGATGGATTCCTTTATAATTATTTGTAATTATCACCACATATTCCAATTAAAAATTAAGTCGACGTAATAAGATAAATCGTAAAAAAATATAAAATGTACAATAAGCACTTGACAAGATCCAGTATTGAACTCTTACTAAATTAGAATTGACTACTAAGTCAAATTTAGATAACACAAACCCCATACTTCTGTGTAGTGCAAAATCTAGTGGTTAGGATGGCAGGAAACTGAAGTTAATGATAGGATGATCCCAGATGAAAAACGCTTTTTTGAACCCCCATTTTGAATTATTTTGTTATACAAATAACATCAAGCTATAGTGTAGCCCTCGCATAGGTGTTAAGCTTATACTTGTCAAGAACATCTACCACACTGAAGCACAAAAAACTAAATACGTATTTCGATGCCTACGATAATAAAGAACGATGTGAGCTGACATGTTGTTACTTCAGTAAGGTTTTAGATATGGTAAATCACCAAATTCCACTACAGAAACAATACCATTATGGTATTAGAGGTACAGCACATGTATCTTATTTGAGGGAAAAGTGCTAGTGAGTGGACTTAAATGGAAAAACATCCAATACAAAACCAATTCATAATGGTGTACCACAAGGATCGATATTGGGACCAATTTTATTTGTGATGTATGTTAATGATCTCCCAAAACATGTAACACTTAAACAAAGTTGTGTCTATGCTGAAGATACATCTTACGTAGTAACTGGAAAGTCGATTGACGAAATTGAAAAAGAGAGCCAACGGGTTACGGAAGAAATAACAAAATGGTTTCAAGACAATGAACTAAAATTAAGTGAAGAGAAAAATCAGCATCTCTGTTTTACTGCAAGTAATGAACAGTCATCCCATGCCACTGGATATCTGGGGCTCACGATTGACAATAAACTCAACTGGGACATGCACATATCAGAATTAGCTAACTCACTAACGATAGCTATATATACCATAAGGAGACTGAAGACTAATTGCTATCCATGTCGCTTCAACATCTGCCTATTTTGCAAACTTTCACAGCAGAATATGTAACGGATTTTGTTTTGGGGCACATCAATCTTCTACTTAAAAAAAAAGCGATTAAAGCTCTATGTAATCTGATATATACGGATACTTGTAGGGAACATTTTAAACAAGAAAGAATACTGACCTTGCCTTACCTTTTTATACTCACATGTATAAAATATGTTAGGAAAAACCAAGAAATTTAAATATCGAATGGAGGGCATCATAATTACGAAACCCGCCACAGAGAAGAGTTTCAAATTCCACACCAGCGCCTGCAAACAACGCAACGCTATGTAGACTACTGGGGGCTCTATTCAAGAACCATCTTGAATAGAGTAACAAGTTTTTTATAGAAAAAAGTGGAGGATATTTTAAGTCATCACAGTTTTTATTCAATAGATAGATTTCGTAAAGTATCACTTAAAACATTAATGACTTTTAAATGCTTAGAAAAAATTTACATTATTGTTTTGTTGTTGATGTTTGTTTTATTGTCCTATACAGGTAAATCTGCATTTTTAATTAAATTGATCAAATAATTGATTTTCATGTAATGTTAATTACAATGAATAAACTATTATTATTATTATTATTATTATTTACTGTTTTTGTTCACTAGAGATATCTGTGTTAGTTATTATTTTCTAAACCCGTACTACGTTCTAATTGAATATATAAATATTAATTCATTTCTGGCACTCACAATGGAGATTTCTTCTATTATTAGAAGTAACAGTTATAAATTTGGCCAAGCCGAAAAATTTTGTGATAGTTATGGAACCGTAGAAGAAACGGATTAGTGACAAACTATGACAGAGATTTTTTTTAAAAACTAAAAACGCGTATTTTTGTCTTTTAACTTTATCGCCTTTATTAGAATGCCACAATAGCGCTTGTTTATTGGCGTTTTGAATAGTTCTTTGTATGGTTCATCTATACATTGCAATGATGGTATTTAGGAACCCATCTCGAAGTTCTTTCATGTCTTCGGAAATATTATTTATAGTAAGCCATATAAAAATATTCCAAATGACTTAAGTCAGGAGATATCGTTGGCCAATTTAACAAACTGCTGAGTTTAAAATGGTGGAAGTCCAATCAAACGCTCTGTAAACTCTTTGCCAATTGCTTTCAATTTCCGCATTTTCAGCTGGTACAACACACCTGCTTGTCGCCACCAAACATATCTAAGTTAGTTTATTAGAGTATTGTTATCATTGTTGCTGTAGAAGTTCCGTTTCCGTATCTGAATATAAATTCTTCGTCTATTAACATGGAACATTAGTCGCCAGGTTATTGTACATGGTTGATATCGAAATAGTACTTCTTTACAATATGACGTCCATTAGAAATAATAACGTAGATGATGTCTATAAGGAATCGAAACATTTTATAAAAATGTTATTATGTCATCAGATAGAAGACCGAAAATAGCTTGGATAATGTATTTTAGTTTCACTATGCGATACATGTTTGAGTTAAAAGAAGAAAATATTTATTTTTAATTTTTTTTTATCACATATTAATTCTTGGTTAGTGCCAAAAATTAATCACTCTGTATATACAATAAAAATGGAAAGTTGTAAAATTGTAACTTTCGAGTTTTACATTATAAAATAAAAAGCAATTCTGAGCCTGAAACGTTGTCTATTTGAGGAATTATTAATTATAAGTTTTGAACGGTCTATTATCACGAAAACAATAGAAATAAGCTAGTCACGCATTTATATTCATACATTAGCAGTAAAGTATCAAGATATCGATTAGAATATTACGTTTATACTGCTCGTTTTTCGTGATGGCTTTCATAATTAATGAAGTTTCTATATGGACAGGAAATTACGGGCTTTGTGGTAATGCCATATACCTAACGGTAATTTTAATAAAACATACACTGTGTCATATAAGGTATAGATATTTATTTCGATTTAATATCAGTCATAGTATGAATTTCTTATGTAATGGCAGGTTGTGATCTCTTTGTTTATAAAATGTTTTATTTCCGAAACTTGTAAATCATTTTTAGACAATGTTCAGGTACAGCAACCAGTTAGTGGTAATTTTGTGATTGATGGCATTTGCTTAATTAAAGCAAGTCCTACAATACATGGATATACGATGTGGTGATATATGTAGTTTGGAAAATTCATAAAAGCCTTCTAAAATGTTTTGCAGAAAACCGGTCAGAAAGGTCAATTTTTGTTTTTAATAAAATGCCGTCTTTTGACGATATCTTTTTTTGAATGATGTCATTGTTTTTTTGCACAATGGCGTCATCATAATTTAAAGAATTAATGTTACGATGTGACCAAAATCCCAATTTTTTAAACATTATATTTTCTGATGAGTGCACCTTTTTTCCTCAACGGAACAGTACATCGCCATAACTGTAGGTATTGATCATGGGATAATCCTGACTGGATTCAGAAACCACACAGTCAACGTCAAGACTAATTAAATGTATAGGTGGGAATGATAGGACGGCGTTTATAAGGACCTAACATGCTTAAATTTTTTGCAATTTGATTTGGTGCCAGCAGTGGTCGCTCTTCTTCCTAATGATGAAGATAGCGACGTACCTCTTCAGAATATTTGGTTTCAACAAGCTTTCTCATTTTGGCTTAGAGTTCCGTAAATATACGGTAAGAAAGCGGTACTGATGTTAGGCTCGAGCTCGCTCCGTGGTTTGGGGTTACGATATTTCGCTGCACGGTGTATGGATAAAATTATAATCATTATGGATTAGAGTGTTAGAAATATGTTTGAATTCAGAGGGTAGCGCCTTAAGTCCTAAGATAGAAGAGGTTCGTTGCCATCATCATCCGATGCACAGACAAGCTATCATCAATACTTTTGTACAACATGCGTTTTCTGTCTCAGAACTTAAGACACTACCATTGTTCCAGTTAAAAACATTGACTTATATAAGTTTAATCCAGTTTCCTGTACGTAATTGAAAAGAAAATTAATTACACTTGGTTTCTGATTGTGAAGAATGGAATACAAAACTGTAATAATAGACAGGATAATCTATTTAAAAAACTATCACCATGTATAATACAATAGAATATTATGTAATGAGCATTTAACGATGGCTATTCAGAAACGAGAATGATAATTACGATACAAGCCGAAGGCGAATGTCTTAATAGCCATTAAATGCGAGTTGCATACACTATTTTTTTTCTACGGCCCCATAATAAAACATATTTTTAGAAAATTCCATTTCATAAATTGAGCGTAAAATTTTCCGTTCGTTTTTGCGAATTTGGCTGGTAATGAATTGTTCGTGGCTACTAAGGCTTGTGCCATAATTTCTGCTGGAGTCAAATTTTACATTTCACTGTCATTATCCCTCATTTTTACCGTTTATATTTTCAAAAAAGCACAAATTTAACTACTTACTAGTAAATTGCAGAGAACTGTCGATTTTAATTAATTTTTATATCTGTCAGAGATGACGTGGCCATATTGAATATTGATGAATATTGGAATGTCGCATTCCTATTGGATATAAACTTGTATCTTAATGAAAAATATGTATTCCTATTGGGTATAAACTTGTATCTTAATGAAAATCTGTATCTTAATGGACATCATTAAAGTACAGGTTCAGCATATCTAATAATACAATTAAAGTATGAGAGTAGAAAAAATAGATTTAAAAGGTGCTCCAAATGAGCGGGAAAACTGGCTTTGAAAAATCTTTATTCAGAAAAGCACAATCTGCTTTTCTTACGAAGGTGGCGCACACTGTATATCGTTTTGAACATTTTGCCTGTGTGGTTTTATTTTATTTTCTGTCATCTTTTTCATTCAAGTTTTTGGGCTCTTGGGATTTGGTACCTGTTAAATCTTGTCTTCGCTTTTATTGTTGTTTCTCAATGATTTCATGAGGCGGAAAATTTGTTCAGAATGGAGAAAACTCTATTGAAGCAACGAGTTTATGGCACCCACGTTTCTGGGTGGAACAACGGTGGCAATTTAAATGCATGGATTTATTTGCTGTAAACTGATTCAATCTATATCGTGAAATTAATGAAATTGTCTAAGAATGTAAGCAAATTGTTCAGGGAACCACTCCCACATGGCCAATTAACGAAGACATCATCAATGTATCTCATATTAATTAAAACTTGTTTGTTATGATTGCAATTAAATCTTCATTTTCGCCTACTATTGGAAAATTACCCGTAATTGCTTTGAATAACAAGTGTTGTGTTATTTCAGAAATCTCCTAATTTAAATCAACGTCTATTCAGATCTACAGTGTTGAGCGTTATTCCAATGGACGAGTGTACCGCATGATAAATAAATTAAACATGAGATTCAAACTGCAAAGTGCGCTCTAAAATTACATCGCTGAACGCTTTAGCTGTGCACTTCCAAGTGGAAACGCGAAATCTATAATCCGGAAATAAATGCAGCCTATAATTAGCTTAGTACATCCGGGTCTTGAACACGTGTTTATTTGACATACATGTATATGTATACATATGCCTATGTATTCTAAACAATAACAAAGTGTTGCAATAGTTCTGTAATTATGTTAAATGGTGTTTTCTTCAAGAAATGTTTATTTGTTCGTGTAAGAACAAAGCGACGGGAAAAGTTTACTGAAATCGTATTTGAATTAGAAGATTTAAAGGTTTTGAAATGCAGTTTATTGTATATGCGTACGATTTTTTTCTCATTATTGACTCGTGAGTCATCTTTTCTTTGTTTTTAACGTGCCACGATTTGTTATTTTATCATTTGGGCTATATCGTTATTTCAAGTTTGTCTTCAAATTATTGAGATCATGCATGTTTAGTAGTAGTTATAAATAAATAAATAAAGCTTTATTATCAGAAACCAATAAAAATGGGGAAAATTTATAAGGAACATAAATTAATTAATAAAATCAGGAAGTTTCAAACATATTATTGTGTATATAAGATCTATGATTTGATATGTTGCTTGTGCTGTTTACATCGTTTGGATTTTGAACGAAAACCGACGTTTTGGCAGATATTCCGTTTGTCGTCTTCAGGGTAGCCCTATAAAGGACTGTTTCTTGCCAAAAAGCTTTTTTGTTTGTTTGGCAAGAATCACTTCCGTCCAACTCCTAGATGGTTTGGCTGCGGTTGTTGAGGTAGACAAATTCCATTTTCATTAGCAAAGGAAAATGGTACTGTCAAGCAACTCTTTACCCAAAATCAGTATACACTTTGGTGAAATTTTATCAAATAAAATACATTTGCGAGAAGTGGCTATTGCCAATTCGAAAAGTGGACTACAAACATTGCAATTGCAAACAAACATGTACTACTGACAAGTATAGCTGCAAAAATGTGGGCTTACTTTGCAACTGTCAAAATGTCATCACAGTCATGGATGCTGCAACAAATAAAATGTGCCTAATATTTTTCTTTATTGTTTAATAAATACCTGTCAGTTTATTTCCAATGCAATACTTTAATTAATTGAAGATTCACCACTCATACTTTGCGAATGTTAACAATCATCATGTCAACATCTATGGGTGAATGCTGACAAAAACGTGATTTCGGTCATTCACACTGACATACAGTTGGATATGAGAGGAGGTTTGACGCAACTTTGCAGAAGTAAGTGTTTTGGATTTTGTATTTATTTATTTACTATAATTTTATCAGTATAGAAAATTTGTTTTTCCTAAAATCCAGAAAGATACAAAAAAAAAATTGAATAAAGGCTGCCCACAGATAAAGTTGGGCACTAATCTAAACCAGTAGACTAAACGAAAACGTGACACGAACATTTAAATTGTGGATACAGCTAATCGTCTTTTTTAACTGCTGTGGAATTATTTATGTGGAAGTATTTGTACCGCAATAACAAAATCAATCAAAGCTTATATTTAGACGTCTTAAAACACATAAGGAAACAATTTTCCATATTATTATTTTATTGTAAATAATATCAATAGAGAACCAGTAAAAATAAATTATTGGTGTAACTATGACAAACCTCGAATAGGTAAAATCCAAGTAACTACTTTTGGAAAAGTATACATGCAACTGTAATAAATACATCCCTATATAAATTTACTTCCGTAGCTGCTGATTCAGTCTGCAAAACTTTTATTAACTTATGAACTAAGGACACTTACAGGTATGCAGTCTGTTAAGTGGGCAATATTTTAAGCATCCCATATATGCTTCATCAAACTTCAAGTTTTTGTCTAGAAATTTACAATATGCTCCCTCTACTTATATTACTTACTCTAAGGTTTAAATCAACAATTTGTATAATCAGGAAATTACTTATTAAGAATGGATCTTTGTAACTCAAAAATAAGTACATACTTTGCTGTAATATTTTTATTAAATTTGAATCAACAACTTATTAAGTTACTTTCTCTTTTAATTTTATTACAACTGTTATATACAACTAAAAATTATTGTTTATGTATTTATTACCGATGATATTTATTTCATTTTAAGCTCCTTGCAACGATGGTTTGGCTTATTTCATGGGCACTGACGCGTGGATTTTCCGTTGTTGACGTAAAAATTCTTAATCGATTTTCATCATTTAGGTTTCCTTGGTTGAATTAGCAATACTACCAGTAGTAATGAAAGTATTCATTACTCTTCTTAAGGCATCATCTGTCAGGGTAACGCTGCTGGTAAACTCTTTGGGCTGATAAATAATTTATTTGACATTACTTCAGTACAAAAATACCATATTAAAATAAAACAACATAAAGTTGGCAAAATTATATCAAAAAACGACAATAGCTCAGTAGTGGTCACTTTTAAAGTAATAACGTCTTATACGTTTTTGGTGCGAAATTTTGTAAGCAATTCAAAGACGAACCGATATACAGGCTGTTCCGTTTGAAAAAAATACTTTTATACAAAAATGTGTTATATAACTTTAATCCACTTTTCTGCAAATTCAATTAGTTATTGAACAAAAATCAAATATTTTATATTAGGACCTTTTATTATGAACAGCGCTACCAAAAATTGTATTCATCTAATATGTCGTTTTCGAGAAATATAATTTTATAAAAACATTGAATTTTTCAGAAAAATGGTAAAAGTCGAAAACCTAAAATTTTATGCCGATACTATTTTATCACTTTTGACTAGGACTTATACTGGGAATACAAAAGTGTAATAATATACATGGTGTTTCATTTAAAAAACTATAACTATGGTCAGTCACAAAGATATGGAACACTCTGTATATTAGAAAATAATTTTACAATGTGCTTCTAATTAGTAACTACCATTGGAATATCTTTTCTTATTAAGCCACAAACTGCCTTCCCCGTGGAGATGATTCATCTTGTACAGGGTGAGTCATTAGTAGCCGCTTCCTTGATCGCTCTTTTGTGTTTTAAATAAAGGAAAAAACAATTAGTGGAAGATTCATAGTTGATTGTGGCACATATTGTAGAAATACTTTAAACTCTGTCGCACTTCCGGTTTCACCGGAAATGCACGGAATTAATTTTTTTAAATGAACTCACCCTATATATTTTTGGATTTTCTAGTACTGCTTTAAATTGTTTCTTCAACTGTTTTTCTGTTTCAAAATTGAGCCAACAGTTTCTGAATTATTTTTTTTTTTTTGAAAATATTTGATCAAAACATGTGTTCAGAAAAAAATCATTTTCACATTGCTTTTAAAAGCAATAACATTGACTTTGGTGGTGCGTGTAGCCAAGAAAATTCTGCATCATCTGGTATAAGTTACATTTGACAATATGACCAAAAAGTTTGTTTATTCAACGCCTACTTCCCGAAATTTTCGCATACCAAAAACTTATTTTTTTTAATGGAACACCCGGTATTTTATTGAGGCTTTTTGTTTTTTTATCTCCCATTTTTGTTAACAATGTCTTATACCTGTCTTTTGTAATTTCTGAGATAGTCCCTATAGGAGCAATTAACGCTCAATTAAAGAACTACGAGCGCTGTTCTATGCACTCAAATACTCGTTCAACCATTGGAAGGCAGGAATGTGGCCCGACTTCCTTAGTCAACTCTCACACAAAGTAAAGGTTAAATCCAACTATCCCAAAAGCAATAATTTTACAAAAAGAAGAGCATCGCATTTCAATTTTTTAATTCCGTCAATGTCCAGTTGCAGTATTTTATTTTTTACACTGATTGTTAACAACGAAATAAAATAAAGGTTATGTTTACTGCCATATTTGAAGATGCCGCCCGAATAAAAGGTGATATAAAACAATGCTGCTATCTTCAACTTGATTTGCCTAATTGCTCTTATTCTTTTATTGTTGAAGCTCTTCATAAGAGTTGGCTGTAGTTTTTCAAAGTCATAATTTGATGTCCTAGAAGTTTGATAGAAAAAAATAGCTACAAAATAACACAATTTAAATAACCTATAACTATTGAGCAACGTAACGACAATCAAAAGTAAGAAAAGCAAATGTCATTAAAGATTATGTTCAACATAACAACAACTTTGTGCAATTCACGTGAGTATTCTGTTTTCCAAAGAAGTACTAACTTTGCGTAACGTGTTTCAACATATTCTTGTAAACGCTTTTGTGATTTTATTTTTTATGTCACCAAAAAGTTTTGAAAATCCGTCTGTAGCAAACGAAGATACTCTTTGCCATTAACATTTTTATCAAACAAATAAGATCCAATTGTGTAACTACCCACTATTCCTCCCCACACATTTAATGCCCAACGTTTTAGAAAGTTTGCAGGTGTGATAAAGTGAGGGTTTTTATGTGTTATAATAATGAAAATATGGCGATGAAAGTTTCCACTTGAATTGAAGTTGACTTCGTCGGTAAACAATAAAAAATTGTGAAAGTCAGGATAATTTATCTGCTGCCTATTGACAAAAATGTAAACGATTCTGAAAATTTCTTTCATATATCTCTGTGTATGAATATGCTACGGATGAATTACATATTTCCTAATTATTCTGGATTCTCAAATTTGACTTACATTTAACTGACTACTAATTTTCGTAGTACTAGTATGCCTTTATTGGACGAATATTTCGGTGCATAGATCAGCGCTCGTAGTTCTTTATTTGACCGTTGATTGCTTCTATAGTGATTATCCCAGAAATTACAAAAGATAGGTATAGGACATTGTTAACAAAAACGAAAGAGAACAAAAAAGGGAACAACATGCCACAATAAAATACCGGGCGTTCCATTTAAAAAAAATAAGTTTTTGGTATGTGAAAATTTCAGGAGGTAAACTTTGAAAAAACAAAGTTTTTTGAGATATTGTCGCTTGTGACTTATTCCAAATGATGTAGAATTTACTTGGCTACAAGCACCACCAAAGTTAATGTTTTTACGTTTAAAAACAATGAGTAAATGTTATTTTTCTGAACACGTGTTTTCATTAAAAATTTCCAAAAAAAATTAATAACTCAAAAACTATTTGCTCAATTTTGAAAACAAAAAACAGGTAAATAGACAATTTGAAAAAGTACTAGAAAATCCAAAAATATATAGAGTGAGTCGTTTAAAAAAATTAAGTTCCATGCATTTCCGGTTAAACCGGAAGTGAATCAGTACTTAAAATATTTTTAGAATATGCGCCCCAAGCAACCATGAATCTTCCACTAATTGTTTTTTGTTTTATTTAAAACACAAAAGAGCAATCGAAGAAGCGGCTACTAATGACTCACCCTGTATATTAAGAATTACACTTTGTGCAGTTTTATTATAGTACAACTTATTAAGTTGTGTTGTCTTTGTGTTAAAAGAATTTCTAAAATATAGAATAATAGCTTACTGTTTGATGCTGCTGCATATAATTTATTAATTATTTTCCAACGACATAAATTTGGTCTAAGTATTGCAGATGACATAGTTTTAAAGGAATTCTTCGTAAATTTCTACCACACGATGATGTTTTCAGCCAACAAGTTGTAGATCAAACAAATTCTTTGTCCGGAAGGTTATATTTATGGATACTGGAAATTTTAAGAGTGTTAGATGTTACGTAACTTGCAACTCGACGAAGACTCGATTGAAAGTTGATGATCTTATACATGCAATTACTTCAGTAAACAGAAACATTGCATTGACTCATGCACTGCTATGTCGTTGAAAATAAATTGGAGATTTCGTGGACAGTACCAGAGTCACGTTTAAAATTGCTCCAAACGTGAGAATAAAATATATGAATTGCTCTTTATTTTTTAATAGATATGATTTAATATGTAGCGTATCCATCCATTCGAACTGGAGCGTGTCCAACCACGCTGCGAATATCAAAAGAAACAAATTACACATGTCCTGGCACTGATCTGTCAGTTGACCGGAATGAAAAAAAATGTTATTTTATTTTCCTCTGTCTTTTCTCTTCTCGTCCGTCCGTCGGATCTTCGGATGAAAGCGGTAAAGTAAATGCTTGCAGAATAATAATGACAGTTGGGAATAAATTCGATTGGGGAATACGAGACCTTCTAAATTGAAACAGCTGAAGAGATTTCATACATCGGGCACATTTTGCCTCAAATTAAATTATACTTTCATGCTTTGAATCATTCATATAATTAGGTATATTAATTTTGTTTCCGAGAGTTGCATGTTAATAATTCCATACTAGATCGTGTTAGGCTTGAGGTGATTAATTTTTCTAAATCCCGTAGTTGCGTGAAACAGAAATAAGAAAAAGACAAGCACTTGGAAATAGCGAATCTTATCCATATTGACAAATTTTTGTTTCTACAATGTCAAAATATAGGAAAACTAGTAAAAAAAATTCTATTAACTTTCTGACGGGAAAAGATAATTATTAGTATCTATTTCCATTGATAACATTAATATACAGCGTGACTTAGTCAGATTAGAACATGGTTTAAAATTTTAATACTACAATGTTGTGAATTTTATTAATTGTTGTAGATATAGAATATACAAATTGGAAACATATTTGTGTTATTTAAATATTTACTATACTCTGACCAACCTAACGCGTGCGCTTCTACAAAAAAGAAAAACAAAGAAATAGAACATATATAAAACTATAGTTTATTTTGGAGCCCATCGTGGTTGCATAAAGCAAATATTTTAAAATTTAGTGTAATATATAAGTAGATGTTTAAAATATATAGCGAATCTAAACGTTTTGATTAAGGGGTCCCACGCAACGACGAAACCAAGGTTTTGTTCAAGCAATAGTACTACTTTCAGTTATGACATATCAAAATGAAATTGAGAACACAAATAAACAATGGTTCAATGCATGTTTGACTAGAATTAGTTTTTAAAATAAAGTTAAGTGTTATGATGTCAATTTGGCCAACTTCGAGGATGAAATGTTGGAGTAAATTTTAATTACAAGAAAATACTCCCAACAAATCCTTAATTAATTCTATGTCTTCAATTTATTGCAAAACAATAATAAGAAAAACAAAAATTTCTGCTACGGTGAAACGTATTTTAAGGGGCGACATTGAGGCATGTAATACTTAAGCTTCTGTTTGGTCTTGCTTCAGCTTATAGATAATTCATAAATATTCGAGATATTAAATATAATAACTTATAATAATTTTTACTTTAACAATAAAAATGTCACAAACATGTTAATAATGCAAATGACCGCTCAGCAAATTAATTACAGACACATTATAGTAGTTCATGCAGCATATTTTGGTGATAGTGTTTCTTGTGGTGAGTTACTCCACGTTTTTCCATTCTTTCCTTACTCTAAACTGTTGTTCCACTTTGCTTCCTTAGTTATCCTTCTCCACGTATCTCCTTCCTGGACCCTGCCCCTCCAATCCCAAGGCCGCTCTCTTCTTCTACCAGTGTTTGGTCTTCATGTCTTTATTCTCCTGATGTTTTCCATCCTTCTTATGTGGCCGTACCATCGGAGTCTTTGTAGTATTATGTTCTTTACGATCTTTTCTCTTTTCAAGGTGTTTTCTATTTCGAAGTTCATTAGCCTTCTGTATTCTCCATCTGCCACTTTCTTCAAGCCATATATTTTTCTTACAATTTTCCTCTCAAACCTTCTCAGTCGTTTCTGTTCCACATTTGTCAGGTTCATTGTTTCTGCCCCATAAGTCACTATTGGTTAGATTGTTGCTCTGAATACCCTCATTTTTGTATTTATGCTTATCCTCTTACTTTTCAGTATGTTTTTGTGTTTATAACAAATGTTCTCCATATAGTCTATGATCTATCTCCATGCTTCTATCATTCTCACTGTTTATCATTACTCCTAAATACTTAAAGTTTTCTACCTCTACCTCTTTCATAATCGTAATTTCCTATTTTCATCCTTGGTTGTTGTATCTCTATTTCCTCTGCGTATCTCCGCGTATTTACTTTTTCCTTGGTTTATTGTTAGGCCTCTTTCTTTTGTTGCTTGATCGATTTTTTGAATTGATTAAGCAGCAAAAAAAGAGGCCCAAGGAATTTACATATGTCCTAAGTCACAGCTTCTTTTTACATTACACGCAGTACTAAATTTCATGTACGTCTTTAAGCCTAAAAATCGAAATAAAGCGATCAGCATGTCATCATTTTTAGGTTATAAAGGTTGATTATATTCGTTGGCAAATAGCCGCCGAACAAACAGACAGAATTACCAACTAACTTTACTGATTAATATTCAGAAGTTGTTACTAATTAAATTTACCCTAATGTGTTCTGAGGCATCTGCTTTTAAAAAGAACGCTAGCCGAAGCGATAGTGGTATTTATGCATCTGACACTTGTAAAAATAGCAGCGTGAATACAGTTGGTATAGATGTATGCGTGTATGCATACAGTGTGAATGACACAGGCTACAGATTTCAAGACGATGCGTACATTAAAGCTTTGATTGTGTATACTATAGATACACAACCTAAGGTTAGTTCAATACAGTGGCCACTAGAGGGATTCGCCAATAGGATGTGCCCATTAATGATTTTCTCTCGCTAAATTTGTTTTAGTAAAAACACTAAAAGCAGTCTTCTTATAGTAATAAAAAGAAGCCAATGGGATCTTAAAGGACATGACGCAATAATCCAATTACACCAATCGTGTTTGTTACAATTTTATAGGCGTTTTGCTTTAGATTTAAATATCTTAAGATATTTTTAAATGAGGGATATAATAAGTCTACTGACTGTAATTTTTTAAAGCCTAATAATAAGTAGTGATGTGATTGTGGATGTTAAATGTTATTCTGAAATACATATTGCAAGACGATGTAAGGAAGAAATTTTTCCTATATATTTTATCTTATAATTGACAATGATATTGCAGTACAAGCTGAAAAAGGTTCAAAGTACTAACCTTTAATAAAATCTTTTGCTTCGTTGGGAATTAGTTTGTTTGTATAACTTGTTGGGTATGTACTATCCTCAACAATAATTGATAGTATTCATCCAGGCTTGTTGTTACGATTCAGGTCTAGATAAAATAAAAATAATTAGAAACATAATAAAGTATAATATCAAAGCTGATTACATTCAAGTATGTATCTAATTACCTTTTACGAAATGAAAGATTATAATTATTTTATACCTTACTTCAACGAGTATGAAGGGTAAAATTCTACACATATAAAACAAAAAAATCCATAAAGATTTCAAACAATTGCATTTACACGTAGGTAAACGAAAAATTAAGTAATAGAAATACAAGTACCTAAACAAGTTTCGTTGATAACCTCACAGTAATTATTAGGAATTACTGTTATTAAAAGCAATTTCTAAAATCACAGGTAAATACAAATTGGAGAAACGTCCATATACAAACCACTTGTAGGCAGTACTTACAATATTGATAATTATCAAGAATGTAAATATATAATGAAAGATGCTGCGACTTACCTGATCAGATGAGGTATTGTGGGTGTAAAATCAGGATTATTACAATGGAAGATAATTATAACTTTTCTGGAGTAAGAAGGATAGTGTTTCTATTATAATAATAAATTTATTGTATCAATAATAAGATTTACATTCTATTTACACAATAGCACATTCTAGCAAAAATGTGATGATAAAGTCAACACAGGTAATCAAAGGACTAATTTATAATGTTATTGACATTGTAAAATGCTTCTTGAAGGAGGATGTCCTTTATTTTCTCTTTGAATACAAAAGTAGAAAAATGTCTCCATATAATTTTGATTTTGTTAAATAATTACCAGTGATGATGTTGCACTGAAGTGGCGTTTGTCTATGAAATGTGGTATGTGCAGCAAATGGTTATGACGGGTGGACACTTCTGTAATCTCACCCCTAGTGGTCAGGTGGGGCAGCTTTTTCAAAGCCCTCATTAGTTGTTCCAGAATATGTGCTGAGGGTAATGGAATTATCATAAGCTCTCTGAAAAGCGTGGATAGTTTGTGAAACACACACAATTGCTAGAACAGCCTTTTTCTGCAGATTAATTCATGGGATTACTTACCCCATATTGGTTAAACGTAGTATATATGTGATTTGATAGCCCATAGTATGTCGTTATTCCAGTAGACTATCAGTTATAAATCGTCTAATTGCATAAGTAGCAGAAGCCAACTGTTTGACTAATTCATCTATGTGCAGCTTCCATGTTAATCTTGTGTCTACTCTAATATCTAGGAATCTTCTATTCGTAGAATATATGTTTGATCTATGCTTACTAGTAAAGTAAATTGTCTCACATTTATCCTGGTTAAGTGATAAACGATTGGCTGTGAACCATTTAAATATCTAAACACTGAAGATACCAAAACCTTCAAATAATGTGGTGTTTATAGTGTTTTTTATGCAAAACATACTA
This sequence comes from Amphimallon solstitiale, assembly GCA_963170755.1. NCBI lineage: Eukaryota > Metazoa > Arthropoda > Insecta > Coleoptera > Scarabaeidae > Amphimallon > Amphimallon solstitiale. Next base: position 233,468,121 of record OY720675.1, on the reverse strand, counting down.
CATTACTGGTTTTAATGTCTCACATAAACTAATCAAGTTGATAAAACCATGCACACCAACTTAATAAATGCTGTGGTTCGGATAGGTTTCTTGTTTTACATAGAAGACTGTTTTAGACATAGGTACCTGCTGAACACGAAGTAAAAAATGAGAATAACCCAAACTCTGAACCCGAAACATGCTGACATTTCATGTAGGTATTTAATAAAAATGTTGGTCTATTAATACCATTTTCTTGTTTAGATTATATTTCTTAAAAAAATGAATACGTTTCTTAAAAAATCTTACGTATAATGTTATTTATTTCCCTTATTATGTTATTGTGGTAATTGTGAGTATAATAATGAAAAAAAATTAGTAATTCTACGATTCTTCAATGAAAATAGTAGATTGTTTAACAAGTAAAGAAAAGTGATGGTTTTCTAGCGAGTGAAAACAGATTGATTAACGAGCGTAGCGAGTGAATCAAGTTTTCACCGAGGTAGAAAACTCACTTTTTTTACGCGTTGAACACGTAATTTTTTCGTGTACTTCACGAGAATTATAATTTTAAAAATAAAAATTGTCATTTTCCTATTATCAAAGTAATCCGTGTCAAGGATTTGTTTACTTAATGACAAAACATCACAACAAGTAAACGACTAATGTGTTGCTAACAAGAAAAGTCCCACTTTTCTTAATTATTTTGGGTTAAACAATATTATCAATTTCTATCAAGTACACGAAAAATGTATTTAAAGCTACTTTATCATAGTAATAGCTATATAGGTTATATTGATGTAATTCAAGGGCAAACGATGTTAAAAGCAAATCCAGCAAAGTATACTCTTATGTAAAATTTAATAGAAAATATATTATTAATATATTACTTTTATGAACTTGCGGATTAAATTGTGTGAGTGGGGATGAGAATCTATGGAATAATTTTATTGGCTTACCACTTTTCATTCATATATATTAATTCATTTGAAAGATATCAGAGGACGACACTTTACAACATAGAAATATTAAGGAATATTTACAAATTTCTCAAGGTTGTATAACTATAATGCTAATAAACAAGGATTAAAGTATCAGAAACTATTGTCAGGGAATTATATCCAACCAAAGTTTCGAATCGTTACAATGGTAACAATCAACTAACAAACATATTCAAGTAGATTTAATATTTAATTTTCATATTAAAAACGTGGAATATCACAATAACTTCGTTCGTTATTAACATTACAGTGAAGAAGCTACTAGTATTCAAGATAATTGCGTGTACAAGGATATAAAGTCTGTTAGAAACGAGAATTTTTCGACCAACCATCATCATATTAGCATAATGCATGGAATTTAATTGAAAATGTAAAGATAATTATGCAAGTACCTCGCTTCAAGCACATTCATGCAAAAGAAGAGAGAGAAAGAGAGAGTGCTTCCGCATGTACAGCGCCAAGTAAAGCGACAATATTTGCTTAATTTTGAGGAAGATTTTCATTTAAATAGTCCCCGAGTTGAAACCGCAGTACAGTACCTTTATGATAATCCAATTAGCGCAGAATATTCGTGTAATAATAATCTCCAGCTCTACATTACAGTAAACGTTTAACTCTATACTAACATAATGAAACAATGTGTTCCTGGATAGTCGTTTTCGTGTTCAACTGCACTGAGGGTAACCCTGTTACGTGGCATTTGGGGAGGTTTAAATTCTCTCCGTTATTGTTCCTTTTCCCACTGTTACACGGTCAAACATACCCTTCTTGTTATACTAACGTACATATGGAGATGGCGTATACAAAATTCACGATATATACCCCCTACAACCCGAAATATGCGGGTGAATCATTCGATGAAGCGGCAAACCCGGTTGTAACTTTATTTAAATTAGGTATTACATGTGATGTAATAAATATAAACCCAAGGGTAATATTTCACGGATTAATTTTAGTATCTCTGGCTTTGTGTTGTAAGAATTTTGGAATTTCCTCATTTATTTTGGTAATAATTTGGTGTCTAAAATTAGTTTGTAACTTTTGAGGGGTGCTTTTCATCTTTTTTTTAATCACAATATTTTTATTTTTATAATATCATCCATTGAGCGATACACATTTGATTCAGTACATTTCAGTTTTTTTCTTTCAGTCATGAATGTAGTTGTTATTAAAATGTATAAAATATGCTTTAACGGCAGCGATAATATTATTAGAGATCGGCAGTCAGGACTGCATTCCAGGATATGATCTAAGTGAACAGTAATAACAGTAATACAATAATAAAAACAAGCTGTACATTATGTATGTAATGTTCTAATGTACATAATATACGATTTTTTCGTAATTATATTAATAATAACGATATTTATAAGTTACGATAAGTATGTATAAAAGTAGTTGTATCTATCGCGGTAAATGTAGGCGACGTTGAAAGGCGATTTTTTGCGCCGAAAGTATTTTAGATAAATGGTAAACGCTTGTACGAACTTTAGTTCGTCACTGTACAAAAATATCGTAATATTATAGAAAGAGATCGTAAATGCTTGACCGTGCCCCTTCATGTGCGACATCTATTATTTTACGTATGAACTATTTTCAAGAATTTTTGGTAAATTTACTCGTGTTAATAACTCAAGAAATACATTTAATAATTGAAAGATATTTATTAAAAATAATTTAATATAAGATCGATATTGCATATAGGTAATATTACATCTTTAGAAATATTATAACATATTGCTGTGGCAACATAATTATTTGGAATGAAATAATTGTAATATTGCCATACGTTAGGCATTGCCAAATAGATTATGCTGTGTGCTGTTCCAGCAACATAACTAATAAAGATGATGATAATTTTTTATTATCCAGAATATATTTATTTATTTTCTTAACAGCACGTACTTTATAAATATACGTGAATTCTACCAGTGTATCTAATTTCTCCTCTCTCGTCAAATCTCTTGTTTTTGTTGTAATGTTTTATATAACGAATATATTTTTAATGCTTAAAAAAAATAAAATATTGTCCTGTTTCAAAACAAAGAAAATTCAATTAATGTTAGTATTCTATTGATATTTTGTGCTAATTCTATTCCATCAGAGACATTATATTCGCACGTAATGCTCTGATAAACTTAGAACTTCGCAATGGTCAATGTTCGGAGAAAAAGCTTGAATTTGATTACTGGCTACAACCATTCACACGTATTGTGTCCAGCATCTCAAAGTCTGCCACCCAAAAACACTTCCCTTCTTAAAAATCTAGTTTAAATTATTAATTTATAATAAGAAAATTGTTTTGAGAATTAATGATGCCTATAAAGTGCCAGAAAATATACATTTGCACGTTATATCCTCTTAACACCCACCACCATTAATAATTTCTATTTGTGTTGTTAAAACTAATGTATGTATATTATTACAGGACAATATCTATTATCCCTGTTGCACAACGTTATATTGAATATACATTTGCACGTTATATTACAATATATGCATAGCAACACTGATAAATCTTTGTTTCTAAAACTTACTTTGAATTATTGAAAAACTCTTCAAACTCCATTTTTTTATACCAAAATTATTAATAAAAGAAAATTCTTATAATGAATGAAACTTAAATACAAATAAAATTAATATGCTAATACAAGAAATAATGAACAAATACAATCGTGGTGTATCTGACCCTACGATTTTATGTCTTTTTTAAGTTGCTTATAATCTCTCTCCAAATAACTAACTAATAATCTTGTTCATTCTTGTTTTTCAATTTATATACCCGGGAAGACACGTGACCGCTCTCAACGCCATCCTTGGAACTACCATTTAAGTTGTCAGCCTGCGTCTTCAGTGAGATCTCTGCCTTCCAAATTGCCATCGTGATACGAACACACACATACGCACTTATCGTCTTTGACAGTTCCTTCACCTAAACGTCAACACACTGAGAATTGTTCGCTTATTTTTAAAAAAAGTCTTTCACTTAAATTATCCAGTATCTTCCAATGTAGGTATATTCGTATTAATATAATTCTTCCTTATATTTGTTTATGAACTTGCTTATTCATTGTTCTCCACATACTTCCTTCTCACACGCTAATGTAAACCATCATCTTCTTTTAGGTAAATGAAAATTGTGTACTACTGGAAATATATTTTACAAATAACAAAAATTCTTCCAACGTTCGCTGCCCGTACATGACGACCCATCGGACCTACCATTTCATCGCTGCCTTCGATTCAAGATTTTTCTAATGGTTATATTTTTTTAACTGTAAAAAACTACAAACGAAGTTTACATCATATTTTCTTCTTTATAGGTCTTAAAACCGTATTAATCTCTCTCTACAGTCAATGAAACATAGTGCTACACACCCGAATTCATGAATGTACTTTATTATTTGCCAGCTGTCGTTTATAAAAACACTACTGCGGATTGTATGGTCTCGGAATATTTTAACTCTATATCCTTTTTTATTATTTACTTATAAGTGAAGGTAAATTTTATTCTTTTAGCATGACTTATTTTAATTTCTTTTATAAAGTTTTTATTACCTTATGCACGTTCTCAAGTTTACATAATTTATTCAATTATATTTTTCTCTCGTGCATATCGGATCTTGTCTTCTTCATACAATTTTATTGCATTTAGATGACTAATTCTTTTCACACTTCCATCCTTAAGCATAACCCTTTCTTGATTATTTGCTTTCATTTCTCTTTTATTTTTAAACAACGGTCCATTATTCAAAATGTTCAGTGCAATTTTCACGCATTTTTTTAAAGTCAGGTTGTTTTTCATTATACACAAACCATACATCCTGTTTCTCTTTTCTATAAACGAAATATATATAGCTTAAATTCATCTTGTCTTTTATTTTGTACCTGTTTAATATCTAAATTGTTAATATATATTCATTTTTATTTCTGTGTTTTCTATACTTAAATGTATGCAACTTAGTATACTCTTATGTTGAAATCTTTGAATACAATAAAGCTGATTTTTACTGTCTCTTTTATATTATTTTATACTCAAATTTATTCTTAATGCTATTACTATTATTTTTAATATGCAAGAGACGACGGCAATATGTTCAAATTACACTGTTAACAGCATTTGTAATAGCATCTTGTAGTTCTGGTAATGTATGTAGTGGAGTCTTAAAGACCGTGTTCTTTAAATACCCAAATAGGAAAAAATCCAGAGGAATCAAATCTGGTGATCTAGGAGGCCATCTCTTTCTGCTAATCAGTCGGTTATTATTAAAATATCTTTGGAGAAATTCAATTGTAGCATGTGCAATGTGAGCGGTAGCACCATCCTGCTGAAAATAGCCAAATTGTTCTATATTGTTCTGCATTTATTGTATCATGGAAGAAAATTGGCCCTATTCTTCTTCTTCGTGATATTGCACACCAAACACCTATTTTAATAGGATGCATGTCAGTTTCAATAAAAACATGTGTGTTTACGGATGACCAGTGTCGATAATTTTGGGAATTAACATATCCATTTAGATGAAACCAGACCTCGTCTGAGAAAAATGTGATGTCCAACAAATTATCATCTGCAAGATTATTATTAAAATTGTATGCGTTTCTCAAAGTCTGTTGGCAACAATTTCTGTACAACAGATTCTTTATATGGATGTAAGTGTAGTTTTTTAGTGGCTTTATGTCATGTTCCATAAGATAGTCCTATATGAACATAAAATCAGAATTAATAAACTTTCTGTAAATCAATCAAAGTAATATTTTACCTGTCTGCGCTGATAGTCGCCTTAATGATTTCTTAACACTCACGTCCAGCCGTTGTTGAATATCTTCTAGCACTTCTCCTGTTAGTAAAGTAGGTCTACCAGAAGAGTGTTTCTTGGACATAATGCGAGTTTCTCGAAAACGACTAATACGACGGTTGACATATCTTGCAAAAATATTGGAATTCCATTTCTGGGAATCGAGTGTGAAACTGTTGTTTACATGAATCAGTAGAATATTTCCACTCTGCATTCGATAACAGTTCTCCGCTACGAAAATAAGCCTCTCAATAAACTTATCTTGTTCTTCCGTAAATGGCATTGTTGATTTAAATGCAACTTTAAAATTAAACAAAAATGATAATGATACTCGTATAAACACAAAAAAAAAACTTACAGTAACAAAGAAATGTGCCTTTTATTGCCTTGAGAAAGACAGTTTCTAATAATCAATTAAATGCAGTAAACCAAGGGAAAAAGAAACGGCAAGAAGCTTATATGACTGACAATTTCTGACAAATATGTATAAATGACAGAATATTGGAGTGACAGCCACTTTAGCAAAGTTAGATACAAGCTAAATATTCATACTACAGCAACAAACGTGTGGCAAACTCGTGTTAAAGTTGATATACCGATGAAACGGCACGGTCAAGCATTTATGACCTGCCTGTATATTACTCAATAACGTTGATTCTGAGCTTAAAAGCTTCGGTATTTTTGTGCAGACGCAGTCCCCACAATTAAAAACTAATTAATCATGTGTAAATATATTAATTATCATTTTAAAAGATATTTATTAAATTAAAGATTTGTGTTCCTTTAACGATTCCTAAAACGCCAAAGTGCAATCTTCTTCGCAAGAGTTGGTTTGATTGTCAGCGAAATGGGTAGACCACAAATAGTAGTTTACTTCACTGAAAAAATTAAGTTTAAACGAATTTCTAAGGAATAAAAAATAATTTCAAAACAACTTCACACAAAATTTTACCGGAAAGAGGTCTTTTACACTTTTTTTTAAACAGTCCAATATTTTACAAATTATATATTTAGCAGAGATATACTAGAAGTATGAAGATATTTAAAACTTATTTTGGAACAACTTTGTAGAGGAATATTTTCATTCTGACCGGAAGTAACATATTTAGTTTTATCCAGAAGCATTTGTTTGCAGATATCCAGTAAATTGTGCATACATATTTATTGGTATAATAGTATATTACATACCAAGGTTGAGAAGATGACTATTATTGCCCGAGTGGCGAGATTAAATTCCGAGGCGCGCAGCGCCGAGGAATTTAAGCCACAAGGGCAATAATAGTCTTCTCAACCGTAGTATGTATACTATTTTTTGTACCAGTAGTCTAATTGGACCTTAAAACCTTAATAATTATGAATAAATTTACTCATATATGTAAGAATGCCCTTGTAATAAAACTTCATGTAAACAAATAAGTAGGCTATATTTTGATGTTGACAAATTTGACAAATAAGTTTTGACATAAATGCTGAAACTAAAAGTCAAGTATTTATTAGCTTATTTTTCATTCCATTTATAATATCTGAAGAGTTTAGATGTACACCACCTGAGCTGAGAACTTGCTTCCGCATAAATCTAATCACTTATACATGAAAACATATACAGAATTTAAAAAATGGTATAATTCCAAATATACAGTAGTAACTTCTGAAAACGTACTTCTGGCTTATTTTCAAGAATATTCAAAAAATAAAAAAGCCTCGACTTTATGGGCGCAATATTCAATGTTGAAAGCTACACTTGGCCTAAAAGAGGATATTAACATATCAAAATATTTTGAATTATTTGCCTTTTTAAAAAGAAAAAATGAAAATTATAAGCCCAAAAATCATTAGTATTTACTCGAGAAAATTATAAAATTCCTTACTGAGACACCCGACACATGTTACATTGCAACTAAGGTAGTATGTTTATATATTAATACTTTGAAATTATTGATAATTTATATCTCTGTAGACTGCTCTTGTAATTGGTGTTGCTGGTGCATGCCGAAGTGATGAGCTGTGTAATTTATTAATTTCTGATGTCATCATGAGAGATAATTTAATTATTATTCACATCCACAATAGCAAAAATGGTACGTCTCAAAAGTTTGTAATAATGGAGCCACTTTGTAGCTAAAGGTTATATCGAAGATTCCCTAGTAAATAAAAAATATATAGCATGTATGGTACAAGATCTACCTACATCTACTTACGCAACCACACATGCAATAAATACAGGAATTTTCAATATGAATTAAATAATTATTTACATTTGTAATAGGTACGTGATATATTGATTTCATATTATACTATCATATATATTTTATGTATTAATAGACAAATGCTGACATTGTGTAATATATGTAATGTAAGTATATTAGTCCATAAGTCTGCTTACTGGTATTTCCTATATTAGGTTAAATTTTTTCTTGTAAACAAAAAAGTATTGTTAGAAAATATAAAATTAATAGCAATTGCTAAATAAACGTATATTATATTTCGGTATTGTTAACCTAAAATTGTGCCTCAGTTATTCATTTTGACGGTTGACAACTTGACATACTACTACTACTACGAGCACGAGTGCATGGTTACGGCATTCGTTTTATTTGTTTTCATTATTTCCCTAGGTCAATAATAGCCTCATTATTTACCTGTTATTAGTTCCAGGTCGAGAAATGACATTTCGTAGCGCTTTGTTATGTGTAAAAATGCTATGATTTTTTACGACTGGTACAAAAAAGTAAAAAAATTGTAATAAAGAAATTTGAAAACTCTAAATGGATGTAACTTTTTATCATCCAAGGGCATTTTTCTTGCGAATGCCCCGCAAATTATGAATTCAACACAGATTTATAAGGGGATAAAAGTATTTTAAACTTAATTTAGAACTTTTGTATAAAAAAGTCTTGTGTTAAATTTCGGACTCAACATACTAATTTTTTTTTATATTTGTATTTATATGCCAAGTTGTCCAGAAATTAAGAGCTATCGGTTTTCCCTGGATTTAAATTCAGCCGATATTGCCGTCAGCCATTAGTCAGGTATGAAAGAGTTTCGCTGCATTGCGGATTTATAATTCCATTCCCGTCTCGGTTGCTTCATCGCGTTGCTCTCGATTATTTAACTCAGTTGAAGTACATTTTCATGGCTCACCATTGGATCGAATTAATGAGGCTTTAATTTGCGCTTCACGTGCTGGTCGTCATTTCGCTTTATCGCTAATATTGTTTAAATATAAAAAGCTGCAATATGCATTTATATATAGTTGACCATAAATTGAATTATTATAATGTATAGTTTTAGCCACCGAAGCCTCATCTGAGAGCAACAAAGTTACTGTTAGAAATAGGAAAAAAGTATTTGATAATATTTATTTTCAATAGAACACACTCCGTTTTATAATATTTTACTTGTTGATTTGGTTACAACAATTTTCTTTCCGTAAAAATAATTTTAGAATCAGTTAATTAGCTAAGATGCATTGCAAAATCAATTTGAAGCCTACCGATTCGTCTCGACTTCCTTGCAATATACACCGAGAGAACAATTTATTTGTCAATAAGAAGGCTACTTCTGGTCAAATATATTCTGTATTTGGATACGGCCTATAATATAAAAAAAATATTTATTTTACATTACTAAAGGATTTATTCAAGTTCCTAAAAGAAGTTTGTTTTACAAGAGTATAATAGTATTTCTTTTCTTGAACACTATTGTAGGATTTCAGGGAACAGTTCTTTTATACAATGTAAACATAGTCTTTATATAGTAACAAAGAATTTGTTCACCACCAAGAGACATTTTATTCTCACCCACAATTTTACTAATCCATTAACTTCAACAAGTTATATTTGCCGCAAAAATGTTTTTACTATACAGGGTATATCACGACGAGATTTCGTTAGAACAATATAGAAAACTAATAAGAGTCGAGTTTTGAAATTTCGTAAATATTAGTTCCGCCTTAAGATCTTTCGATTTAAAATAGTTTTGAATTTTTGCTTCTTCCGGTTACACCGGAAACGAATATCGTTATATTTTCTGCAAAAATGTTTTTACTATACAGGGTATATCACGACGAGATTTCGTTAGAACAATATAGAAAACTAATAAGAGTCGAGTTTTGAAATTTCGTAAATATTAGTTCCGCCTTAAGATCTTTCGATTTAAAATAGTTTTGAATTTTTGCTTCGTCCGGTTACACCGGAAACGAATATCGACTTCCTTATTTTGAATGGAATACCTCATTTTTTATGATCGATTCATATTTCCAACTTAATTTTAAGGATAGTTTGTCTGATAAACTTTGCCTCTAAAGTTAGCCATTTTTGAAGTATTTCACTTTTTGTAAAGAAATTAACAGCTGCAGACTATTACTCATAACAACATTCCCAATAATTGAATGCATGCACATATTTAAAATTTTAGGTAATCATTTTAGAAAGTATACTGCTTCAAAACTTTTCAAAATAATACAGGGTGATCAGAAAACCATGTTAAACATTTCATCCAGAAAATATCAATATCTTGTTATTTTGAAATCGCAACCTACTTTTTTTTCAACTTCATTGGCGAAATTTTAGATCTAAGCTTTTTACTGATGAAGCATGGTTTCATTTAAGCGGGTTTGTAAATAAACAAAATTACAGAATTACATTGTTTACAAATAATCCAAACAATTACATCGATGTTCCTTTACATCCTGTTAAATTCGGATTATAGTTGGCTGTATTTCGTTGTAGATTAGTAGGACCAATATTTTTCACAATAACATTACTAGTCAATGATACCGAGAACAGTTATCTAGAACATATCGAGTTATAAGAATAGGTATTTAGCCAGCGCGATCATCAGACCTTACTCCACTAGATTTTTCTATTTTCAAATTGCTAAAAAATGAAGTATATAAGACAAGAATTAATAACTTAAATAATAATAATATAAATGACCTGTATTCATCAGGTCATTTATATTATTTATGTGTAATGAAATAACACCAAATGTATTGCTGAATATTTTTGACAACATGAAACGTCGTTTTGGATTACGTATTCAACAGAATGGTGACCATATTGAACACTTTTTGTAAATTATAATAAATTAAAATCTTTACAAATAAGTTATTTACTTTAGTTGTTTGATTAATATCCCATCTTTAAAGTTATTTTATTAAATAAATTTTAAATAAATTTTGACAGTTTCAAGTGGATAACCTTTATACTATTTAATCTATATCCGTTTTCAAGAATGCGGAAGATCATAATTTATAAGAGAAATTTATGGACATCTAGATGATTTTTTTTTTGAAACACACGGTCTATCAACAAGAAACATAATACATTACATGCTAAAAAGAAATTGCATTTATTGAGGATTCCAGTTCCAGAAACGCAAAACACCATATGGGGATGGTGTTTGGCAAACATTGATTAGAAATGTGATATTGTGGTTCACGCTATTAAATGCCATAGACAGTTCTAAGAATAGTCCAGCCATCCCGTTTTTATCAATTAATGCCTCTGTTATCTTCCAAATCGTCTAATATTTATAAAGCTCTGATTCTTGACCGAATGTACGGATTTTGCATGTTTGTAATATGTTGATCGATTCTGCAAATGCGATCATTCGTTTTAATACTATTTTTTCCATAATCTTCGCTCTTATAGAAATTAATACAATTGGTCTGTGATTTTCGATTTTGCATTTATCTCCTTTCTTTCACATCGTCCAAAATTTTAGAATATGCAACTAAATAAAGCTATTATAGTCATAATAGCTTTATTTATCATTGCTGGGTTGTTCTTCGATCTTTCAAGGGCCTTTGACACTGTTTGTGCGGGATTTGTGAGTGATTTGTGCATTGGGTATTCGTGGGAATATAAATGGATTAATTACCTCATTTATATAGGGCAGGTGCATGTACATACGTAGATGTAAACGGTGGGATCTCTGTGAGAAAGAGTCTGAGCCTTTGAGTGCCACAGGGGTCATCGTTTCATATTTCTATTATATATAAACGATCTGCATAACTTCATAACGACTGGTTATACAGTTAATTTTGCTGACGACACTTCGATCTTGGTGTCTTCTGTGACAGAGGATGGCATGCAGTTGATGATATATGAAGTTATAAGCGAAATGAGGAAATGGTGTGATCTCAACAACCTTATGCTAAATATGAATAAGACAACAGTTATACATTTCCATACCCGGAAAAAAATAGAGATTGTCGGGGTTACTACTAGGTTTCTAGGAGTATTTCTGCAGCCTGATCTGTCATGGGAAAGGCATGTGGAACACGTGGTCGGTAAACTCAATAGCGCGTATTACGCCATTTTGAAACTTAAAAATACTATGGATTCTCAGCAATTATTAGATATATATTATGCCATCGCGTATTCGCATCTGAGATACAATGTCATATTGTGGGACAATTTGTCGCGAGCGAATGTGAATCGCATATTTGTTGCTCAGAAAAGACTTGTGCGGCTGATTTTTAGTTTGGAAGCCATGGATTTGTGTCGTCCGCTATTTACCTTGCACAGAATTTTGACATTTCCATCTGTGTTTGTGTATAAGTGCTCTATCTTTGCTTTCACACATAAAGACCAATTTAAAAGAAACAGTGACTTTCATGATTATCCACCAAGAACAAAGGATAAGTTTAGTGTCCCGGTACATAAATAGTAATATTAAAATATTTACAAAAAAATGAAGAATCTATTGGTTGAGAGTTGTTTGTATGACTGTAGTCAATTTTTGTAATGTTTGTTTTATTTGGTTTATTTATTTGGTGTTCTTTTATTGTATGTACTGGCTGTGTGTGATATATCTTTATACATATGATGTAGCCGATATCACTATGTGATCTATGGTTAAATAAATTTATTATTGTTATTATTATTATTATTATTATTATTATTGTTATTATTATTATTATTATTATTATTATTGTTATTATTATTATTATTATTATTATTATTATTATTATTATTTTTGTCAGGGGAAATGCATTATGCACACCAAGTGCTTAGCTCGATCGCAGATTGGCATGTGGGACTTTCACCCACTAAAACCCCTCAATGCCCTCAAACAGTATCTGGAACTATTGTTGATATATCATCAGATACTGCCGGCAGCCCTATAACCCGAAACTTTCTTTCACAACTCTTTAATTAGCACGATTTTGTCTTTGTATTTCATCAGTTTCCTTCCTTGACATTAACTCCCTTATCATATTATGCAACATTGTTCATTTTTGCGACGACTCGAGCATAGTTGGTACTAGTGTATCTGGTGTTACCATATACCCCAATGTTCTTTGAGAGCTCTCCCTTATATTGTGCCACTTAGGGCATGCAAAAAGAGTGTGGTCCACTGTATCGATGTCTCCACAGTACATATATATATCAGAATCATCTTTTTTTATACGTTTTGCGAAAGCGCGAAAAGAGCCATGGCCTGTTAGTGCCTGTGTTAGAAAATAATCAACCTGACGGTGCCTACATGCAAGCCAGCCTTCTATATGCCCTATCAGGCATTTTGTCCATTGCGCTTTCACAGACTCCATATACCACCTTCTCTGCCATTCCGTTATGGTATTATTCTTGGCATCTAACACAATTTGTCTTCTGTCCTCATGCCTATTCTCATAAATATATGCCCTTTCCTTGACCATCAAATCGATTGGCACAATTCCAGTGATCACTTGCAGCGCCACCAGAGATACTGTCCTGTAGGACGAGGCCACTCGGAGGAGCATATTACGCTGACACCTCTCAAGGATACGTCTGTACTTTTGGGTGCATACTGTCTTTTTCCATACTGGAGCGCCATAAAGCACCACGTTATGGACCGCCCCACATCTCTCTTACCACTGCTTGGTCCTTTAATATTGGGTAAAAGCCTGTTTAATCCAGCAATCATTGCATCAGCTTTACTGACAGCATTTTTCACACGAGGTCCAAAAGATCCCCTTTCATCAATTTTATTAAAAAATTATTAAAAAAAAAAAATATTATTATTATTATTATTATAACTTCAACTTAATATGTCTTTGTTCCTGGCCGTATAATTTAACAAATTATAATTCATTCTTGGGACTAGCGGCCAAATTTTAAGGAAAGAAAAACCAAATTAACGTTTCGACATCTTTTTATTTTTCGATGTCTTCTTCAGAACAAAAAACTATCAGAAGAAAAACAAAGTTAGCGTTATTAATACACCTACATATACATAGTTGTTTTTTTTGATGAACATAAAACAAGTTTATGACACAATAATAAATATAAAATTTTTTTTGGTATATATACAGTTAAACAGTTTGTGATTAAGATAATTCAATGTGTGTACTTACATTAAAATTAAATTAGTTATATAATACCCATATTGGGATTTTTTATTATTTGTCCGTCTACGACTACATTTTGTCAGTTTTGTTTAAAATAATGTAACGATAATTATTTGTCACTATTGTATTGATATTTCAATACTAGTCAAATACATACTGATACATGGTTTTACTTCGACAAGGTGTACACATTCCAGATACAAACAAAAACATAGGAAAAAACTCTTTTTTAATACATTGCATGCAGGTGTTCGTTTTGTATCAATAAAGCCAGCGAATATATGTTCTATTCTTTTGTATCGGTATATTAATTTACATTATAATATATTAAAATAAATTTCAGACAGCCCGCTAATTTCTGTTCTATCGTTGACTGCATTATTATCTTTTTTTATCTGTATCATCTCTAGTACGTTTCTAGCTGTGGAGTTTTGTTCTTTGTTAAGGATACTTACGTTATTGAAGTCAAAAATATGTCCAGTAGCATTACAGTGTTTTTTTAATGAAGTTATGTTTTGGCAATATTTGTGGCCTTTCATTCTTTCAGCTAGATGTTGTTTTGTTTGCCCTATATAACTTTTTTCACAATTCCCACATGGGATTTTATACACAACATGGGTTTGTTTTTGAAGAGGCACATCATTTTTAATTTTTGTATATAGATGTTTTAAATTGTTATGGTTTTTATGTGCAATTTTTATGTTAAATGGTGCTAATACTTTTGACATTTGTTCTGATAACCCTCGTACATATGGAATGCCTACATATTTACAGTTAGTGGATTGTATTTGTTTGCTAGGTTTTGATTGTTCACGATTATAATTTTTATGTACTCTTTCTCTAATAATTTTTTTAATGAAATGAATGGGGTAGTTATTACTTTGTAAAATATCTTTGATTTTCGTTAACCTTTCTTCCCTAAATTCTGGACTGGTTAGTTTTATAACTCTATCTA
Source organism: Amphimallon solstitiale (assembly GCA_963170755.1). Classification (NCBI taxonomy): domain Eukaryota; kingdom Metazoa; phylum Arthropoda; class Insecta; order Coleoptera; family Scarabaeidae; genus Amphimallon; species Amphimallon solstitiale. The sequence continues at coordinate 233,453,049 of OY720675.1, read as the reverse complement.
CGAGAGCAACTACGACATTTTTTTTATGTGCTATAGGTTGGCACGATTTAAAATTCACATATCTGCCTGTTGACGTAGGTTTCTGAAAAAATTTGGTCTTTATTCTGTTATTACTTCGAATCAAGGTCATGTCAAGAAAATTTATACTGCACCCTTTTTCTATTTCAAGTGTAAAACTTAACCTGTTGTGGTAGCTATTGAAGCATTGTACAACATATTCTACTTTACTACCTGGTATTGCCAAAATACAATCGTCTACGTAACGTTTAAAAAATGTGGGTTTAAAATTTAATTTTGTTAATATTTCTTGTTCTAATTCTTCTAACACTAATTGGGCTATAACACTGGAAATGGGCGCACCCATTGCACAACCATATATTTGTCGATAAAACTTGTCTTTGAATTGAAAGTATGTGGTCGATAGAGTGAGTTCTAATGCATTGAGGAATTCCGTTAATGGGATATCTGTGAATTGACAAATATTAGTCCAGTTTTTTTTGACAGTGTTTTTTGCTAACTCTACTGGTATATTAGTGTATAGTGAAGTTACATCTAAGGAAATTAATTGATCATTATCCTGCAATTGTACTTTGTCAATGAACTCTTTAAACTCAAATGAATTTTTTATATAGTATTCATTTTTGTAAGTTATGTTTGTTAAAATATCAGCTAAATGTTTAGACAAATTGTACAACGGGCTTTGGATACAAGATACAATCTGTCTCATTGGGACATCTGGTTTGTGTAGTTTAGGTAATCCATATATAGTAGGTGGTAAAGAATTATTTATCTTTAACTTTTTGGCTGTACTATCTGAAATTACATTCATTCTACTCCATTTGTTGATCAAATCATTATTTTGTTTTTGAATTTTTTTTGTAGGATCAGTTCTGACTTCAACATAAGTATCCCTATCGTTTAATAACTCAAACATCTTTTTTTCATAATCAATTTTATTCATTACAACCGTTTTATTGCTTTTATCCGGTTTTACAATGTAAATATTTGGGTTTTCTTTAACAAATCTTTTTGTTTTTTTAACTTTGTCATACAAGTTGCTTTGTACATAATTACGCTTGTTTTTAGATGAATTTTTGAAATTAGTTAAAATATTACATGTCTTTGTTCTTATGTTGTTTTTTATGTCCTCTGGTAATGACTGTAAGGTTGTTTCTACATTTGCAACAATATTGTGTAGTGGAATTTGATTTTTTTTGGTGATATCTATAGCAAAACCCGGTCCTAAACTTAATATTTCCGATATATCATTCGGGATTGTCTGATTTGATAAATTTGTGATCCATTCATGATTAATTTTTTCTTTTTTTTCTTTTTTTTCCATATTGTCTGACTGCTTTATTCTTAAATTGTCTATCTTTTTTCTATGTCTCTGCTTGATCTTACAAAAATGCTTTTCATTTTCTAAGTTAATTTTTTTATTAATGCTAAATCCTAATTCAGATTTTAAAATATGATCTAAATTGCATATGTGTAATCTTATACTACTTTCTAACTTATTTATGTCTTTAACAGTATCTTTAATTAATAAATTTATAATACAATCTTTAAATAGTCTAATTTTTGAAAGCAAGGTATTATTCAATTGTTCATCGTTAATACATATATGTGCAAATTTGAAATTTAAAAAACACGGTTGTAAGCCTTCTTTCTTACAAACGGTTAAAAAACATTTTCTATTTTTAGCTATATTGAGTTTAAATTTTAACTTAATTAATTTTCTTAACTCTGTATACTCAACGCCACATTATTATTATTATTATTATTATTATTATTATTATTATTATACGAAGTGCTACCTTTTACATCCGACGAAGGGTCTATAAATACAATTTATGATAAATAAATTAATAAAAACGGAATTTGTTTATTAAAAATAACGAAACAAACGGGATATGAGAATTTATAATTCTACATATTGAATATCAAGAACTCTATTTTTCCGTATGTTATATTCGTTAACGATAAGTTCCGATTGTTATTAAATTTTACAAAAAGTACTGTTTGGAATATGATCGAATATTTCGATAATTTTTTATGAACACCTACATAATCCGTATATTCCAATAAAACGCGTAACATACATATCATGTGCTAATTTGATTTGAATCTCGTGTGTGAAATACAATTTTACTATTGCAGAATGTGACCAAAGGCTGTCAGCGTATATCAAAAAGCGTATAACGTTCATTAAGCCGAATCAAGCTCGACTAAATCATTTAACACGTTGCCTTAATTAAATCCTTTTTTTTTGCTCCTCTGACACTCTGAAATTTCTCATTACCGACCGTAAATCAAAGTAAACGCATCGAGCATTTTCCATATTTACACGTCATTCGCATACCTGTACTTACAACGCCGCTGAAAAGTATTGAGACGCATTAGTTTAACCTTTATTATTCATATCTTTTGCTCTAGAAGTGGAACTACATTTATATTAAGTGGTTTCTTAAATGTCTTAATACTACGTAATTAATATTTATGTCCTCTTATATCTCATGGGTATCAATAACTTATTTAGTTTAACTCACATATAAGAACAATATTCTAGGTAAATTAAACTTATATTCTTTCTTGGGTGTGTGGTTTTCCTTTTAATTAAAACTAACACATTTTACTAACGTTTCGATGTATTTAACATATTTTTCAAAGGTCATGAAACATATAACTATAAAAAACATTACAAACTATCAGTCTACGGTACAACATGATTTATACTAACAATAATTAAAATTATTTTTATGTATGGCAACGGGCAACCTACCTTAAAATTCGTTTCGTCAATCATTAATATTTTCTTTTAATAAAAATGTGAAAACATTTTGTTTTCTAATACATTTTTAACGTGCTTATTGTTTTTCTTTTTACTGTGTAAAAATAAATATTGTAACGTTTTCGGGTTCCAATAAACAACTCGTGCAATTATTTATTTAAAACAGTCTGTATATTTATATACTTAAAATTATATAACAATATAATTATAAAACTAACTTATCACACTTAAACTACTATTAATAAATTAATATTAACACTTGTATTTATTCAGTTCTATTACTAATATCTCTGTCCGTATTTATACAACACTTCTATTTATTTACACGGCACTACTATATTTATTTATTTGGCTACCACGCACTCGAGACTGAGCCCCGCAATGAATCCCGTAATGAATGAATCCATCGGTGACCCAGTCGCCTTATATACCTGCATGAAATGTTCTCGAAAAGTACCAGTAAGTTCGGTAATATACCAGTGGAAACCTGGACTCTTCCTTGCTTACGCCGTACATCTGTGAGATGACTCACTGCATTTACGATATTTACAGGTCGCGCCGAGATGATTTATAACCCTTTTTTTTTTAACGTCGCCTGGTCTGGCTGATACATATTTCGTTACAATATACAGGGTTATTCACGCTATACGGCACGGAATATTGTGGCCAAAATACGTGACTTTCAAAAAGTTTCACTTTTGGGATATATGGGGGTCTATTATAGTTACTTTTTAAAATTATTTTCATATTATACAGGGTGTTCCAAGAGCCCTAAAAGTATCAAAGTTGTGTTTTTTTAAATGGAACCCCCTGTATATTATTGTATTTTCGGATTCTCCGATCAAAATAAGTGTCTGTTTTAATAAGGTTTACAATACCTAAACCTTAAGGTTTTTTAAATAATTTGAATTTTGCCAAAATCTAACCTAATTTTCATGTTTCAAATACTTAAGAAGTATTTAAGTTATGTAAGCGAAATTTACAGCGAAGTGTAACAATATATCATATTTTATATCCCAATCACAATAAACTTGCCATCTTATACAGGGTGTCCAAAAATTAAAATTAATCAAATAAGAACTTTAAGTGGCTATAACTTGATTAATTTAAATAGAACGCCATATTTTTTAACTTACCAGGAAATGTACTTTTTAATTACCTATCGAATGGTATTAGGGTGTTCTATAGCTAAGTCTTCGCGTTTTTACAGAATACGCCAAAAAATCGTTTTTTGCACCATTTGGTGTTTTTTAAATAAAAGTTCTAATGTATCTAGTTGCCTATGGTATTTAGAAATGTCACATAAATTCATTTAGTCTGTCAGTTTAGTCTGCAAAGTCTGTTTTTGCTATAGTGGTATTATTTTTTGTAATTGTGGAAGTTTAGATCGTTATTATTTGAATATTGTTGTGGTGTTGCTTAGTCAAAATGAAGATTTACCCAAAAGAAGAGCGTATTGATATGATTTTTATCCTAGGAGAATGTCATCAAAATTGTTTATTGGCTTCTTTGAGAGATTATTAAACCAGTTTCAGGAAAGTGGAAGTGTCAGTTATAAAAAACCCATTACAAGAAAACCTGTCACTGAAGATGAAGAAAATGTTTTTACGGTAGTTGGTTCAGTTATCGAAAATCCCAATGTTAGTCAAAATCAGATATCCGAAAATACTAACATTAGTCAAGCAAGTATTTCAAGAATTCTTAAAAAACACAGATTTCATCCTTATAAAATCCAGCTCTGCCAAGAACTTTATGGAAATGATTTTGACAACCGAACTGAATTTTGCATGTGGGTGTTAGATAAAGTGGCAGAAAATAAAAACTTTTTTGAAAATGTGTTATTTAGTGATGAATGTATTTTTCATAACAATGGTCTCGTGAATAGACACAACTTCCATTATTATTCTGATTCGAATCCGCATGAATACAGAGTCATGAGAAATCAGAATAGGTGGTCCGTTAATGTGTGGGGTGGAATACTGGGCCAATATTTAATTGGACCCTATTTTTTTGAAGGACCTTTAAATGGTATGATGTTTCTCGATTTTCTTTTACACCAACTTCCAGTATTATTAGAAGAAGTCCCTTTAAACATCAGAACAACCATGTGGCTTCAACTGGATGGAGCTCCGCCTCATTATCATCGCGAGGTTCGGCAATTTTTAAATGCCAACTTTCAAAACAGGTGGATTGGAAGAAATGGATTTCAAAATTGGCCCCCCAGATCCCCGGACTTAACTCCACCAGATTTCTTTTTATGGGGATACATAAAAGGAATTGTCTACAATACGCCTCCGACAACACCACACGATATAAAAATACGCATAAGAGACGCTTTTGAAACTGTAACCCCGCAAATGTTGTCCAGAGTTAGCAGTGGTTTTGAAAAAGAATATGTAAGTGTCTGGAAATGGACGGTCGACATTTCGAACATCTGTTATAAATATTTTGCTTCTGTTTTATGTTATCGTTGATATGTTATTACCATTATTGCTGTTATAGCCTGTTAGATTATAAATAACGTTCCAAGTTTCTGAACATTTGTAACGATATTCGTCATTATTATTCTTATAATTGTAAATTATCTGACATTTCTAAATACCATAGGCAACTAGATACATTAGAACTTTTATTTAAAAAACACCAAATGGTACAAAAAACGATTATTTGGCGTATTCTGTAAAAACGCGAAGACTTAGCTATAGAACACCCTAATACCATTCGATAGGTAATTAAAAAGTACATTTCCTGGTAAGTTAAAAAATATGGCGTTCTATTTAAATTAATCAAGTTATAGCCACTTAAAGTTCTTATTTGATTAGTTTTAATTTTTGGACACCCTGTATAAGATGGCAAGTTTATTATGATTGGGATATAAAATATGATATATTGTTACACTTCGCTGTAAATTTCGCTTACATAACTTAAATACTTCTTAAGTATTTGAAACATGAAAATTAGGTTAGATTTTGGCAAAATTCAAATTATTTAAAAAACCTTAAGGTTTAGGTATTGTAAACCTTATTAAAACAGACACTTATTTTGATCGGAGAATCCGAAAATACAATAATATACAGGGGGTTCCATTTAAAAAAACACAACTTTGATACTTTTAGGGCTTATGGGACACCCTGTATAATATAAAAATAATTTTAAAAAGTAACCATACTAGACCCCCATATATACCAAAAGTGAAACTTTTTGAAAGTCACGTATTTTGGCCACAATATTCCGTGCCGTATAGCGTGAATAACCCTGTATATTGTAGGAAATTATTTTACTTTAACCTACACGTTCACGTGTATACCGTATGTGTCAATTTTCATTAGGTATAGGGATTCAATGTTTACGTGCGATTTATACGTATACAAGTAATGCGTGGCAACATGGCACCCCTACTGTCCGTCACCAATCCCGGCAACAATCGACATCACAACGATTTTCTCTTCCTACTTCACTCCACCAGATTTTACATTCAATGTTTAGCTGCGAACACGTTGCGATCTAGTCTGCAATAAAAGCCGTCTTATTACTGGAACAGGAAACATCAAATGGCCGCCGCGATCTCCTGATCTAGTAGTTTATTATTATTTTCAGGATCCTTTTTTATTTACCTTATTTTTAATTTTATTAGAATTACGCTTTCGTTTGTGTTATGCAGCGTGAACGTAGCTTAATAATTCTCTGCATTTACTGAAAGGAAAAAGAAAAACAAATCCTTGCAACTCGTAAATATTATTTCTGAACGCATTACAAACACCCAAGCCGGTGGTCGAATAGTTACTGCTAACCACGCTAACTTTTACATATTTACGAGCATGCATCGGCCGTGTTGGCATTGGAAAGGAAACAAGGGGTACTATGTTGCCACGTACTGTATAGATTAATCGCCTATGGCTAATGAAAATTGACACATGCTGTATATTCAAATATAATATCTGCATACATGGATTACCTCGAGTTGTCTTTCCTAAATGTTCTTGTTACTATTTTTTATTGTTTTTTATTATAATTTGTAAATATTGCAACGAAATATGGCTAAGAAAAAACATGACGTATAAAAACGAAATGTAAATGGCCATAAATCATCCCGACACGACTGGTAAACATCGAGAAGCGGTGAGTCATACACTTACGCATGGTACTGTCGGAAGCGGAATGTTATGGAACGTTCTTGTCGCTTCGAGAGAAGTACGGAGTCTGAACGAAGGCTTCGAGATGTTTGGCATGTGTATATGAGGCGACTGGGTCACCGATGGGGAATAATTCGGGATTAAGAACGTCCGTAAGAAGTAGCCGACGCGTGGGAACAGTAGAAATAAATAAATAGTTCTTTAAGTAGTGCCGTGTTAAATAAATACAAGTCGTACGATACAAATAAATATAGTGCTGCAGTTTTTATGTAAATATTACCGTGTCATATAAACAGTAGTAAATAAATACGTGTGTTAATTTTGATTTATTAATAGTAGTTTTTAAGTGCATTACATTTATTTCACATTTTTATATTTAGATACGTTAGTTTTATGTTTTTATATTGTTATATAATTTTAAGTGTGTGAATATACAGACTGTTTTAAATAAATAATTGCACGAGTTGTTTATTTCGAACCCGAAAACGCAACAATATATATGTTTGTTTATTCTTTTTTAAAAGTTTATAATATGCAAGGATTCAAATAAAAATTCAATTCGAAAAGAGGCTATTTTGTCATATATTTATTGCTAATTTTGTATTATTGAGTGGTATAAATTTGATAGATTTGCAATGTCTGATCTATCATTTATTGAGAATTTTTGTTTTTTAATATGAATCATTTCTAATATATCTCTTGCTTTTTGGTTACGTTCCTTGTCCACAATTTTCACCCGATTGAAATCAAATTCATGCCCAGTATTAGTAGTATGTTTTTTCAATGCGGTGTTGTTTTTACAGTATTTGTGGCCATTCATTCTCCTTTTTAGGTGTTGTTTTGTTTGTCCGCTATAAACACCTTCGCATCCCTTACATGGTATTTGATATATTAGGTGTGTTTGTTGATCTTTCGGTATTTTAGCTTTTTATTTGCGATTATGATATTGTATGGTTTAAGAATATTTTGTATATTTTCCGATAAATTTTACACATATGGAATGGCTATGTAATTTTTGTTATCATTGTTGTTATTATTATTGTGTTGTTTGTGTGGATTATATGATATGTATGTCCTTCTTTTAATAATTTTATTAATTAATTATTAATCTATGGGATAATTAATGTTAGTTAGCTATCGTTTAACTTTATTTAATATTTCGGTTGTGTAAATTGGGGATGTTAATTTTATTGCACGATCTACTAAATTTATGATGACACTTTTTTTATGTGTAAAAATTAAGTGTGCAATGAATTTTGAACTAAGATTATTAAATTCTTTTATTACTTATATCTTCAATACTCACGAAGATAAGTATGTATAATTGATAATTTCGGCAATTTTCTTTTTTTTAAAAATATTTTATTGACAATAAATGTTAAATCTGAAAATACTATCAAATACTCCTCAAATTTCTTAACAACTTTTATAATTTAGCTGATCTTGTATCTTAAATATTATATAGGGAAATAGAAAATGGTCACCTGTATATAAATATAGTGTATTCTATAATCAATTTTTGTACAAAGAAACCGGAAACATAATTTTCCAGCTTGACTATTCGGTAATACGTTCGCGACTGGAAGGTAACTCACTGAAAAAAAAAATTCCAGCACAAATAAATTGAATGCCAGCAGTACTGGCGGCGCCTCGACGGCTAACTTCGTCGTTTCTGCATCGGACCAGTTTAATCGTCATCGTTCTCCACGTTATTTGTATAACTGAACCACATTCATTACGTTCCATATTGATCGTGGCGGCTTACGCTAGGCCATATCACAATGTGCAACACTCCGGTCTTTCTAACACTGTACATATCATATACGTGCACTAGATATACGAGTGTAAAATGCGATTGTTTCTGACGATTCTGACTGATGTCGAAATTGGTTCGGATAGCATGAAAATTAGGAAGTTACAGATGTACTGACTGCATACATAAACTCATTTTGGAAGTCTAAATTACTTTTATTGTTCCTCAATTATATAATGACTAGCGAACGGCATTCAGGGGTATATTGCAGGATTGGACTTAAATAAATAATGTAATTCGAAATTGGGCACAGCAGTAGATGATATGTGTGTGTTAATGTAGTTGCATCTATGGCGGCAAAGCTAGGCGACGTTGAAGGGCGGACTTTTGCTCCGAAAGTATTTTAGTTAAATCGGACGCTATGTGTGTAGCGGATTGATCTATTGCTTTCTTTTGTTAATTACATGTGTTCTATTGCATAAATATGCCCGGTGCATATCCGTCGTGAGATAGTATTGAAAGGTAATTAAGAGAGTTCCCTGCACTAGAATTCGACGGTATTCAACTCCAGTAAAAAATGTGCAATGAATAACTGTCGTGGTAAGTGAAAACGCGCGTGGTAAAACATGTGTCGTCGGATACACATAAACGGTAAATATAGTGACTTGCGTGTGCCCACGGCACCCACATTGAGAAAATATTATTTGTCCCTGCTGTACGATAAAATTAAGTTCCTTAACGTCAGTAGATGATACTAATGACGTTTAGGGACGCAATATTGCAAATATTTTGGTTAGAGTGATGGACAGCGAAACGATAGTGTCTACACATCTGTTTGCATCTAAGAGACTCTGAAGAACTAATGCAGAATCCATATCACATAACGTGACTTCTTGATTGAAATCGATATGGGATGAAAAGGACGATAAAAATAAAGAAAAACCGTTATTATTTGTAATAGACGCAGGTGCATATATGAAGGCGGCTGATCGGCTTTATAACAAACGTATAGTAGTATGACGCATACATACATATTTTGCACACGTTCTTCATTGAGTCAATTCAATCCGAAATTATCTGGGGTAGCTGCTAATAATGTCAAAGACAAATTTCAAGTAGTTCTAAATGACAATTCAGGAATTCGTACTGTATGCCGAATTATTGACTTGCTTACTGGTAATATAGTGGATTTTTCGAACCATGAATAAATGTGGCGGCACTAAAATACTTCAATTATAAAATTGTCTTCATCACTGGAAAATTTACTATACAACTGAATACTGTATAATTTAAAATTATTTAAGTGTGATGCAAGTCTTAGAATGGATATTTAATGACTGGAAGTCATATAGCTCCATGGAAAATCCTATTATATGCATGTTCAGATTTCTACGTTGGAATTTTAGATGCTTATTTTCAATTGTAGCGGGTATTATTCTCGGTTATTGTTGCGGGGCTTACGTGGAGCTTTTTTAAAATTAAACTTTTAAATGAGGCCATATGGTTATTGTTCAGCTTTTCTATTGACTTAAATAACGAATAGCACAGAAGATTTTAATAGGAGGATGTAGATCATAATAATGAGCCGCTGTAAGCACGCTGCTTTTCTTTTTTCTTTTCTGTTCGGTGAGATGACGTATTTCGTATTTCAGAAAGAAATGTCCCACAATAAAACAGAACATGTGTATTGTGTATACCAGTTGCATTAATCATCATACACAAGAAAGAATCGATACATCTTAAACTCTTCATTAGAAATTTATTATTTGATTAAATCCCTTGTATTTAAATAAAACGACGTTATTACATGTTTTATGATATATTTATTATAAGACGATTCTAATAATATTATATTATATTATATTAATAATAGTACAAAATATATAAAAATTTAAGGCTACTATGCCAAATAATAAAACCATACAACTTCAAAAGAAGTAACCAAAATAATAGTATCCTTAAATTTTTATATACTAAACTTAAAGATCCTACTCCACCCCTTAAAAAGTCACACGTAGTATATAGCATCCCTTGTGAGGCACGTGACAAAATTTATATTGGTCAAACTAAACAGTTACTGGAAGAAAGGATTAAAGGACATAAATATGCCAAAAATTCCACGGCTTTAAAAAAGCATCAAACAAAGTTAAACCATAGTTTCAATTTCACAAATACTAAAATTTTAGCAAAACAGACGAATACAAAGGCAAGGAATGTTCTCGAGATGATCCACATAGTACAACATAACAATGCAGTAAATGATAGAAGTGAGATCGATGATCTTTCAAAATTTTATTACCCGCATATTGTCATACAGTAAATATCCTTTCTTGTGTATTTGAAAATAACAACTTTAATATTCATAAAAGAACAAACTAAAAAAACTTAAACTTTATATACAAAAATAGACATACACTTAAAGCGATGTTAAATACATAAAACTAGCATCAAGCAAACACAGAAATTTAAAACGTATAAAAGATTTAAAATTATTTCAATTATGAAAAGAAATAAAAAATATTTGGTTTCCACTAATAATATAAGAAACTATAATAAAATGTAGGAAAGAGTATGGATTTAATTACCTCTTTAAAGTGATATTTCCTTAGAAATTACTTTGGTAAATCCACTGTTTTCATTACATTAAAAAAATTTAAATTTATTAATACAGTATAATTTTTATCCGTTTACAGATTTCCTTTATTTTTTAAAATTTTAATTTTAATGGTTAAGTTATTTCCTTCATATAGAAGCTCAAACAAAATTGAAACATAACATATATCAATAACCTCAATTAAAATTTTGAGTTTATATTTACACAGATCATTAATGCATAGCCTCTTGATAGCACAGTCTAAAAATGAACTCACAGAATAAACTGTTTTTCATTGTATATTGAAAATGTAATTCAAACACATACAAAAAGGCAGGCAAAATTCCTAAAGAGATTGCAAGTTTTTTGAAATTGCCAAATGCAGAATTGTTTACAGGGCACTGGTTTAGAAGATCTAGTGCAACACATTTGGCAAATCATGGTGGTGATTTGTTGACCTTAAAAAATCATGGGGGTTGGAAGTCCTCAGCTGTAGCCGAGATTTATATTGAATCCTCCTTAAACAAAAAGATTAAAATATCTCATATGCTTGGCTCTCAAAACAATACAAACATTCCAGGATGTTCAAACGAAACCACCACAGTAGAAAGCAATAATAGTTTTCATCAAAATATTGTATCAGCAAGTACGAGTGGTTTGCCTGGTGTTACTATAAATGCCCAAGATACATCTCATGTATCTATTAACGTATACACTAACTGTACAATTTAAAAACATAATTAAAAATAAAATATTTGTTCAACAATGGATCGTTGAAACTTCATTTTATTTATTTATTTTGCCGATAGTGCTGTATATCTAAAACTTGAAAAATGTTCGATGAACATCGTTCGAACAGATTATTATAGTTATAAAATATTTTACTTCGTTTCATTTTCAGAGATATTTTGCATATTGTACATTGAAAATGTAGCTACCATTTTGACTTTTTGACATTATGCTTACAAATTATATGTAGCCACCCTCAAACTAAATTGAACTATAATAATATATATATATATATATATATAATGTATAAACGCACAGTGTGCGTTTATAGCGTTGTTATGACACCAGATTAGAAAAAAAAACTTAAGGGTCCTCGCTAGTGGATCTGTCAACAATGGCAAAATAGCAGATTTTAGAATCCAGATATTTTTGTTGATTTTAAAGATGGAGAAAACCTTTCAACATCAACTTATGAAAAATTTAGTAATCTACCCGGCTGAAGAATCAAATTTAGAAAAAAATTAACGGATTAATGAAAATTAATTAATATGTCAAAATATTAGAAACCAGTTTTCTCAAAAATCCTTCATAGGAGATTTGTTTGCTTGGGTTTACGTTATAAATTGAATAGAAAGCTACCAGGCTGTGCACTTATTTTTTGTTCAACTATTCTTTACTTAGTTTAAAATTAATATAAAATAAATTAAAATTAGGCAACCCACATTACCATGAATTGTTATTCTGCTATAAATATTTCCCGCAGCTACAAATCTGTAAATAGTTGGTCATAAATGAATTTTTATTCGCTTAGATATTGAGTTATTATTTCAAATATTTATTATATGTTCCCTATGTGTAAAAGTACTCGGACATCCTTGGCTTATTAAATTATGTGCTATGCAACCAATATTACATTTCCCATTCACTAGCGAGGACCCTTAAGTGCTCAAATTTTTAAAACCAAACACTAAATTATATTGACAGATATTGGATGGATTACTTTAAATGTTTCCTTAGCAATCCAGGTTCAATGTCGCTGTACAACAGCCTACTAATTTAAAACTTCAAATTTCACATCGACTGATATTCTGACTTTAATATATTGTAACAATATGTTTGTTTCAATATTAAATCGTCGTTTTTTCGTCACAGAAAAAATAGTGTGTTATACACGGGTAAAGATATTAGATTTTAGCTCTCTACCGCAACCTCGAGCTAAAATCTAATACTTTTTCCCTTATGTAATAAATAACTATTATTATTAAAAACTACGTGTAGTGTGACTACTGCAACTATAAATAGCACAGTCTGGTGTATCAAACGGAATTAATGAAAAACTAATAAGTGAATTCAAAACACGGTCGAAATGATAACTGTCAAAGTTGACTTGCATGTGCTTACTGCGCAATGACAGCAGTTAGAGTTCAAGTGAACATACCGATATGACTGTCGAAACCAAAACAAATGTAGTAGTAACCACGATACACTAAATACCGGTATGCTCGCTTAATCTGTCAATGACGTCATTGCGAAGCAAGTCAGATTGACAGTTTTCATATCGGCTGCATTTTGACACAGTTTTTAAGTTATTTTATCGTTTTTTTTTAATTGTATTCTATTTAATATGCCTGGTTGTGCTGTGTACGCTTGTCGTAAATACAATAGAAAAAGTAGAGATAGGCAGGTTAAATATTACAGGTTTCCTAAGGAAGAGACGGTGCGAAATGTATGGTTAATTGCGTGTAAATGGCAGGATTTAATAAATTTGAAATATGGTTTTCCAGAAATTAATAATATAAGGAATTATTGAAGTACTCAGGCAAAGTAATATTTTTGAATGCAATCATAATTATTTAATATGTTAACTTTTTTTGTATGTGTTTGAATTACATTTTCAATACACAATGCAAAACAGTTTATTCTGTGAGTTCATTTTTAGACTGTCCTATCAAGAGGCTATGCATTAATGATCTGTGTAAATATAAACTGAAAATTGTAATTGAGGTATTTGATACATGTTTCATTTAGTGAATAAAATCATTGCCAAAATGTAAATAAATATATGTATTTAACATATATTTTGAAGCATATAATATTTTATTTTGCACACATGTAAATCCTATTTAGCGAATCGCATAGATCTGAAGTGTTCGATATTGGTAATGTACGGCTACATCACTTTCAATAGAAGGGTCTCGGGTAATCGAAGAGAAAACCAACATTTCAATGAAGCAAATACAACTTTGCTAGAGTTGATATGTTTAATATACATATTTTACAAGTATGTTTTCAAAAATTATAAATTACCCACCGAAATAGAAGAGCATAAAGCTAACTTCAAGCCATAAATTAATCTTGATTCTACAGTCGAAAGCAAAAAAAAGTAGACAAAAATACAGGTTTCTGTTATAGACTTTCTCAAAATGATTAGTGTGATACCGACTTCAAAGTTATTTGTCGAAATTTGGTTATCTATCAAAATTGACAACCTTACAGTTGATATTAAACTATTATCAAAATGCCTTCCATAAATGAAGATAATAAAGTCAGTGTTATTGCAGATTCTGAGTAATGGTTGCAAAATACGTGAAATTGTGGAAAGGATATAATATGTTATGGGAAATAGAAGGAAACTTAAATTTAGAGACTTATATCAACATTCTAAGTATGTAATGTGATGTTGCCTTCAGTAGAGCTATTTTTTCCAAATCGCAATTTTATAATTCAACAGGATAACTGCCCCATCCATCGGGCAGAGTGAAAACATGGTTCAGAGAAAATAACATTTTCCGCCAAGAAGTCCTGATTTAAATATTATCGAAAATGTGTCAAAGAAACAAAGAAATTAAATCGAAGACCTTAAAATAGACAAGAACTGGTAGAAATAGTTCACACAGCATGGAAGAATGTAAATCAAAATATTTGTACCAACCTTTATAACTCTATTCCAAATAGATTGCAAGAAGTTTTAAACAAAAACTAGTCTATAACCAGATATTAAAGCATATATTTCATCATGATGTTTCTTAATTATTATTTTGATTTGTATTAATCAGATAGAAGACGTTTTGATAATTATTTGATTTGGCATAGAATAATGACTTGACACTAATAACAAGTAAATAAAGCCAGGTTTACAAAGTACAAAATTTCTTGTCTACTTTTTTTTGCTTTTGACAGTACATAGATCAAACAATAATAGTAGTGACGTATTTCAAAATTTTACTTTTATCTATATCATGCATAACAAAATTTGTAATTTGAAGAAATTTTATTAGATTGTTTTTGTTTGATAAAAACACGGTGTGTTTGAACAGAATACAAATGTTTATAAAAAGCAGATCATATATTATAAGTTGCTTAAGAAAGATACCATGGAGGTTAAGGATAAATGTTTGTAGAAGGTGTAGGAATTCTAATTATGGTTGCTAATATAAAAAACGACTTTGATAGTTTAAAAGTTTATTTCAATTCAGTTCGAGTCAATGCTTTTAAAACTATTAAAGAAAAAGCTATACAATTCTGTATCAAATTGAAATCTAAATACTATTCTCACTATACCCTTGTCAATATATTAACGAAAATCAGCCTGAAATAGTTAACAATAAATTATGCAATAAATTAAAAATTCTTAATAAGCAAAAAAAACTACGTATGTTGCTAAGATATATAGAAACCTCAAAATACTGTATGAATGTTTGCAGATGTACAAATGTGTTGCTCTTGATGTGAGTCTTGGAAAAGGTATTGAATCAAATAATTCACTTTCATAGGTTATCAGGAAGCATTGGACACAATAAAATCTTCAAAATCAGTCTATGTCGATGTTTCACACATTTTGCTGCTCGATCCTAAAGTACTTTGACGATCTGTATATGTTTTACCAAAGCATCTATTTCTTGCTTTTTAAAGATTTTCAAATCATTGTTTATTGCTTTAAGCTGTTTTTTCTTTAAATCTGGGAACTGCATCTGAATTTAAATCTCTGAATGATTTACTGGAAAATTGCAGTAATTCTTGTTGGAGTGATGTGTGAAAACATGTTGGCTTAAAATGAACGGAACAGATACATGCTAAAATAAGTTGATTTTTTTATTAGGAACAACGATAAAATCAGATTTCTGGAAATACCATTTTTCAAATTTATTAAATTCTGCCATTTACACGCAATTAATCACACATTTCGTACCGTCCCTTCCTTGGGAAACCTGTAATATTTAATCTGACTATCTCTACTTCTTCGATTGTATTCACGATAACCGTACCTATACAGCACAACCAGGCATATTAAATAGAATATAATTTAAAAAAAAACGATAAAATAACTTAAAAACTGTGTCAAAATGCAGCCGTTACGAGAACTGTCAATCTGACATGCTTCGCAATGACGTCATTGACAGCTCAAGCGAGCATACCGGTATGAGTGTATCGTGGTAGTAACTTAATACATCGAATAAAATCGCTCTGCCTTTGATTCATCATTTATTATTTATTTCACTTTGTGACACTGTCAATGTATTATATATAAAAATCGCTTATATTATCCAGAATATTACAATGAAGACATTATTTATCCATGTATTTATCATTCTGTCCTTGATACTGTTGAGTGAAGAAAGAACGGTCCGCAGAGACGCCGAAGAAAGTGACACAGATGACACAGATGATGATGCTGAGGATGACGAAGCGATTGATTACACCTATATTGTACGTTCGGAAAATGATAGTAAGAATTACAGTGGTCTATTAATACAAGACAACGTTGTAGCGTCAGTAGTCATAGGAAGTACTCAGAATGTGGAAGTGTGTCAAATAGAATGCCTAGAGGTGGAATTATCGGCACGATCGGAAAAATTCATGTACTGGTTTATAAAAAATGAGACTATACCTGGCCCAGATAACTTTACAGACCCCATTGTTGACGGTAACTGCGTGGCAAACGTGGATTTTAGGGAGGTATCCTTTCAGAAAGTAGACAACAAAACTGTTTGCAGTTTGTGTGTCAACGGCGATGCGATAATATGCAAGGATGAGGCGGCTGGAATTATATTGGGAAACAATACGGAAGGACAAACATTTTACTCTGTGGAAGGTCTTATCAGCGACTATAAACGAAACATGCAGAATGGTACTGAGAAAACGTTAACAAAAAAGAAGTTAATAAAACCGAAATCACCTAAAAAAAAGAAAAAACGAAAATTGCGTCCCGGAAGAAAAAGAAAATGGCATGTCCCTATTAAACGGTCGTCGAAGGATAAAGATAAAAGCAAGGCCACAACTTCCACATTATCAGCCACTGCAACACTCCTATTGTTACTTACATTAATTCAGTAACATAATCGTTATTTTTATATTACTTGCGTTTGTTGTGCTGAGTTGTTGTTGTTCATATCTCATTAGGTGTGATTTTTGATGTTGTAAAAATTAGTTATTAAAATGTTAAGAAAATAAATGTTTTAACA
The DNA here is from genome assembly GCA_963170755.1 of Amphimallon solstitiale. Taxonomy (NCBI): domain Eukaryota; kingdom Metazoa; phylum Arthropoda; class Insecta; order Coleoptera; family Scarabaeidae; genus Amphimallon; species Amphimallon solstitiale. The sequence continues at coordinate 233,435,588 of OY720675.1, read as the reverse complement.
ATGTTCTTGACTTGTCATAAATGGGTGACGGCGGGGATAAAACTGTTGAGACCGAAATGTCGGATCACATGGGTGTTCTCGTGGAATGTTTTCTGCCTTTAACCATAACGGATAATACTAATAGTGAAGTATACAAAACAATATTTAGTAAAACGAATATTACTCTGTTTATCGATAGTTTTGGCAGTGAATCATAGGGTGGACTGTATCGTTATTAGACAAAGGCCAACTGTATCTGCTATCTCTGCGCGATATAAGGCACATAACTTCGATTTACATTGATGAATTTGATTCTGGTAACCTCAAAATATTGATCCTTATGTAGCACCATCTAGTAGTATCCAAGAGAAAATTTTTATTGAAATAAACTTTAAAATAATTAACATCCATAATTTTAAAATTATGAAATAGGACGAAATAAAGTAAAAAAAAGTATTGCTGGGAATGAAGTTGTTGGGTAGTGTTAAGAATAACAATTTTACTTACATTTCGAAGTTTTTATAAAAATTCTAAAGGAAACACTAATTAGGGTTCAATTGCGTTGTAAAGTGCTTGTTTGGATTTTGTATGTGACTTCTTGGATTTTAAGAAACGCTGCGATACTAACGTAATCGACGTTTTCAACTGTATTGTACTGGATCGCAATATTTGCCTCATAGAATATTCAACCACTCTAGCACTGGTAGTATTATTTGCACCTCCTTTAAGCCTAACATGTGGAAATATTTCTTCTACAGAATCGCAACTAAATGATCTTGTTAAGAGGGGCGTTTACCTATCGAAAATTAAGGCATCGCCGTTTCGCGTTTTTTAAACTCATTTTGTAATTTTAGAATCTCAAATTTGGGTTAGTGATGCAAAAGGCATAAACTTATGTCAAGGTCAGTTTTTGTACTAATTTATTTTCTTAAGAAACTTATGTGTTTTAGAAATAACCACAAAAATGCATGGATTTGATTAATGTCTACTAACTAAGGCTGGTACACAAAAGAAGAAAAACGACCTTTACGCGCCAGCTGCACATTTGATGTACGATATAAAGAAAAAATAAAATTTATGTAACTATTTTTAAAGATAAAAAACATTAAACAGTAAACATTGTAACACACATTTTACACGAGGTTTTTCGCGTCGTCTATCCCCACTTTACGGTATCTCTACCGGTCCTAGCGAAAACGAAAATCTATCAGAATCGGTCGGCTATTGCAGACTTAAATGCGAGTGACAGTTTAATTACAAACTGTCACTCGCATTTAAATGTCATATATACCTATACCCTGTCTCAGAATAAGAAGGAGTGATTCAAATATCCCGCCAAAACATGGAACACATAGCTTAAAATTTAGTAGACAATTTGATATGACATCATGACAATTGAGGTTAGAAGAACTGTATTATTTTTAACTAAGGATTTGACTGTTTTGTGTTTCATTTAATACTTTCGTTAAAATAGATGGATGGATTCATTCTACCAGTCGAAGCAGCAATACGAGTGCACGGCAATTGGAAACAGGAGAGTAAAGTGATAAACACAAGTACTAGGTGCATACATCTATAATTTGATGAATACAAATTTCTTAACATTCAAATCTGTTCATTCTAGTTTTACAAAAAAAAAAAATTCGAAGAATCTATGGATAAAGATATAGGCCCAATTTACAAATGAAAGCATAGACTTTGTTCTGAGCGTTTTGTGGAGAACTGCCGTTAGAAATATATAATTACTGCATTTAGTGAATGTGCTATATCAACATTTAGTGAATGTGCTATATCAACATGAAAATTGTGAATCAAGTCTATTTATTATTAAATAATTGTATCAGAGAGCAAGAATGAATCAAACCTTTTATCTTTTATCAAAATGTCCTTAAGAACTTGCAGAAAAGGTTTTGCTTATTAGTTTCAATTTTAAATATCAATAAAGAACTTTTACAGATAAATCATTCGTATTACTGCTACAAACCTTGAGGAGGTAATTCAAGCAACTAGTCTTGGAAATGTGAATCTTACATACAACAGTAATAAATAGAAAAATTTTATCGGCTGAAGTTGTTTACACGAACTGCAAAGATAATTACATATACCTACACATTATTAATTATTATTCCCTATTAACATTTATTTATTATGAAAATATATAAAGTATAACAAATATTTATTTCTAGTATATATTGGAAATTAACAATAATTTAGTTTTCACATCATGTTAAAAAGATTCAAAATTTACATGGTCGGCACAATTTTCCAAATACTTATTGTAATATTTGTAGTAATTGCTTCTGTCAAAAGTTTTCATATAAGTGATATTCTGAAAGGCGATTTTTTTGAAGCAACTTCATCTTATGTATCAATTCAGATCCTATATGAAGTATTCTTAATTGCCTATCTTTATCGGTATGGCTATTTAATCCTACAGGTTTTCATCAAAGCTTGTCGTGCACTCATTATACTTGTGGCAATCCAAACTTTTTCCCATATTCTTCATTAGATATTTTCACCTTTTTCTATTAGTACAGGTTTCTTTACGTTTGACATATCTGAAATATAACATGTATATGAACATGTGGTAATATAATTAGTATTTAATTAACACTTACTTGAAATTAATGAGTCAATTCTAGAGTATATGTGTGACTTGTCCAGTTCATTTATGGTATGAACTCATCTATAGTTATTTTTGCAATGATATTAATTGTTGAATGTTTGATTTTTGCTCTGAGGTACAGTATTTTTGACAGATTCATTAAATTTAAAGTTTCAAATGCATGATGACTTGTTCCTTAGGTCTTAAGCCGTCTGATCAACGCATGCTCATGTTGTACATAAAAGTACGGATTTTATTTAATAACACAATAAAGTATAATAAACCAAAGTAAAAATGTAAGAGACTAGGTTATGGCTTGGCTATAAACATAAATGACGTTTTGTCAAATTTATTTTCCCATGTTAAACTTGCCTACGCAAGAACCAATGAAATACTTTAAAAATATACGCCATTTTGGCGCGATATTTGAATCACTCTTTCTTATTCTGAGACAAGGTATATAATATTCGAGTGTATAATAATATAACAGTTATGGGCAAGCGAAAATTGGCTTATTATAAAACATCAACAACATCAACAGTTCCGTAAGTACTCATTCTTTATACATTATGTTTCCTATCTATAGTATTTCTTAATCTGTGAATAAAACCGAAGCGCTGTGACAGAACCGAATATCGTCAACCTCCACCTACTCACACCCCCTTGCGTCTACCCGTCCCGCGAGTAATATAAGTTGCATAAGTTTCTATTTGTTAGTAAACGCCACTCTTAGGCAAAATAACTTTGTTGTACAGTATATTCACGTATTACAATAAACTGATATACATGCATGTACAGTTGTGTGCAAAAAAAAGTAGGACAAGTGTTTAGTCCTGTGAACTTATACCATAATTGACACATGAATATATGTACAATCGCTGTCCTACTTATTTATGAACAGAACTGTACACTTATTAAAAGAAATGTAGAATATTTCCAAATAACACTGATTAGTAAGGTAATCACTTTTTTTTAGATCCAAGTATACCTTATTCCAAAAAGAGAGAGATGAAATTATGAACAGACCCAAGTGAGAGTTATTTCTTATTTGTGACAGCAAGGCGAAATAACACCATACTACATTCGCTTTTTGTCAAATATTTTTACTTCTTTGACGTTGTTTCTTTTCTAGACAAATTTATTTACTTTTATATGTTTTGATTACTACATTTACCATTCTGTTGCCATAACTGTGGATTTTTCTCTGAAGAATCTATATAAAATTTAATTTGGTACATATTTCATATTTCAGAGAGATATTTAAATTTAATTTTACCGCCTAAAATTGATTTCACCAGTTATAATAATAATAATAATAATAATAATCTTTATTGTCCAACAGTACAAACCATTTATAGGACATATAAAATAAGAGGTATTACAAAAATAGTTAAATATTAAACATTTAAAACATATCTCTATATAATTTATTATAATTAGCTGATATGTGAGAAACAGGAGACTTAACTAGTATGTTGGTCCTAGCTCTTGGAGTAGCAATGAAAGTGAAATGACGAGTATCTCGAGTCGGCACGTTAAAGTTTATTTGAGCAAGTAGTGAAGGGGAATCAGTTGAATAGGTTGTAATTTGGGCTGGGGGGTCTGTTCAGAATTTCGTCTCTCTCTTTTTGGAATAAGGTATAGTTTTGAGGAGGTGTCTGATATCATAATAGCTTCGTCGACAAATTCATCCCAGTTCCATTGAACTTTTTGATAAATCAGTCGTTTACGACGGGTGCGTTTTCTGAAATGTTAAAAAGAGCGAAAGTTATTGCTCTTTACAAAAAGGAAAGTAGGCATGACACTAACAACTATAGACCTGTATTCTTACTTTTGCTTTTTAGTAAGGTATTCGAAAGAATAATGTGTAGTAGATCACAAAAATATCTGAAATAATCGTTAAGAATCTTCAATTCGGTTTGCGGACGATAACTTGACAGATAACATACAGCTGCGTGATATTAAGGCCATAACATAATTTCGATTTACATTGATGAAATTGACTCTGTTAACCTCAACATATCACACACACACACATTAAATGGCATGAGTGAATGTATGTGGTATCAGAAGAATGTATTCATAAAAACAAGTACAATATACAAAGTAAATGTCAAATCTGTCAAAATGTCAATAACTGATTAATAAATTAAGTATTAACTGCGCTCGGTATAATTCATAAACACAAATATCGCATATTTTTAGCTCGTGATTTTAAAGATGCTCCATGATTACCAAATAGTTAACAATGCTTTGAACAGATTGCGTCAGGCAGAAGCCGGAACAGCGCCAACTGGATCTCGCTATAGCTGCGCGATTAAAGGCCGTCACATAATTTGATTTACATTGATGAATTTGATTCTGGTAACCTCAAAATATAACACTTTAAACATTAACTTTACAATAATTAATATTAATAATTTTGGTGCTGCCTATACCAAATCTGTTAGTATTTCTATGGACACATTTCAGGACAGACCAAAATTTGCTTTATAACACTAAGCAGTTTTTTGTTGACACTTCTCAACCTTACTATGATAACAAAGTAGCATCTTTTATTTATCCATCATGTGCAAGTCTACTTACAGAACAAAAATTGACAATGTTGAAATATTCATAATAAACCCACTTGTGTCCTTTTTAAAACTAACTCTGCCCTCATATACCTTGAAGTTCACATATTCAGACTCATTGTTAATATTAGTGACCAAATAACATCTAGCATTTGCATTAGAATTTTATACATCTACAAATATTAAAATATAAATTAACCTAAAAATGACAGCTATTTACCAAGAATTTTCCTTATACGGTCTTTCTGCTAATCAATTCTCATTTTCGGAATTACTTGCCTTATAGCGCAGACTATTTTATTAAGAACTATATGACCCACAATAGCCACGTTTTTTCCGTAAAAAAAAAAAACTAGATATAATTTTCTATTGGTACTCGACCTAACTTCCAAATTATAGTAAATATGTAGCACACATTAAATGAAACGACTGAATGTGTGCAGTATTAGAAGAATTTAAGTACATAAGAACATGGAATAGACAAAATAAATGTCATATCAGTCAAATGTCAATAACAGTCATAGATAACTTATAAATAGTGGATGGGTGACTAAATACTAAATATTGCAACCCTATCAGACTCATCTCTTAAAATTTTCAGGTACTAAATTAAATGGCGGCAAATTTTGAATTAAGCAAAGTATGTACATTCTTATCCAAAATTAATGGTTTTATTTTATAGTTTGTAAACAAAATCCTAATATTTTTGTAATTAACTTCTTTTATCTAAAATTACTTAATATAATTAAGAAAAAGTTACTTACTAAAATGTTAGAGTTTTGTTCATATACGTCTTATACAAATCTCTATTTGAGTTTGGAGATTATGTTTTTTTTTGGAAATTATGCACATACGTATTCTGAAAAATAATTGAACGATATTCAATAAACAAACAATGTGGTTTAAAGGTAATCGATAAGTAGCATAAAACTACATTACTTACAAAAATTTAATAGTCTTTATTCAAACATACAAAAATATAGATAAAATACACAAAGCACTTTTCTATTACCATTTTGTTCTTACTTCTATTTTCTCCACTCCATTCTAGTTCTTTATTAGTTGGACTTCTCTATTCTCCTTATGATTTCTTTGTCGCAATATCATTTCTAAAGTGTTTCATTCATGTACTCTTGTTAAGGACTATGTGGAGGAATATATAAACTACAAAAAGATTTGGCTGAAATCTTGGTGGCCTTATCTATACATTAAATTAAAATTTCTGCATTGTATACGACAAATGTGATATATCTCCATTGCTACAAATGTTTACCCATTTAACAAATAAATCTACAGGGATCAGGAAATGAGTGTCGGGGAGATTTCTTGTCCATACAATTCCGAATAGAACATGAGCGATACGCCATCATGATTTCAGAAGGAATAGAATGGTAAAGCTGGAAATAATAAGGAAGAGTATGAAGAACATTTTAGGTATTGCTAGAATTATGGAACTACAAAAATTATAGAAAAATATCACGTATTTTTTAATATGAGATGACACTTTCTAAGAAAATAATTTGTGGCGAAGTTCTTGGCACACTGGTTGCCATTATTTTGTTCGAAAAGACCACGTTAGCATTGACTGTATCGCCACACCACCGCAAAATACTTTGCTGCAAATTATTTTATGAGAGCATTTTGTCGCATAAAATGTCATCTCAAAGTAAAAAAAAATCTGTAATGCACGTTGGAAAAGGAAAATCTCATTCAAATCACAGAACATTTTACAAAAAATACACATTATACTACTATCATTTTTAACTATCCTGAGTTGGCAATACTGATTTTAATATGGGAACACAGTGTAATTGGCAAACCTTTTTTATTTTTTTTGAGGTTAGGTTTACTTTAAAATTTTCCTGTGATAAATGTCAATGAAGTTAGTTTTAAGTTGAATTATATTAAAGAATTTTTTAGAAATATAGTAATTGCACTTTATTTTTTATCATAAACAATAATAAATACATTACAACTTTATTACTTTAAAACATAATCCCATAATTATGTCACCAAATGAATACATTTTATAAAAGTTGTTCGAAATGTCCACCGTTATTATCAATGCATAGATTGACACGTCTTCTCATGTTATTGAACACATTGTGGAGTGTTTCCGGTGTAATATTTTGCAATCCTATTGCAATTGCCTCTTCAAGTTCATCGAGATTATGCAGTCTGTTCTGGAACAGTTTATGTTTTAGATGGCCAAAGAGCAAAAAGTCAAGTGGAGTTAAATCAGGAGAATTGGCTGGCCATCGATTTCGACTAATCAATTGGTCACCACAGTATCCTTGCAAATAATTAATAGTTTGTTCCGCAGTATGTGTAGTTGCCCTATCTTGTTGGAAGTACCCCAGGTTTAATTCATCTTCGTGAAGGCTGTTAATAAAGGGTTCCAATATTTGTTCTCGGTATCGTATTGCATTAATAGTATCATGAAAAAAAAATTGGTCCAATAATCCCTTTTTTCGATATTGCAACTCAAACACCAACTTTGAAAGGATGGAGACTATTTTCAACAAAAACATGTGGATTCCTGTTAACTGGGTACGGTAATTTTGAGAGTGGATATACTCCGACAAATGGATCCAAGCTTCATTCGGAAAGAATGAAGCTTCAAGTCTTCTTCATATAATATTTCATTAAACCAGTTGCAATAATTCAATCTCTGCTCAAAGTGATTGGGCTGTAAATGTTGTAGTACAGAAACTTTATATGGGTGTGTAGGTTTGTTTTCACTGCCTTATGAGTACTTCCGTAGGAAATACCTACAACTTAAATACATAATGCTGTATAACAAATTACGTTTAAGTTAATTAGATATCTTTACCAGTTTGAGCAGGCAGCCTTCGTACAGATTTTATGGGACTAACTTCCATTCTGCGACAACATCTTCAGTTAAAACTGTTAATACTTCTTCAGGTTTACATTTACAAACAATCCCCGTTCCTGAAACCTTTCAATCACCCTATTGCGATAAGTGAAAGTGTCCAAGTTTATTTCCAGATTTCCATTTTCCATTACAAATTGCTGAAATCACAATCTTAATGAATATTTTCATAATCCATCTTCTTGCAATGCTCCGCTGCGAAAGTGCGACATTACGATAAATGTATCCTGTTGTATCGTAAAAAGCATAATATACGAGGTATATTGTCTTGAAATAGACAGAAAAGCGACAATATGACAATGAAAATACGAAAGTACAAGACACATCAATACATTATGGTTTTGACATTTGACATGTAAATTTAGTATGGGCAATTCACGGAAATAAATATTTCCTAGTTTTTGATAACACTGGGACTTTTTTGTTGCCAACCCAAGACAGTTCAAAATGATTTCTTTGTAAAACATATTAAAAAAGTATAATATGTAGTTATATAATATAGTACAAAAAAGTATATATAGCTTAATTTAGAATTTGATAAATTTGTCAAAAAATCTATAAGGGAAATGGTGTGCAGTCTTATGATGAAATGAATATTTCGTGTGTATATTTTTGAAGAATGATTTTAACAAGTATTTCAAAATTGCCAGAAAACGCCGTAATAGTCACGGATAATGATCACATCCATTCACTCAGAGTGAAAGGGCTTCGTGATTTGAAAAAAGGATGTGAGATGGATTAACGGATGATATTGTAGAACCATTTGTTATTTCTTTTGAAAATAGTTATAGTGAAAGTGACTTATTATTGTCTAGTGACGCAGATAATTTTTGTACGTTCTAATCGTTGTTATTGTATATTTGCGAGACTGTCATAAACTTAATATTTAAAGCTATAATCTTCCTTTCGAGATTTATTTATTTAATTTACAATTATATGACACTTACCTAAACTTGATAATTGACTTCAACTATAATAGAAACAAATTTATACAAACGAATGATAATAACACTCATTCTTATAAATAGTCAAACAAAATAAACCAAAACATCAGTTAAACACAACAAAATATTAAAATATGAATCAGTGAACACTTATCCGAAACCGGCTAATTAAAATTCAACTGCACCCAAAATTAAAACGAGAAAGGCGGTAAAGTAGAGGCAGCTAATTTAGTAATCTACATGACAGTATTAATCAGAGTCATCTGGTGAGATTTGCAGGTACCAAAAACTATAGCTACAAAGGTCTAATTTAAGTTACGTCCCTCTGATAACAGTAGGTTTGATATAATCCAATCATATTGCATATTTTTTGTAGGTGATTTTGAATAATGCTCGGTTATTACCATTGAGAAAGAATAGGTAGGGAGACGATGTCACGTGATCAAACCGGGTACAGGTCCGCCATATTGATACTACACTTACGTCAAACAGGTAGTGTTGGTAAAAAGTGGACTGTTTGTTAAGTGTATCGTGTATTAGAGCTATATAATAAGTTAAATATTTAAATACATTATGGTTTCTTGTGCTCTACGTAGCTACAACACCAGAGACGGCGTTGATAAGAAGAATTCGTCTGGAATAACATTTCATAGGTTAGTGTAGGCCTGACAGGTGTGGGATGACAGATTATAATTTTGAGTAGTAGGTGAGGCAGCCATATTGTTCCCACACTTAGCCCCGCCCAATGCTCCCGTTTTGAGAGTACAGCAAAGATGCTTTACAGCGTCTCCATAGTATTTTTCCTCAATGGTTATTACCAACAAATTTATAATACTTTGGACAGATGGCACCTCTTAAGGATCGATATTTTGAGGTTACCAGAATCAGAAAAATCTCTTTATATTACACTTGGTCATAGACATACACAGAGTCATTTAGTGACCCCAAGTACCAGAAACTATAGGTATACAGGACAGTCTAATTTAATTTACCTCCCCCCCGGTATTTCCTATAAACACTAACATTATGTTACTAGTTCAATAGGCTTGAAGAAAAAACTTTATTCTCTAATACCATTTCTCCTGTAGAATTACATATATATGAAAGTAATTTCGCTTTCCTAAGACTTTGGAACTTTGTTCGAAAAAAAGTGTTTACCAAGTACATCTATCAATTGAGTGTGATGGGTAAAACTAAATGAAACATTAGTTTTCGAAAGTGGAGTTCAAGACTTAGACACATACATATATGTACGTCGTCCGTGTGAAATACAGAGGGATACGATGGTAGTATAGTACGCCCCTGTAACTACTGCCGTTCCTATATTGCGCATAGACAGAAAACTCACCCCCAAAAGCTATCAAAGCTGTTTTCCGCTCGATACTCGGGAAGCTCAGTGCCATTGGCTCGATTCCTGGCAGTGTATTAACGGTGGTCATACGGCATTGAATATGCCGGTTACCTAGTGTCTGTAACTTGCTCAACTCTCTTGTTGTAGATTAGTGGGTCCGGGGGCCAAGATAATGGTCACTGAAAATGGGCAGGTAAGGAGAAAGTAAAAAAATAATAAATGAAAATTTACTCCATATTTTCCCCATAAAATAATAAATCGGATATTTATTCTTTGTTCAAATATCTTTAGAGATGATTTCATTTAGTAATAAGTAACTTTTTCTTCTTCATGTCTAAGGTATTGATTTTATTTATTCCCTCTGTAATATTGATCTAAATATATATTACTAAGCAATGCTATATATAGCACATTGGCGTTACATAATCATGCAGGATAAGACATTCAATGTCAGGTCGTTTCGGTTAACGATAGTTATTGTTTATTTAATATAAATTAATATTTATTTTGTGGTTATAAATTTCCAAAAAAATAAACACTTAACACGCGTGAGGTACAATTAAACAGGCTGTATCCATGTAGTATTTGTGACATTTAGTTAGATTATATTCCCATAAGTTTTCCGAATCTCATAATTATCCATTTAATGCTTTCTTTTTACGCCGTGTGTTCCTATCTCTATATATGCATTGTGTCTACAATGCATATATAGCATCGTTTAGTGTATATATTATTATATTGTCTGAATGCTTTGACATTAAAGAAGAAGGTATTTTAAATCTACATAGATTTTGCCTATTGTAGTGACTATTAAACTTTATAACATTACAATTTATGTTCTTCAAATTTTATAATTTTATTTTACAATAATCCTTGCATTTTAGTTCATTTAATTCTGTTACACATTAGAGTTATATATTGTTTCTTCATTTTACCTTATTTGTGTAATTTAGCTATCCCTTCCCTTTCATTTATTCTCATTTCTCATTTTATTGGCCAAAATATTCACAAGATTTACTTTACTTTGAAGTGGTTTGCATCTGGTTTTGTTCCCGTTGAAGTAGTATACAGGGTGTACCACTTAAAACCCCCAGGTCAAATATCTCGGAAACGGATAAAGATATTTGAATTTTGTAAAAAGTAGTTACTAAAAAATGTGATTGACTCTAGTTTGCTCTCACAATTGTGTTTTATTATGTGAAGATATAGATGGCGCTGCGATGAAAAGAATTTTTTTGATCGCCACAATCTTCATTTGTTTTTTATTTGAAAGAGTATTAAAATTAATGTAAATTTTATTATTTGTGTTAGTTTCCAAAATTTAACGGTTTCATAGATATTCGTGTTTAAAGAAAGTAAGAGTAATTTTAAGGTTTTGTCTTTATTTTGTTTAAATATTTAATTTGTAGGGAAAAATAGCAGTAAACATATTCACAATTCTTGCTATCATAGTTACTTCACAATTTAAATTTTATAGTTAGTTCCTTTTTATAAATTCCACTTCATAGGCACCCATAGGTATGTATGTAGGCAGAAAAGCATTCATATCTGTGTTATATGTATGTATGCTTGCTTTGATTATTTAGGAAATATTTTGACATTAACACACATTAGTGATATTTGCTTGACAATTAATTGTCTTTATAATTATTTTCATTCAAACATTTACTCACTTTGCGTTGAGATTGTATTAAAAATATGGATTTAATTTAAGGAGAATCCCGTAGAAATGTATCTGAAGCAATGCGATTATGTGCTCTACGCTTTCCAAACAGGCCTTTACCAGATCACAAAACATTTATAAGTCTGTGTGTAAATCTCAGAAATTACGATAGCTTCAAAAAACAAAAGCAATTAAGGCAGAAAAGAGTAAGAGATGATGAAATTACGGCAGCGGTACTACAAACAGTTAATAATAATCCACATACATCATTACGGCAATTTGAAGAACAGTATGATCTATCTGTAACCTCTTGCCGTAGTATTTTAAAAGCAAATAAATACTTTCCGTATAAAGTTAATTTAGTGCACCATTTAAGAATAGGAGATAATCAACGCAGACTCGATTTTCTGGCAGAATTTTCTGTAATGTTAGCGAAAAGCAACAACTTTATGAATCAGATTATGTGGAGTGACGAATGTCGTTTTCACAACAATGGTACTTTAATTAACATAATGCTCGATATTCGTCAGAAGATAATCCTAGGTGGATAAAAACACTAAACACCTTCACCACACTAGCACAAAAATGGCTAAATACGTATTTCAACAACTAAGTTGTCATCATCAGTAGCACTGATCAAAAATCGCGCTGTCTACACACCGTAGCGTAACAGAACAACACAAGACAACGCGATTTTTAATCAGTGCTACTGATGATGACAACTTAGTTGTTGAAATACGTATTTAGCCATTTTTGTGCTTTAGTGTGGTGAAGGTGTTTTAGTGTTTTTGTGTAGTTTCAAGCCACAGACTCCAAGTTTCGTTTCCTAGGTGGATAAGGCAAACAAGAAATCAAACAGTTTTTGGCGTTAACGTTTGGTGTGGGATTTGACACGGATATATCTTAGACCCCTCCACTTTTATCATGAAACATTAACTGGTGTGCGTGTGTTGGTACTAATGACGTCTTTAGGTGGCCGGCTCGTTCGCCGGATCTAACCCCGTTAGATTTTTTCTTGTGGGGTTACTTGAAAGCTGAAGTATACAAGGAACCCATAACAAATATGGGCGACCTTTATAATAAAATTTATGCCAGTGTTCAAAAATTTAGTAGAAATACATTGTTAAATGTTTGCGGAAGAGAACTATTAAGGCGATATACGTTAAGTAGCAATCAAAAAGGCAACAATTTTGATCATCTTTGTTAGTTATATTTGATCCTTTTAAGTATTTAAACAAGATAAAGTAAAAACTTTAACTTTTTACTATGAAACTGTTAAATTTTGGAAACTAACACAAATAATGAAAGTTATATTAATTTTAATACTCTTTCAAATAAAAAACAAATGAAGATTGTGGCGATCAAAAAAATTCGTTTCATCGCAGCGCCATCTATATCTCCACATAATAAAACACAATTGTGAGAGCAAACTAGAGTCAAAAACATTCTTTAGTAACTACTTTTTACAAAATTCAAATATCTTTATCCGTTTCCGAGATATTTGACCTGGGAGATGCACATTTTACTTACTTATAAGGAAGTTTTGTGATGACGACAATTTTCGACCTTGTGATTTTTGCAAATGTCCGCGTTTTGAAGTCACTTGATTGAGTTCTCTCTCTCTTACTCTCTCTCTCTCTCTCTCTCTCTCTCTCTCTCTCTCTCTCTCTCTCTCTCTCTCTCCCTCTCTCTCTCTCTCTCTCTCTGTAACCATGATAAAGCACGAACTGCTAGCGGTATTCCATTACCAAGCTTCTCCACTAGAGTTTCAATAAAATCGGTAGACCGGAAGTACTAGTTTACTTTAGTAAAACAATCAAATGTTACCAATAGTTCGTCAACTACTACGTTTAGACAAATTTCTAGGGAATACAAAAGAAAATTTGATTTTTTCTTAAAAAAAACCTTTCCGGAAATTCCTACCGGAAGTACGTCTTTTATTCTTTTTAAAAAACGGTATTGTGCAAATATCTCCCAAGTTTTGCTTTATAGACAGATATACTACGAGTATAAAAGCATTTAAAGCTTGATTGTGTATATATTTTTTATAAAAACAATTCAAAAATTCGAACCGGAAGTATCACGTTTTTTTTTGATGAAATAACAGCTTTCTTGCAAATATACCTCCAGCTGTCAGTCAGTCTGTATAGTTTTATTACAAACGCAAAATCATTTAGAGCAGGAACTAGAACAATTTTTAATATAAAAAAATTCAAAATATGAATCGGATATAACATAACACTTTTACTCTTATCGAATAGCGGTTTTTTTTTGCAAATATCTCGTGCATTCTATACAGATTTAGTAAGGCTATTAAGGCTGGCGTTTAGTTTTCAGTTTGGTGGTCCTGAGGAAAATAAATGTGGGGGGTAAGATGAGGTGCCGTAATGTGGCGGGTTCATGTTGGCAAATAGTCGAACTTATTGTAGACAGCTACAGAAATGTAGATTCCTTTTACAGCAACAAATTTATATCTTGGGCTTTTAAATGAACTCGAACATAGACAGAAACAAAAAAACAAACACGCACAAAAAATTATTAAAGAAACACCATGAACACGTTTTTGTTTACATAGTATTTTAAATTTATGCGAGTATTTATTAGGAACCTGACCAACTAAAGCATAGGAGTAATATATATATAGAAATAATGTCAACAGTTAAGCATCAATAAATACAAGCATTCATTTATAGCATTTTATAAAATTTCAATAAAATTTCAAATAACGCCTTATAAAATAAATAGGAATAAAACGATTCAAGTTTGGAAAAACACATTTTCTGAAGTAATATTAATAATAATAATAATAATATTTATTAGTTCATGTGACCATAAACATGGTATAGAACAAGTGAATAAGTATAAAAATTAAGTAATAGAAACATTTCATGCCGGTCACCTTTCGGAATGGGATACGTCCTTATATCATTTAAACATTAAAAGACAGCATAAGAGTTGTAGATACATATAAAAAAACTAGAACTACAGTTTGATTACATGGAGGAGTCATTGAGGTACTCATCCTAAGAGTAGTAATCTTTTAAAGGCAGAAGTTTTTTAATATCATTTCTAAATTTTCTGTATGGCTACACTTTAAATTTGTTTGGTAATTTATTGTAGACTCTTATAGACACGTACATTGGACTTTTGTCACTGAAAGAGCATTTGGCCGTGGTATTTCTAATAATAAATTATTCCGTGTACTGTATGTATGAAAGCTGGTCAATTTAGTATACTTGTTTGCATTTTTCTTTGCATATAATAATAATTGAAATAAGTAATTGCAGGGCAATCATTACGTGCATCCGTATGAATGCATCTCTACAGCTTGTTCGTCGACTGACACCACTCATTATTAAAAAACTATTCTCATGACGTTTCTAATCCATGTGTCATCATTTTCACTAGCTGTTTGAAGTTTTCTTTCTCGCTTAATTTGAATGAATTTTGGATGGGTCATTGTAACAAGAATGTTGGACAATGCCATCAACCTTCTATTGCCGCACAAAAACTGGTAAAAACCAATGAAAATAAAATATTTATAAGTGACATTTTGTGTGATGTGTTACAAAGAGTAGAAAGAGGAGAACAGTTGACCATAGACTGCAGTTTTATTCTAAACAATGTGTAATAATTCGGACATATGAGGCCGAAATTATGACGAACAAAAGAAATAAAGTATAACATCACACAGTTACTGAATAGCACTATTCATAATGGTGAACTACAACATCTGTTTTCCTCGAGAAAGCGGACAGCAAAAAAGTCGATTTTAATGTTAAATTCCTTTCTTCATGGACGTAGGTAGAAGTGTGAGGTGTTTTTAAAATTTATTCTATTTACATTATATTTCGTAAGATTAATAAAATACGGGGAATTTACGCGATTTTAACTACAATATAAACAAATAATAACGTATTTTGTATTTTATAGATCACCACCCACTTGTTATCCAATTATATAAATAAAAATGAAAACTTTTTAAAAATATAAAATTTCAATAGTGCGCGCGTGGGTGATGAGCCATCGGCCGCTCATGTCCGGTCTCTGAACATATGAACTAAAACTGACAGCATATATTGTGATTTTCAAAACTCTAACTGTGTGTGTGTAGGGGATATGATTCAGAATGTAACCAGAAAAAATCAATAGGTATTAATTACTTACGGTTGTATTTTAGTCCACAATTAATTTTTATAGTAAATATTTTCAATTATAGGTTGTCTATAGGTGACACTAGTGTTTTTGGCAAAAATCAGCTGCACTCCTTTACTTAACATTAGTCATATTTTATTATCTTCTTAAATAATATGGGAGATGGGCAACATTCAGAAGAGAAAGTAATTATTTTAGTTGTTAAACGTACCTGAATATATTTTACCGAATTGAAGTAAGTTTGTAAAAATAAGGTTTAGATTTTTCATATTATCCAAAGATGACATATATACTCTTATATTCGTTTAATAGACTTACCTAATATTGCACTATTAATAACAACATAAAGAATTTTCGGTATAAACCACCGAAAAAGAACCTATCTACCTGACGAAATGGTTGAACATGCAGAACACATAATTTAAGCCTATTGTGCCATATATTTATATGGTCTACCAAATCTAGTAAATTCAAGAAATATCTAAAACGTAGAATATTAACTTTCTGTGATAGAAACATCACCGATGTACATATACATAGAATATACATAGGCTTGCCAGATTTTTGAATGTCTGAAAGCGTTTTTTTTAGTCCAAGAAATGTGCCCATCAACAATAAAAAACTTGTTTACCGATTTAACGGGCGAGCTCTACTTGTGGTTTGTCCACGGATAGTTTGTATTGTTTAACAAGACCATCCTGGTAATGGAAAAATATAACACTACAGCTTTTGAGGTTGGTGAAGCTCATAAAGCTCTCAAAAGAAACGTGACAGAAAGAAAGGCTTCAAACTTTATCGTTATGGGCGCAAAGAACTTCTATAGGAATCTAGATGAGCAAGTTCGTACCAGTGTGAAAGAAGAATTAGATGGCATTTATGAAAGATGCATTGCATGCTTGGACTTCTGGGAGGATGGTTTTGGAAACGCTGAACAGTTTTCAGGGGTCATCTGACCAAAACAAATGCTGTTGATTGGGAAAACGCCGAAATTTCTGCTGAAATTATTAATAGCAGTCTTCTTGATGTACCCAATATAAAAATAAACAATGATCAGCTGTTTGACGAAGTTGTGCTTGCTAGGGAGTATTTGCAGTCAAATTGGGAACAGTGGAAGCAAGAAGAGATTACCAGAGATGTGATTATTTCAAGTGACGAAAAATGGCTCAGGCTGTTTGGTCACTTCAAGGAGAATCACATAGCAGCCCCCAATCTGATCAAGATGGTTGAGTATGCCTTCTGCTTACCTGGGACATCGGCACCATGCAGTTGCTCATTAAAGACAATAGTCTTGATGAACAACGCATAGACTGATGATAGGGGTTTCATGAAGGAATCTACGGTTAAAGGCTCGATGACATGTAAAATTAATATCGGATTAGCTTGTGAATATTTTTACAAGATTAGAACCAAAACATTAAGTAAATAAGTAAATAAATATTAACATGTAAGAAATAAAATATTTAAATGTATATGCTTGTCATTTATTGTTTGCCTCATAGCATTAAGAATAAACTACCCTCTAAAACACCCCAAAAAACCGCCAAGGGTGTGTACCATTGAATACCCACGACGATGGGGGGCATTCCGGTGTCCCGGTTGAACATTTCAGAAATCTGGCAAGCCTAAATATACATATAGTCCAGTCAAACTATACCAAAAAGTCTCGCATGGTTACACTAATTAGGGCAGTTTTGATTTGTTGATATGGTGTATGGATTGGCAGATTGTTACAAAGTCCCAAGTTTTCTTATTTCCGCGAACGCCGCCATCTTGAAAAAACGGCTAAATGTTTTGGCCTGTTTTTACAAAATATCTCCTAAAGTATTAGTTTGAGCAAAAAAGCCGTTTACGCTTTTATTAAACTAGAGAAAATTTTCAACAATTTAATACAAAAACGGGATATTTAGCTCCAATACTTCCGGAGATAGACCTCTTCGAAATTTGAAATTTTTTTTTAAATCGGTTTTTGCGCGATAGTAAGTAAATGGTGCTTTCTACGCCAAAATCTGACATCGCATTTATAGTAGAGGTAAGTAGCTAAAGTTTAAGACCAAACTGATTCTTCTAGCTCGTTTCGACTATGATACAATCTTTTGAATATTTTTGTAGATTTTTAGGAAAACACGAAATAACTTAATACTTAGAAAATTAATGAAATTATTTATTAAAAACAAAAAGGTTCATTTATTGCTAAGTTTTTACATCACATATATTCACTAGGTCTGTGAATAATATATCATAAATTTGTAAGTAAATAAATAATTGATAAATAATTATAAATAAATTATATACTACATAAGTTTCATCAACCAAACTGATAAATAAGAAGCAAATGGTGATATTTTGTTATATACAGACAATATGTGCCTGGACGACAAGCCACATTTGGAGCTTTGGATTCACTATATACTTACGATCGAGCAAAAACCAACTAAAAAATGAGGTGTGGCCACCACACGACTTTTTTATACGTATGAAAGTGTTACTTCCGGTCCGAATTTTGAAATTTCATTTATACAAAAAATATTCCAAATCCAACTCTAAATACTTTTGTACTCTTCATAAATATATATAGAATGCATAATTTACGACATATTTGCAAAAAATCGCTATTCGATCAGAGTAAAAGTGGTACTTCCGGTCTGAATTTTGAAATTTTTTTTATACAAAAGATATTTAGAAGTATGTTCTAAATACTTTTATACTCGTAATGTACCTGCCTAGAAAGCATGACTTGCGAGATATTCGCCAAAAACTGGTTTTCGATAAGAGTAAAAGACCTACTTCCGGTAGGAATTTCGAAAAACTTTATTAAAACAATTTTTCTCAAATTTAATTTTGAGTACATTTGAATTCTTTATAAATTTGTTTAAACTTAGTAATTGACGAAATATTTGCAAAATTCGATTTTTTCACTGAAGTAAACTACTACTTCCGGTCTGCCGATTCTGCTCAAAATCTAATCAGTTCTCAAGAGGGAGATTATATTGGTAAATACAAAATTTGGAATTGATATCTACAGCGGTTTGACCGCTATCGTGGTCACACACACACAGACAGACACACACACACACACACACACACACACACACACACACACAGACAGACAGACATTTTTTAAAAACCACTTTTTTGGTATCAGGGGACCTCAAAACGTGGACATCTGCAAAAATCTCGAGGTCGAAAATTTTCATCATCACAATACTTCCTTATACTACGTATAAGAAAGTAAAATCTGTGATTTTTACATTTTTAAGAAAAAATCTCTAAATTTTAAGATATCTATCTCAGTCTCGTCGCAGACTTCAATAAATATGTGCATCAAGAATTATTTAATTTTCTGAAGTAGACTAAATTAAATATACCTATAGTTGGTATACCATCTTCTAGTTTATCCATGTTTATGTGTTTAAGTAAAGTTCATTTGGATATTATATTCTAAAAATTTAACATAATTTCTGATAATAGTATGAGCAGAAGTATTGTTTAAGTCTTCGAGATTATCAAGGTATAAGCTAGGTACCTCTGCAGATTTTACTTATTTCAGTACAATTATAAATACACATGTATTCATAATTAGATAACATTATAAGAAGTTAATTATATCATATATTAAATCAAGAAAGGTTTTCACTTTTTCACCAGTTATCACAACATACATATTTCAAATAATGTCAAAAATTCAAAAATTACTATAAATATACATCACTCGAAAGTAAACAATGTGTAAGATTATTATATTGCAAATTTATCATCGTTTTTGTTTTTTATAGGTAGATATATATTTTATATTACATTCCGCAAAGTGTTAAACGGTTGAATAAATAATAATAATATATAACTGTTATTATTATTTGACAAATAGCAAATGAGCAATTGTACTTTTGCATAAATAAAAGTAGCTATCCTTTAGAAATTTTTAATTAATAATACATATACGCCCTAATTTGCAGTGCCACCTAATGTCCAGAAGCTACACTAATATTTAAGTTCCTGACGTGATAATTCTACATCTTGACGGTTTTTCTCCACACTATAGTTGAATTGTAACCCCATTTTCACATAATATCCACGCATTTTTATTTTTGATACCATTTACAAACGAAGATATTATTTTCGTTGCACTATTTTTTGTAACAATGCAAACTAATTTTTTGAGGTCCTGGGGGGTACAAGAATGCTATACTTTATTTGAAAATTGCAGATAAAAAATATTTATTTTTACCTCTAAAAGGGGTATTTTATTCACAGTACACAGGTTCAAAACAGCCCAATTAGACATTTAAAACCCCCCTACGACCTCGAATCAAGTTTCCTTAACATAACTGTGTACTTTTTATAACAATTAAATTAATAGTTTCCATTTCTTATCAAAAAAATGTGAGCGTGTTTTCAACGTGAATATTGTCCGGTGTATCGTACGATACGCCAGCCTTAAAGTATTTGGAGCTGGATTTGATTCTTTATAAAAGAAATTTCAAGATTTGGACTGAAACTAAAACTTTTACACATATATAAATAAATAAATAAATATACAGATTTATTAAGAGTAAAGTATTTAGAACTCATACCTTGTCTCAGAATAAGAAGTGAGTAAAATATCGCGCCAAAATGGTACATAGAAATAGCCAAACCATAACACGTGAACATTCTCTTATATTTTTGCATTGGTTTGTTATATTTTACGTAAATACGGCACAAATATTAGTGATCAAGAAAATCTAAGCAAACCGTTAAATTCGCCACTGAAACAGTTTTAAATATGTACAAAATGTTAACGTTACAAACTCCGAAAATAGGAGCTACAGCAGTTATCTTAAAAACATTAATTAAGATAAAGGTATTATTCCAATGTCGTTTTGTTATAAAGAATTTATTTATTAAAGGGCTAGCAAAATGAAATGTATATCATTAAACAATATAAAGAAACAGGTGGACTAAGACCTCTTAAAGAAAAAATTTGGCAGGCATTTGAAACTACGAGAATTTGATAAATTTGTCAAAAAATCTATAAGGCAAATGGTGTGCAGTCTTATGATGAAATGAATATTTCGTGTGTTTATTTTTGAAGAATGATTTTAACAAGTATTTCAAAAATTTCCAGAAAACGCTGTAATAGTCACGGATAATGATCACATCCATTCACTTAGAGTGAAAGGGCTTTCTGCTTTGAAAAAAGGATGTGAGATGGATTAACGGATGATATTGTAGAACCATTTGTTATTTGTTTTGAAGATAGTAATAGTGAAAGTGACTTATTATTGTCTAGTGACGCAGATAACTTTTGTACGTTCTAATCGTTGTTATTGTATATTTGCGAGACTGTCATAAACTTAATATTAAAAGCTATAATCTTCCTTTCGAGGTTTAATTAAATTTTCAGTCAATCAATAGACCAGAAATAGTAATTTTCGTATGAGAGCAATGTCTCGTCAACTACTACGTTTAGAAAAATAACAAATAATACAAATGTACTCACATCTGAATTAGAGAAATTTTTCAAAATTTCCACCGTTAATGGGTCTCTTATATTTATCCAAAAATGGTTTTTGCGAATATTTCACAAATTATGGATTTAACACAGATTTACAAGGAGTACAAAAATATTTAAAACTTTATTTAAAACAACCTTCGTAGAAGGAAATTTTAAACACACGTATTAACTTTCCTTTTTTTTTAATTAAAAAGCAGTTTTCTTTAAAGATCTTCCAAATTATTTATACTATGTAGATTTATTAAGAGTATAAAAGTATTTAAACCTTATTTTAGAACAAGTGTTGTTTAGAAAACTATAAGAAAGTTGTTGATCTTCGATTAAAATTTACTAGAATTGCCCAGCCATAACTTCCATGTAGTTGGTCTTAATTTAAGACGTTAATAATTGATTTCGCCCTCACGTAGCCCTCATGGCGCAGTGGGAAGCGCGCAAAGTCTGTCATTCAGGCGTGAGTTCGCTGTTAACATTATCAGTTGCATTTGAAAAGATTACAATTTTTAATAATATCTTAATGTATTGATGAAACTGTGTTTGAGATATGAAAAAAGTATAAATATCAGGATCAAGATCTCCTTTGGTCAATTTTACTCATTTTTGTATGTGATAAAACTGTCTAGTGCGCTTGATATGTTAAAAAAATAAATTGTAATCCCCCCCCCCAATTCTAGTAGAACTAATAAATTAAAAATAATAACTATGATTAATTGATACATGTTCATCATACTCGAAAGAAATCCAAATTAAAAAAAATCATTTGCAAACTCCCCTTTTTGCAACACAAGCGTGTCCCGCTAAAACATTTTGCAAAACTAATATTTAACTTTTGATCTGTACGTAGGTTCGTGTTTGTTCAGAATTTCCGAAAATAAATTCTTTGACAACGTAGGTTATGGATTATGATGAATGGCTTTATCCCGTGAATGAACGAAGATAACGGACTGGGTCTTCCTTGTTATGTAAATCTAATATTAGAGTTGAAATTTATAAAAGGCAATCCCCATCTCAATGTCTGTTCGGACAGTTATTGTTCATCAGTTGTCAGGAAAAACCACGACTTGCCGTTTCGTAAGCAAGCACAAATAAAGATATTATGTTTCGTAAAATGCGTCGCGTATAAATATTCCTTATTAGAATTAAAATATTAAAAAGTTA
This sequence comes from Amphimallon solstitiale, assembly GCA_963170755.1. Lineage (NCBI taxonomy): Eukaryota > Metazoa > Arthropoda > Insecta > Coleoptera > Scarabaeidae > Amphimallon > Amphimallon solstitiale. The sequence goes on along the minus strand of OY720675.1, from coordinate 233,412,776 downwards.
TATATTATTGGACTCTTTATTTTTAAATATGTTTGGAGCAAGTGATTGTAGAATTCTTTTTAAAAGAGCTTAAATTGAGAGTACTTAACTATTTAAATTGAGTAGTTTTCTGTAATTGATAGCATTTTTTAGTAAATATTTGCTAAATATCATTATTTCTAACACCAGAAAGTATCGGCATTCAGTGGGTTTTAAATAAACATATTTTTGTTTTTTTATCAAAAGTATATGATGATATATGTCAAAATAGGATAAAGATTAAGTAATAGCGTACGTAGATAAACTGTTGAAACTAAAACGAACATTCCAGTCTAATTAAGAAAAAAATAATATTACTAAACTTACACATGATTGATGTGATTAACGTCATATTCTTCCTACTTTTGTCTCTTGCTTTTACAACTGGATTTAGTCGTGGAACAAGCTGCTTCCCTTAGCAACATTTCTTGAGAAATGAACTCATAAGTGGAAAGTAACAAATTGCTAAGTGATAACGGGTGTAAAAATGCGTAATGGTGCCATTTTTGTTTGTTAATTTCTAAAAGTCAGAGTCTGCCATTTCATCTACAACCGCTAACATATTTCTATACGAACACGTCCAGTATCAGGGACATGTGTTCATACCGTACCACTGATCTGAACAAGGTGAAATGTTCTTTTAGAAGTTTCTAACATGTTTACAGATTGTAGTAGCAAATTCTCCTTCCCAGCCATCTTTATGACAGAAATCAATTCGTGTTGGTAATTCAGGATTGGATATGAAGTAGTGATAGGTTGCAGCTCCACTTCCTTATTTTCGTTTGGAATCTACTTTTTAGTATGGTCAATGCTCAAGTTATTTTCAATAGTATTAAAAATTTTTTTCAGTTAATATATTACTATATCTTTTTGGTTGAGCGCCAAACGGCTTCATAATGAGTTATTCGAAGTATTCCTTTTGTGGTATCTTGTGTTGTTGATAAATTGAACAAGCAACAAATTGAGCAAACTATTTGGCCATTTATTTGTATCGTTCTCATTCATAAATGCAGTTAACATATTCTGTATTTTCTAATTGGCCTTTTTAACCGAGCCTTTAGTTTGACTGTGGCGAAAATTTCCGTGAATATGTAGGAGCATCTTGAAGTTTGCGTAATGAAAGGTTGGATAGTAGTTGGAAACCTCTTTTGTCGTAATATGTTCATTGACTCATTATTAGTATAAATATAAAGTTTTATCACAATCGTTTCAGTAGTATTTTAAGTTATAGTTGACCAAGCAACTTAATTCTGAAGAAAGTGTGTACTGTTAACAAGTTCCTTACAAAGGAAGACACAACTCGTAGGAATGAGTGGAGTATCTCGTACAACATTTTCAAAAACGTTCATGATTATCTGGGCATGACTCAGCTAAGCACAGGATGGATACTGAGCCTGGAATGTTTCTGGGCGTTTTAGACCTCTGTAATTAAGATAGGGATGGAGTATTTAGTCAATTTTTTATTGGTGATGAAACTTGAGTTTATCATTATGAACATGACTCTAAGCAAGGCTCCACGCAGTAGCATAAAAAAGGCACATAACCATCCAAGATGTTTAAGGTATTACATTGAGCTGGAAAATTCATAGCTCCTGTTTTTTGGTACCCAGAGGGGAATTGCATACAAAGGTGAAGGAGTTTTCATAACTGGAAAGTACTAGGCTTTAATCCTGGAGCTGTTAAAAGATGTTATTAAAGAAAAGAGAAGGGGAACATTGACAAAAGTTGCCTTGGTCCTGCATGACATGCTTCTATCTCTAAGAGTTGTGTTGCGTTGGCTACCCTGCATAAAGTGGGTTTTCACTCGCACCTAGCGATTTTTACCTGTTTTCTAAAATGACAAAAGAGCAGCATGGGATAAAATTTACAAGCGATGAAAAAGTAAAGCACGCAGTTTCAGCATAATTTTCAGACAAATATAAAACATTTTTTTATGAAGGCAAACACAGGCTAATCGAAATGTCTGAAAAATGTATTAGGGTTGCATGTGAATATATTGAAACAGAAAAATAATTTTATGTTTTTATTTAGTTTTTATTATTTAAATATTTTTGAAATTTAAGAGTTTCTCACATGCGCACAACGTTATTATTTGTACAAAATATATGGGTACTTATGTATTTTTGAGTACTTTTTTAATCTTATTTTCTTATTCAGCGTATTGGTGTTAATTAAAAAAGTCATTACTCTACAAAAGTGCCTTCTATAGACAAATTTATACTGTGCGTTGTGGTCGAGCTATAGAAGAAAGTTTGACTAATTACAGGACAAGGAGTTGTAATCCAAATTTATGTATACAATTAATTTACATCTCATCTATAAATGTCTTAAATATCTCTTCCTGTTCCCATCTAGGTCAAATTATACTAGTTTATTAGCTTAAGTATAAAATACAATACTGTACTTAACAGCAATATAATCTAAGATAAAATACACAAATTTTCTATGTCAAAATATAATCAATGCCATGTAGCGTTAACAGTAAACATAAAACATCTTAAAATACCATTATTATAAAGCACAGAAATAAACCACTATAACCACTCAGAAAACAAACAAGCAACACAAGAAGTTTTATTTTGATATTTACGCGCTTTGTACAATAGTTGGTTAGGTATGGATACGCGATATCCTTGAATGTTACATCGATTTTGTTCGGAACACACGTTTTGTTTGTGTCAGTTTTCGTGCGGCTAATGTCAGCCTGGCTAACCAAATTTGTTGTAAATATTCTGCGGTGACGCCAGTACGGAATCGGCTTTTTTTTTCGATTTTCGTATAATGGTAGGGCATTTTTTTTTTTCGTTAGCAGCAGCAACTGTTCTGCCGTTCTGACATAGTTGGCCGTTTGCCAACCAACACCGACGATGGGAGGTAGCTGTTATTGAATATTTCACAGTACACTGGAATATTCGGTTTTTATTGCGGGATAATTTGAAATATTATGCTACCAGACCTCCATGCATTACGTACATATAGTCTTGTTGCAATTCAATGGCGTGTGTGATGTTAGCATGTATACGAATAATAACACTGCAGAGATATAATTTAGAATTTGTAAAGGAAAATATGTATTGCAGCTTATTGTAATGTTTATAACATGCGATAGAAAATGATTGACATTATCTTATTGTATTTTCCACGGGATTAACATCATCAATATTTACATCAATTTTTCAATGTGAAATTAACGTTTTTTTGAAAAGTAACTAAATTTGTTGTCATTTCTAATTCAAATTTGTCATTGGCATTCGCTACCATAGTTATTTTACATATTAATTAAGCAATCAATTATACTTTATTCCAAAAGGAGAGAGACAAAATTCTGAACAGACCCAAGTGAGAGTTATTTTTTATTGGTTGACAGTAAGGCGAAATAACACCATTCTACATTCGCTTTTTGCTATGAATCTATGAGTAAAGAATAGAACAGGAGTGTGTCTTCTTAAAAATAATATTTATCCAAAGTGGTAACTCAATATGGCCGCCGCAATGCATAGCCGTGAATAAATATTTTGAATAGGGTATATGTACACTGTGTTCTCGATAATCATTTAAAATAGGTTGTTTGTCCAAAAATAATTAAAGAAATATCGTGAGTGTATTGTGTATTATGTTTTCAATTCTTTTCTTCTTTTTAATATATTATAAACGGGTTTAAAGGAAATCTGCGTCAAAAATATAACAAATATTAAATTACTTGGATATGTATGTTACGCCACTGAACACATAATCAGACATGTCAGATATATGACAAGTTATTTAAAATAACTTTTTTTAAATTATTATATATTGCCTATGTTGAATGCCAATGAAATAACTTACCGATGAAGAGAAAAAATGATATTCTTCGTTCTTGCCGTTTTAGAACGACCACAAGCCACATAATTCACCATTCTAAAAAAATGGGGTGTGGCCACCACACAACTTTCTTATACGTATGAAAGTGCTACTTCCGGTCCGAATTTTGAAATTTCATTTATACAAAAAATATTCCAAATCCAACTCTAAATACTTTTGTACTCTTGATAAATATATATAGAATGCATAATTTACGACATATTTGCAAAAAATAGTTATTCGGTAAGAGTAAAAGTGTTAGTTCCGGTCCGAATTTTGATTATTTTTTATACAAAAGGTGTCGAAAATTAAGTTCTAAATACTTTTATACTCGTAACGTACCTGTCTAAAAAGCATGACTAGCAAAATATTGATTTTCGATAAGAGTAAAAAACCTACTTCCGGTAGGAATTTCGAAAAACTTTTTTAATAAAGTTGTTCACAATTTCAATTTTAAGTACATATGAATTCTTTATAAATTTGTCTAAACTTAGTAGTTGACGAAATATTGGCAAAATTCGATTTTTTCACTGAAGTAAACTACTACTTCCGGTCTGAAGATATTGCTCAAAATCTAATCAGTTCTCAAGAGGGAGATTATACTACTAAATGCAAAATTTGGAATAGATAGCTATAGCGGTTTGACCGCTATCGTGGTCACACACAGACACACGGACATTTTTTAAAAATGAGGTGTGGCCACCACACGACTTTCTTATACGTATGAAAGTGTTACTTCCGGTCCGAATTTCGAAATTTCATATATACAAAAAATATTCCAAATCCAACTCTAAATACTTTTGTACTCTTCATAAATATACATAGAATGCATAATTTACGACATATTTGCAAAAAATCGTTATTCGGAAGAGTAAAAGTGATACTTCCGGTCCGAATTTTGAAATTTTTTTTATACAAAAGATATTGGAAATTAAGTTCTAAATACTTTTATATTCGTAGCGTTGCAAAATATTTGCAAGAAACTGATTTTCGATAAGAGTAAAAGACCTACTTCCGGTAGGAATTTCGAAAAACCTTTTTAATAAAATTGTTCACAATTTCAATTTTAAGTACATATGAATTCTTTATAAATTTGTTTAAACTTAGTAATTCACGAAATATTTGAAGAATTCGATTTTTTCACTGAAGTAAACTACTACTTCCGGTCTGCTGATTTTGCTCAAAATCTAATCAGTTCTCAAGAGGGAGATTATATTCGTAAATACAAAATTTGGAATTGATATCTGTAGCGGTTTGACCGCTATCGTGGTCACACACACAGAGACACACACACACACACACAGTACCACGTATAAGAAAGTAATAAAAACACTAAAACGTCATTTTTGACATAACAGTACATAACTGACCTCCCTTAAAATGGTAGCTTCCGTCTAAAAATACCTATTCCCCCACCACATTATTATCTCTCCTGTTCTATTCTTTACTCGTAGCTATGAATAGTCAAATATTATGCCATTTTTGACAGAAACCAAATCAACCATTTTGTATATGCCTTCCTGGATTTTAAAAGATGTTGCGGTACTAACGTAATCGACGCTTTCAATTGTATTCAAAAATTTTGAAGCTTTACTATTCCACATCGCAATATTTGACTCATAAAATATTCAGTAACTTGGAAATAAGTGATTAAGTAAAAACTTAATTTAGTGTATTTTAATTTCCTTGTATACGTTTCTAAAGAACAAAAAGTAATATGTTCAAATATTTGCTTTTTTATATGCGCCTTATATTTTTATAACACTTTTGAGCAAATTTTTATCTCCGTAATACTAATAAAGATGTATTACTTGTTTTGTATCGAAGATTGGAATACATATTGAGTTAAATGTGATTCGATAGAGTAAGGACCATATATCAAAATTAATTTTTATTTTAAAATAAAGCGTGCAGCCAGGTTATGTCATCAAGTAATATTATTACCGTCCATTGTTTCAGTATTTTCCTCAGTATAAGAAATTATTAAAATCTCTCTCTCTCTCTCTTTTCATTATCATTCCATAAAAATTTATAAAAATGTTATGGTATTTCTTATTACACAGACACTAATAAAATTTTGAAAATCGGTAAAGGATGGTATTAAACATGCTTTTAGTAGGGATTATGTGTGTTCGGATTTCTTCCAGGAAGACACTGATTTCGAAAAAAACTTCACACTTACACATTAACATACATTCGTTAAACCGTGTTTTCGGCAAGTTTGCAAGCGAATCTGCAATTTAATGCGACTATGCTTTTAGGATTTAAGTACCTATACGTGTATACAATACCGGCAAAGAATTTGATTAAAACTTTTGGAAAAGTTTTAATAACTTTCAGATTGCGTCTCGGTAACTTTTAAATTCGATATTGGAAGATTTAGGGTTTTATGAAGCATTAAATAATGTCATTACCATTTGCTTATTCATGTTTTTCGAAGGACATCCTTGATAAGTGGCAAATGGTCTGCACTCTTGGTGGGTTTGACTAGTAATTTTTATAATTTCACTTTCTTCCATAAATTTCAGATAAGAATACGGATGAAATTAGTGATAATGGTGCATAAATAGTTAATGTGCTACCGGTTTAGAACAGATATTTATTTTGGAATAAAGCCCTGTATCACATCTCGTTTTTGCATAAGAACAAAACTTTTATTTGGAATTCGAATTTTGATATTCTTTTGTACAGTAGTAGTACCAGATTAAGTTTTGAATATTTTAATATTATTAGTAAATTTAATATAATTTGCAAAGAGTTCAAAAAATCAAAAACCTGCATCTAGAAACTATTTTGAAAAAGCTTATTTATATAAAATTATACTCAAATTAACTGTAGCTGCATTAAACATTTCTCAAAATTATTTGTGAAATATTTACGAGAAACTGCTTTTCGGAAAGGAAAAAACACATTACTTCCGGCTCGAATATTTTTCATAAAATAGTTGTTTAGATGTAGTTTTAAATATTTTAATACTTTTAGGAATTATAATATGAGTTGGCAAATATTTGTATGAATCTCTTTTACTTTCTTATACGTAGTATAAGGAAGTATTGTGATGATGAAAATTTTCGACCTCGAGATTTTTGCAGATGTCCACGTTTTGAAGTCCCCTGATACCGAAAAAGTGGTTTTTAAAAAATGTCTGTGTGTCTGTGTCTCTCTCTCTCTCTCTGTGTGTGTCTCTCTCTGTGTGTGTGACCACGATAGCGGTCAAATCGCTGTAGATATCAATTCCAAATTTTGTATTTACGTGTATAATCTCCCTCTTGAGATCTGATTAGTTTTTCAGTAAAATCGGTATACCGGAAGTAGCAGTTTACTTCAGCGAAAAAATTGAATTTTGCCAATATTTCGTCAATTACTTAGTTTAAACAAATTTATAAAGAATTAAAATGTACTCAAAATTAAATTTGAGACAAATTATCTTAAAATTTTTTTTCGAAATTCCAACCGGAAGTAGGTCTTTTACTCTTATCGAAAATCAGTTCTTTGCGAATATTTCGCAAATCATGCTTCTTAGACAAGTACGTTACGGGTGTAAAAGTATTTAAAACATAATTTTCAATATTTTTTGTATAAAAAAATTTTCAAAATTCAGACCGGAAGTACCACTTTTACTCTTATCGAATAGCGATTTTTTGCAAATATGTCGTAAGTTATGCATTCTATATAAATTTATCAAGAGTACAAAAGTATTTAAAACCAGATTTGCAATATGTTTTGTATATGTGAAATTTCAAAATTCGGACCGGAAGTGGCACTTTTACTCTTAGCGAGGAGCACTTTTTTGATAATATCTTGCAAAGTATGCATTCTATTGAGATTTATTAAGAGAATCGAAGTATTTAGAATAGGATTTTGAATAATTTTTGTAAAAAAATTCTTAAAATTCTATAATTTGAAACGCTCATACGTATAAGAAAGTCGTATGGTGGCCACACCTCATTTTTTTTAAGTCTTTCTCAAATTAACTTTCGATTACTTATTTACTGGTTGTGGGGATATTGATAAAATTCGGTTTTTTTTTATTGAAGAAACTGCTACTTCCCGTCTATCGATTTGACTGAAAATCTTAACAGGTAGACTATACTCTTATAGAGTATTAAGTTTGGTGTTGATAGCTTTAACTGTTAGGGCGTTATTGTGGCCACACACACACATGACTGCAAAGCCCATTTTTCGTGAATATCCACGTTTTCTAAAAGAAACAGACACATCTGCTTTCATTTTTTAAACATCTATTTACTTTTATAGGAATATAGTTTATCACGAATATCTCTGAAAAAATGCTGTCTGTCTAAATTTATTAAAGAGTACACAAATATTCTCCTCTAGTTAATTTGTAAGTAATATTTTTATAGGAAATGGTTCCTACTTCGGACAATAATGATAACAATAAACTCTATTACATAAAGAAAATAGAACAAACTAGAATCTATACATGGACATGTCAAAAGGAATACATAAATTGAATAATATAAAATTATAGCACATTAACAAACAATAAAAAATGAAGAAAAAATAAGAAATTAGAGACAGAATGAGAAACTGATAATCATATTATGATACTATATAAGTGTATATACTACACCGACAATAACAACGCCTGCGCATTTTTTTAAAAATATTTCTGACTTATTTGCGTTTTTTAAGGGGGCTTACGCAGAGGTGCCGAGTAACTGCCGAGGCAGGACGTAAGAGGTTGGCGCCATATGTGCTAATGTAAATTCTGGACTTTACAAGGTTTCGTTAAAACAATAGTACCGCTTTTATTTACGAAATATCAAAACGAAATTTAAAACACAAATAACGAAATTCTCAATGCATGCTCGACTGGAATTCGTTTTTAAAATAAAGTTTCTGAAACTGTGTTATGATGTTGTAAATTTTGCCAACTTTGAGAGTGAAATGTAGGAGTAAATAATTTCAATTATAAGAAAGTACTCCCAGCGAAGCCTTAATTAGTCTTTTGTATTCAATTTAATGCAAAAACATAATAAGAAAAACAATAATTTCTGCTGTTTGTTTTATTTTAACGAATACTTTACATTGGCGTAATTTACAGTAGCGCATTTGGCGCCACCCCCTTACGTCCTACGAAGTGGTAACAATTCAGACTTTAAATGGTACTCCGTAAGAGGATAGATGTTAACAGTAAATAAAAAATCCTTTTGTTGCGCAATTTTTCACATCTTTATTGAATCACGTTGGCTAAATGTTCGCCATGGTCCCGGCAGCGCTCCTCCACCCGCTAGTCTAAACGTTTTGAGATAACCTCAAAGTTCAGTGCTGTCAAATTGCATCATCTGTTGACATCACTGTTTCGTGAAGTGTTGCAATTTGGAATTTGCTCAAGCAATAAGGCCATCGTTGCATTATCTGTGTGGCATGTGACAACATTTTGGTGAAACACCATATTTTCCACATCTAGAGTTTTCTATTACAACCATAGATAGTTTGCTATTACCTCACGGTAGCGCTTACCTTAACTGAATTAATTTCGAAAAGAAATAGAATAGATGAGTGACTCCGCCAACCCAAAATTCGCACCTTACACTGACTTTTTCTGGGTGCATCATTATCTCGATCATCTGTCTTGGATGGTCATCGCTCTAAATTCGATAATTTTTCTTATAGACGAATCCACTGAGGTGAAAATGAGCATAATCATTGAAGTGATTTTCTATGAAAATGGTAAGCTTTTTGCGTTTGGTCGGCGAACGTGGAGCACTTGAAGTGTTACAGGCTGCTCAAGTGGTTTCAGTGTAAATTCAAAATTCGATGCATTGTTACTGTCGAGATATTCAATTCCTATGCACGATGACGCACTGCCGCAATGTTTTCGGTCTAAAGTCCTATACGAGTCAGCAGTGGTACTTTTACATTTACTATCGATCCAGTTGGTTGGATTTTTTTCACCAATTTGGCACTTGCACTCTCGGTTGATCGATTATGTTAACAAAAAATCACGAGGTACTCTTTGAGATAAATTCCTATTGTCATAATACGCACTAATAGATTTAACACTTTGTTCAACTGTTTCTCTATCCATAAATACAATCGCAAAAGGATAAATTTAACAAACTACAAAAATAATGTTAAAAATTAATTGACGTTACAGTTAGTATCTGTCTACAGTACACAGACTGAGTCTTGGCCGATGGGAGGAGCCTCGACCTACAAGTCGCGCAGATTTAAGGTCAGTGTGTGACAGAGAAAGTATTCGGAAAAAAGAAATGATAACATTTGTTCATCATCGCATACATTAGCCGGACGAACGATTAAATGCAAATAAGAAATTGTAATATACTGAAAAGAGATACATATATGTGTAGTGCTTGACAATTTTTCCAGACTGCTCGTGCTTATCCTAATATTATAAGGATTCACTGCACACCTTGTGGGAGGGGCATCTCATCGGCCAGGACTCAGTCTGTGAGTTGTTAGTCATTGTAAAACTCTTTATTTAAAAAGAAATGAAAGCACTGCCTAAATATAACTATCCGACGCGCTTAAAGATTTTAAATTTTAAAAAGTCAATGAATATCAAAAATTATTCTTTTTTATAATCAAAAACACGTTGAATATGTTGAATATTATTGCAACTATCAGAGTGAATAATCCCTGTTAAGTGACTTAAAGTTCTGCAAACACAAAGAGGATCTGGCAGGAGAATGTTAGGTTAGTAGATTGTGAAGAAAGCTGTTCATGACTAAATACGTCAATAAATCTTCGACGTCAGCGACGTAATGAAGGGAACGCTGAAAAAAGTGTCTATCATACGAGAAACTTGCTTGGGTCTTAATTCACAACGTCTAAGCGTCAAAATTATGGGAGTAGTGCAGCTACTGAAATATTGGATAGATTTGCAGTTGAGTTATTTTTTAAAGGATTTTCCAGTTAGAGGTTAAAATGAACTAGGTCGAAATGACCGAGATCAAAATGAACCTATCCTCGCCGGAACAAATAATTATTAAGAAGTCGAGTTGTTCATTATTTTTATCTTATTTACTTATTATCATAAATAAGAGAGATTATGACGTGAGACGCACTACAGAACAGACAATAACGAAATTGTGTTTGATATAAAATACAGCCGAGCATGCCGTGACCCACGCATACTCGGCGTTCTGACCAATTACAAAGTTGCTCCATGAGGGGGTGGGGGTAAATAACACCAGCTCCAAGAAAATCAGAATGACACTAACAAAAGTAACAAGCGGGGGGGGGGGGGGTAGTAGAACTTGCGATTGTGGTGACTCTGTACTTATTCTGACCCTAACGAGAAAGCGCTTCTTGAGTCTTGTAGCCCTTGGCGCCCCTTTTGTGTGAAACTAGAGGTGAGAGTTTACCACACGCGTAAAAAGATAAGTTGACAACGTGCGTTTTTATGTCTGATTTTATTGTTGGTATTGATTTCACTAGATTTGTGACTGGCGAGTCAGTTAATCTGAAAAACATATTTACACGCCTAAAAGAAACTGGCGTGGGCAAGGTTAGTTATTAGTACACTTATGCGTATGACATATTTGTAATTTAAGAAAATCTTTAATTATATACACACGTGTTGATCTATCTTTGTGTTTCTTTTTCATATATGCATAAATTACAAAGTACTAATTTTTTAAGTGATTTTTTCCACGCACAATTAATGCCGTTAAATTAATGTGAAACTAGAGCGACACGTGTGTGTACGTATAATAAATTCTTTTTTAACCCTTCGGAGGTCGCGGTGTATCCATTAGATACACGAGCAATGGTTTAGGTTATATTTCCTATATGACAAACGATAGCGTACTGCGCTTGCGTATAGCTGTGACATTACTCTTTCTAAACACTCTACCATGTTTAGTTTCTTGCTAGGGAATTACATGTTTTAGTTATTTGTTGTAGTTTGATCGGAAAGCACGCTTTGTATCTGTCAGATACCGTGACCCCATAGGTGACCTTACAGGGTTCGTTAGAAGTGTTATATCTTTGAGACAATGAATAAACAAACATTTGACTTAACAAACTCTAGAGACGTTGAAGAGGTTCGCCGACTGTTGTTGGAATCGGATGACGAAGTAGATGATGCAACATTTGAGTTTGAAGATGAAAGCGACGTTGAACAGGAAGATTTTGTAGATACGCGTGATGCAAATTCTGATACAGAACAATCTAACAATGAAGATCTAGAAAATACTGGAGACTATGATTCGCAAGAGTATCCTAAGGTCAAAGAATAATCAAATCAAAATAGCCCCAAACCTATAGAAACGCTACATGTATCTGATAGATACACCGCGACCTACCGCGCTGCAAACTAGCCCGCGATCTCCGAAGGGTTAATTACGGAATGTCACATACACATAAGTAAATTTATACTTTGTGTATAGAGTGCTTTTTTTTAACACGAAACATAGGAATTTGCGTGCTAAAAGTTTTAAGCCAAGTTAACTTTTGTTGCGGTATAAATAATAGAAATAAATGTAATTTTACACAATGTGGGATAACTTATTGAATTAATGAACATAAAAATAATTTAAAGAAATTGTTCAAAATGTTAACCGATCGTAGAAATTTCTACGAGGATTTTGCAATTATTGCCAGGTAGTGGATTTGCAAGCGTCTGTGATTCTTCATCTCAGCTCTTCCAGGTTTTTAGGTTTCTCTCAGACATTATCGTATACTTTATTTGATACGTAACCCTACAAAAAGAAATCGAGTGTGGTAAGGTCTGGTCTTCTGACCGGCCAACTAAATGGTCCATATCGCCCAATCCAAGTGTTGGAGAAACTTTGTTCAAAAAGTCGTTGATTATGGCATCACTATGAGCAGGTGCTCCGTCTTGCTGGAATATTATTCCCCATTAGCTCGCAACTCATCCAAGCAACTGAAGCAAATCTAAATATTTCTGTTGATTTAAATTTCCGTCAATAAAAAATGGCCCCAACATGTTACTCTCCACTGTTCCCACCAAACATTAACTTTATGAGGCCACTGTTAGCCTCTGGAAGGATTTTGTCGTGCTAAAATTCTTTGATTTTGCTTATATACCCTCCCACGCAAAGTATATGGACAATCATCATAGAAAACAGGATTCTTGTTAACACATTTGTATATTTATTTACTGTTTTCATCCAAACTTGGAAAATTCCATTCTTGGGAAGAAGTCGCTAGGCTTTGTGAACATTTTCAACCTCATAAGTTTTGTACTTTTCGGTCTCCAACGCTATATGGCAACTGCTTCTTGGAATGTGGAACTAGTCGGCAAGCATATTTAAGCTTGTGAAGCTCCCGTTTTCAACCATCAAACAAATGTTCATTTTTGCTTCTTCTGTAACAGCCGATGAATTTTTAATAAGAGTTGGCAAGCCTGGTAGAATAAATAATTGCGAATCTCGTCTATGTCTTGCTGAGCAGAGGCAATGTATTTTTTAATGTTAGTTATTACTTTATCTGTTGTATATTTCACCTGTACATATATGTCTTAACCAGACAAGGTTGGTTTAGCGGTGACTGTAATTTTTAATCGATAAGACTATGCTTATACTAACCAAATCACAAATTGTATTTAAGTTATTGAAATATTTTTTTAAATTATTTTTTATTTTGAAAAAAAAAGGTATATACACGTATATATTACACATTTTTATTTATACATATATCTATCTGTCAATTGTGTAGAAATTATGACAAGAGGAAGGGTAACGCGAATGTTTTAAGTTATATAATGCGCAATATATGCTGGACAGTATGAGAGGAAAATTTCAAATTATCGTCAACTGTTAAACCTAAGACCTTAATCGAATTAACAAACTCGATGTAATTCCCATTTAAAGTGAAACTCTGTAACCCATATCCAGATCGATTTCTGAAGAGAACATAGGTAGTCTTTGATAATGAATATTTTACACTATTAGTAGGGAGAAACATAAGTTACAGTAAAAATAGAATTTAATTAGATCATTAAAAGCTGGACCACCGATAATAGCTAACCTAAATGTGTCACACTAACTTAATCACACCTTCGTTGGACTTTTGCAAAATATTAGGGGAGAGTGAGGCAAAATGGTTCCATTAAGAAAAAGTGGTTCTAAATCCCTAAAAAAATATAAAAGGACATAAACTCATTACACTTTATTTTGCCCAAGGTGTCAGCTATACAATATATAATCGGAAAAAAGGTAACTTTATTGGATAACTTAAAAAATATATTTTCTTAAGAACCTAATAAATAGTCATATAGTCATTTTATCCTACGCATAGGGCTAAATGGTCTCCCTTGAGGGGCAAAATGACTCGTGCATATTTTAGTAATAATAACAACCAAAAATGTACCTAATAAACTATAAATATAATACAAGTATAAATGTTTTTACTTTTAAATGTAATTCAGGCACATAAATCACAGATATATGTATGCTTTCTTTGATGCAGACACTCCAGCACATAGTGCATGTGCCCACTTATGGCAAGAGTTACATCTAATCCAGTACTCCTTAGCTGCAGATGTACTGTATAATTCGCAACAAAAGATGCAAGGCACATCACCATCATTCTCTTTATCTGTACTTTCCTGACTTTTATTGTTCACGTTAGACTTCAAAGAAAGTGATTTTTTAACACGATCCTTCGCCTTCAGAGAAGTCTTTGGTTTAGAATTAGTACACTTTTCCTTGGTTTCATTATAATTTGGTGTAGACGTAATTACTGTAGCTCCTTTAGAACAACTTGAGCTTCTAGTCTGAATAGGAGCCAAAGGCAGAGGCCTAATTTCGGATGGCGTTACAAATTTATTTTCAGAGATCTGTTTTGTAAGTGAGGTTTGAGCCTTAACTATTGGGGATTTCTCATTGGTTTCTGTGTCGTTTTCCAAGGATTTCATCAGATGATCGTCCACTAGATTCCCATTCTTCCAGGTCTTGAGATTCAGAAGATGAATCATATTTTGCAGTTCGGTTCTTCTTACGTGTAGCCGTTTGACTGCCAAATCTCAATTGATTGGGTTGAGGCGAAGGTGTTCTTTCCCTTTCGGGAATTACATTACGTTTACTTGTGCTAGCATGGGTCGGTCAGTTGTTAGGGAAGGTTTAAAGCGCCAATCGGCAAAAACAGTTGGATTAAATGGTTGAATTCCAGTTTTTTCGAAGCCACTTAAACCATTGTCAAGTGTCGCAGCTTGCCTATAAGTTTTTCCAAACAGGTCTCCCACATTGTACAGAGTAACAATTTTTCCAGGATTAGTCTTAAGCCACAAATTTAATTGTTGATTATAATAAGCTTGTAAAGGCGCAAATACTGCCACGTCCAACGGTTGCATTTCGTGAGTGCAATGAGGCGGCAAAGACAATAGAATAATGCCATTAGCTCTGCAGAATTCGATAGCTGCTAGCGTTTTATGTGACGAATGTCCGTCAAGTATTAGCAGAACTTTCTTGACTACTGCACTTTGGGTATGCTTTTGGAAATGTTGAAGAAACTCTACAAAGGTGTCAGATTTCATGTAACCTGATTCATTATTTAAACACAGCGTTCCATAAGGACATTTCATTTTTACGAATGCGAGGATATATTATCGCTGGAGGAATAAATTGTCCTGTAGCATTTACACACACAACAACAGTGACCCTTTGTCCTCTTTCTGCGCTAGTTAGGCTACCTACTTGTTTACGGCCTTTATGGGCAACCATTTTTGGTAATTTGCTAGGCACCGTTTGTATCCCTGCTTCGTCCATGTTATAAATTTGTGCAGGATCTGTAATACTGCATTTCGTTTTAATTTCGTCTAAATGTTTAAAAAATTTGTGAACTGCTTCCTTATTAAAACCACGTGCACGAGCAGCGGAAGTAGCTTCAAGAGTTCTGAACGACAGCTCTGCATTTCTGCTAAGGAAGCCTTGAAACCAAGCAGTTCCAGCAGCTTTTTTGTTTCTAGAGAATCTGTGCCCAATTCCATTTCGCTCGGCCAAATCGTATGCCATTTTACACAGGTCCTTTTTGGTCAGTCCGAAGAGACGATCTTCCATTTCTAGCGCGTACTCTCTAAGGGATGTCTCTATTGCTATAGGAAGTGTTGTTGTGTATCTCCCTAGATGTTTTGAGCAGCCTGTGTCCTAAAATTTGTTTTAAGGTGGTAAACATGCAACCACTACAATTAAACAGACTTACCAGTTTATTTTCACCCTTAGCCCTCCGTTTCAGGGTGGTTAATGGCAGCCCAAATATTTTCGCAGCTCCTTTAAATGGCATCCTGCATGTATTTCCTGTATTGCTGTCTTCATCACGTTTTCGTCCCATTTCTGTCTATCGGTTTTTCGAATATAATTTCGAACCATGATCTACGTATATAAAAATAATTATATTGTTTAATTGCCTATCTTAGTAAAATATAATCATTGAAATATCAAAATATGTAATTTTCAATGCCAGAGGGAAAACGGTTCCCGAATCCATTTTGCCTCACTTCGGAGAGACCATTTTACCCTCAAGAACAAAAAGTAAATAAATCGAGTTGTTGTAAAACAGATATTGCATAGTTATTACTCAATACTTCCAATAAGGATGTAAAAGAGTGCTTTTTTTGACAATAAAATTGTTTCACTTACCTTTAGGAGTATATGCAATAATTGCTATATTCGATGAGCACAATGTTACATCAACTAACATTATACTTCAGGTTATGTTGTTGTGGCGCGAATTCTTGACCGATTGTCTTAAAAACGTGTATAGTGAGCGCTGGCATTATACTCGGCGGTTTTCGATGAGCAAAACAAGCGCTGAATTCAAATTTCGTGAAACTTTTAAGAGGTCCATTTAACCCGAAAGGACCGTTTTACCCGACATTCCCCTATCTGTTTTGTATCACATAAATATGAGTAACCAATGCCTTGGAAGTCATAGAGTAACTGCACCAATTTATTCGTTTTATCACAGTTTGAAGTTTTTCTTTGACAAACTGACACTTAGCACTTGGGAGTACGCAATTTAATACCATCACTTATTATTACATATTCGATGAAAATATATTTATTTATAAGTGATATTAGAAACGTTCCTATAAAAGTTGATCATATTATGCTAAAATATGACACTACACAAAATACTTTGCGACATACAGTTTAGAATTCGCTCAACTTTAAAAAGTTATTATTAAATTTGATGTTTATATTAGAAATACGTCTAAACAATATCGTCCATTTCTATATTTATCTCAAACTAAAAATAGATCTTCCCGTTTATTTAACTTTTGACCTTTTGCTAGTTACACCAAATACAATCTGTTTACTATCTAATATAGGCAGACTAGAGCTTCGTAAATTATATACACGTTATGTACTAGCACGAAATAACGTTCGATTAGGAAACTATACGAAACGCTGCAGTTAAAGCTGCTATACAATTAGATTAATGTATGTATCTATGATATAAACGATCGGTAGGTTTAGGTACAGCTATCACATTAATCTTCATTTGTTCCAGCTTATCCTAATTAAATTAAATCTAAATCAAGTAACTAATTTCGACTGTTATATTTGTATTATTAATTAAGGTATAAGGTGTTAATGTATTTGATTTTTTGTTGGAATTGTGGTGTCGGTTAGAAAACAGGTTGGTAATGGTTTAACCAACATAGAAATACTTTTTATATAGATATAATTTATTAGAAACATACAAGTTACTTTTAAACTAAAAAAAACACACCGATAGGTGTAATCGGCAGTTCCAATGAAAATGTCATTGCCAGTGCCGATTACACCTACAAGTAGAGATCTCAGTTATATCGAACTTCAAGGGACCGTCAAAATCGGTTCATTATATCCGAAGTTTGCTATAAGCAGCAATGAGAGAATAACTGTAAAAGCGTTTCATGGGACCTATATTTTCCAATATACCGGGTGTTCCAAAAATTGACTGACATTTTAAATTTGCCGCCATTTTTTTCGCGGTAAAACTAGCGTAGAGGCATTTATATGTTGTCATTAGTAAACAATAAGGTTAAGTTATGGAAAGGTACAGCATCGAATAACGGGTAGAAATTGTAAAAATTCACTTGAAACATGGGTGAAAATTTTGGAGAAACCGTTCGAAGATGCCGTACTTTGTTCGGTCATCGTCAATGCTCCTACTCAAAAGACCGTGGTGAATTTAATCAATAAATTTGAGTCAAGCGATTCAGTTAAAAACAAAAAAATCAGCGGCCGTCCTCGTACGACTCGTTCAAATGAAATCATAACCAGTGTTAGTGAAAGTGTTGAGAAAAAATCTTCAACATCAATTTGTCGTTGCAGCCAACAATTAGGCATTCAAAGGAGCTCTCTTCAAAATTTTGACAAAAGATTTCAATTTGTTTGCTTACAAAGTTCAATTAACACAGGAATTGAACCCACAAGATCATGCAAGTCATCGGGCGTTTATAAATTTGGTTTTGGAAAGACAACACGTTGATGGTATGTTTTAGAAAAAAATCATCTTTAGTGATGAGGCGCATTTTCATCTTACCGGCTATGTTAATAAACAAAATTGCCAAATTTGGGGATGCGAAAATCCAAAAGTGATTCAAGAATTTCCTATACATCCTCGACGGGTCACAATTTGGTGCGAATTTTGGTCTGAGGGAATGATTGGATTTTACCTTTTCGAAAATGAAAATCAAAATACACTTACTGCCAATCGAATGCGATATCGTGAGATGATTTTTAACATTTTACTGCCTGAATTTAATGGTATAGATGTTGAAGAAGTATGGTTTCAAGAAGACCGTGCAACATGTCATACTGCCAATGAAACCGTGCAGTTATTGCAAGAAACATTTAATGGTCGTGTTATTTCTAAGCGAGGTAATGTGAATTGGCCACCTAGGTCATGTGACTTGACACCTTTAGACTTCTTTCTGTGGGGTTATCTTAAGGATAGAGTGTACAGCAATAAACCACAAACAACTGTGGACCTCAGAGATGAAATTCGATACAACATTGCAAATATTTCCCAGCAATTATGTCAAAATGTTGTCAAAAATTACATTAAATGAGTGAATATCGTTACCCTCATGAGAAAACCTCGTAACTCCAAAAAAGCAAATTTTACAGGAGACACAAATAATGTTATCAAAAATAAAACGTGTGCATTTTACATTTTGTAATACTCAATTATTGATGAAAATATAAACAGGAAAGGGCATACTATGCAATTTGAATATTTTTTTAATTACTAGAAAAACAAATGGACTTACGAGGTTTTCTGTCTTAACTTTTGAAGAATTATGGAGTTACGAGTATTGCCTCTGGCTAAAATTAAACAAATAATTTTAAAAACAATATCGTTTATTTATTATACGTCCCTGGACTCCCTGGTGTCTGAACAAATACAAACTAAGTTAGTTCTAACAGTTTGAACATTTAACAGTTTTAACATAATACAGTAATAAAATGAATAATAACTAGGTATTTAAAAATTAACAAATCATTGAAAAAATAAGCATTATAAATATTATCGAGCTTATTACTCATGTGGCAGATTATCATAATATTGATGATAGTCCTGTTCTAAACTGCCCTCCAAACATTGCAAATGGTAAAATTTTTTTTTGGTGATCCTGATTCTTTCTTTATATAACTGCGGTACATTCTTATTTATATTTTTATTGATTCTTACTGGCAATTCTTGCCATTCTTGAGGATGCCTTAGCTTATACTGTATAGTGCCACTGGAATTATATCGTAAAGCACGTATGTCTTCACCTACTTTTTTGCCTGGTCTGATTGAATTGAAATAATTTAAATAAGTATAATTTTTAAAAAACGTATGATTTGAATATTTGACTGAATATGGCTGTGGATTTTGTCGAGCATGTTTACATACGTCAACATAGTCGGCAGGTACATTAATATTTTTCTTCTTTAAAGCTCTTTCAATCAAGGAATGCATGGAGTCTGCCTCCATTTGTGTATGCCCACGTTCAAGATACTTTTGAATTATTGTAACCTGTTTTTCAATCGCTAAATTTAATATAGTATTAGCGAGTGTATTGTTCCGATTCTGCCCGGTGCACTCGTCGCTATATAATATTAAATTTTCATTAGCTTGCAGATTTTTAACTTCTTTTTCAATGAAGCTGCAAATTATGCTGGAAAATTCGTTTGCCCCTACACCATCTTCAGATTCGTTCCAGATATAACAGAAACCTTCTTGTGTTTTAATATTATAAATAGTAAAGTTATGTACAACAAGTTTTGTTTTGCAATATAGGTCTGATACATTCGATTTTGGAGATAATAGAACCGACTGCAAATCCATAAGTATATACTTTGTTAACGGAACTACTTTTATCTACATTTTTTTCGTTTCTAGCTTCAGTTTTTTTCATTTGATGAAGAGCATAGACAGTTTCATCTAAATTGCCCGTATTTCTTGCTGCACATATACTGCATTCGTCTTTTTTTGGTGAGAAAATACCTAAGTTCATGTCATCAAAAATATTCATAAAAAGTGTTTGAGATAGTGGTTTAATGTTCTTCTCCGTGCTCCATTCTTTGCTATAAATATTGTTGAGATGGGATTTCGAATTCCATATAGGTTCCAGATAGAGTTTTAAAGTTCTGGATCTGGCATAATGCGATTCCATTTTTGGAAGTTCTTCTAAAAAACGTAATAGGTTTTTCTTTCTATCTTCAAATGCTACTTTTCTAGATTGCTTGCGTTCAGTTGGCATCTGCTCTACTTCATCATCATTTTCATCGTTTCCCGTTATTGGTTTGCTTTTCTTCCAGGAGAGAACAGTCCATTCACCAATATTTAATGTATTTAAAAACATAGTTTTGCATACTCGCAATTTATTGTCTGCTTTCAATAAACAATAGCTATAAGAGTAAGCTCGCCTCGACTTTTGTTCTTCCTTCCTCCCACGATGTCGTTTTGTGTCTTCAATGGCTACAAGCATTCTAACATACACTTTCTTTTCCCCGGATTTCATTTTCCAAAACTCGATGAAAATCTCTTTTTTCTCCTCCTCTGAAATTTCGTGACATTTTAACCAACTTGAGTTTTGTGAGTGCTGGCATCTCTCTTTGAATTTCTTTTCCGGTTTTGGAATTTTATAACTCCATTTATCTTCAATTTTCTGTTTCCCGTAGTATTTGTCACCCCTTTCTTTTTTCAGCCTATTGCTGTTGGCAAACCATGCTGTCTGGTCTACATGGCGGCGTTTTCGCCTTACTCTTAACTCTTCATTGATGGCCTCTATCGATGTTTCTGTTAAATTTTCAGTCTCAGGATTAGCCACAATATTATTTGTAACAGATGTTGTGGAATCATCATCATTATCAGAGTAATCACGGACATCTGACTCTGGTATATACTCTGAGTCTGAACTTGCACCGTCTTCAGAGTTCAAAGAATTGGATATTATATGACCAGTATTTGCAACTTCAGTACCATCACAGTTCAAATTTGGTTCAATATCATTAAGAAAAGAATCTGTGTTTTGGTTTTGTTGGTCTATAACATTCTGTAAAGCATAATCTTCAGTAACAGGAACTGATAAATCAATGTAAGTTGGTTCATTATTTAACAAATTCTCCGTATCATAGTTTATACCATTATTATAAGTCGTACTTAATAAAGTTATTTTCTCAAGTTGATCCGGAGGTTTGTCTAAGAAATCAACAGGTCCTATTTTTGAAAATTGCAAGAGAATGTCCGTTTGCAACCCCATTTCAAGAATTTTTTTACCGCGCGACATCTTAAATAATCAAAAAATCTTCGTTAGACAGTAACAGAAAAAAAATCTGAAGGTTTTGTAATTTTTGGTTTAACACATTTCTCTATAAATTTTACGTTAATCAAAAAAGTTGTTGTCTGGGAAAATGCATTAGACCATTTGTGAACACTACAATCTAACTATTAACACTAATTACTACTAGTGCGAGAATCGTTGATTCACAAATATTTACATACTTAATATTTTAAACCTCAAATTATAGGTTAGAATTTAGAACGCAGGTTAATAAAACCACTTCTGTAGTACTTCCAACTAATTGAACATGTAATTATAAATCATAAAAGCAAAAACAAACTTACTCTTAATGTACAGTAATGTAATCGCTTTAAACAACAACAATTAATACGTAAAGCTTAACCGGCTAGGCGACACGTCAAAACAACCAAACTCCTAACTCCTAACGGAGTTACGAGGTTTTCATAGCAACAATAACCTGTGATGGAGTTACGAGGTTTTCTTTCTTCACTGTATATAAATTTTAAGCAAATTTCGAGATACAAGGTTTGCACAGCCGGTTGGTGCATTTTCTTGTTAACAAATGGCATCAAAATCTCAATTTTGATAAAAAATGGAGTTACGAGGTTTTCTCATGAGGGTAACGATATGTGCTCCAACCGCAGATGTTTTGTACCACACATAAATTCCATCTCTCTGCTTTCTAAATCAATAAAAATATTATCACTTATCAAATATAAAATGTGTTTTATTAAAAATTCATAATGTCAGTCATTTTTGGGACAGCCTTTATATGCATAAAAATTATAAATGTAAAAACTAAACTAATAATCCAGGATTTTTAGATATTCGCTCCGCAAAAAAAAAAAATCCTAATAATTAATTTTTCGATGGATTATGTCAGAGGCTGTCCCCTAAGTATAACACCAAATTTGTGTCGTCCAAAACCGAGACCGTTAGCCGCCATCTTGAAAAACACCTTTTTGCAAATATCTCGAAAACGGTGAGTTTTACGTTAAAAATTGTGAGGACCTTTTTTGTAGAAGATAACATTCCCAGTCTATTTTATTTGAAACTTTTTTCTCTATTGTTAATATTTGCCGAGATATAGTCGATTGAAAACGACGATTTTTTGTTTTTTGGAAAATATCTCAAAAATTTTTGGAAATACGAAAAAAATGTGATTATCGTCTTTTTCAATCGACTATATCTCGGCAAGTGTTGACAATAGAGAAAAGAGTTTCAAACAAAAAAGACGGGAGATATTATCTTCTACAAAAAAGATCTTTACAATCTTTTACGTAAAACTCACCGTTTTCGAGATATTTGCAAAAAGGCGTTTTTCAAGATGGCGGCTAACGCTCGCGGTTTTGGACGACACAAATTTGGTTTTATACTTAGGGGACACCCTCTATCATAATCCAATCGAAAAATCAATTATTAGGATTTTTTGCGGAGCGAACCCCGTTTTTGGTGCTAAAATTCCTGGACTATAAAGTGTAACGAAACATAATACAATAGATATGTAATTTTTGACTGAAATTACGCAATATTATACGTATCAATTGTCGACATATGCTTCAACGGCACTCAAACTATCAATAATCGCGTTCGGCAGACTACATAGGACGTAAAAAATGACGAATATTGTTCATACCCTTGACGGTTCCTGGGTGGATAAAGGCTGTATATCTGGTAATTCTGTTTCATTCTCATTAAATTCATATCGGTTACTTACAAATATATTTTTATGTATCACAGGGGTAATGATATCTACGTCAATAGAGTCATTCATCTTTAAGTTTTTTATAAAACGCTTGAATTTTCCAGTTGCTGAAATTCGCGTTCTCGTTGTTTCTCTTTTTGTGTTCACTCATTTAATGGCAAGATATCATCAGATCCAAAATTTGTTATGGCATCAACAAAACGATACCCACCTTTTTTTGGGAACAGTTTATTATTGTCCTATGTGTAACTTTTGACTGAGGTTTATCAGCTAAATTGATGACTTGAAGGACGTCCACTGATAAAGTTTTGCTCTAATCAAGAGTAAATTATATCTTGACCCGCAGACTATAGCTTGGAGCTGGTGTTTGGTGGTAAGAATACAAATATAGGGCACTTTAGATTACGCTACATTAGGATGCGCGGGACAATTATCGAAAACAATACATTTTTCGCTTTTTCTCCACAGATGTTTATCATATTCACAAAATTCTGCAATAAAAATTTTGCCAGTCATCCATGCTCGTTGATTGGTTTTATATTTAACGGGTAAATTATTAATATTTTTCAAACAGCGCTAATATTGCGTTTTTCTAATGCAGCAATTTATTTTTTCTATACCGGACAAATTTGCGAAA
The DNA here is from genome assembly GCA_963170755.1 of Amphimallon solstitiale. Classification (NCBI taxonomy): domain Eukaryota; kingdom Metazoa; phylum Arthropoda; class Insecta; order Coleoptera; family Scarabaeidae; genus Amphimallon; species Amphimallon solstitiale. Next base: position 233,388,836 of record OY720675.1, on the reverse strand, counting down.
ACTAGCACAGTTAATCAGTTTTTGAATACTTTCCAGCTATGCGCTGTTCTCTCTTGAATTTTAGCGTCTTATTCGGGGCTAATTTGTAGAAAAAAAAATTCTTATCCGCGTTAAAAATGTCATCACACTTTATTCAACCAATTCTCCACTACATTATCATCTACTACCGCTGCCGCTGCTTCACTAGAAATTGTATCGCCACAAAACGGTATGACTTTTTTTCCATCGGACTGTTGTACGTACACTGTAAAAAATTTTAGGAAAATTACACAAATATTTACGTAAAAGTTACACAAAGAAAGTGCTGAAATGTGTAATTTTCATGAAAAGCAGATGCAAATATGCACATTCTTTAGTAAAATTACGTTTATACTACGTTTTACTCTTTTTTTGTAAAAAAATATTAAAACCTATGTAATATTACGAATTCCTACGTAAAATATATATAAATCATTATGCAAAAATACAAACTTCAAATGAAATATCATAAAATTAACTCTATTAAATTACACACTAGTGTGCAATTTTATATAGTGATGTAATTTTATATGATAATCCATGTGAAATAGTTTCCTATTATGGTGTGTGTAATTTTACACAATTTTTTTTACAATGTAGTCATTTTTCTTTGAAATCTTTGACCAAGGTACTCAGCTTTTGTTTTTAAAACACTACCATTGATCGTTACTTTCTTTAGTCTTTTGTTACGTAAACCACTTTTTAAGAGATTGATCGATATCTTTCTTCTGAGGTTTCTATAATTTTTAGCATTTACATTTTTATTTTCAAAGTAGGTCTTTTCTCTTCGTCCAAATTGTAGAGTGACTAATGTTCCTTTCACAACAGATTCCACATTCTCGGTGGTATACATATTGCCAATGTGCACATTTGCAGGACACGCCTTTTATTCATCATTTTATCAAAGTTGACCTGCAATATATAAATCGGTTGAAATAATTTTACTGTTTCTTAATAAAAAGCAATTATATTACCTCAATATTATAAAGTCGAACGGTGAATAAAATGTGTTGGATAGGAATTTGGTTTATAAAAATTAAACCATTTCAAAAAACAAAATGGAAACGAATACATAACCTGACTATATTTAGGTTTAGTTTTTAAAGGCAAAGCTGCTTTAGCAACAAAATTTTCTTTTGTCCACAAGTTGTTCACATCTGTATTTAAACGTAAATCTACTTATAAACGGTATTATTTAAGAAATACAGCATTTTGAAATTTCACTATTTTGTTTGGAACGCGTCACAACCTACCCTAACGAAATGGCTTAACATCAAGCTTGCGAGGTTTATTATTGACGCTTATTTTAAAATCCTTGACGATAAACATATTATTGAAATTTTTTTCTATTCCATTTCACTCAAAGAAGTTTTTAACCCAACCTCCATCAAGCGATTTCTTGGGGTTATAGTATCATATTCTATTTGCATACTTCAGCGTGATATACAAAATCCCTTTATTACGTTTACGGTATTACGTAGTAATATAACTAATGGAATTATTTCAATATTCGCGTACTCTCTTATTTATTCACTTTGAAGGCGAAATAAACTGTTGGAACTGAATTCGTTTAATTATGCGAATTAAAACGTACGCTTAAGTGGACGAACGTCAGGATGTGAAAACTCCGCTGTGTATTGAATAAAATGTATGGTTTTGGGTCAAGGTCTTCTAATTACACTCTCGGTCGAGAATTTACGCAAATTGACCGTTTAATGTAGAATGACGAATTTATTCTGTCATTTCTCTACTATGTATTACACTAAATATGTTGTTGCAAAATTCAGTGTAAAAATGTTCGTGCATACAAATTAAAGAATGGTAATATATGCCTCTTTCATTCTTTTAAATAGCGCTTTTTTTAGATAACACCTTTTATATTATTTTCAATATAATGAGATATTTTTTATGAAAGTTCCGTAATAAATATTTTTTTAAGAAATTTACTGAATTATATTACGGCATATCTACATTTTTATAAATTACGTGTAGTAATTACAAGTATAAGCTAGTTAAAAACGAGAGTTGAAAATATTCTATTTAAAGAAATTAGTAGTATTATTGAGGAGGAATCACTTCTTTATGCAAGATTATGGAAGAAATTGGATAGGTACAAGGCTACTAAGAGAAGAATCTTGTGGACATTTTAAAGGAACATTATGCAGTGACTCTAAGCATAAGGTAACATTAGATAACTTCAAGAGACACCAAATTATTTCGAACATCCGCTTGACATGATTTCGTCTATAATATCCAAATAAGTGATAGGTGTTTGGCATTGCTGTATCATCACTTTTAAAATACAGAGGATGATGAATTTTCCATTCCTTTTATGAGCTTGGTTTCATCAATATCTTCCTTATTAAATTATTTTCACACTTCATCAGCACTAGTTTCACCCTTCATAGAGTTTCCTATGCTTACATATACGACAACAAAACTTATACCCGGTTGCACCAACATTAAGTTTGTTAATCTGTTATCTTAGTTAACAAAGCGTTTGAAATGGCATACTATAAATGTTACCAGTGGGATGTCAAAACTATGGAAAATTTATTCATAAAATTGAAAGATCCGATTCCATTAGTGTACAAATCTAATGTCGTATATAGTGTGAATTGTATACAATGTGGTACATTGTCTAGACAGCAATTTAATTTTAATCACCTAGATTTTGAGAACACAAAAATGTTAGAAATGGAAAATAATGTGATTAGGCGATTGTTTTTTTTTTTTAGAAAAGTATATATTTATAAAGCCGGTGATTCTATCAACATTAAAGATGATCTGCGCTGCAGATATTAAACATATATTCTGGGGTAATAAGGTAGTCATCTTCCTCCAATCGCCTGCGAATCTGTTAATTCCGTAAAAAAATGAGAAATATTTCTCTCTCCCCCCCTCCCCCTCCCTCTCCTACCTCTCTCTCTCATCGTTGCGGGATGGTGCATTTTCTCATATCTTTAAAGTATCAATGGTATTGTCATTGCATATAAATGATTCTCAATTGGACATCTACAATTATAGACCCATATCGTTAACGTATAGATACTTTTACTTCCTTAGTATTGTGATGGAGAAAATGTTCGACCTTGAAATTTTTGCAGATTTCCACGTTTTGAAGTCCCCTGATACTGACAAAGTGGTTTTTTAAAATATATCTCCCTCTCTGTGTGTCTGACCAGGATAACGGTCAAACGGTTAAAGCTATCAATACCAAACTCTATATTTACGAATATAATTCCACTCTTGAGATCTGATTAGAGTTACTTCAGTGAAGAATCAAATTTTACCAATATTTTGTCAACCACTAAGCGTAAACAAATTTAGAGTGTTCAAATGTACTCAAAAGTTAAATTGCGAGAAAATTTATTAAAAATTTTTTGGAAATTCCTCCGGAATTAAGCCTTTTACTATTATCAAAAAATGTTTATCTCGCAAGTTATACTTTGTTAACAGATATATTAAGGGTATCAGAAATCAAAATTTGGACCGCAAATAGCGCTTTCACTTTTATCTAGCAGAGAATTTTTTCAAATATAAAAACAATAAAAATACATATACTTTGTTGTTATGTTATCTATGATTTTGGGGGGATAGCCATTATTGTATGCAATTTGTTTGAAAACGTCAATATATTGGTTGAAATTTTGTGTTGATAACGGCAATGATACCGCCCTATGTATCATAGAATGGAAAGCTGCTAGTTTGTGTCCTAAGGGATGTTGTGAAGCGCCCGGTACGCAACATCTGAAAAGTTAGGTTTTCTAAAAATATTGAAGCTAAGCTGGATATCAGATTTGGTAATTTTAAGATCCAAAAGATTTACGCAATTATTTTCTTCCATTTCAACTGTGAATTTAATCTTAGGGTGTACTGAATTAATGTAATGTATAAAAGTTTGTAATTGTCTAGTTGTCCCATTGAAACAAGTAAGCACGTCGCCGTCCACATACCGATACCAGAAAAGAATATGTTTTTTACCTAAACGGGAAATTTAAGATGATCAAATCAAATTCAAAATAATATTGGTTTAGTACTATCTCCATTAGATCCACGATTTCTTGTTTAATAATGGCATTGACTTTATTATCTACTAAGATGTTTTCCATTAGTGTTAAATATTCTTTAGGTGGTATATTCGCAAACATATTAGTGACGTCTAGTAATATTAGTTTTGCATTATTCGGAATTGTAGTGGTTTTTAATATATTGGCTAGTTCGATTGAGTTTTTAACAGAGCGTTTATCCTTAAATTTTGTATAATGACTGAATATAGAATTAAGTTTAATGACAAGTAATCTACTAGGGCAACCTATGTATGACACCACTTGTCTAATAGGGATAGTATCTTTATGTAATTTGATTAGACCATACAAGCGAGGGGGTTTTGTATTCATTGTAATTAGTTTGTTTTTTCCCGATCAGTAAAATGGCATTAAAATCCTTAAGTTTGTTTTTAATATCTAATTGAAATCGTTTAGTGGGGTCTGTACAATAGTATTTAGAGCTAGAGTTGGAAGAATTTTTATATAAAAGCAATTCAAAAATTCAGACCGGAATATCACTTTTACTCACTTGCTATTGGTTTATTATGAAGATAAAAGTATTTGAAACTTCCTTTGGTACACTTTTATATAAAAAAAATCGGAACGAAAGAAAAACAAAATTATTGCTGATTGACTGTGTAGTGTGCATTTCTTAAATCTTTTAGATGTGAAAACTTTTATTGCTAAAATGAACGAAACGTCGCAAATTTGCTAAAACGAATTTCTATATTTTTCTGAAATTATATATTAAGATACATAGAATATATCAAATTTTAAAATATTAACTTTTAAAAGAAAAGAATTTCCGTTTCAATTAGTCTGGCAATAGTGATCTATGCACACGACTATCATTCGCAAATCATACATTTAGTAATTAAATTTCACTAATTACTATTATCAGTGTTAGTTGAGGTCATTGTAGTTTTCAGATAATTCTTTTTCAGTCGATAAAAATGCCATTTTGTGGTAACAATTACTGACTGAGTGAAACCACAAATGCACTTGACACTTGGCATTATCATACTAGTAAACCTAATTTCTATTTTTATGTTAATAGAATTGCATACCCAACCCTAGAATAAAAACCGTAATTATATAAATCGTGATCTCATTTCTGTATCGATTGTTCTTTAATTGGCTCCATTTTATCCGCAATAATATTATATACACACCTGCTTCTGTGTAAATAAAAAAATTACAACATAGAATTGAGAAGGTCGAAATAAACCGACGCAGAAGCCAGGACGCCAGTCACCGAGGCGCCACCAGTGTTGGTATTTCGTACATGACTGGTGTAATTCCTTTTTACATTCTGTTACTAGTTTACATTCAAGTCACGAACATATTCCGAGTAGTTAAGTTGGAGAATTATGTTTCCGGAAGGTAGCACGTACGATTTTCTACTCGAAGAAAATAGAAAATTTGATGTAAAATTATAATATAGATTTGATTATATTTAATCTCTTTAAGTGATAATAATAATAATGTATTATTTACAAATGGTTATAGTTTGTTTATATTGTACATACATAGATTTCTAATTGATAATTTGTCAATTAATAATTTAAATAAAATTCAAATTATTAATAGAAGAATTAAGTTAATAAGTTCTCATTTCAACATGCTATAGAAAAAGTTACATGGTGTTTTAAGAAAGAATATTTTTCCCTCAAATTTTAACAGGTAATGGCAGAGTTAATAAATTATGAACCTAAACAAACAACAATTTTAGAATGTCGACCAATATATCCACAAACACAACGAAAGAATTGCTAACAAGAATTATAACTTGAAATTCATTAACACCCGAATTAAATGTCTAAAACTGAAAGATTAGAAACCTGTCGCATTAATATACTATATATAGAAAAACAACTTGAAATTTTTGTCGGTTGTTTAGGATACCGAACTCAACCCAACCCCAAGTCTAAGATTTTAATTGACATCCTGTATTTTTCTCTGCTGATTTTGAAAGAACTCAGTTTCCTTGATATTCCTATATGAAAAAACTAGTTACATCATGAAATTTATGAGTTATTTAAAGTAAACGTTTTAGATATCAGAAATTATTAGCTTAAGTTCATGGAAATGGTTCGTTTAAAATTAGAATTGTCAAAATGTGACTTTTGTGTTTCATTAAGGGTCCTATAGTGGATCTGTCAACAATGGAAAAATAGCAGATTTTAGTTGCAAGATATTTTTGTTGATTTTAAATTTGGAGAAAACCTTTCAACGTCAACTTATGAAGAATTTAGTAATCTACCCCGCTGAAGAAACAAACTTAGAAAAAAATTATCGGATTAAAGAAAATTAATTAATATGTCAAAATATTAAAAACAAGTTTTCTCAAAAATCCTTCGGAGGAGATTTGTTTGCTTGGGTTCACGTTATAAATTGAATAAAAAGCTACCCCGCTCTGTACTTATTTTTCGTTCAACTATTCATTACTTTGTTTTAAATGAATATAAAATAAATTAAAATTAGGCAACCCACATTACAATGAATTGTTATTCTTGTAAAAATCTTTCCCGCGGTTACAAATATGTAAATATTTGGTCATAAATGAATTTTTATTCGCTTAGATATTGAGTTATTATTTCAAATATTTATTATATATTCCCTATGTGTAATAAGTACTCGGACATCCTTGGCTTCTTAAATTATGTGCTATGCAACCAATATTACATTTCCGATCCACTATATAGGACCCCTAATATTACTACTTGTAAAATTGTACTTAAAGTTTCGACTTTTTTGTTGAAATGGTTTACAGTCTGGAAGAGAGAACTGAAATTGTGATTTTATATGGGATTGCAAACAAAAATTATTCCCTAATGGCGACGTTATTTAATGAAAACCGTCCAAACAGAAACGAATCTGTTGTTTATGTAAGAACGATAATAGAAAAATATTCGCAACCTGGATTTGTAAATAATACAAAACGGAATACGAATAATTGTTATGTACTAGATGAAACTACGCAACTAGCAGTTCTTCAGTATATTAATTTAGTATAGAGCTTTTGTTGAGAAAATTATCCGAAAATCAACCTGCCATAAGATATTAAAAGTAAACAAAATGTCCACCCTTATAAAATTCACAGAGTCTCCAGAAACAGCCTTTTAGTCAGGTTATTTTGATGGTACAAAATCTTCGTCCAGTCATAGTTGATGGTGTGACCCGTGTGAAACACATGAGCTGCCAAACCACAAGCCTGAGGGCAATTCCTGACATCATTCCTATGTTGGGTATTGCGATCTCTCACTCTTCGCCCAGTTTGCCCTATGTAATACTTATCACAGTCTTTACATGTTAAGCAAAACACTACGTGGTTGTGATATGTTACATTTAGTTTAGCTTTTAAAGGGGTGAAGTATTTGGACACAGGAACGGCTGATGTATAAGCTATGGAGACACTGCGCTTGAACAAATGCCTTATATGGTTGGTGAGGCCAAGGACATATGCTAGGATTCTAAAAATAACAAGTTCCACAAAGTCTCGTGACATGGTGTTACTGGCAGACGTGACAGCAATGCGGAGGTTGTCACAGTCAACTGTCATTGTGGAGATCCGAATCTTGTTCCCTCATTCTTCATGAGTATATTCTTTAAAATTAACAAATCCCCATGCTGCAAGTCAGAGTGTGTGATGTTTAAAATTCTGTTCTTTAGGCATCTAATCAAATTAATCTTATATTTTAAAGGGCAGTATGACCGATAGTTTAGCAACCGGTTGGAATTTGGTAGTTTCCTATACCACCTCAGTCTAATGGAATTATGGTCATAGGTTAATAGACAATCAAGAAAGGGGCTCGAGTTATTAGTCTCTCTTTCTAAGGTGAAATCAGGTGGCTGTTGTAGGAGTTGAAAGTGTCAACATATATATATGAATAAATAACCAAGTGAAATATTGAAAAGATTGCGTTTTTTATAACGTCGAAATTCTAATAAAAACACTGCACTTGCTCAAAGTGCATGAACTTGTATAAAAATTACTACTATTAGCGGCACTATTTAATTATCGACATATTTTCATAATTATCGTGGAACAATGGTTTCATGTTCAGATGCAGTAAAGTCTAATTGACCGCAACGTGTTCTAATGAAGTTTTCGCATGCTATAGTGTGCATCTTATCTGAATTTATTCGCTGCAGTTTCGACTTGAATCCAGTGTACTACATGCTGCGACACGAACCCATTTACTCGTTCCTGTATGCAGAAAGCACATTCAATTATTCATGAGCGCCGAGAAAAAATTTCCCGTACGCGAAGTAGAACACGTGCTTTTGTATTCTAAATTGTTGTGCAGAAGCTATGTTTTCCCTTGTAGTAAATTACAGCATGTGAAGTTATAGCCTGTACCAAGTCAACTGTTTCACGTGAATTTTCCGGGCTGATGTGTACCAACCATGTGGAAGGTCGATAAACTCTGTTAGAGTATTTCCCGTACGTGAATAAACTGAAAGTGTTTACATATCATTATAATTTGTTTCGTGAATTAAAGATTTGATTGCAAAATATTGTAACGACTATTGAACAATTCAAGAAAAACTGTTATTAAAAAATGTTTAATTTTAAATTTATGCATAAATTGTTGTCTATATGCTAATTATAATAAAATTTGATAATCATTTTCGAAATATAACCGGATATAGCGGATTTAGGTTTTGACTCCTAGCGCCTCCACCAAATTTATTTTTTCGTATGTAATATTGCTAGGGAAGATTTTACGCTGTTATATCTTCTTATTCTGGCAATTTTAAAGACGATTTTCTGGAAGACATGTACATATTTAGGGCATAACAGTTTGTTGGATTTAAGACTAACACTAAGTTTTCGGTTGTATCACTGCTATAAATTTCTTCATATCCTGCCAAGACTACTCAAAATCATACATAGTTCATGCCATTTGCTTCTCAGGATTTAAGATTTTTAAAAGTTCATTGTAACGAATGTACAAACTTAAAATTTTTCATTTCGTGCTCTTTGAATTTGTTAGGTTGCTTTACATATTACATAGTTATTGTTTACATAAGTGCATTGTATCACATGTATCATCTCCAAACTACTGATGTGATGATATGAATTAATAATTAATGCAAATTGCATTTGCTTAAATGTTTGTGAAAATAGTTATTAAAATTCACTTTTTTAATTCAACTTATTTTAGAAAAATTGCAGTTATCATTCTTCTTGGGAAGCATTCTGATAGTTTTTGAAGATTCTAAAATTTATCTTCTTTTTGGTGTTAATTAAAATATTGAAGAAGTATAGCCTAACCACAAAATACAGAATAACTGAATTTTTCATGATATAAATAACGCATTCTTAAGTGCAATATAAAATATATGTTTTGTGACATATTAAGTTCTCAAATAATGTTTGCGTTTTTTGACTATCTTACCTATAATATCTAACAAAGTTGAATAACTGTACTTTCTATTTTGTAACACAATTACCTGGTAGGTATTTATAGTCGAACAAATTTTGATCCAATAATGGGTGGACACTGTGACTCAAAATCTGAAACAAAACACAAAAGGAAAAATCCCTTACCACAAAATTGAAAAAGATATAAAAAGTCTATATACGCATTTCGGCAACTAAGTTGCGATCTTCAGTAGAAACATGTAGAAATCACTAGTATTGTCCCACTGGTGATTTAGTGAAGAGCATATCTTCTAAGGTTACATCTTAGCCATAAACACTATTTTTTACATTTTGTATAGGTACCACCCCCAAAGTTCTCTACATTGGGGTGACACAATGTAGAGAACTTTGGGTGTATAGGTACCTCCCCAAAGTTGGGTGACACAATGTAGAGAAACCCCTATCTCTAAATTAAGATATTTAATTTAAAGTTAAACTTTAGAAATAAAATGTAAAATTATTTGTTTTGCCAGCTCAACTCAAATTATCTCAGGGCGATTCGAGTTAATTGAAATGATTATGTAAAAGGGGTTCCTGTACATTAAAAAAAAATACCATTTCAAAATTTTATTAATTCTTATATTAAAATCAATGAATCCTGTATCTATAATTTTACAAACAACACAAGAAGTAACATATATTTAAAAAGCAAATCTAATACATTTGAATTAGAATTTTTTTTAATAATTCTTGAACTAACACAAACATTTCTGTAGGTCCTTTGCTCGATTTAATCGTAAGCTATAAACGCCAGAATTTATTACAAACAATGCACATTCTATATTATACGTGTTTATATCGATACTTGTGAACATATCAAGATACATATTTGTTAGACTATATTTATTTAATTACTTTCGGTTTGAACTTTTATTTTTACAGTCTCTCCTCTTTTATTACATAAAACATTACAGTCATTAAACAATAATCATTTAAATAATACCTTATCTAAATTCTTCTTATTCATCTTCTTTTCTTGTACTGTTTCCAACGGGAACTTCGGGCTGCTTATTATCGACGAAATCTTCTTTATTTCTACGATGTTTTCAACGGCCACATCTGCTTGCTCTGCCACTCGAAATACAATCTTTATTTTAACAATATAACACGTTGCACAATTACTTCTTAGGTACAACTTTGACCACTACTTTACTACGTTTTCTAGTTAGTAAATTATTTATTGAAGTTATATTAACAATGACTCTTATGCGTAGTCTAATGTTACGATATTAAACGTATCTTGCTGTCGACTCTCTCTTTTCTCACGCATATTTCCCTTTTATATCAGAATGTCTGGGGTTCCCCGCTTTCCACAAAGTTCAGGGGTTCCCATTCATATTTACACGCACATACACATTCATTTAGCCGCGGGATTGTATATTGCTACTGGAGGGTTTATCACGTTAATATAAACTTTCGACGTCACCCTTTTTTACTCATAAATATATACAACACCTACGACTAATATCTACTTAATAATACAATAATAACACATTCATTGATTTTAAATATTATTTCGCTTCAAAATATTAATAAAAAAATATACTTAATTAAATCCTTAAAAAAATAATAAAATTTTATAAAATTAATAAAGTGAAATGGGCTGTACCATTACAATTTTTGTTGTAAGCGATTTTTCCTTTTGCATTTTGTTTTGAAAAAATTTAGTCAATTACCTGTCAGTCTAAAATCCAAAGATTTATAAAAGTTCTTATATTGATATGAAACTGTGACTCTTGCGAAGAGCAGATAAATAACTATATCTCTAAAAACTAGACAATTGTTTTATTATTTTCGGTGTAGTTCACATACGTACGTGAAGAAAAAACTTTTTTTATAGAAAATTGTAATTTATTCCGTGATCACATTCCATATGTATATTGTGCATACTTGGAAGATTGTTAATTAATAAAGTAATAAAAGCGAATTAAAGATTAGCAATACTTTTAAATAATATATATATATAAAGACTTGATTTTAAATCACGGACTGCCCTATGTACTGTGTGGCCTATATACTGGGCAATTAAAACAGGAAGTCTTTAATTAAATACATTAATTAATTACAGTTTTATTATGAATATAAATATTAAAGATTTAATGTATCATAAGGTAATAATATGTTAATAAATTAATAGAAGTAAGATATGGCTGCACACTTTATTTTAAATAAAGATTAATTTAAAAGTAAAGTGTAAATTCTACTTTATTCAGTATCATTTGAAACAATTTTTTTGCAATTTTCATTAGAAAAGAAGCAATACATATTTATTGGTATTATAGAGATAACTTTTGGCACAAAATTCTTTTGAATATGTAAAGCACCAATTAAAAGACCAGTAAATAAAAATGAAGCTATAAAAAGAAAAGACAACTATTTGAACATAAATTTTATTTTCTAGAAATGTCCAAAAAAAAATATTAAAATAACCAAAATCCAGATTCTGCTTATCAAAATGTACATTGGTTCCCTCGATTTGGACATGGTAAGTTAGACTACTTCTGCATTTTCCCAACGAGTTGTTGATGACGTAAAAGTACTATGCTGCTTATAGAAGGACCCTACTTCTTTCAAAGAATTCTACAGGTTTCTCTTTCTTTTCTAGATGTTTGCTAATTAAATAATAATAATAATAACTTTATTTGTCCAACGCTTTACAATTAAAGGAAAACGGTATTAAATATACATATATGTTATTTAGAAAAAAATTAAAAAGAGAACATTCTATAATTAGCCATTGGTGAAGAAAATATCATCGTAGTGGAAGCTCGAAAAGCAACACTTGTTGATGAGCGGAGACCCCTGCAGTAAATTCGTTCTCGCGAAGGGAATTAGGAAAGTAGAACAGGAACGAGAGGATAGTCTGGGAGTGATAAAGTTCAGAGAGGAAAGAAGATCTGGGCAGTCCATCCATCAGCTTTCTAATAAATTACGCTCCATGGATATCGCGTCGGTGCTTCAAAGACTGAAGGCCATGAGTCTCCATCAGCAACGAGTAGTCAACACCTCGTGGAGGATAAGTCCCGGTAATCCTGAACGAGAGATATTTCAAAAATCACCGCTGAACCTTTTCAATGGAGAGCTGCAGGTGAAGCATACTTCATCTTACTGACCACAAAACTAAAATATAACGTCTTCAAAACAAGTGGATTGCTAAAGAACCTAGACGAACCCATAATAAAACCCAAAGATCTTCAGGCTGATGCACAAACATGCTTAATACAGTTGGAAAAACTAATAAAAAGGACCGCAAGATCTCGGAAAACGTCTACCCTTTTCCAACAGAACACCATCTATGAAGTAAGTAGAATTATGATGGCCTACTGGACGTGTAAATGATATAAAACAGCATTTACTTATATTTAAATGCAGTTTGTACCTGGAACACCAGTTAGACAAAGTATATAAGTCTTGCTGAAGACAGGAAACATTATCCACAGATTTTATAGGATTGCAGATTTTGAGGTCATCGGCATACGCAAGTACAGGACACGACAAGGATCCAAGCAAATCGTTTAGAAATAAATTAAAAAGTAGTGGTCCTAGATTGGATCCTTGCGGGACACCGGAAGAGGGACAGAACTCACGAGATCCGAAACCATTGTGAAAACATAATTGCATCTGTCTGTCAAATACGAGTGTAAAAGTTTAAGCAACGACGCAATAAATCCGAACGCAGAAAGCTTTTGAAGCAGTACACCATGATCTATAACATCAAAAGCACGTCTGACATCTGTATAAACTACATCAATTTGGCCTTGATTATCTAATTCATGAGAGATAGCTTGAGTTAGAGAAATCAGAAAAGTAGTTGTTGAACGACCGCACATGAAACCATGTTGATGTGGAGAAATCAATGAATTATTAAAGTATATCACAGAATAAATTACGCTTTCAAGTAATTTGGCAAAGTTGCAGAGAATAGCCATTGGTGGGTAATTTTCAACCTTGGTTTTATCACCCTTCTTGAAAACCGGACAAATTCTTGCATGACGCCATCGATAAGGAAAGTTAGCAGTTTTTATGGAGAGATTCATTATCAGGGTCAGGAGTTTCGCTAAAGCACATCTCGCATCACGAATTAGTAGACTAGAGATTAACTCATCACCCGCTGCAATATCATCAGGAAAAGTTATTATTAAAAAAAGATTTTCCACAAACTCCATATTGGGATTTATTAGAAATAACGAATATTAACAGATTATTGCAGAAAGTCCAGAAAGATCGAACACTATAATATCCTTTCTTGACTACTTTGAAAGTTCTAAAAAATAAAGAACAATGACTTTTTGCTATTTAATCATAGATGGCGACAGTATCGACAAATTTTCTACTTTGATTTTAATTGCGTGGTGTTCTTATTTTATTTTCTACAAATAATATTGGGTGTCATCAATAAAGGGGGCCCAATTCTGACCAAAAAGAGACCGCGCTTTAAAAAAGTTTGGGAAATACTGAATAATTCGCAATTTGATATAAAATAAAACTCCTATAGCACACAGATAGCTTTCGCTAGATAACAGTTTATTGCATTGCGTAGACAACTGTTGAAAATATTTAACAATGCACGATCCGACAATTCTAGAATCCAGGTCTCTTATGTGAATACCTCGGAAGTACCCACTCGTCAGATAAAGGCCAAGTCCATTAGGATCAATTGTAAAGGTCAAACTTATCAGTGACAATTACCCTCTTCCATGTACATGGCAACCACCGGCACCCTAGGTAATAAAAGCGCGCCCGCTGATAGTTTTGAATTCCGGGGCCCCGTTTAACGGCCAGGGGTGCAGACCGAAACGTAGACGCGCCGTCGCGACGTTCGTATTGACCCGGCTACGTCACAAGGCGTCGCCGCGAATCGCGCTTTACACCGTTTTCGTTGGAGCATTTGCGTTAGAATCTTTTGCGTTCGCATCATACTAGACTAGTGTTTTGAGTGATAAATCTCATCATCATCATCATTAGCTCTTCGTTTATCTCTTTTTTACTTTATTTCCGGCAACAATCACGCGCGTGTGTGTATGTGTCCTCATGTACTTTTATTTCATTCACCTAGTCGAGTCGACAAGTTACCGCTTGTAATCTGGCTTAAATATTAGATTTAGAATGTTGAGAAACGTACAAGTTCCTGTGCCTATCATTGTCTTCAATGTATTATCATTAGATGTGTCGGTAAATTTTCTTTTATAAATCAGAATTTATCACACGATTGTATCACCCAGTACATATGTTTTGTTCATAACAGGACTCAATTAATTCCAAGAAATTTCACATCATTTTCATTAGATAGTCGTATGGTAGATATGTTATAATGTAAACGCCAATATGCTTACCTAAATTTACATAACGTACTAAACCTGTTGAGTCTTGAAAGTCGTGATCGATTTTTGGCTCTGAACATGCTAGTGTTTACTACTTTAATATTTGAATGTAATTCGGTCAAACCCCAATTGGTTCGGATAGTAAGGATGTTCTAGCGTTAAGGACTTCTACTACATTATGATCGTTAAATAATGCCTTTGTGTTTTAAGTTTTTTCGAATGGTAAGTTTGTTGTCGTGTTTGCTCGTTGTTGGTATTAGATGAAATATCGTAATATTAAGCAATATAACATTAGCGCTCGATATTTTTAAAAAATAGTTTTCAGATGAAGACTCGTTATTGATATTAGTAGAAATATAGTATTAAGAAATAGAATATTACTTTTGATGTTTTGAAAGAGATTTTCAGCCGAAGCTCGTGTATTAAGTGTTCCTTGTACAGAGAGTATATGTTAAAATCAACCAATATTTAAAAAAGAGTAAATAAAATTTTATGAACACTGAATTTGAGGAGTTTGTTTACAAAACGCACAATTAAAATAAAATTTCAGAAATCGTTATTTTGTATCCCAAAAAAATGAGGTGCGGGCCTCACACGACTTTCTTATACAGGGTGTTTGTTCACTCGCTGGTATAATAAAAACAGTATGTATATTTATGTCAAGTATATCGATATCCGACAAAATTTTTTTTTTAATTATGTAATGTGTGTAATGTATGTAATTTTAAAAAAAGTCAACGTTTTTATATTAGATAGTACACATTATTATGATTAACAGACGTGCAAAAATAAACACACATATGATTTAAAGGTCGAATGTGTGTTATGCATGTTCGCTTTATGTAAACACTTTCATTAGGGATAAAAAAAATACTTACACAGCTACTTCTTCAGATATTCGATTACAAAATGATAAATGAAATAGATTATCTTTTAATAGCGATTCAATATGTTTTGTTGTTCGTTTGTAATGTATAATTACAGAAAATGTTCAAAATTCTCACTATTCTTTTGAATACATACTCTGGCGCATCGTATAAGTGACTCGCGCACACTTTGAAACAAATTGCGTTAACGTATACGATCCGTTTTCACAATAATACGTTCATGTAATTCGTCAATATTGTTGATTCTGCGATGCATTTGATCTTCCCGCAGCGTTCTCCAGACAGTATAATTGGACACATTAAACTGTCTAGCAAGTTGTCGTGTAGGAACTAAGTGTTGGGTCGTTTTCTATAGCTTCTATGATATCTTCTTCTGCGTATAATACTCTATTGCTTCTGCCACGTCCTTCGCGTCGTCGTGGTTCAATTCGTACAGTATCTCTTAATCGCTGAACTAATTGTACAAAGGTAGCTCTCGCGGGCAATTGTCTGTTTAAAAATTTTTCCGCATATCATCGCCGAGCAGTTGCAGCATTTTCTTCGCACTCACCATATATTAACACCATATCTACTAATTCATTATTATTGTAAGCCATACTCTTGAAAGGAGACACACAAAAAAATAATTAAATAATACAATATCCGCCAGGTACAACTTCAGTAGTCTATACAAATACGAGCACTAGACTAACAGCTGTTAAATATCGTAATAGGATACACTGTAAACACACTCTTCGTGTTCGAGAGTTTCTTGTTTGTAACAGGTCAGCATTTCTCGTTTAAATAAGCAAAGCTTACGTAGAAGGTACACACATACACACTTACACTATATGTACAGACCGTCTTAACAACATTTTCCAATATTTTCTTCTTTTTTTTTCGCGCTTATTTGAAACATTTTTCTACGCGAATTTTTGGTAGTACATTCTACATTTTGGGAAATTTATACCCTCCAAATTAAGAAACTGAGTAATCAAACACCCTGTATGTATGTATGTACGTTACGAACTTTGTATATAGAAGTTGCTCTAAATTAAGTTTTAAATACTTTTATCCTCTTAAAATACCTGTGAATAAAAGTCAAAATCAGTATGCAATACCGTTAACATAAAGTGTCATACAAGTCTCAGTAAAAATTTACTGAAAATCATTTATGAAAAGAAGAAAAAGTATTGGTCCCAGTATTGAGCCTTAAGGCACACCTATGTTGTTTATTAGTTTCTCAGAAATAGTACTAGTTATTCTATCAGAATTAAGAAAATACAATAACATATTGTTTCTCACCCATAGGAAAATATTTAACACCCCTAATTCCTGAGATTGTTAATGTAAAAATACTATGATTCACCCAGTCAAACGCCTTACTTAAATCTTGAAACATGCAACAGTGTATGAACCATTATTAATGGTATTGTGAGAATCACACGAGTTTCATATGTTTCCTATATGTTCCATTTCAAAAAAACTATTATAAAATTTTGCTTAAATTCACTTTTAAGTAAATTCTTATTCTTTATAAATTTGTGTACTGATAAAATTTGTTTTTTCACTTACGATATGTTGATTTGTTTGAAAACTAATCAGATCTAAAGAGGATATTTATGGTAATAAATGCAAGATTTGATATTGATAGCTTTAGCAGTTTGGTAGATATTGTAATCACTGACACACAGAGAGAAACAGAAAGAGAGAGAGAGAGAGAGAGAGAGAGAGAGAGAGAGAGAGAGAGAGAGAGAGAGAGAGAGAGAGAGGCATTTGTCGCGTAAAACTATAGATAACGATCAAAAATTAATGTTTAAATATATATTTCATTACATTGTCATCAAGCATGAGGGACAGTTATAGATTTTGCGTTTAGGACTCACATTGGCACAGTCTGCATATACCCAACATCGACACAGCATACACCGGATCATGTCCCTTTGGTCTTCTTCCTCACAGATGGTACAAAACCACCGGTCCTCGTTTACTTTTGCGTTCTTAATTTCTTTGCTTGTTTAGTTTGATCGGTTTTCTTGGAGACACCGTTTTGCTTTTTTGCTTTCTTCATCGTCAAATGATTTTTGTACGGGGAACTAGTAATTTCAGCGGCCTGTTGTGGTCCCCGTTGTAATGCTTGTTCAAGATTTCTTGGTTTTGGTATAGGAGATATTTCTTCAACTGAGATATTTAAATGGGTTTGCGATTTGCTCCCACTTCCTTCATTTTCAAATAGTTTCTTTTTTGCCACTATAAGGTTTTCGTGAGCCACTTCATTTTCACTATCTTCTTCTTCGTTGCTGGTATCCTCTTCCTTCTTTTCGTTACTTTCTTCGTCGGCGACGACATGAAGTTCTTCCAAATTATCTGCAGCCGCGAAATGGTGATCGCCAAAAACATGACGATCAATTGGCCAAATTCAGGCAGCTTAGAGCGCATTTATAGCCGTTCGTACGCTTGCAGATTTAGCGTAGTCCGGATACTTGAAACAACGACACTTTTTTACCAGGATTTATCCGTAACCATGTTTCTACTCTTTGTGTGTCATATGTTTCCATGGGTTTGAAAAAACCCACATCAAGTGCATAGTGTGACCATCTAACAATAAAAGTACTTTCTTTTTGATGGTGGGTTGTAAATTTTAGTGAAATTGTCTAACCACTAATCTTTATGTAGCCTGTTTCTGAAATTTCTACCATACTTCCTGGAGGAACACCATTGGTTAGTTCTGGAGTCATTCTTCCTTATCATTGGAGGAATGTATTGACCCGCGGCGCTTACACAACAAACTATAGTCGTATTTACACCCCTTTCCTTGCTTGTTACTGCACCAATCTGCCTTTTTCCTTTCTTACCCAGAATTTTTTGCGACTTCTTCTGAACAGTCGAAAACTCGCTTTCATCCACATTGAAGATGCGGGTAGCGTCAATAGAGTTTTCTGTGCATATTTTTTCAAGCAAATCAAATAAATTATTAACATTTTTGCGATTAAAACCTTTTACTCTCGCTAATGATGTTTTTTCCGGCTGCCTCAAAGAAATAGAAGGGTGACGCATTAAAAATGAATAATACCATTTTTTCCAAGCAATCCGTTTTTCGTTATTGAAATTATGCTGTAAATTATTTTTGGTTGCAATTTCGTTAGCAAGTTTTCTGACATCGTAGGAATTTAATCCGAACATGACTTCTTCTAATTTAAGAAGATGCCTTTCGAGTTCATCTTCTATTTCTATTGAAAGCGCACATGCCTTACCAGATTTTTTTTTAACTATATCTGGCACCTGAGTTTCCAATTTTGCGTATCGCTGCACAGTAGCTTATGGGACGTTGTAAGTTCGAGCTCTTTCATTTATGCCGTACTGGCCGCTTCTGTAAGCGTTAACAGCGAAAATAAGCTCTTGTTGCGTCCATTGTCCATACTTTCCTCTCGCCCTTTAACAAACATTTAATTTATTAGAGATGTATATTAAAGTTTCTTAAAATGGACCAGTTCATTTTAGGGATAGCAGTAGTGGTCCATTATAGGCTACTACCTACTACATGAGAAGGTTTAAATAATTGTCGTTTAATGAAAACATATCTTTTTGCAGGTATTGAAATATGGAAACATTGCTAACTAACTACAGTTTTTCATCGACTAAATAATAATTTAAATTCACTTACCGTTTCTGCATTATGTCCTTAGCGGCGTAGCCAAAAAATAATAACCGCAACAACACACACGTTTATTGCGCCTGAGTGCCTGAACAACTATAACAGCGCCCCGTGCAACTGACTCTTGTAGGTTTTAATGTTACTATGCACCTTGTAAATAGATGGCGCAGTAGTACCTTTTGTAATTTTCGAGATATTACGATGGTCCATTTTAGGCGGTGCACAGTGGTCTGAAACGCCCGAAAAGCTGGTCAAAACTCGAGAAAGGTTCGGATTTGGCTGAAAATCAGTATGCTTTAGTTTTTTTACTTTCTGATTGTAGATTTGAGGTAAAAATGGTAAATTGCAAAATGGGGAGTCTTAAATTGCCAGTTTTATGTTCAAAAATACGATAAAATAATATAAAATTTGGCTTAATAAATTTTGTGTTGTTTCTCATTATACTTACGATCATGTAAGCCGCAAATTATCTGAGATGGGTTGGCTCAGGGTGGAGAACACAATAAATCTGCGGTTTCTGATCTTTGTTAGGGGTCTACTTATCGCGGGCAAACCTAGTTACTTGTATGGTAAATTACTATTTCGCGGAAGCATGCACAGTATAAATGTTAGGCACAGGCATACTCTCACCTTGCCTCGCCACAGGACAGCCATGTTTCGGAGATCATATTCATACAATGCTGTGAAATTGTACAATGAATTTCAGAAATATTTTGTTATGCCTACGAAAAATAAATTTAGATCCTGCATTAGGCAAGCTCTGTTGAAGTAATTATTATTTCTTTCTTTTTTTTTAAGTTTTCCAATGTTCTCTTCTTTATATTACAATTCATGCATCACTTTGTATTTTTCTTTCTTTGTATTCATACTTTCGTTTAAAATTATTATTTTCTTCATTATTTTTGTATATTTATCTTCCTTATTATATTTTGATTATTTTAATTGTGTGTATCTTGTGTATTTGTATTTGTATACTTACGTTGTACTTATTCTGAATATACTGTGCTGGCTAGGTTAAGTGTAAGAGTAGCTATACAGGGTTCAGAAAATACACACATTATACACACAATGTTCTGTTCAAAATCAACCAACACATATTTTTATTTTCATTACAATTATGTGCGTCTTTAAAATTCGTACGGCACCGAACACAGACATGTACGTGTACATATTTTTATTTTCATTACAATTATGTGCGTCTTTAAAATTCGTACGGCACCGAACACAGACATGTACGTGTTTTATTTTTATATTTGGTTCCGTACACGGACATGTACTGTACACGTATTGTTCGAACACAGACATGTACGTGTTTTATTTTTATATTTGGTTCCGTACACGGACATGTACTGTACACGTATTGTTCGATTCGAACACACTTAAAGCGTACATGTCGACGTGTACCTATACTTTAAGTTCGTGTACGCGTACGTGTACGCTAAAAAATAGATACATGAACGATAGACATGTTCGAGTGTGTTTCCATATTTATTAACAGCATTATTCAAAGTTCAGAAAAATACGCACACTGTATAAAATAATCGTACATAAATGTAAACAAACACAGCTCGAAGCAACCAACACATATTTTTATTTTCATTACAATTATGTGTGTCTTTAAAATTCGTACGGCACCGAACACAGCCATGTACAGTACTAACCAAGTTAAGATCCAAGCTCTCAAAGAAGTCTCTTTCTAATATTTTAATAACAAAATTAAACTTTGACTTGCTCGACTGTGCAGCTCTTAAAATAGAAAACACCTGAAAACAGTGAACAACAACAGATAAATTTTAGCCGCATAGAGAAATTCATATGTTTTTTTGTCAACTATTTTTGTTTTGTTTTGTTATTTTATTTTATTTTTTGGGTTATTTCTTATTTATTTAATTATGTATTTAAATTCTTTTAAATAAATTTGGTTGAAACAATTGCTGTAATTTTTTTTATGTATACATATCAAAAAATTCATTTCTTTTGCATTTTCACTAATACGTTGTCATATTGAAAAATTATTGCAATAATCTTGTTAATGTAAAGTGATGAATTGAAATTTCAAAGCCTCGCTAAGAATTAGTGATAGTTATTGATTTAGGTAGAACCACCTGGAATTCCCGCAATTAGTATTAGCGGCAATTTAATGAGGGGAATTTCTGCATTTCACCCGAAAAACTTGACCTTTTTGTAGCACGCAGGTATTTTTTATATGGAAATATCCAATACAATTAAAGCAACAACAAAGGCATACACAGCAACTACACGTTGCAAACCATAAATTTTGCTAACTTCATGCCTGGTTTTCATTCTGCATAATGCTGTTAATAAATATGGAAACACACTCGAACATGTCTATCGTTCATGTATCTATTTTTTAGCGTACACGTACGCGTACACGAACTTAAAGTATAGGTACACGTCGACATGTACGCTTTAAGTGTGTTCGAATTGAACAATACGTGTACAGTACATGTCCGTGTACGGAACCAAATATAAAAATAAAACACGTACATGTCTGTGTTCGAACAATACGTGTACAGTACATGTCCGTGTACGGAACCAAATATAAAAATAAAACACGTACATGTCTGTGTTCGGTGCCGTACGAATTTTAAAGACGCACATAATTGTAATGAAAATAAAAATATGTACACGTACATGTCTGTGTTCGGTGCCGTACGAATTTTAAAGACGCACATAATTGTAAGGAAAATAAAAATATGTGTTGCTTGCTTCGAGCTGTGTTTGTTTACATTTATGTACGAGTATTTTATACAGTGTGCGTATTTTTCTGAACCCTGAGCTATAGCTAAACTTCGCCTAGTTCAGTACAGTGTCTCTATGTATATATTAAATAATAAAGTCGATTTATTATTATTATTATTATAAAGACAATAACAATTATGATAACGATAGTAATAATGATAATAATAATGATAATAATGGAAATAATGATAATAATTATGATTATTTCTTGGTAATTGCACTTTAAATAATTCAAAGTGACTTCTTCTAAGTTACTATTTGGTTTGGATTGTGCGCATATTAATGGAGCCAAGACAATCCGAGATTTGTCATTGAAAATAATTTTCAAAGACGTTTCAGCGTAAATGTTTGGTGTGGTATTTTAGGCGATCAATTAATTGGGCCGTTTTTCATAGATGGTTGCTTAAATCAAGAAAAGTATCACACTTTATTAAACGAAAATCTCCAAAACTTTTTAGATGAATTACCTTTGGCAAATTTAAATAGAATATTTTATCAACAAGATGGGGCCCCCGCTCACAACGCCAGAGTAAATACTGATTGGTTGAACACCCAATTTGGAAATAGGTGGATAGGAACATCCGGTCCTATCGAGTGGCCTGCGCGTTCATCCGATCTTTCGCCCCTAGATTTTTGGTTGTGGGCTTATCTACAAGATCGAGTTTATTAGACACCTCCAGAAAATGTTGACATTTTAAGATAAAGAATTATTAACACTTGTCAAGAAATACCTGCCGTTTGTCTTTTAAATGCGACTTGTGGAGTAATTAGGAGATGTGCGTTATGTATTGAACAAGGTGGCGGGCAATTTGAACAATTATTGTGAAGTGTTTTGTTTTGTTTTTTAGAATAATACTTATTATACTTACGTTTTCAATGTTTCATAGCACATTCGAAAAGTTATACATAATTTATTAAAAACATGGTCAATTTTAATAAATGGTTTTCTTTCAATAATCGTTTATAAAAAAATAGACATGTTATACATCGATAAATTCAGAAAAGAAAATCCAATCCGAATATTGCCAAAAATATATCTGTTTCCATTTAAAATAAAAATGTTGACTATCGTTTGACATTAATGAAAACAACTGAAAACAACTAAAACACTACTTTCTTGCAGTATTTTTGATGCTAATTAACTGACTTTTTGTTTCAATAAAATCGGACAATAAATAACGGAGTTATTATTGTTGGCGTTTTTTACGGGACACCCGGTATACCACATATGAGATGCCAGTAATAGACTTGAAAATACATTTTATCGCGTCTTGCCAGTATACTATTCCATATTTACCGAAACTTTCTTATAATCAAACCTTCCTTCTATTTTCCTATCACATTCGGTTCACGTAAATACTTCGCTGGCACATCTAGAGACTCACAAACTACCGTCCAATGTATACTCCACGGACATATAAGTATTAGTCCAGCATTTCCCGATGTGCCCTTTTCTCAACATTTTCGACGGAAGAGCGTGGGGAATTATAGGAGACCCTGCATCACGAGGGATTATCAGCAAAAGGGAGAGTTATGTGCCACACATACTTTATACATATCGATCGTGGGAGGGATATTTGATTCAGCAAATGTTTTTCTTTTCCCTGGCAAGTTTCCTGTATTTTTGAGACAAATAGAAATCGGCAAACAAATTTGTTATGCTCGTCTTAGTCATTGGCTTGTCATTAAGCGTTAAATCAGTATAAGTTGTTTCCCTGGAGTAGAAAATCAAATTACTTTCCCGGCGCGGCGGCGTATCGAGTTGTAGCGAACGAATTCGCCTGAAATTGATGTCTGCAACAGTAAGCGACTATATATTATTTTTAAACACGTCTTGGTACTGAAACCTTCCACCTGGCAAAATGTTAATGGATCTGTAATAATCATCGTAATGTAAACACTTTAGATGTTTCAAAACGAGTTTGCAAAGCAAGCACTACGTTCACTTTTAGAACAACCGCATGCAAGAACGTACATACATACGTATAGTACACAACTTTGTATGTTATTACGATGAAATTTTATCGCTGTGTCGGTAAAATATAAATTTACAATGTTAATTATAAATATTATATCTAAACTATGTATATCTGTTATAACAAGATATGCGTATATCGTCGGCTTAATTTGCAAACTACGTAACTCCACTCTTGGCCGAAATTGGGGTTTTAGCGCCATCTGATGTCGAATTTGCTCACAATTGAACGGAAAAATCCCTACATCCATGAAAAAATTGTTTCTCCGTTTATTGTGTTATTAGAAAACTGCTTAACTCCTTCCCGCCAAATCAATGGGAAAAAGGCGTAACCCCATCAGTTCCCAATGGCAATAGCATGGTCACAGCTACAGCATCTCACGTGCTTAGTTATGTTCAGTGAAGGCAAGTGAATTTTAGTGAAATCTTATTTGAACTCGATATTTATCAGGTAAGAAAAGGATCATTTACATTTTAGCTACAAATCAACACACAATGTGCTGCAATTAGAACCAGTTTCATCGGTTTTCATGACTACATGGAGTTACGTACTTTTCATAGAATTATGTGTGTGGAAGTTTAATTGTTTAGTATTGAGATACGTACTTTTCGTACTCATTTGTCATGTCGTTCATAATTGTTTCAGGAAAATGACGACTCGAATCCAGAAAATATTTCATGCGTTAGCGCAGCAGAAAACTTGTTTACAACATGAAAATTCTACAATAGATACAGTTGAGCCAGAAAATCACAAAGGAAATAATGGTTCAGAGCAATTCATTGTCGACGAGGTTGCTGAAAGTAATGATAATTATTGTAGAACAGATTATGCAGATAGCGAAAATACTTTGGATGCAGTTTCAATGATTCAAAAGGCAGAAGTAATTTTTCTGAATGATATCCCTAATTTGAGAAGTAGTGACACAATGGAGTTTAACACAGTTGATGAGTTTGCAGAAATCAGCTCTGTAGATCAAATAAATAATATCCAGAATATTATGAATAACGAAGAACCCAACCCTCCTTCTGATGTAGAATTGCTAGAAAACGAAAATGTAATATCAGAGACTCCTATGCCAGAGGAACAAGTTGTAGTAGAAAATGAATTAGACGAATCTACAAACGTTGAACTCGAAGATGAGCTGGTTCAACAAGAAGATTTGGAGGATGAGACACCAAAGAGAACACATTCTATAAAATACATGGTTAACTCGAAAGTTTGGAACGCAAACGAAAATCGTTTGAACAGGGAAAAAGGAAAATCGTATTATGGAAAGAAGAAAGAAAATGGGGAATGGAAGTACGATTTTTTGAAAAAGCCCAAAGCAATGCGACCAGCTTGTAACTGCAAGCTTAGCAGAAGTGAAAAATCTACACTAAAATGTAGACACCTGAAAGAAGAAGAACGAACGCAAATATTCAAACAATTTTGGGAATTTACTTGGAAGGAGAAGAAGGTCTTTGTCAAAAGTCACGTTTGTGTCAAAGCAAAAGCTAGAAAACGAGGAGAACAAGAAAATTCAAGGCGAGCAAACTCAAACACATTTTATTTGGGCAATTATAAACTCAGAGTCTGTAAGGAAATGTTTCTCAATACTCTAGCGGTCAAAGATTGGGTTATAAGGAAATGGGCCAAAGATGATTTACCAATCATGAAACAAATCTCACGGGATACAAATTCTGTTAGCACTTCCGAGGCACGTATTAAATTGCTTCATGATTTTTTTGATTCCTTGCCGAAGTTAGAATCGCATTATTGCAGGTCCTCAACATCAAAATTATATTTAGAGCCCATTTGGAACTCCAAAGTCCATTTATATAAAATTTATTGTAAAGACTTTTGTGCGAATCAAAATAGCAGTCCTTTATCAATTGCAACGTTCCACAAAGAGTTCGATAAAAAGAGACTATCACTGTATAAACCTAAAAAAGATTTGTGCGACACCTGCGTGGCGTTTGAAACTGGTAACTTAACAGAAGAAAAGTATAACGAACACATCCAAATGAAAAAGGAAGCAAGGGAGGAAAAATCAAAAGACAAGGAGTCTATTAATGACGTATTTACTATGGATCTGCAGTCGGTATTATTATGTCCGAAATCAAATGTATCTTCTTTATATTACAAGACGAAACTTATCGTGCATAATTTTACAGTTTATGATATTAAACGCCAGCAGGGATATTGCTACCTCTGGAATGAGTCTGAAGGTGGGCTTACTAGCAATGAGTTTACAACTATAATTATTCATTTCATAGAAAACCACCTTCAAGTATACCCTATAACCGACAACAGAGACATAATTCTATACAGCGACGGTTGTGGCTACCAAAACAGGAATGCAACGTTATCAAATGCACTATTTAATCCCGCAATGGACAAACAGATAGTAATTACACAGAAATATATACAAAAGGGTCATACCCAAATGGAGGTCGATAGTGTCCATTCGGTAATTGAACGAAACATTTGTTCCGTATGTTTCGTTCAATTACCGAATGGACACTATCGACCTCCATTTGGGTATGACCCTTTTGTATATATTTCTGAAGATTAACACACCAGCAGACTACGTTCAAATTTGTGCGACAGCATGCCAGAAAAAGTCTTACAAAGTTGAGTACTTGCTCCATCATTTTTTCAAACTATGTGACAATATAAAGTTTTTCAAGTCTATAAGACCAGGAAGATCAATCGGTTCACCAGTGGTAAACGATCTAAAAGCACTACAATATTCAAACAGTGGCGTTTTTTACAAGCTTCGACACCTAGAAGATTGGCAAACTTTGCCAGTCAGACTGAACATGAATAGCATTGAGCCAGTAAATTTTTTAAGCCTACCCCAATTACATAAAAGTAGGTTGAAAATCAAAAAAGAAAAATATCAGCACCTTCAACAATTAAAAACAAGTGTGGAAGCAGACTACCACAATTTTTTTGATAACCTGCCCCATGACTGATTTTTTTATTACTATTATTTTACTATCATTTCATTTCAGTTTGCTGTATTTTAGAATCTTTTTTTTTTAAGAATGTATACATACATATTTTGTTTTATTTATGACACAAAAGTGTATTAAAACCAGTATTTATTAAAAATATTGTTTTTTTTTTCACGTCTTATTTTCTGGAGACATAACCCATACAAAGTGTGTAACTCCTTTTTTTTATCATTTTTATTTTAGAAAAATGCGTAAGTCCAGTTTTCCTCTTTAAATGTAAATACTTCAATCAGCAGAGGTCAGAATTCGTTTTAGAATGAAATTATCATACCATAAAACCATTTAAATGGATGTGGTGTACAAAACATGTTTTTTTTGCACTAGATTATAAAATACGTAGTTTTTTGTCTCTCCTGTAAAATTTAGAAAAATTGAGTTACGTACTTTGCAAATTAAGCCGACGATATGTTTTTTAAACCAATAAAATTTGGACTTAAAAAAGTACGAGGGTCGTCCAGAAAGTAAATGACGTTTTGGCATAACCAAATAAAAACGAAAGATTTCAACACAAAACTTTATTTACAAAGTAGAGTTTCTTACTTTATTTTTCAATGCAGTTGCCATAGCTGTCAAGGCACATATCGCAACGTGGGGCCAATTTTTCAATCCAGATGTTATACTCCCTCTACTGCCAAGAGCAGTATGTCAGTTGTTGTTTGAGGCCTACATTGTTTGCAAATTGTTTTCCACCCAAATATTCTTTTGGTTTCGGGAATATGTCAAAATTAGTTGGTGTCAATATAAACCTGTAGGGAGGATGTCCAAAAATATCCCACTTAAAACGTTGAAGTTTTTGCTGTGTTCGTGCTGATGGATGAGGCTACGCTTTGCCATAAATCAAAAACACCTTGTTTTGGATGGCGCGTCTAAGTCCTTGAAGAGTCCTCTGAGTTTATTGTGACGCCTCTTGTCATAAACTCCACGTGGATCATAACCTTTCCATCCCAAAAAATTGTATTATAATTTTAATATCTACCTGAACAAATTGGTTTTTCATATAACTTTGCTAAAATATTATGCAAAGAACAAAGAATAACAAAACTATAAATATTTTTGACCTAATACAAATAAAAGCAAGTTACCATTCAATAATTTAATAAGAAATATTTTTCGACATTTAAAGATTTGCTAGGCTGTCAAGGACATGCCAATTTTATTTTCTGTCGACTCTGTAATATTATGATAACACAATATGCGTTAATACTTTTAATTAATTTATAAATGTAATATTTATTGTATCGAATCTGTCATCATGACGTAGAAGCTAACTGATTAGAAATAGTAAATTAATAACAAAAATATAATTAGGAAAGCCAACCGCTATTTAAATAGTTCCATTGTAGTTATATTGATTAAAAAATAGCAAATTAGTAACAACAGTGACAAATAAGAAAGCAAGTTATTTAAGTAGATACATTGGAAGACTTTTGATTTACCAAACGACTTAACTTCAAGGCAAACATTATTGACGTATTGCTGTGGCAACATAATTATTTGGTATAAAATAATTGTAGTATTGCCATACGATAGGCATTGCCAAATAGATTATGCTGTGTGCTGTTCCAGCAGCATAACTAATAAAGATAATGATAATTTTTATTATCTTTTGTATATTTATTTATTTTCTTAACAGCACGTACTTTATAAGTATACGTGAATTCTATCAGTGTATCTAAATTTCTCTTCTCTCGTCAAATCTCTTGTTTTTTTTTATAGGGATAAGGTTATAGCTTCTTTTAAATAAAAATCAGAAACCATATAAAACATAATTGTATAATTTATTCAACATTATTTTTTTAGATAGATAGCATCGCTATACTATATTCACCAAAATTTTATAAAAAGAAAACATAATTGAAAGAAAACATTTGTACCGTGAACGAATATATTTTTAATGCTTAATCAAAAATAAAATATTGTCCTGTTTCAAAACAAAGAAAATTCAATTAATGTTAGTATTCTATTGATATTATGCTAATTCTATTCCATCAGAAACATTATATTCGCACGTAATGCTCTGATAAACTTAGAACTTCGCAAGGGTCAATGTTCGGAGAAAAAGCTTGAATTTGATTACTGGCTACAATCATTCACACGCATTGCGTCCAGCATCTCAAAGTCCGCCACCCAGAAACACTTCCCTTCTTGAAAATCTAATTTAAATTATTAATTTATAATCATAAATTATTGTGAGAATTAATGATGCTTAATAAATTGCTAGAAAATATACATTTGCACGTTATGTCCTCTTAACACCCAACACCATTAATAATTCTATTTGTGTTGTTAAAACTAATGAATGTATATTATTACAGGACAATATCTATTATCCCTGTTGCACAACGTTATATTGAATATACATTTGCACGTTATATTACAATATACGCATAGCAACATTAATAAATCTTTGTATCTAAAACTTACTTTGAATCATTGAAAAACTCTTCAAATTCTGCCATAGGCATCTCCATTTTTTTAAAATACAAAAATTATTAACAAAAGAAAAATTATTATAATGAATGAAAATTAAATACAAATAAAATTAATATGCTAATACAAGAAATAATGAACGAAAATAATCGTGGTGTATCTGACCCTACGATTCAATGTCTTTTTAAGTCGCTTTTAATATCTCTCCAAGTAACTAACTAATAATCTTGTTCATTCTTGTTTTTCAATTTATATACCCGGGAAGACACGTGACCGCTCGCAACGCCATCCTTGGAACTAATATTTAGGTTGTCACCCTGCGTCTTCAGTGAGATCTCTGCCCTCCAAGTTGCCGTCGTGACACTAACACACACGCACTTATTGTCTTTGACAGTTCCTTCACTAAAATGTCAACACATTGAGAATTGTTCGCTTATTTAAAAAGTCTTTCACTCAAATTATCCAGTATCTTCCAATGTAGGTATATTTGTATTAATATAGTTCTTCCTTATATTTGTTTATGAACTTGCTTATTCATTATTCTCCACATACTTCCTTCTTACACGCTAATGTAAACCATCATCTTCTTTTAGGTAAATGAAAATTGTGCACAACTGGAAATATTTTTTTACAAATAACAAAAATTCTTCCAACGTTCGTTGCTCGTACATCACGATCCGTTTGGCCTGCTATTCCATCGCTTGCTTCCACCCAAGATTTTCTAATGGTGATACATTTAACTGTAAGAAACTACAAACGAAGTTTACATCATATATTCTCTTTGTAGGTCTTAAAACCGTACAAATCCCTCTCTACAGTCAATGAAACATAGTGCTACATACACGAATTCATGAATGTATTTTATTATTTGCTCAGCTGTCGTTTACAAAAACACTGCTGCTGACTGTATCATGTCAAGATATTTTTATATCCTTTTATATCTATAGTTATAAGTGAAGGTAAATTTTATTCTTTAAGTATGATTTATTTTAATTTCTTTTATAAAGTTTTATTACCTTATGCACGTTCTCAAGTTTACATAATTTATTCAATTATATTTTTCTCCCGTGCATATCGGATTTGGTCCTCTTTTTACAATTTTACTGCGTTTAAATGACTAAATCTCTTTGCTTTTCTATAAAAGAAATATATATAGCTTAGATTTATCTCGTTTTTCATTTTGTACCTGTTTAATATCTAAATTCTAAATATGAATTCATTTTTATGTCTGTGTTTTCTATACTTAAATGTATGCAACTTAGTATACTCTTATGTTGAAATCTTTGAATACAATAAAAACTGATTCTTACTGTCTCTTTTATATTTTTTGTACTTAAATTAATTCTTAATGCTATTATTATTATTTTTAATATGCAAGAGACCACGGTAGTATGTGTTTAATGACAAACGAATTACAAAATGTGTAATTAGAGAGGAAAATGTAAAGATTTAGGCATAGAACTGCTTGTAGTTTCATCGGAAGATCCTGACAAAATTACGCAATTCAGTAGTTCACATTTTCATCCTCTTCAGCAAGGACAACTTGATAGTCGACGGAAAGTGAAATATGTCGACTATATACAGCCTGTTTCAAATTAACTTGGCACTATTGCTAACTTTGTTATTATTGGAGCTATGACTTTGGTTAAATTAGCAAGTAGCAGTGTTTTTATTGCTGTTTACGATGGTGAACTTTAAAAAATAATTGAACATCGCTCTTTTATGATATTAGTATATTTAAGAAAAACTAATTTTAGAGAATAGTCATTATACACTCTTATATCAAAATACTTGAAATAACGCTGGTACTAACCATTTTATGATTTAACCAAAGTGGACGTAATTCACAAACTGACTTCAATTATTTTTTGTACTCGTATATCAAAACATGTCATTTCGCGCTTGCATTTGAGTGCGCATGAATAAAAATTGCATTAAAGAAATAAACCATTATTAATTCCGTTATGTTTATCTGTAAAAACATGGACTATTGGTCCAAATAAAATTTAGTTTGAATGTTTGGTGTGGTGTGATTGTAAAAATACATATACAGGATGTTCCGTTTAAAAAATTAATGTTTTTTCAAATATCACGAAAAAGCGATGTTCATTTATTTTTTAAAGTTCACCACCGTAAACAGCAATGAAAACACTGCTACTTTATTAATTTAACCAAAGTAATAGTTCCAATAATAACAAAGTTCGCAATAGTGCCGAGTTAATTTGAAAGAGGCTGTATATGTAGTCATATTGTAGCATCTTCTGGTGCAATGACTAAACGACCTGTTAAGATAATGCCTGAAGGCGTTTATAGTATACAGCATCCCTATCGTAGTCCCCTCTTGGTGGTACAGTGCCGTCAAATATTTTCCTCATTAGAGACGGCCATGCTATTTTTTAACGGTTGGTGACAGTGCATAATTTTGATAGTTTGGTTATGTCATGTAAATAATAATAGGCGTCTATAATTTGAATTTAAGTATGACAACTGTCAGAATTTGATGTTTTCAAAGGTTATCATGTACACCAACATTGATTACTTAAAAAAACTTACAAAACAGCCTACTCTAATGAGGAAAGTATTTGAAGGCACGGTATATTGTTGTGATATCCGTTCTCAAGTCTTAACTTAACCGACATCTCCTGTATTGCATACTCATATATTAATAGTCTTGTACGGTATGACGATAGACAATGAAAATTTTTTTTTTTAAGAAATTCAAAAATTCACTGTTCGTAATATTAATACGTAGTTTATATGTTAATCACTACTTTGCAAGCACGACCAGAACATTAAAAACCCCATTTCTTGATTAATCATTTCACGATTCGATTAGTCCGCAACTTACATGTTTGTTGCTTTTTTTCTGTGGAATATTCCTGATGAATAAAATCAATAGTGTTCCTCCAGTTCGATGGCAGAACTGTTTTGTAAGTATATTATTTGTGAAAAACGGTATAAGTTTGTGAGACATACCGTTTTACTCTTTGATACAAATCAATAGTAAAGAAAAGCTATTTTTGTATTTGACATAACATGCTATATGCTTAATTCTATTCGAAAAGTTAATTGTAATATGACAAGTTGAATACATGTTAAGAGCTAAGTAATTTCTTTCGATATTATATATTAATGGATGTGATTCTAATCTTGGTCTACTTCGATTTGGCCGCATCGATTTTGCGGAGAACTCATTTCATTGGTCGAATTACGATCAAATCTTTCGATTTATAGAAAAACATCCCCGCATAAGCGACGCTCGGAAAATGACAAACTGATGTCTGCCTAAATCAGAATTTCATTCAATTAGCCGACTTTATACCTCCGAAACAGTCATATCGAGGGTGTTTTTACGATATGTCATCACTAATGTGTGACGATCACGC
The DNA here is from genome assembly GCA_963170755.1 of Amphimallon solstitiale. Classification (NCBI taxonomy): domain Eukaryota; kingdom Metazoa; phylum Arthropoda; class Insecta; order Coleoptera; family Scarabaeidae; genus Amphimallon; species Amphimallon solstitiale. The sequence continues at coordinate 233,355,942 of OY720675.1, read as the reverse complement.
CAAATGGACGTAAAACATTGTAAATTTATTCGGTCAAAATATACGTCGGGCTAATATTTGTAACTGAACTCATTGGCACAGTCAGGTGAATCGTGCTCGCCTTGTTTGGGCTGTACAATAGGACCACAGAACGTGCATAGAGCGGTGCACTTGTGTTAGGGTGGCAAGTGTACGTTTCTTGGGGTAAATAGTAAATGAGGGACTGACTCATAGTGAATGGTGAAGTTAATGATTGTCGCACGTGTCCAGGGAAACGATTGCATGGGATTCAAACAAATTTATGTGATATTAGCCAGTTCCGTTTCAGTCTTATTTCAACGATTGCTTTGTGAAGTGAATTTCTGTATTTTATATAGTGCCTTTCTGAATATAGTGTCTTAAAATGAAACTGGTGAGTTTTATTGTATCGTACAAGAATTATTAAGCATTGCTTTTATTACAAATGTCCAAGTACTAAAGCTGATATATACTGAAATATTATGTGTGTTTAATAATTATATTTTTATCAACGGTAAAATATAATTATTAGACACACAATATTTCCGGTAAAGGAAAACGTACTTAAATTACATAAATAGTTGTAATTATAATTATCTCCTTACCATTGATAATTTAATAACTCTATTTAGGGAATTTTTTATTACGAAAATCTAGTTCTGAATGAAATGCCAACTAAATCGCTATTCAAGTACCCTATCCATCGGCTCACCAAGGGTGCATCAAATCGAATCTTTTAAAACGTCTTGAATTACTTTAGATGACAGATGTGAAGAAAAGCCCGCAGCGGTGAAAGAATTTTTAAATTAATGTTTTTTTAGTATTTGACGCCTGTTAAGATAGAGGCTCTTTTAAAAGTACCGTCTTGTAAGAAGAAAACATAAATTGCGTTCAAAACACTTTCATTTAGAAACCCGGTGTGCACCGGTATATGGTAGTCGTTTATAGAATATTCGGCACGTCTCGTAATGGGTGTATAATCACATCCAGTAGTATATTATCTAAATATACTCAATTTTGTCGATTATCAGAATATTAGAACGTAAATTCATTAGTTTCTCTTAAATTTATAAATTTGAGTTTGTTATAACAACAAAACAAATTGTTTAAACAGATCGGTAGTTTCATATATCTAGAACGAAAAAAAAAGCGACGCGATACGACTTAGTAGTACAGCATTGATCTAGCAATGTGATATTAGCCAGTTCAGTTACAATCATATTTCAACGATTGCTTTGTAAAGTGAATTTCTGTGTTTTATATAGTGCCTTTCTTAATAGCCTCTTAAATTGAAACTAGTGAGTTTTAGTGTATCGTACAAGAATTTTTAAACATTGCTTTTATTAGAAACGAATAAGAAATGCCCAATTACTAAAGCTGATATATACTGAAATACTATGTGTGTCTAACAATTATATTTTACCGTTGCTAAAATATTTGCAATATTTCAGGTAAAGGAAAATGTACTTGAATTACGTAAAATGGTAGATGGAAGAAATATACAACCGTAGATAGTTGTAATTATAATTATCTCCTTATCATTGGTAATTTAATAATTCTAATTAGGGAATCTTTATTACGAAAATCTAGTTCTAGAAAAGCTCGCAGCCGTGAAGAAATTTTTAAACTAGTTTTTTTTTTTAGTATTTGACACCTGTTAAGGTAACTTCCTCTTTTAAAAGTACCGGCTTGTGGGGAAAAAACATAAACTGCGTTCAACACACTTTTATTTAGAAACCCGGTGTGCACCGGTACATAGTAGTCGGTTCTAGAATGTTCGGCACGTACTATAGTGGGTGTATAATCACGTCCAGTAGTATATTTTCTGAATATACTGAATTTTGTCAATTATTAGAATACTAGAACGTAAATTCCTTCATTTCTTTAAAATTTATATATTTGAATTTGTTATAACAACAAAGCAGATTGTTTACACAGATCGGTAGTTTCGCATATCTAGAACGAATCAAAAGCGACGCTATGCGACTCAGTATGCTACCTACCACCAAAAATGCACAGTGAATCTTTTTGTATTATTGATTTAATTTAAATTTTCTGTACATCTTTTTCATATATCTATATATCTTATTATCTTGATCTGCCTTTGATATTTGTCTTTTCTCTAGAGTAATTACAGCACAATATATAGATTTCTAATTAGCGAATGCATCAACCAGAAATTTGTCAAATCTACGCATTTTTTTTTCTTAACTCTCTCTATATTAACTATATGTTTCTTTTTGTTGTAAACTCAATCAAAATAACAATCTAAAGTACGGTTACGAAAATTTAACTAACTAAAAATTTTTAATTTTACCTGGTAAGGGCCATAAAATTCTAAGATAAATTGCCTATATTTCAAAATCAATCAAGTTACACTTATACTTTTTATATTTGTTTTCTTTATCTACTTTTTACTTGCATTACTAGAATTGACTCTGTTTATTTGCCTTTTATTTATTTCAGTCGTTGTTGACTGTAAGTTGTCTTTTTTCTTCTTTGGGAAATTGCCAGGGCTTCACATGTGAGATTTTATAAGAGGTGGTTAATTTTACTTTCTTATCTGTAGACCGGAAGTAGTAGTTTACTGCATTGATAAAATCAAGGTTTACTAATATTTCTTTAACTGCTAAGTTTATATATACAAACACAACACATATGAAGTAACACTTTTTCTCTTATCGAATACCGATTTTTGCAATATCTCGTAAATAATGCATTCTATACACATTTATTAAGAGAATAGAAGTACTTAGAATAGGATTTTGAATACTTTTTTTTATAAAAAATTCACAAAATTCGGACCTGAAATAACACATTTACTCACAGGTTTACATTTTAAGAAGATAAAAGTATTTGAAATGTTATTTAAAATAACTTCCGTATAATTTGAAACCTACGTACTTATAACAAAGTTGTATGGTGCCCACACCTCATTTTTTATATATATTTTGCTTTTTCGTTAAATCATTCTGGATTTTTCCGATTTTAAAATTTTTGGTTCTTGTTATTTACTTCTATAAATAAAGCTTTCTTGATGTGTTTATAATTTTTGACGTCACAAGTTTATTATATAAGGCCAAAAATGAATTACAATACGTATATTATATAAGTTAAAAAAAAATTGTTGTAATAAGTAGGAAGTCGACTTAGATTGGTACGTATTTGTATTATTAATTTAAATTGCCTAAATCAATTATATTATTATACTTGCCAATTAGCACTCTCCAAATTTGACAAATAACAATTCCGCCAATTTTGCAAAACAAAGCTTTGAATATTATTATGAATGGGAAATGACAGAATTAAGGTGCTTCTTATAAAACCCAAATTAACCCAAAATATAGAAGACTAATTACCATTTCAAATTAAAATTAATTTTAGCATTTCTCCAAAAAAGCAACACTGGAATGCTTTTCCTCAAAAGTTAATTAACAAATATAATTCTTCCCATTAGGAAAGAAGCGGTCCTTCTGAATACCATTTCATTCTGTTTATGGATGACCGTAATTACTTCACAAAATTCATCCACGGCAAAATGCACACGTCAAATTGAAGTCCATAATTGCTGGTTTAATTGAATTTTCTTATCAGAACGTCGCATTCAATTTAGATTCATTAGGTAAAATAATGAATGAAATTAGTTTAGGACCGCAAATTCGTAAGGATTTGCTTCTTTGTATACATATAATCAATACTATACACAAAGAAATTTTCACATTAGATTGATGTTTTTGCTACTCATATCTCAAATTTTATTAAATGCGTACTATTAATAATTATTTACTTGTGTTATTGTTTTATTATTTTTGAAAGATAGTGAAATTTATAATAAAAATTAAGAAAACAATTTGAAAATAAATTAATTCTTGATCATTAAACAATTATTTGCACAATTGATCCTTCCTTATACTATGTATATAAGAAAGTGAGATTTGTCAAAAGAACATATAAATTAATGTTTGAATTTTAAAGGCGAAATTCTTATAGTTTATCGGAGTACTTTTTATTTCTGTCTTTTTTAGACAAATATGCACATACTGATATGATCGTCGTTGTAGTCCAACGAATTACGTTTATGCCTTAATGGATTCGTTATAACTCCCATGCTCATATGTGAATTATAATGAAGCAATTTCTACATTTTTAAATTTTTAAATTTTTTTCACTTCTAAATTACACTCAACAATATAGCAAAATAAAGAGGTTTTCAATAAGTATAAGAAAAGTATGTTACTATTTTATTATTAATTAATTTTCATGGTACTATTAATGAGACAAAATATATTAAAAATTGTTTATTTTTTTGCAGTCCGACGGCAATACGTCCTTTCTGCGCGCGGCGCGTGCAGGTCACCTCGACAAAGTCCTCGAGCATCTCAAATCCAACATAGATATCAACACAAGTAATACTGTAAGTATAAATTAAGTTATTCTCATGAACAATTTAAAATTCACAATGTAAAGCCAAATAATAACTAACAACGAAAAGCGACAAAGTCGTTAAAAACACGCTTGTTCGGTGGCAATGCAGGCGTGGTTGTCTGCGCTGACATCTGTCTAGATGAGATGCTGTTCGTAAGAATAAAAATTTTTTATTCTCTCAAATACACAAATAGGGGGCTAACATTAAAAACAAATACGATAAAGCAAAAGTGGGACACGAAACATCAAAGTATCCGATTATACTGTCGCTTCGCGTTGATAGTTGTTCTATGGTAAAGCTTTCACATATCTGGGCTGGCGTACCCTCTTGACATTTTCAAGTCCATCTATAATATCTGCTTAATTGAAACATTTATTATTTTACAGAATAGTATTATATTATTAAATATTCTGATTGATTACATTAGTCTTTCAGATATTTGAAATCACTGCCGGAATCTAAATAGTGAATTGGACTATGAAACAATATTATTTAACCTTAAAATTATCGTCTATATTTTCCAAGTACGAATAGAATACATTCTTAAAAATTTGGATCATTTGGCTGATTGCAATTTGTAATTTTTTTGATACTCCATACATTCAAAAACATAATAACAACTAATAATAATAACTTCATTCAATCTTTACAATAATGTTATGAATACGTCAAGTAATAAAAGTAATAATGTAATGGCCATATAAACATTAGAATTTGTACATGAAAAACGCTTGCAATTTGTAAAAAGCACAATTAATTACTATGGTTTTAAGTCTTTTCTTAAAAATATTCTTTGTCAGGTTTTTAAATCATAAGGTAAATGATTATATATTTTGACTATTTGAGTAGATGCACTCCTCTGCACAATACTTTTGGCAGTCTGTGGTGATAAAAGAGAAGCCTGTGTTGTTCCCCTGGTTCCATAACAGTGGTGATGTTTAACTAATTCATAATTTTCTTTCGCGAACAGAGTACAATTCATCACGTACAGGCACGGAATGTGAGAATCTTTTTTTGATTTAAAAACCTCCCTGCAAGAATCGTTTTTTTTTTCAATTTAAAAATGTTGCTAATGCATAATTTCTGAAGGATGAATATCCTGGACACATCCGCAGATGTTTCCCAATACACAATACCATATCGCAACCTTGACTCAACATAAGCATAATTCGTAGGAAGACTCGCCTGCTCATTTACTGACGTTGTTATTACTCTTAATGGGTAGTGTTATCTATATATTTCGTACATTTTTTCTAAAGCTAACAGAAATAAAGCAGTTATAGAGGAGACGCGTTATATTCAATTGCACGTTACATCATAGATTTACATGTTGTCATAACTGTATTAGTGAAACTAAAGAAGTTATTTTGTGAAATTATATTTGAGGGCTTTTATTTCATTAGTTTAGATAGAAACTGTATACATTGATCGTAATACATATATGCATTCAAGGCAAATAAACACATAATTTCCGTTTCAATATTAAATTTCTCTCTTACATATTTTTAATAGACTAATAGTTCAATTCGGTGTTGTCAGATAAATCATATATGTCAAAAAGGGGTGTATTGTGTATATTTTACCTGTCAAATTTGCGTGTTTATTTTTGCATTGATATAAATTGTGTAAAAACAGTTCTTCTTAGAACTGTTTATTATCTATTTGCTCCATTTGAATATAATGCCGAAAGCGCTCTGTAAAGAATCGAAGCTTTTTACAAACTTTTCTATAATCATCTGATTAACCAGAATAGCGTAAGTATTGTTTATTTTAAATTTTATTATGGATAAGTTATGAAACATTTAAGGTTTTTCGACAATCTGAATCAATATAATAAATAAGTTGAGAAAGGCTGAAGTCTTAGAGCATTTGAGTTATTAAATATATTACGTTATAATTATTGTATTGTGAATATTTTTTTTCTGTGGTTATATCAAATGTCACTGACAAATAAAAATAGATCTGGCAACATAAACAAGACCAGACGTCATGTGTCATGTATGACCTGCAATTGAATGTAACGCGTTTCCACCATAAATCTATATAATGTGGATTTTGCTATTAGGACATGAATTTATTTCAAAAATAAGTCAAATACATTATCAAACTGATGTTTATTTACAACTTCAATTTCCCATTTTCCATTCCACAAATATATTAGGAGAATCTCTGGCTAATTATTTGGAGAAAAGTAAGTTGGAATGTAAAACGTACACTTTAAGCGATATATTGCTTGTATGTCCGGCCATTAATAAAGCCTTGTAATTTTAGGTTTTTCTGTTTATCAAAAAAACAAGTAGACACGCAGCATCTTCGGAGCTTTTAATTTAAGTTTACAAAAAAGAATGATAGTTATACCTAACAAACCATTTTTAACATAATAATATGTAATTCCATAGTTCTACATATATGTACTTCCTTTCACTAAAGCTTTTAAAACATTTTTTAATAATCCTTCGTCACTATAGATAATATTTTGTTTCGCTATTTCATTTATAGAAGTTTAATATTTTCATTTATTTCAAATCGTCTATAATAATGAAAAAATCCTCTAACATTATGTAACATGTGCTCAACCTTGCTAATTTTTTTATTATTGGAGCTATAAAGTTGTTTAAATTAACAAGTTGGTTGCATTTTTATTGTAATTGCGATTGTGAACACAGAGAAATAATGTTTCATTTCCAATATATTCAGAAAAACACATATTTTAGTCTTGACCATTTCCCCTTAATCGAGAAATTGAATTGGAACAAGAGGTCGAAATCCCATATTTCAAAGAATCAGCAATTTTTTTAAACGATTTTTTTTGAAGTGGCCTTCTAAAACAATGACACATGAGAAAGTCACTTAATTAGTTCTTAGTTTAGTAACTAATTTTATATAGGTCAAACAAACCGTAACTCTAAATTGAGATTCTCGGAACATATGCGCACTGTTATGTAAATTATGAGAATTCCAGCGTAGCAAATCATGTTTTAGGAACTGGTCATCAATGTTCATTAGGCAATTTAGAGGTCCTATTTAATTCACATAGAAGAGTGAGTGTTTGAGAGGGTTATTATATAAAAGAGGTTTTACCTTTGCATCTTAATGATCAGACAGAATAAATTCTCCATTCTCCGAATTTATTTTGTTAAAACGATAAAAGCATATAATAATTAATTTGGAACAAGCAACGTTGGTATACAACATTCGGAATGCCCATACGAATAAGAAAGCCTGTGGTGCCAACATGTCATATTTTTAGTATTGAAATTACTAATAATAATGCATTCATGTTCTTATTTCTTTTAATAGTGTTCTTGCTTAGTTTAGTATTGCCCCTATCCTGTTGTGCTTGTTATACGTTTCTTCCAATGTTCCATCTTCATATTCTCAACTGTTGATTCTCTAATACATGGAGTTTTATTCGGATATTCTTGGTGTACGTGCTTTTAACATCCAATTGTCGCTACAACTGCTAACCTAATTACGTTTTCAAGATTAGTACAGCGACAAATTTTCTCAAAGTTCTTATCCAGACGTTTTTGTGAACAAAATGGATGTGGCGCTAACGTAAAAAGATTCAAAATCGCTATGCACAAAAATATCATTTTGTTCGATTATCGTATAAATCACTAGCTAGCTGGCCCTCCAGACATTGTTCTGCTCTTTCCCGTAGGGGGCGCGATGATAATAATAACTCGACCACGGCGCCCCGCCACCTGTCGGGTCCAAATTTTGCGATTTTCTTTTTTAGCACTAAACCAACATATAAATGTGAATATTTTTTTGACTACAAGCCACCTATCAGATCCAACGTGTCTATAAAACATATATATATATATTGCGTGAATATGACCTTAATTAGTCAAGTCGTTATAATTTGACAGTACGGGCTACGTCACAAATAGCCATAAGTTCCGTTCATACAATAAAGGGAATGAGAAAACATTTAAACAATGTCATTCTACTAATCTTGCATATGAGATACAGAATTCAGTTGTACATCTATAATGTATTAAGTTATCTGAGATATAGATAAATAAAATAGATTCGGGTTTTACTTGATGTAGTTCCATAATACAAACGTAAATAAAACAAAACAAACTTCTTGAACCGCACTTTAATTACTAAAACCTGGACAATTGTTTCACCACACAGTGGCTTCTTCAGCAATGACTAAAAATACAAGTTGCGAAGTATATATCTCATGTGAATCTGTTCTAGGAGGTAAGAAAGAAAAAGGAGAAAAAAAGGGGTAGTGGGTTCAAGCACTCGTAAAACTATGTGTATTGTACTTCTGAACAAATAAATTAAGTAAAGGAGATTTATTTACATACAATTGATCATTTAAAAGAAAATTAGAGTATTTGTGTTTATTAATATTTAGAGCTTCCAAGAAATTCAATTTTATATTCGTATGTTGTACCCCTAACAAAGAAAAATCTTCGTTAAAATTATGTCCTTCGTCCATTAAATGGTTCGCATATGTCGAATCTGTTTTTTGGTTCTTGCAATATTACAGATGTTCTTTGATACGAGTTTGAAAAGATCTTCTCCTGTTTGTCTGGCAAGACCCACAAGTTAATTTATAGACCCCTGATTTATGTCTTTTTCCTGTATAATCTTTATTGTTTTTGATGTAGTTGTATAGATTGTTACTGGTTTTGAACGCCGTGTTAATATTATGTGTTTTTAGTAGTTTAGTTCACGCTTAATGTACCGATGTATGTTAATGATCTATAGACTTTATCATGTTTTTGTTCTGTAGAGTATGTTAAGGAAACTGATTTTATTAATAATTTTTTCCAGACTAACTTATCATTCATGATCGGGTCATAACCATTGTTAAGTGCAATTTGATTTATTAAATTTAATTCTTTGGTAAAGTTATACTGTACTGTACTAAGCTATTGTTAGCCGCCATTTTTTGTTGTATAGGATGGTATGAGTAAAATCGGCATACCGGAAGTAGTAGTTTACTTCAGTGAAAAATTTCGATTTTTCCAAATATTTCGTTAACTACTAAGTTTAAACAAATTCATAAAGAATTCATATATACTCGAAATTAAATTTGAGACCAATTTTATTTAAAAAGTTTTTCGAAATTCCTACCGGAAGTAGGTCTTTTACTCTTATCAAAAATCAGTTTTTTGCGAATATTTCGCAAGTCATGCTTTTTAGACAGGTACGTTACGTGTATAAAAGAATTTAGAACTTAATTTTCAACACCTTTTCTGTAAAAAATTTTTCAAAATTCGGACCGAAAGTACCACTTTTACTCTTACCGAATAGCGATTTTTTGCAAATATGTCGTAAATTATGCATTCTATATATATTTATCAAGAGTATTTAGAGCTGGATCTGCAATATTTTTTGTATATATGAAATTTCAAAATTCGGACCGAAAGTAACACTTTTACTCTTAGGGAGCAGCACTTTTTTTTTTCGAATAATAATATATAATTTGAGACACTCATATAAGTATAAGAAAGTCGTGTGGTGGCCACACCTAATTATTTTTTCTTTGTATTGTTTTACTTACGTTTATAAAGACAAATACCATTTCCAAAATTTGATTAAAAATATACTCATTCTGAGTTTCAATCACAAAATCGTAAAACACTAGCTAGAGCAGTAGCTGTTTTCCTCAATACCTAGAAAAGTTATTCACTTATATTAGCGCATTCCTTCCACACATATAATCAAGTGCGCAGTTTTTGTTATCGCCGCTAGGGCACGTGAACATCGATTGCCATTCAAGCTCGTAACAAACTCCTTACCGTACTGAGCAATTACACCTTAATGGATTATATGGAGTATGCCGGCGAAGTTTATCGTCTCCACTTGCACGGGTGGTTGTTTATTTGGGAACCTTTATAATAACATTTTGGGAAGCGAACGAGAATGTAATTCGTTTTCGAGTGCGTTCGAGTTGCCCCATAAAATTCGGTTTTAGCCGATAAAATTATTGAATTATTGACCAGGTTTCTGACGGTTTGCGGGAATGACGGGTCTGTATTGTGGGTTTTATGTGCAAAGAGTAATTTACGGTAAACGTTACAATTTGGCGCTGTTTCGAAAACAAGTTTATTTACGAATTCTATAACAATAAATGGGTACTTAATAAACCAAATAGGTAAATTTGCTTAACTTAAGAATTATAAAATTTAACATTTTACTAATTACATTTTCTTCTTTAAAAAATGCATAGATATTACTTGAATATGTTAAACAACCAGTGCTCAGTTTTACAAATAATTTTTCGCGTTTTATTATTTCTTATACCGTCTCAGAATAAGAAGGAATGATTCAAATATCGCTCCAAAATCCGGAACACATAGCTTACAAATTTAATAAAACTAGATATGTTATATGAGATTAAGGTTAGAAATAGTGCATTAGATAAGAATTATGGAACCGTATCATTATTAACAAAGGATTTAGCTCTTTAGGTTTCATTTTCTGTTATGGATTGAAATGGCTGGATGTGCCACTTTACATTGTACCAATCAAAGCAGCAATAAGAGTGCAAGTCAATTGGATATAAAGAAAAGTTATAACCCTAAGCAGTTACATACATCTATAATTTGATGAATGTTAATTTTAACATTCAAATTTGTTTTTCTAGGTCCCAAAAAAAGGGCTATTATTATTTTGAGGTTACAAAAATCAAAATCATCAACGTAAATCGAAGTTTATATCGCGCAGCAACTACTTGCATACCATGTAAAATAAAGCTTTAGTAATAATGTATGTGTTAACTTGCCCTCTGCCATGCTCTTAGAAGATATTTGACATTTCATAATCCTTTTTTTGATATAAAAAGTGTTTTTTTTAAAACAGGCTAGCTTCCTATAATTCTATATGCGTTCATTGACTCAGCGTGTTACAATTTAATTTAATTCTGAATTGTTTAATTTGATTTTTAATTTTATTCGAACACACGATTCTGGGTTGGCAACAAAAAAGTCCCAATATTATGAAAAACTAGGAAATATTTACTTACGTGAGTTGTCCATACTAAATTAACATGTCAAATGTCAAAATCAAAATGTAAAAAATAAAGTGCAATTACTATAATTCTAAAAAATTCTTTCATATAATTCAACTTAAAACTAAACCTATTTCATTGACATTTATAACAGGAAAATTTTAACTAGTAAACCTAACCACATAAATAAACAAAAAAGGTTTGCCAATTACACTGTGTTCCTATATTAAAATGCTCATCTTGTATAACAATCATTTCTAATACTAGTCTACTTTTTCCCGTAACGCTTGATGAAATCAAACACGCGACTTATCGTGTTATAGAAACGTCTTCGATTTTAAAACCAATTTTCTGTATTACATAGATCAAAAGAGATACTTGTATTTCCATAAAAATGTATGTTATTATATTCTCTATTCTATTTAACCAACATACGATCCAGTATTACAAACAAGTTGTCGCCTTGACATGAAACAGCTTCGCGTATTTAAACGTTTACTATACATTTGTTTATACCGCACCTATTTCTACAAGATAAAAGCATGGAAATAACTGTTACATAATAATTGGCACTCCGTCAAAATTAGATATTGTTGATGATGTTGGGCTTCATGAACTCAGACGCTAACGTCAAAATGACAAATAGGCTAATATGCAACCTAACATTCCGTAGTACATAGTTCACATATACGAGTATACGAGTATACTTACATATTAACAATGTCTTTCAAAAATCTTGCATTCTTATTTAGGACAACATAGAAATATTTTACCAAAGAATGCAATAAATATTTTGAGAAATCAATACATCTTATGTATAGATATAATGGCTACAACTTCCAGAAGTTTTTTCTTGGGTATAATTATAAAACATTATTGAAAAGTAAGCTTAGACACTCATAATTACTGAATTTTATTTATAAGGCAAAGTTATATACTCAATATACACTGATAAGGACACTTTTAAATGTACGAATAGATATGCTGAAAACATACAGTGGGGAAATAAAGTAATGGATAAAGGCATTAACTTCGTTAACGAAGTTAATACCTTTACACACACTGTATATATGTATAATGATTTAGTCTTTATGCTGTTAGTGTTTACGTTACACACATATTATGTTTGTGTGAATAATAACTATCTTTAATAAATATATCTAATATGTAATTTGAATAAAGTTACTGGAAAATTTGAAAATTCTGCTCTAAATTCTACTATACATGGCAGCAAGGAGTACGACCATTCTCTATTTTCTAATTTTACACCATTCCTAAAGTATGATTCGATAATGAAAACTTAAAGAAAAATGAAGTGAAACTTCTGAAATAAAAATATTGTTATAAAAAGAAAAAAGCAAATATTGAACATCAGATTTTATTTTTTCCACTTATTTTTACATTTTTTCTTATTCTTTTCAATAAACAATTAGATTGTGCTTGGCTTATTAATTACTTCTTTTCAATACCGTTGGAAGAAAAACCTGTGATTTAATTTTACAGTTTATCACGTAAATATTTTTACTTGCATAACATTAAGGCTTTCCAGGTTCTATCTTTTCTTTTGTATTTATTGAGGCTGTATTTAATTAATTTAAAGTTATAATATATTGAGGAATTGTGCAAATGTGCTTGCTGCTCCTTTGACAAAGATTTTTAACTTGGCCCTCTCCACGTCATCGTTTCCGGCTGTTTGGAAGCAAACGAGGATTATCCCGGTCCTAAAGACTGGAGATTCTTCGGATATTGGTAACTATCGTCCTATTGCCATTTTGAATAACTTCTCTAAGATATTCGAAATCACTTTGCATTCACGTATTTTTCCCGTAATCAAGATTCAAATTTCTTCTCGCTAGAATGGTTTTATGGAGAGAAGGTCTACAGTTTCTAATCTGGCAATTTTTACTGAATATGTGATTAAAGCGCTGGATGGCAGACTACAGGTGGATACCATCCACACAGATTTTGCGAAGGCATTCGACAGAGTGGACCACGCGATCTTGCCTTCCAAGTTAAACAGTTTTGGATTTCGCGATCAGTTAATTCAGCTATTTGCTTCATATCTACGCGATAGGCTTCAGAGAGTTTTCTGCAGTGGTCATGGTTCCGCACCGTATACAGCCACTTCTGGAGTTCCTCAGGCCTCTAATTTGGGTCCACTGATCTTTAATATTTTCATTAATTGTAGTCAACATTGAGTCTAATATACTTCTGTTTGCTGACGATATGAAACTATTTCAGTGTATTACCAACGATGGTGATGGCCATCAACTGCAGAATGACTTGGAGAGAGTACGTAATTGGTGCTTAATCCTGCCAAATGTAAAGTTGTTACTTTCTCCAGAAGGCAGGAGCCTGCTCACTATTGCTATTTACTGGGTCATATGGAGCTGGAAAGAGTTCAGATGATCAAAGACTTGGGGGTTACTTTTGATGCTAAACTTTCCTTTAACGCACATGTTCATTGCATAACTAGGCAAGCTACACAAGTACTGGGATTTGTCATTCGGAACAGCAAGGAGTTTTCCAACACCCGGGTACTAACCACTCTATATACGCTACTAGTGAGGCCGAAGTTGGAGTATGCCAGCCTTATCTGGTATCCATATTATACTGCTCAGAAGCGCCCCGTGGAGCTTGTGCAACGACGATTTGTCAAATTCCTATGGTATAAAGTTGATGGTGCTTATCCTCCTAGAGGCTCGGACTATTCCCTACCCCTTTCTCGTTTTGACATCCCTTCCCTCTCTTTCAGACGTATCGATAATAGCCCTACCTTCCTCTACAAGCTGCTGCATCATGACAAGGTCGACTCACCTGCGCTGTTGTCATTCCTAGACTTTCTGGTTCCGCAATTCTTCACCCGTCCCTCCGCCGCCTTTTATTTTCCTTTTCCCAGGACTAACGCCAGTTTCAAATCCCCCCATCTATGTTATATCCTCCAATTACAATCTTATTTTCTGTAGTACTGACATCCACTTCCATTCCTTTCCTTCCTTCCGGAGTATTATCTATGACTGTTTTGATAGATTCTCAATTTGATGTTAACAACCTTTCAAGTGTTTGCTACCCTTGCCTTTTGTTGCTGGTGTCGTTGGTTGATGTGTCGATTTTGATTTTAATTTTGAATTATTATTAATTCTTTTCTTAGGTGGTAGGTTTACTTTTTCAATTTAAGTAGTACACCTTCATACTTTATACTTAATTATATAAAATATGTATAATTCTAATTCTTTTTTATTTAATTATTGAATTGCTTCTTGTCATATTCTAATTTATCCTGTAATTGGCGCCACTGGTGTTGGATAATAAAGTTTATTATTATTATTATTATTATTATAATGTATAAGAGTGTTTATTAACTAAATAAGTATCTGCTCTCCGCTTTATATTTTCAATATGCATAATATTAGAAGAATCTATGATGAAATTCTTCACCACTGTAGACAAATAGAATTAAAAACAGCACCAAACATTCTACATCTTATACACACTCTTATCTTTACAGGATATAACTGCATCTTAGCCTTGGCTTTGAAAAATACATAAATACTTACAACCACACATATCACGATGACAATTACGTGAAAAATAATAAATATGCTAGCAAACACCAATGATAAATTTGAATTAGAAATGACAAAAATTTACTGATTTCCCTAAAAGACTAACTTCACATTAAAAAGTGGAAGTAGATATTGATGTAGAGTTCGCGAAAAATAAATATGATCATGTCAGTCAATTTTTGATGGCATATTAGAGTACCTGTAGCGAAATAACGAGGTATATATTTATAAATATTTGAGCCAAAATGCTTATTAAACGTTTTTGCATTGAAAATAACTTTTAATTAAATTTAGTATCCTTCTGAAAGGTCCCTAATTAACAAGTATGGAAGGCCAATATTTTGAACTTTACATGTCATTCCCAATAACATTACTTACACCTACGTATAAAAACAAGCATTAGATCCACAGTCATAATAAACAACATTTAGACAGTTCATAGTCTAGTGTAAGACGTTCGTCCGGTCAAAAGTTAACATGGATGCGTTCCGCGAAACGTTCTAGTGTATTTTCGGAGGTGCGTTGGCAAATGGCCCGCCAAAGTGACGATTATTAATGCACAATTGCACGCTCTTCACATTCATTCTATTATTGAATTGGCTATTCATTGTATTCGTTTTACATTTTGACATTTCCTTTTCTCTTCTTGTTTCAGAATGGCCTCAATGCTTTGCATCTGGCATCGAAAGATGGACACGTGGACGTAGTCGCCGAACTGCTCAAGAGGGGTGCCGTAGTTGATGCGGCCACTAAAAAAGGTTGGTTAAAATAATTACCGCATTTCGTCAGTACACTTTTGAATTAATTTTCCAATAAAAATTTAAATCCTTTTGCACTTATTGTATGGAATGAAATTGGAATTTCTTTATTTGTCATTAAACGTACAACAGCAATGAGTTGTGTGCAAATGTAAATGCAAAGTTTAACAAAAAATAAAATATAATTATTATTAGACAACAATTTCAAGATATTTAAATTATTATAAAATTCTTACTTACATCTGAGTAAGATGTTCGGTCAGTTAAGAAGTATTTAAAGCAGGGTGTTACCCTCGGCTCTCACCTTTGGATCGTCCTGGCAGAGAGGAGGCACAAATGGCGCTGACGATAACTACATTAATGTCATCCGTTTGACAATTAAGGATATGCCCGTTAGTCGGAAGTACAAACCCTGCAGCTTCTCTCAACAAAGTTTAAGAACGTTTCGGAGATTTACTGTGTGTCACCTTCAACCTACCTTACCTTATTTCCCTAGTGTGCGTTGGAAAGATGAGGTGGAGCTTTGCCTCTAACTGTCGTTTTATTAGGGCATGGGTCACTCAGAATACTGAAGATGGATGACTTTTAGGCGCCAGCTGTCATTCGGTTCAAGCCCACACCAATATGTTACTTATTCCGACAGCGAAAATAATTTAGGTACACTAGGAATTGTAAGACAGATATACACGACATAAACAACAATAACAAATTTATTATATGCCCAGTTATCATGAAATGAATGAAGGAGTTATAAAATTACCCCAGAACAGTGATACAAAACTAATACTAATATAATTAAACCTATGGGTGGATCACCCTGTATATGTCATCAATAAATGAGTTTAAAGGAAAACAATTAGCTATTTAAAATAATATTAGAATTGCCAAATGTGTAAAACTATAGGTGTATATCATCGGAAAATCTAACTGCATCACACAAATTTACAATCGTAAGTTATTACAAATAATTCAACATTAACAGAGTCGCTGAAGGCAAAAAAAGAATTTAATCATGGTAAATGTTCAAATCGTTAACTCCAACCCTAGCAATCGGCTGGTATATGCTCAAATCAATTATTAACTACAAAATTTAAAATTTGCACATTCCAAATAGCACAAACAGTAGAATAACGCTCTAGACGTTTAATTAAAACACAGGATAACTTAATAAAATCCTGGGTATAGCTTGAACCTCCGATGTCTGGCAATTATCGGGGCCAAGTTAATATAAACTGAGCGATGTGCTTAAATTAAATTTATAAATTCAACTTGTACAATCACTAAACGATATTTAAATGTACTGTTCAAATTCAACTATTTCGAGGATCCAAAATTATAGTAAGCACAAAAGAAAGCCTGACTGTGGGGTAAAGGCTCCTCTATATGGAGATTCTAGGGGGTGGTTTTCCCTCGAAGCGACTACAACAGCAGCAGGTAGGGTCAGCTTAATCCTTCCATCACAGTATGGATGCGGAAATTGTTCTTAATACCAAAATACAACATTTGCCAAAATGGCGCCATACGTTCATATAAAAAGGAAGCACGTGTCGATCAGACGTTCACAGAAATGCGGTATAAGAAAATTGTGCCATCCAAGGATAAAAGCTAAAAAGGTAGGAGAAAACGAGACGAAATGCGTTAATAAACGTTTTTAAAAATAAATACTACTCACCAGTGAATTAGCTGTCCAAAAGAAAAAATCCAACAATGTTGAGAATAAAACGAAATGAATAGCACTTCTGCTTGATTATCCGCTCTAATCAGCGAGATTCCACATTAATCGGTATAAAATTATATCATAAATTAGTGCAGAAAGTACTCGGACAATTAACTAACACTGCTTATAGTTTGACTGACAAAATGAAAGTGTCTTAACGTTTCCACGGGAAAATATCGTTTTCGTCTCCCTACTCGAATCAACCAATCAAATCGATCCACGCTTACGCATAATCACAACGCAAAAATCGCTACTCGATCGATAAAACAGACACAACTTATGCGTTAGACGACAAATAATTAAAATGACGAAGGGAAAGGAAATATTTAACCCCAAAAATTAGAATATTATAAAACTTAATCGATATTATTTCCGACAGCATCACATAGATCTCTAACAATATGGACTAATCCGTTCACCAACAGATGGCGGTACCGGAGGAAACTATAGTAAGAGGGGTTTCAAAATAGAATAAGATGTAGAATTAAACCAAGATATTCCAAAACAAAAGGAAACCAACCCAATTAATATTGCGTAGAAAAATAAAATTAAATTGCGAAATAATATACAGCTCGCTCCAAAATTAAATGAACTAAAAATTCTAAAATATTACTAAGTTCAAACAAATGAAAGGGACATATAGCGTGGCAAAAAAAATATATATAATTTCCAAAATGTTTTCTATACTATTGGATATTTTTTTTGTTGCAAATTCCCAGTTCCTTGTTATCAGAAACAACCCCATACTAAGAATAAACCACCATATGCTGTATAATGAATAATATAATACATTTTTCCGTTTGGGAACGAAATGTTGACGACGTTGACTATTTCGAATTTCGAATCGCAAGTCAGAAGCACATTTTTCCACTGTTCTCTTCTCCAATCACATCTTATATATAAGCAGATATATTAGCAGATATAGAGGTAGCCACTACTCGGCAACCGTTAGTCACTAAAGCCTTATGAATGAATATTATATCAAATGAAACAAGTAACTTAAGAGATTGTAATAGTGTTAAATGTAATAAGTTTAATTTGTTATTAAAATCAGTTAAACGTAAAATTAAGACTCACAAATTGATTTTTTCAAAGGCGGATAAAGGTAATACTTTAGTTATTCTTAATGAATTTGATTATAAAACAAAAATGAATGAAATTTTATCTGACCAGATGTTTGTAAAGTTAGAAAAAGATCCATCCCAGAGTTATCAAAAAGATATTCGATCTTTGATTAAGAAAACGAACTTTATAGAAGAAGAACAAAAATTCAAATTTAGTATCATGAACCCAGTAGCCCCAAAGCTATATGGGCTACCTAAAATTCACAAAGAAGAAATACCTTTACGCCCGGTGGTTAGTTATGTTCAAGCTCCGTCGTATAATATTTGTAAATTGGTTAATGAAATTTTACCCGAACTAATTGAATTTAAACCTAAATATACCGTTAAAAATAGCCTAGACTTAATAGATCAACTTCAAAATACTAATGTAAGTCACGTTACTAAACTTGTTTCATTTGATGTAAAAAGTTTATTTACTTCCATTCCCATTCCGGAAGTAAAGAATATTGTATATTCTAGAATTAAGAAACATTGCCCGGATAAATCTTTAGAAATAGAGGAAATGCTGAATTTATGTTTGGAACAAAATTATTTCCAGTTTGGTGACAACTTTTATAAACAGAACAATGGCCTTCCGATGAGCTCCCCCTTGTCACCATTATTAGCAGACATTTTCATGGACCATTTCGAAGTTAACTTGTTAGATAAATACAGGACAAATACGTCACCGGTATCAGCATGGTTTAGATATGTGGATGATATTCTCTGTTTGTGGTCAGGTTCAGATAGACAGCTAGATAACTTTTTAGTACATCTTAATAAAATTGATAATAATATTCAATTCACTGAGAAAGAAGCACTTGATCGATCTTTAAATTTCCTTGATTTAAAAATCCAGATTAGTAACAACAAGTTAGATTACAGTATTTTTAGAAAACCCACCTTTTGCGATACGTTGATACCAAATACCTCCAATCATCCCACTAATGTCAAACATGCTGCGTTTAATTCAATGATTTATAGACTATTGAAAGTACCGATGAACACATTTAACTTTACTAAAGAATTAAAAACTATTAAAATAATTGCACAAAATAATGGTTATAACTCATCTCTAATAGATAAATTAGTCAATAGAATGAACAAATCAATTACATTAAAGTCAGCATTTCCCCCGTCCCAGGACTTGACATTAAAACAATGGGTTAAAATTCCATATTTAGGTAGTATAAGTATGAAAATTAGTAATGTTTTAAAGAAACTGGATTTTAAAATAGCCTTCTATAATAATAACACTTTAAAAAGTCAATTAACGAATAATAAAACAGCAAATCCTAAACTAAACAAATCAGGAATTTACAGAATTAATTGTAGTGATTGTAGTAAATTTTATATAGGTCAAACAGGGCGAAATTTCAAATTAAGATTCTCAGAACATATGCGAGCCGTTAAATTAAATTATGAAAATTCAAGTGTAGCTAACCATGTTTTAGACACGGTACATCAATTTTCAATAGACAATTTAGAAGTACTGTATAGTTTAAATAAAAGTAAAAAAATGAATGTTCTAGAAGGTTATTTTATAAAAGAAAGTTTACTTTTACAACCAGGCAATGTTCTTAATGAACAAACGGTCTTTCCAGAAAAGCCATGACCTTTTCATAATTTTCTATTTTTGTACATTTTTATTTACATTTTTGTTAGAAGTAGGTAGTTACAATATATTAAATTTTACTTTAGTTTCTCGAGAACTCCTGACGATGCCGCAAGGCGAAATGTACATCGAGTATTGAATTATATTTATTTGTGAAACAATACCAAGTGTGTTTTTTGTTTTTTACTTGCTTATATTTCGACATGTTTCACCAAGAGATTTCCATCACTTCATTTAATTATTTACATCTTATATATTTCAATCTCTCGTGTTGATTACTCCCTACGCTAAAATGATTTACGCATACTTACTGGTCAGTGCCACAGTTACCCTCTCGTAATCGACGTTTTACGGTATATACTAAAAGTTTGCTTGGTGACCTGCAATTGAATTCTGCCGTTATTTCTGGTGATGTTTCCTATGATTTATTTTATTAATTAATTGTATTTTCCTATCACCCATTTGCGTAGCAATTCGAGACGAACCTGGTTGTGAGCAATATTAAATACCTCATGTATCTTGAAGCCGACCAATAATAGTCTTATATATATATATATAATTTAATTTAGTTTCTTAGTAATTTTCGGCATTTGTTAAAATGAAGCACTTATTCCATTATAAAATGTTTTATTTTATTTTATTTAACGTTTCGACTCTATGTTTTGAGTCTTTTTCAAAAAAAATATAATGGTTTTATCTAGAATAACAATATCGTCAATTATTTAAAATTAGCGGTAAAACAAATAATAAAAAACTTACATTTCAAAGTGGACATCACTAATGTTTAGATTGTTATAAACCTCTTTTTTAAAAAACATTTTAAAAAACAGTTCATTCTATTTTCAAATTTCAAAGTTCCATGTTACTTATACAAATGGTAATTGTTGTTTTAATTTTCATATTCATTAAAACGTATACTGTGTATCACCTAATTAAATTATTTAAGAAAACACGGCAAAGAAAAAACATTAAAAATTATATATATATATCAAATATTTAATTTTTCATTAATCTGCCTATGTGCTATTAAGAAAGCACATTGCATAACGAATACAACACGTTCTTTTGTAATTTTTCAGGTAACACAGCTCTTCACATAGCCTCACTTGCCGGGCAAGAAGAAGTCGTCAAATTATTAGTTCAGCACGGAGCCTCTGTCAATGTCCAAAGTCAGAATGGCTTCACACCACTTTACATGGCAGCTCAAGAAAATCACGACAACGTCGTCAAGTATCTTCTATCCAACGGTGCCAATCAAAGTTTGGCGACGGAGGTAAATTTAAACGGGCGCCGCGATCTGATTCTTCTTACCTAATTCGAACCACTATTTTCAGGATGGATTCACACCGTTGGCAGTGGCAATGCAACAGGGTCACGACAAGGTCGTGACGGTTCTTCTAGAGAATGACACGAGAGGAAAGGTTAGATTGCCCGCTTTGCATATTGCCGCCAAAAAAGACGATGTTAAAGCTGCCAAACTTTTGTTAGAGGTAAAACTATGATTTGTTATTAATCTATAAATGTAAATTATATATACAGCCTGTTTCAAACTAACTCGGCACTATTGCTAACTTTGTTATTATTGGAGCTATGACTTTGGTTAAATTAGCAAAGTAGCAGTGTTTTCATTGCAGTTTACGATGATGAACTTTAAAAAATAATTGAAAATCGCTTTTTTGTGATATATGAAAAAACATTATTTTTTTTAATGGAACACCCTATATATTTTTACTTCAAATGAAAGAAAAACTAATTCTAAACAAAAGTCATTATACACTCTTATATCAAAATATTTGAAATAACACAGATATTAACCATTTTGTGATTTAATCAGTGGCCTTAATTCGCAAACTGACTTCAATGATTTTTTGTACTCGTTTATCAAAACATGTCATTTCGCGCTTGCATTTGAGTGCGGGAAATAAAAATTGCATTAAAGAAACATTCATCATTATTACAGGAAAAAAAAAGTAAAATTGTGAAAATGTCCATTTCAACTAAATTTAGTGTATTACAACATGTAAATTTCACAAAATTAATTAAAAACTAAAAAAGAAGTTGATGCGGCATCTATTACATACCTATATTATTAATTGCAGATTACTCCGCCAAGAAAATAGTACCTACGTAAATCTTGTCAATCTCTCAAGCTTTAACCTGCATTCAATAAAATGGTGATATTTTTGAACATTTATTGTAATTTTACAATGTTAAATAAATTATTTATTGAAAGTCTGGACTACTTTGATTAAATGTAAAAATTCTTATTATCTGCGTTATTTCAAGTATTTTGATATAAGAGCGTATAATGACTTTTGTCTAGAATTAGTTTTTCTTTCATTTGAAATAAAAATATACAGGCTGTTCCATTTAAAAAAAAAAATGTTTTTCCAAATATCATGTAAAAGCGATTTTCAATTATTTTTTAAATTCCACCGTCGTAAACTGCAATGAAAACACTGCTACTTTGCTAATTTAACCAAAATCATGGCTCCAATAATAACAAAGTTAGCAATAGTGCCGACTTAATTTGAAACAGGCTGTACATAAAGACATATGTATGTATATATCATTTACTATACTGATAAAAACAATATTTAAATTTATTATACAAAGTGATTTGTACATAGTGCCTAACGAATTCTACCTGCAGATAATTATTGAAATTTTTTGATTGCTACATTTACAAGACATTTGCTTTATTGCTTTAAAAATTTTCCATTCCGTCTTCAATTTTGACATAAGTCGGAATTAACTGTACTTGCTACTAATTTTACTCTCATACATCTAGTACAATAAAATATTGTGATTATGAAACTTTTCAGCCACGACATTTTTGGGGGCACCATAATTAGAAAAAAAAATTTTTTTCGAATGTTTGTTATATATCTTGGTGTTTACCTGTTTACACGAATTTATAAAAAGTATAAAAATATTTAGAATTTAGCTACATTTTTGACAATTTTTTTCCTTCCAACTTTATTATCTCTATCAGAAAAATCTAAATAGATGGGCATAAACAGTATACAATTGACTCAAAGTATTAAATTATATTTGCCTCTAAGAATAAACAAAAAATTGTAGGAATTCTATATCTAAATATTACAGACTTGTGGTAAGTTGTTACAAACACGAAAATTAAGAAGCACTACAACAGTCAATCCTCATCAGATGAACAGTTTATATATACGTAGAAGTCATCGTCGCTACCGTGCCCAGTTAATTCACTTTGTACATTGGTTCCAATTTTTGTCTTTACTTTGTGAGAAGGGTATCAAGCATATAAGACATATTTCATCAGATTTTTCCGAAACTGCTTTGTTTGTTTTTTAATATCATTTGCTTTTTATCCTTGCTATTATTTTCACGTAGATTTCTTATAACGGGGCCGTTATCCTCTATTTAATTCCTTCGATTTTCTCTTTCGTAAGCTTCTTCGTCAAATGCATCCTTTACATGAGTGGTCGTCAAAATTGAATATTTGCGTTCGAGAAAGATGACGAAACACACTGATGTGGCGAGATACTAGTCGACACATCTGTGAAACATCCAATAGTGTTGACTACCGAATTGTTAATAAACGATAAGGTTTCTCAGAGACCTCATCTAATTGATCAATTATATTTGAGTTATTTATGCCACCATTGTATTCCCTTCTTAAAGAAAAAAAAAATATCATCAGTTAAAATATCTCTGTTAAAAGGCCAAATTCCGGTATCTAAAAATACATTCGAAATGTTAGATGGTTAGGGGCGACAAATTGTAGAGCTTCCCTTAATAGTGTTGGAATTTCATAAACACTCGTACCCATAGGAATGATTATGTGCAAGTTTCAGGCAATACATCGACCTGACGATTGGAGGATTTATTGTATGGACTGTACACTGTTGTCTAGGATAAGTAAAACAGGTTTCTCTTTAATAGACCGTGTAAATTTCGTGAAACATTGAAAAAATAGTAAATGAAATCCCTTGTTATCCATCAGAAGGATAGGTTGCTCCAATACAACCAGAACTTGCATTAGCTGACCTGCATTTTTTTCAATAAAATATGAAAATTATTTCCGCACCGTTACCTGCTATATTAGTCACGAGTTTTATTTATTACAAGTGATGCGTAGGGCAGCGAATGTTTAGTAAAACGAGTCAAGGTATATTTGAAAGATCACTGAGCGTCATGGAAACATATACTTACTATAAATGGCATTTCAAAGAAGGAAGTAGGAAAAGTTATTTGAAATTTAATTTGTTACAACTTTGTGTAAAACATTCGAAACGCACCTGTATAAGAAAGTCGTGTGGTGCCCACACCTCACTTTTCTAATAGTTTCCATATGTTTTTCTTGGAGCACTATAAAAAGGCCCGATGTATATCTACAAAGAACAAGAATATTTGTCATCGTTTCTGCTTTCATTAGCTGTCTTAAACTGTAGCAGCTTATTTATCTTCACTTTACTTCAAGAATTAAGTTATATTATTATTTACTTAAAATTCTTACCTAATACAGAAATTTCTCAACAATTGATCATTAATTTATTTAATATGGAATATTTACAGCTTTGAGTATTAATTTGTTAAGTATTAGTAATTCTTGTACTAATTGAGTTATAGAGGAAAGTATTAAGTTACTCCAGAAACATATTGAGATATATATACGATTTTGTTTGTTCTTACACAATAACAGCATCATCATTTCTTAAAAGCATTTCTTTGTGTATGCTAGATTAGTGAATTAAAAATGAATTAACCTAATTACGCGACTACTTTGAGTGAATTCATTGGTGGCATGATCTATTTTGAGGATGGAGTATACTTAAACCATCACGATAATAGAAGACCTAAATATTTTATTTATACGCATCATATCCTTTCGCGCTTCTTGGTTTTTATCACACGTAACTTAACTTACATATGTATAATAATATTTACGAAAATGTCTAAAATTTAAAATTAAAAGTTTAATTACATGGAGTTTTAATATTATTAAATTTCCAACGACATTTCTAAATCTTTATTATTATTAAAAAATACTTCCTTATACTACGTATAAGAAAGTAATATCAAAGGATATCCACGTTTTGAAGTCCCCTGATACCGAAAAAGTGGTTTTTAAAAAATGTCTCTCTCTCTCTCTCTCTCTCTCTCTCTCTCTCTCTCTATGTGTGTCTGTGTGTGACCACGATAGCGGTCAAACCGCTGTAGATATCAATTCCAAATTTTGTATTTGCGTGTATAATCTCCCTCTTGAGATCTGATTAGTTTTTCAGTAAAATCGGTAGACCGGAAGTAGCAGTTTACTTCAGCGAAAAAATCGAATTTTGCCAATATCTCGTCAACTACTAAGTATAAACAAATTTATAGAGAATTCATATATACTTAAAATTAAAATTGAGAATAATTTTATTGAAAAAGTTTTTCAAAATTCCTACCGGAAGTAGGTCTTTTACTCTTATCGAAAATCAGCTTTTTGCGAATATTTCGCAAGTCATCCTTTTTAGTCAAGTACGTTACGGGTATAAAAGTATTTAAAACATAATTTTCAATATCTTTTGTATAAAAAAAATTTCAAAATTCGGACCAGAAGTAACACTTTCACTTTTACCGAACAGCGATTTTTTGCAAATATGTCATAAATTATGCATTCTATATATATTTATTAAGAGTACAAAAGTATTTAGAGTTGGATTTGCAATATGTTTTGTATACATGAAATTTCAAAATTCGGACCGGAAGTAGCACTTTTACTCTTAGCGAGTAGCACTTTTACTTTCTTATACGTAGTATAAGGAAGTATTGTGATGATGAAAATTTTCGACCTCGAGATTTTTGCAGATGTCCACGTTTTGAGGTCCCCTGATACCAAAAAAGTGGTTTTTAAAAAATGTCTGTGTGTCTGTCTGTCTGTCTGTGTGTCTGTGTGTGACCACGATAGCGGTCAAACCGCTGGAGATATCAATTCCAAATTTTGTATTTACGTGTATAATCTCCCTCTTGAGATCTGATTAGTTTTTCAGTAAAATCGGTATACCGGAAGTAGCAGTTTACTTCAGTGAAAAAATCGAATTTTCCCAATATTTCGTCAAATACTAAGTTTATACAAATTTATAAAGAATTCATATGTACTTAAAATTAAAATTGAGAACAATTTTATTTAAAAAGTTTTTCGAAATTCCTACCGGAAGTAGGTCTTTTACTCTTATCGAAAATCGGTTTTTTGCGAATATTTCGCAAGTCAAGCTTTTAGACAGGTACGTTACGTGTATAAAAGTATTTAAAACATAGTTTTCAATATCTTTTGTATAAAAAAGATTTCAAAATTCGGACTGGAAGTAACACTTTTACTCTTACCGAATAGCGATTTTTCGCAAATATGTCGTAAATTATGCATTCTATATATATTTATTAAGAGTACAAAAGTATTTAGAGTTATATTTGCAATATTTTTTGTATACATGAAATTTCAAAATTCGGACCGGAAGTAGCACTTTTACTCTTAGCGAGTAGCACTTTTTTTCGAATATCTTGCAAAGTATGCATTCTATAGCGATTTATTAAGAGAATAAAAGTACTTAGAATAGGATTTTGAATAAGTTTTGTATAAAAAAATTCTCTAGATTGTATAGTTTGAAACGCTCATACGTATAAGAAAGTCGTGTGGTGGCCACACCTCATTTTTTACTTTCTTATACGTAGTATAAGGAAGTATTATTGTGATGATGAAAATTTTCGACCTCGAGATTTTTGCAGATGTCCACGTTTTGAGGTCCCCTGATACCAAAAAAGTGGTTTTTAAAAAATGTCTGTGTCTGTCTGTCTGTCTGTCTGTCTGTCTGTCTGTGTGTGACCACGATAGCGGTCAAACCGCTGGAGATTTCAATTCCAAATTTTGTATTTACGTGTATAATCTCCCTCTTGAGATCTGATTAGTTTTTCAGTAAAATCGGTACACCGGAAGTAGCAGTTTACTTCAGTGAAAAAATCGAATTTTGCCAATATTTCGTCAAATACTAAGTTTATACAAATTTATAAAGAATTCATATGCACTTAAAATTAAAATTGAGAACAATTTTATTTAAAAAGTTTTTCGAAATTCCTACCGGAAGTAGGTCTTTTACTCTTATCGAAAATCGGTTTTTTGCGAATATTTCGCAAGTCAAGCTTTTTAGACAGGTATGTTACGTGTATAAAAGTATTTAAAACATAGTTTTCAATATCTTTTGTATAAAAAAGATTTCAAAATTCGGACCGGAAGTAACACTTTTACTCTTACCGAATAGCGATTTTTGGCAAATATGTCGTAAATTATGCATTCTATATATATTTATTAAGAGTACAAAAGTATTTAGAGTTATATTTGCAATATTTTTTGTATACATGAAATTTCAAAATTCGGACCGGAAGTAGCACTTTTACTCTAAGCGAGTAGCACTTTTTTTCGAATATCTTGCAAAGTATGCATTCTATAGCGATTTATTAAGAGAATAAAAGTACTTAGAATAGGATTTTGAATAAGTTTTGTATAAAAAAATTCTTAAGATTGTATAGTTTGAAACGCTCATACGTATAAGAAAGTCGTGTGGTGGCCACACCTTATTTTTTTCGTATATCTTGCAAAGTATGCATTCTATAGCGATTTATTAAGAGAATGAAAGTACTTAGAATAGGATTTTGAATAATTTTTGTATAAAAAAATTCTTAAAATTCTATAATTTGAAACGCTCATACGTATAAGAAAGTCGTGTGGTGGCCATACCTCATTTTTACTTTCTTATACGTAGTATAAGGAAGTATTGTGATGATGTGAATTTTCGACCTCGAGATTTTTGCAGATGTCCACGTTTTGAAGTCCTCTGATACCGAAAAAGTGGTTTTTAAAAAATGTCTGTGCGTCTGTGTCTGTCTGTGTGTGACCACGATAGCGATCAAACCGTTGTAAATATCAATTTCTAAGTTTGTATTTACGTGTATAATCTCCCTCTTGAGATCTGATTAGTTTTTCTGTAAAATCGGTAGACCGGAAGTAGCAGTTTACTTCAGTGAAAAATCGAATTTTGCCAATATTTCGTCAACTACTAAGTTTAAACAAATTTATAAAGAATTCATATGTACTTAGAATTAAAATTGAGAACAATTTTATTTAAAATGTTTTTCGAAACTCCTACCGGAAGTAGGTCTTTTACTCCTATCGAAAATCAGTTTTTTGCGAATATCTCCCAAGTTATGCTATTTAGAGAAGTACGTTACGAGTATAAAAGTATTTAAAATATAATTTTCAATATCTTTTGCATAAAAAAAATTTCAAAATTCAGACCGGAAGTACCACTTTTACTCTTATCGAATAACGATTTTTTGCGAATATGTCGTAAGTTATGCATTCTATATATATTTAATAAGAGTAGAAAAGTATTTAGAACTGGATTTGCAATATTTTTTGTATATCTGAAATTTCAAAATTCGGACCGGATGTAGCCCTTTTACTCTTAGCGAGTAGCACTTTTTTTCGAATATCTTGCAAAGTATGCATTCTATAGCGATTTATTAAGAGAATGAAAGTACTTAGAATAGGATTTTGTATAAGTTTTGTATAAGAAAATTCTAAAAATTGTATAGTTTGAAACGCTCATACGTATAAGAAAGTCGTGTGGTGGCCACACCTCATTTTTTTAAATTTTAAACGCATTACCACAAGGCCAGGTTTAGTTTTAATAATAAAACACACTAACCTCACTAACGATAACAGCAAAATTATAATTTAGGTACGTTTGGGCAGTCCCCTTTCATTATTTATTAAATAACTAATACTGTGTTGTATGGCGTGTACGCTTTTGAGATTTTGTGTGTCTGCTCATAATATATAATATTGTTTAGTTTGTAAACTTTATATAAACACTACTATATTGCGTGTAGACAAAGAACACTTTTCTGCATCATAGTGAACTTTAAATATTTTTTTTACTGCCAACTAAAAATTGAAACTTGCCATTGATTTGATTATTGGATGAAATACAACGAAAACATTTCTTTTTTTACAAGAAGGAATATAAATTATTTGCATAGTTTCATTGATACTCATCTTCTTAGAGTTTCAGATACAAAACATTAGCAAAAGAAAAGATTGATTACGAATTACACTAAAGATATTAAAGTAGTTTTCCAACGAGCCATTATTCTTCATGCAGAAGTGATGACTAAACGATGCTCCCTTTCAAGTAGCAAATCGACCAATAATTAAATCTAATTTGTCTCCACAATATGTCCAAATTTGTTCGTGCTTTCTTACCGGAATTTTCATATCATGTTAATGCCAAATAATATAACATAATGAATAATAAATAAAATAATGTAAATGTCAACAAAATAAATGAAATAACAATAATCGAATATATACAGAAACAATATTCAATAGGTCTTCTATCATCATACTTTTTATTATTATTACATTTTTATATTACAATATTTCTATTTTGATTAGAAAGACCATTAACGCAACGATCACAACACTCTCTTATAGAAGTCAATAGGCTTCCTGGGGATATTTAATTGCATATGTGTATATAAGACTATGCCAAGGCGATAAGCTATATAATCTTTTTATTTTCGTTTTCAGAATGAACACAATCCGGACGTCACGTCCAAGTCGGGCTTCACGCCGTTACACATCGCTTCCCACTACGGAAACGAGGCAATCGCTAACCTGCTGATACACAAGGGTGCCGATGTTAATTACGCGGCGAAACATAACATCACCCCGTTGCACGTGGCCGCCAAATGGGGTAAGACCAACATGGTGGCGCTATTGTTGGAGCACGGCGCGAATATTGAATCGAAAACAAGAGATGGCCTGACGCCTTTACATTGCGCGGCCAGGAGCGGACATGAGCAAGTGGTAGACATGTTGTTGGAACGAGGAGCGCCAATTAGTTGTAAGACGAAGGTGAGTTGTCGAAATTCTGCATTCTTAAAAATTAATTTTATTACAACTCATTTTAATTTTAAAATTCTTAATCGAGGAGAGAGATTTACGCTATGGTTTTGTATTATAATAATAACAAACTTTATTGTCCAACAGACAAAATCCATTTACAGGACAAAACAATAATTAAAGTTTAGTACAATGCAAACAAAAATATCAGCATATTTCCATTAAAAAAATAAAAACAAAGTATTATATTAACATATACATCCAAATACATTACACAGTATTGTATTTATCTTATCGGGCTCTTTAACAATAACTGGATGAAATAACTGGCAATTTTCATGGCAGCAGGCAAAGGATTAAATATGGAAGGGATCAGAATATAAAATATTCGCATTTCTGGTCATGTGAGTTAGCGGTGCTGTAACCATCACATTCGTTAGTGCTCTGGCAACTAAAAACGTATCAGTCGAACACGTTGCATACGTTGGCACCAAAAAGTCCACGGCCGACAAAAGGCAGGGCGAATAAAATTATCGGTATTATAAGCCTATTTCATCTTTAAAATTGTGTGTACAATATTAATATGAGTTTTGATTTTACTTTTTTTTTTCTTATAATTTTAATAATAATAAAAATAGGTAACATGTAATTTATTGAGTCAATTAACGTTTTCACTGTAAATTTACCTCTTAATTTTTATTTTACTTATATTTTCCTTATTAATTGACGTACGTATTTGTAATTGTAATTTTTAATTGTAAAATGGTACTGAACTCACAAACAGGCTTAATAAGGAATTCAAAAAGAGACTTTAGTATAGCAAACAGAAAAATAAACTTTTTCATACGTTTCCTTTTCTCTGCAAACAATAACACTAGCCGACAATTTTAATTTTTTTTAATAACTGTTGTAAAAATGGGTGTACAGTTCTAACAGTCTTTAACTGAAGGCATAACCAAAAACGAAATCTTTCCACCAAGTCTAGTTTTAGAGTTATAATACATACTAATAATATTGTATTTAGCAAATTTGTTGCGTGACGTCGTATCCTTTGTAGTTGCCGCTGCCCTTCACGGTATAGCCGCGAACATGCTCTAGCTTGTTATAATACTTTTTTTAATTTTAAATCGTTAATCTTAGTGAAATACAGTTTTTATGTTTAAATAATGCAAAATACTAAAATTTTAGACTGTTAAGCCAGTTATGAAAATCGTTTCGGCTACTGTAATTTGTAGTCGATAAAAATCAGTGGCATTATATAAATATGAAATTAGAAAATTTTCTGGATGTTTCTATAGTAGGAATCGTTTTAATAGCAGCTAATCATTAAGGTTAAGAACATATTAGCTTATTATAATTATTTTGATTACATTTGAAATATCATGATATATTTAGAAAAGGCCAAAATATTTTATTGTTTGTTTCTCTTTCAAATATGTTTATTATAACTGTCAAATTATTATTAAATTACACCGATCTACAGCATTTTTGCGCACGGGTTATACATAATTTATTTTTATTGCTTTTATGACTCTAGAAATAATAATAAGAACAAAAAATAGTTCTGAATTTGCTTTTATGAGTAAAAAATGTGAAAATTAAAATCAATGAAAATACATAAAAAATTGACATAGAGATGATTTATTAACAGATACCGAACATCCATTTATGATTTTTTCTTACAATAGAAGTTTTAAAATAGAGTTAAAATGTTTAAAAATGAACAGTTTTACTTTTCCTGTAATGTTCAGTAGAAGTTTCTCTTATTAACCCCCAAATATAGTCTTCCATCATGCTTTCAGTATACTGGCCTTGGTAACGCTCTCAAATTCCATTATATCTTGATGGAAGCGTTTCCCTTGTTCTTCCGAATAAGCTCCCATATTATCTTTAAATTTATCCAAATGAGAATGTAACATATGCATCTTTAGAGATATTCTACATCCGATGATGGAAAAATTCATAGTCTTGTCAGTGATCAGCTCGTCATAATTTTCAGCTCTATGGTTTCCAAGAAAACCATGAACCACTGCCTTAAAACGGTTCCAGTCTTTTTTCTCTTCATTGCTAAGTAACCCCGGGAAAATATCACAATTCATAATTTTTTTTATTTGAGGGCCTACAAAGATTTCAGCTTTAATTTTTGCCTCTGAAAGGTTTGGAAAAAAACTTCAATATTTGAAAGCTTCGGACTCATGATTAAGAGCCTTTACAAATTGTTTATTAAGACCCAATTTAATATGCAATGGCGGCATTAATATAGTTTTAGGATCGACAATTGCTTCCCATTTAATATTGTATTTTCCTACTTCGTACTCAGTACGTACAGGCCAATGTTTTTGTCGGTAGTGAGCGGAATCATTTCTACTATCCCACAGGCAAAGATAACAGGAGTGTTTAGTATATCCACCTTGCATTCCAGTCAAACAGCCCACCATCTTGAAGTCTCCAATAACTTCCCACTTGTATTCCTATATTTAATTGCAGTTAATAGCATTTTAATACTGTTGTAATTTTCTTTGAGATGTACGGAATGTGCCAATGGAATAGATGGAAATTTGTTCTCATTGTGTAGTAGAACAGCTTTTAGACTTTTTGTTGAACTGTCAATAAAAAGGCGCCATTCAGATGTACGACATGGAATACCAATTTCTTCAAATAAACCTTTCACGTCATGACAAAAACAGAGTCCATCTTCCTTACTGAAAAAACCAGAAAATTCTTCATGACATTTTCTTTGATGGGATATTCAAACATCAGATTTAATTAAATTCCATTGTTTTAACCGCGATGCTAGCAATTCTGCTTTACTTTTTGGTAGATTTAAGTCTCTTATTAAGTCATTGAGATCTCCAGAGTTGATGAGGTGTGGTATTTTTGGTTCAGATTCAAGAACGAATTTGGAATGTACGGATACAGATGAACTCCGTGATTGATGGCTGCCTAAAGAGAGTAGTTGATTTTCCAACAAAGGAGGAGCAGATGCAGGATTTTCTTCTGTATGTGGTATTGGAGCAGATGTCGATGGTAGATCAGAATAAGATGTTTTTTTTTTAATTTTTACCTCTGAGTGGATTCACAATGCAAAAATAACAGTCTGTGTGATGATCACTGGGTTCCCTCCAAATTCTCGGCACTGCAAATTTCATTGCTCTTTTCTCACCTCGGTACCAGCCTACAATAAAACGTAACGTAGA
Source organism: Amphimallon solstitiale (assembly GCA_963170755.1). Lineage (NCBI taxonomy): Eukaryota > Metazoa > Arthropoda > Insecta > Coleoptera > Scarabaeidae > Amphimallon > Amphimallon solstitiale. Next base: position 233,322,662 of record OY720675.1, on the reverse strand, counting down.
TAACCTAATTAATGTTATTATAAAATAGTTAATAAAATAAAAAAAAGAGAAAATAAACTCACCGTCCAGATTGTATCTGCAAGAGTTACATGATACATGTGGAGCCCATTTTTGTCTTGATTTTTAACAGGTAGATTGAAGTAAGCTTAATATGCCTCGCAAATCTTTAAATTTGTACTTAAATCATACTTTTTCTCTCTCACTTTAATAAATTCGCCGCAAACATAGCAAAACGAGTCAACATCTCATTTACAACTCCTCGTAGCCATTTTGTACAGATCGATACAGCGAAAAAAGATATGAAACACGTTATTTCTCTGTAATATTCAAACACATACTGTCGTACAAAACGAGCGACGCAAGAAACACTACTACACGCCTTCTTACCTCTCTTTCTACACCGATAGCGCGCAAAGACCGACATTCATTGGGCGCGAAAACCAAAAAAGGTCAAAACGCTCTAAGTTCTTAAAAGCAAATATTTTCGATTTGTAATCACATTTTTTTTATATATGTGCTTATAATAATCAGAATATATTAAGTAAAACCCATGCGCAAAATAGTTATTTATTATACAAGGGAAAAAAGTATTAGATTTTAGCTCGAGGTAAGGTTTATCTCCCGACGCGAAGCGGAGGGAGATAAATTACCGAGACCTAAAATCTAATTCTTTTCCCGTGTATAATAAATACACTATTTTTTTCTGTGATGGGAAAAACGACGATTTAATATTGAAAAAAACACGTAAATACTTTATATTAAAGTAAGAAAATCAATCGATGTGACATTTCAAGTGACATTACACCTGCGTTGCTATGGAAACCTGCCAATTTAAGCGGGCAAAAAGTAGAACTTTTTTCTCATGGGCAAAAAGTAACACTTTACGCCCGGGTTGATAAAGTGACATTTTATTACCTGTCAAGAAGGATAAAATGTCAACTTTTTTTCCCGTCACAGAAAAAATTTAATTTTTTTGTTGACCGGTGTTATAATGAAACACTACTTAGGCATGAATGCATAACCTTGGATGTATACTATTTTTTTATAGGTTAATTATATGAATAGTATGAAATATACTATTCCGAATGTCAGATTTTTGATCAAAACATCGTAAATGAACATTCTTTAACATAATTTTAAAATAAAATACAAAAACCTGAGTGCTTAAACTCTAACATCTGAAATGGAAATTATATGCACTTTTATTAATTTTAGAATGGTTTGGCCCCCCTTCACATGGCCGCCCAAGGAGACCACGTCGATGCCGCCCGAATTCTCCTTTATCATCGAGCACCCGTTGACGAAGTCACGGTAGACTATTTGACAGCTCTACACGTTGCCGCACACTGCGGACACGTAAGAGTTGCCAAATTGTTGTTAGACAGGCAAGCCGACGCAAATGCTCGAGCGCTGAACGGCTTCACACCTTTGCACATCGCGTGCAAGAAGAACAGAATAAAAGTAGTGGAGTTATTGCTTAAGCACGGAGCGAGTATAGGTGCCACGACGGAAAGTGGCTTGACACCATTACATGTCGCCAGTTTTATGGGTTGCATGAATATTGTCATCTACTTACTCCAGCACGAAGCAAATCCAGACGTGCCGACTGTTAGAGGAGAAACGCCATTACATTTAGCAGCGAGAGCAAATCAAGTAAGTAAATTAAGTAACAAAGCAAAAATGTTGTATAGTAATACATAAGGAATTAGGATATGTTCCTTAGCCAATTTTCGGGATTCTTATCTATGTAAATGTAGCCATTCGATTTAAAATCTAGCATCACCAGTGTCATTTTTGATTTTCCAGATGTGGTTGCTAACTTTTGCTCTGCCTCCACAAAGCTTGCTTTTGGCATTTGATTCTATAATTTGCCCAAACTCAAAAGGTTGCCAAACAGATTTTCCTTTTGGGTCGAAAATCTATCCTTTAAACTTGCTCAGGTAGTTCTTCCAAACGATCATATCACTGAATGCATTATGGTAGTCGTCACGTCTAGAATTTTCTTTATTCCTAGCTTTATAAGAGTCTGCAAGCAAAGCAAAGTTTAATAACCACGTAAGAGATATAGTCACTTTGATTTAAGAAATTTTATTCCATTATTAAACAGTAGAAATTAGAATATATAATGATGTTTAGAATATTTTGGGAAGAGTACTAGATGTACTTCATCTGAAATACTAAAATTATTATTATTATATTATGCATGTACCACGATTGGCATTGTAAGTGTTAACATTAAATTCACAGTGATATTCAGTGATTGGTGATAATGACAGGCACCAGTAAACCGGATGATTTATAATATATTAACACTTACTCCACCGATTGTGGTATGATTTTGCACAGCACTATATTTACGATAATATTTTTTTAACTTTTATGCTTTTACTAATTCATACAGTAGTACCACATGGAATAAATTAAATTCAACATCTTTTTCAGACCGACATCATCAGGATATTGCTGAGGAATGGCGCCCAAGTGGATGCCAGAGCTCGCGAGCAACAAACACCATTGCACATAGCTTCACGTTTAGGCAACGTCGACATAGTAATGCTTTTGCTGCAGCACGGTGCCAAAGTTGACACCACCACCAAGGACATGTATACAGCCCTTCATATTGCCGCCAAAGAAGGACAGGATGAGGTAAAACATTTATTAATTCAGAAAATCATGGATCACATAAACACCACGTACTTAGTCGAAATGGTCTGGTTGAGGTATAGGGAGTTTTTCATTTAAGACGATCCCATTCCGCTAAGACTATATCATTGTGGTGGGTTATTGAATTTATGGAGTGTTTTATCGTCGTTTTCGTCAGTCATGTGATTTATACGTCGTCCATTTGAATAATAAAATGTTAAAAGCCATTTAATGCTATCTATAATTCGTCCGATTTTTCTGAAGTTTGTAATTTTAGTTCAAATTAAGTTAAAAAATATATACATTTCTTTCGCTTATTATAACTTCTATTAGATATCTTATACTATTTATGAAAACATGAATTGAATATGCAACGTTATTCTTAGATGTTCCTAAGATGCACTTTTGTAGTAGTTGTATTGGAGTAGCAAAGCTGTTAAGAATACCTACCGCTTGCTCTACTGATTTTATCTTTTAAATCTAAAATATTTTGAACGAATTTAATCAGCATTACTACAGCTGTCCCAGAAATAAAAAGACGGAGTTGCAGAAATCAGAAGCTAGATTGTGTAAAAATGTACCCTCAAAATATCAAGTCTTTATTCGTGCGCAGAGGGCAAAAAAATAATAATAAAAAATTCAATTGGCCTTACGCCGACCCTGGACGACTTATTACTTGTGTTAAAAAAAGAAGGAGGAATAGATACTTCATAATAAATATCAAACCATTAATTACTTTAATTTTACACCTGCTATAAAAAAATAATTACATTCTTGATATTTACTGTAATAAAGGCTAGAAAAACTACGATTTATTGAATATTCTAAAATAATAATAATCAGCTGTTTCCGACTACAAACACATTAAAGAGCAACAACCTTCCTATTTTAAAAATAAAAACAATCTTTTATTGTCTGCAATAAAGTGTGTCGCCCATCTGGGTCAACAACTGACTACATATCTGCGTTATCTAGACGCGTCGGGCAAAAAATATGTTTTATATGAATGAGTACGATTTAACGTTTTTTCCTGTTTTATACAAATAAAAGCGTATTTTTCTATGAATGCGTGTTCGTTTCTATTTACAAATGAGCATTCTTACATGTATTTATAAACATACATTCTGTGCCAGGTCCGTAATGTAATGTTTTTTATCTAAAAAACAACATAGAAAATTAATTTTTTAATTTCTTCGTTATTGCGGTATGTTTGGGCCTGTTTCTGTTCGGACTTTACATACCTGCTACTCCGTCTTTTTATTTCTGGGACAGCCTGTGTAAAACTATTTAAGTCTTCATAAAAAAATAGATAATAATTGCGAAATATATTCAGTTGAAACACCTCTTCAGTCTATCAAAGAAATAATAAAGGATATTTCTAAAAATAATTACCACCAACCCATATCTACACTGTGCTCGTAGAATGCTTGTCGCTGCTGGAGAATTTTTGGCGCTTCTGCGTGCAAGTTAAAACGGTTACCTTTTAACATCTTTTTCAGTGGCTTAAAGATATGAAAGTCGTAAGCCGATCCATATGGGATATATGGTGGATGCTCTAAAATTCTTCATTTTTTTGGTGGAATTTTTTTTTACTAGGCTGGCAAGTACTGTGATTCAAAATTATACTACGAGCAAGCCATCTTGGGTGTGTTTGTCTGGTCAAAATCTTATTGAATATCTTTGCATTGATATCCATTAGAGGCTTTTTTTAATCCACAAAGGATCTTCATAGTAAAAAGTCAACACAAAAGGCTGTGTTTTAAACGTCTTTAGTTGCGGTGAAACTAAATGTGTCTATTGTATAGACGACAACTACGTTATAGTTCAAAATAATGACACCAAGTTTCGTCTATCGTCAACAACCATTTATGGGTTTACATTTTCCTGTAGTTTTTCGTAACTGTCGGCGATTTTATGGAGCTTCGGTGATACATAGGTTTTCAAATCTGTTTTAAAAGACACTTATCTCGGGAAATGCTTCGGATAAAGTAACGATTTATATGTATATGTTACGCAGCACGTTTAGACTCAACTTATCTTCGAAGGAGATAGTCTGGGTGGAGGGTGCATTTAGGCCACTTTTGACTGTTCAGTTCGGCTTTTTTGAGGCCCGTCATTAAGAAAAGAGGCCTGTTCACTTTAATAATATTTTACTAGTTGTCCAACAATCTTTGCGAGCTTGATCCACATTTTTGGCGCCCAAATACATCTTTTTAAAGCTCTTCATAAAAGTATCTCTTTGACAACGTGATCACTGCAGTCGCAGAGTTACTGATTAATCGTAGAATATTCAAAGGATAGAGAGGAATCATAACATAAAAATTGACGTACAGTGTGACGTACTTCTTAGGTATCACTATAACAAATGTTGCCTTTTATATTGTCGAATACTTTTAATCTTTTGACACACACTGTATCAAGGACAGTGAAAATAGTGGCATCTGTATTTATTAATTAAGAATTTGTCTATAAAGTATTTAATAAATTTGTTGAGCGCTTTGTTTCATCGGTGTACATTGCCTTCAAACATTTTCATAAAATGAATTCACGCTGACATATTTTATTCTGTAGACAATCAAATTGTTTTGCATTATACGTGCGCACTTAGTTCATCGTGTTTTACACGATGAAAAGGCAAAAATAAGATGGATCGGGTATTACATTTTCTTCATTAACGTATTAATTATTTCCTAGTATAAAATATATAATACTCAGACTTTTTGTCTCATGTTTTACGCTAAATTTCGGTTAAACTTCAATTTGCGTGAATTTAAATTAATTATCAAATTTGACATTTGAATTAAATATGTGCAGTATAAAGGAATTTTTAGCAATGACTATGATAATTATCGTCATAAACTAATCAACTTTAACATAAATAAATTCGAAATTACAGACTATTAATGCTATTTTAACATAATTGTTACTGCCTTCCTAAACAGTGAAAGAAATGTATTAATTTTTTAATTACCAATTTGGTCTTGACATATTCCAAATTTCAGCTGATACTGCAGATGAGCTTGCAGTTTCAAAACGTAATCGCGTAAATTTGTTTGTTATAAAATTACTCATATCATAAGAAAAGTTGTTGAGCTTTTTCTAAAATCATATATATATATTTTTATATAACCAATACATGTTATGAGTCTACTACAATTTATTCCTTCGGATACGTGTCTTTTACTCGGTAATATTAGGTTCTCTTGTGTAACTCTAATCACCATTTAAGAGGAATTCATACATCTTGCTTGTTCTTCGATTCTCGTACCTATGTTGTGCTGTCCCGCTTCAAATTCTACAAGAAGTATTTTTCATAGTGGCCTAGAAATAATTGTAAAGAAGATTCTTTTGTCTGTAGTCAAACGATCTAAATTCTTCTCAAAATGAAAGTATGATTTATTAATTCTTTGATAACTGTCAAAAGATAAAGCAATTTAAAATATAGATATCAACTCATGCTTGATTCTTCTTCGTTAAGGAGTTATAACGTTTCGAATATTTGCAATTTATAAAACAAAAAGAAGAACTTTTTAGGGATATGACACTGTCACTTTTGTGAAAATTTTAAAAGAAAAGAACTAAAAATTTGAAAAGATAAACATCACATCCCATAAGCTTATCTCCTAGGATCACGATGATGAACCAAAGACTGTGCCACAAGACCTATAATATCTAGGTATTTCTTGTTTCGTCAATTGCTAATGGGTTGTACTTGCAATTTCATGTACATCCCACTTCACTAACTTGCCTTCTAGACACAAATCTTATATCAGCACATTCTTTCAAAGAATATTTACATAGAGAATCAACGATTATCATAGTAAAAGATTATTTATCATGACTACAGCGAGGATTTAATTTCAGATATTTAAATCCTTATATCTCCTTAACGAAAACGTCCACAGAACGTTGTTTTCCTTTTCCCTCCCAAAGTTTGTTATTGTGCTAATAAATCACTGTGGGCAGGCTCGAAATCTGTAGAGAAATCCAAGGTTCTAAAGTATGTCGGCTAGTAATACAGGTATAAATATAGAAGACACGTGTTGCAGACTTATTGGTCGTCGTCAGTACTCTGTAGCATAGAAGTATTTTTTATGAAACATCTGTCAAAATTTCCTCTTCTTGTATTATAATATATCAACTATATCCCTTAAGCTTGATGTATTACTTTTGACTCACATGGTTGCGCAAAATGAAAATATCAACTTCACAGCGACCTTCGTTGTTCAACTGATGGAAGCTACAAATGGTAGTCTTATATGTACTCCATTTATGCTTTTATCTCCAAAATTATCCGACTTTATTGTTTAGTCATACCGTACTGACGATGAACAAGAAGTCTGAAACGCCTGCTTATTATTGCTCCAAAGTGGATTTTGTCGATAATTGTCTTTCTTGTCTTATTCTGCACCAGCAACATCCCGTAGGAAGTATAGATATTCATCAAATCGATTCAAACCACGTAGGTGATTCAGAAACATGACCTTCTACCGGATCACATTCCTTAGGTTTTTCTGTCGTTTTGTACATCATTTGAAAATATTAGAGTTCCAGAGAATCTGATTGGTTCATAATTAAAAAAAAGACTTGCATTTTCCAGCTTCCATAGGTTAATATATAGGAAAAAAATTCTATATTACCCCGAAAAAATAACAACGACCGAAAATATACCGACAATTGAATTCGCAAAAATAAGTGCCATATTTTGTTTGCTAAAATGTGTATATCTAGTCTCTAGAAATATGAAGGCCTTTATTTAGGTCTTATTTAATCTTTAATCTTGAGATGAGGAATCTATCTATAGTTAATGTATGTATGTAAAATAAAACCTATATATCAACTCAACAAAATATTAAAATTATTATTAAAGTGAAATATGTGCCACGTCATCACTTAAGCATTATTCTTTGTGTTGTATTACTTTGACTTGATTTTTCCTTCGTATCTCCTAGTCTAAACCTGCCAAATCTTCAAAACAGGGTCTTTAACTATTGTTTTGTGTTTCCTATTGCAGTATCTTTATTAATTCTTGTATTTAAACCATGTATGTAGTTTATATACCTAAGTAACACGTAGACCATACTATTCCACAATAGATTTTCTTGTTTCCACATGATAGCACATCTAGAGCACCTTTAAATATAGTTTTCAAATTGTTCTTTATAATTTACATGTGTTAAACTTTTATATATTTACTAAGGCCTATTAGATTTTAAAGTTTACTTATAGATGTTGTTAGTTCTATCTAGTGTTTTGTAGATATCCCATCATAAAAAGAAAATGTTTGTAGACAATTTAGTTTTTATTTTTAATGTAATGCTGTTTTGGTGAAAATAAAAAATTCTAATTCAAACATTGACATTTTTTTTATATACAAAACATATAATGATAACGGAAAATCTGCAAAATTCTTTATTTTCATCATGACTGCATAGGAAACATTTCTTTTAACATTGCTTATGTAGAAAGAAATGTATGTTTTGCATATTTTCCAGTCACCATTTTCCATAATCCATGTCAAGAATTCTTTAAAATTTGGTACATCATACGATTTTGTGAACACTCTTGGGCAATTTCACTATTTAAAAACTGAAGTTTTCACTTTAAACATATATCGAATAGAAAAAAAAACATTACTCAACCCATGCTGTTGAAATCTTGCAACAATTTAACGATATTATTAGGAATTTTAGTAAAAGCAACCAAAAACTAATTGTTGTTTCGACGAAAGTAAGTGAATTTTTTGTGTCTTTTGTTTAACTTAGTAGTTAATGAAATTTACATTATTTTAATTTTACGTAGAGAGTAGCCTAAATGAAAAGAAATTGTTTCCTATAGCTTCTAACCATAACATAACATTCCAGATGATAGAATAAATATTACATGTGGGTCGTCGAAACTTTTCAGGTCGTAGCTGTCCTCATCGAAAATGGTGCATCTCTGAACGCGACCACGAAAAAAGGATTCACGCCGCTCCATCTGGCGGCCAAATACGGTAACATCAAAGTGGCGAAGCTCCTCTTACAAAAGGAGGCACCCGTTGACGCCCAGGGTAAAAACGGTGTGACACCATTACACGTGGCCTCTCATTACGACCATCAGAACGTTGCTCTTCTTCTATTGGATAAGGGAGCCTCGCCTCACGCCATTGCCAAGAATGGTCACACACCACTGCATATTGCAGCGCGTAAAAATCAAATGGACATAGCTAATACTCTATTGGAATATGGTGCTAAACCAAATGCGGAAAGTAAGGCTGGTTTTACACCCTTACATCTCAGCGCTCAAGAGGGACACACCGACATGTCATCTCTTTTAATAGAACATGAAGCGAACACCAATCATCCTGCCAAAAATGGTTTGACACCATTGCACCTTTGCGCTCAGGAAGACAGGGTACCCGTTGCGGAAATTTTGGTGAAGAATGGTTCTCAAGTCGATGCCGCTACGAAAAGTGGTTTTACACCGCTGCACATCGCCAGTCATTACGGGCAGACCAATATGGTTAGATTTCTCCTGGCAAATGGTGCTAATGTGGGTGCACAGACTTCACTACATTATACACCTTTACATCAAGCAGCCCAACAGGGACATACCAATATAGTGAATATATTATTAGAAAATTCGGCTCATCCAAATTCAGTAACTCTGGTAAGTAAACATTGCACAACGTTACTTGCTTTAGAGGCCTTACACTAAATTTATCCGTTTCTATCTTTACAGAATGGTCAAACACCTTTAAATATTGCCCAAAAACTGGGATACATCAGTGTGATAGAAACTCTAAAAGTCGTGACAGAAACAACAACCACCACAACCACTACGACGACGATAGAAGAAAAATACAAGGTCGTCGCTCCAGAAGCAATGCAGGAAACGTTCATGTCCGACTCAGAGGAGGAGGGTGGTAAGTTTTTTGATTTAAACGTTTATTGCTTGTGGCATTAAGGTATAGGAAAATCGCGAATGTCTATCGAGCTTAACGTCAGTAAAAATATTGAAATCCTTCCACACAGCTTTTGGAAGTGAATGGTTGCACAACGTGTTGAAGAAATGGCTCGAATACCCGTCATAAATTTTGCACTCAACAAATTATACAAAACCTTATTGTTTACTACTTGTATGTATCCAAGCCCTTCTTGGTTTTAAAGACATGGCCCACGACTAAACTATATTCATATTTTCAAAATCATGCATCATATTTTTGAAGGCATTTTGGCAATATTAGATAAATACTCCTGTAGGTAAACATTGAATTAAGAAAGATTTGAATATTTTAATTTTTTCCTCAAATGTTCATGCAAACTTATAGTGTATAACACCGCAGTTGCAGAAAGTTATTTGATCGAAAATGGTCTGTCTTTCATTTATAAAACAAAAGAAAATGTTGAAATATGAGAAGTAACTATTTTCGCCATCTGTGTAATGCGTGTTTTTTATCACATTAAATCTAATGACTACCTATGAAGTCTTACTCTAATTTCGGCAAAAAAAAAAACAAAATTTATTTTTTATCAACTCCTTTTAAATTGTATATTTATAATATTTTTCTTACTACCCAACAAGCCGTGATAATTTTTATTAGTCAATAATATTTGTCATTTGACATAATAATTACATTAAATTCTCATTACTGTAAAATTTAAAATTGTCGTAGATAAAGTATAGTATTCTCCTCACATGTGATGGCTGTTACTCATACGTATGAATATGTACATAGTTACAAGAAATTTTTGTGTTCAAAATTTTTAGATTAGTTTTTAAAAAATATAAAATATAATATATTTCCTTTCGATAACAACTGTTGCATTAGATATTGAATTAGTAAACATTGTTTTCATAAACCTTAAGGACTTACTTAAAATACAATAATTGCACCAGATAAACATGGGTGTTTACAGAAAATAAGTCTTTAAAATAGGGTGCGAAGACGAAGTAATCGTAATTTGAGTAAATTTCTTCAACAATCTTCAACTTTTCACTTACATATATGTTACTGTACATTCTACGAAGACAAAATTCCACAAACTATATTTATTTAAAATGTCGCACCGCTTCTCAGCTCTCAGCTTCTTTGCAGTCAAAGTCATGTCATGCATGTTTTTCATTTCATCAAAAGATTTTCGTAAATCATGTTTGTGTTTGTTAACTAACATGTACTAATTTCACTAACATAAAAAACAATACTTTCTCTAAAGCAGCTAAATTGGTTGAATATAGCGATGTAGACAAAATAATTTAAGAAATTATTAAAAATTAATTAAAATTTTCATGAAATTAAAAATTTTATGTAATATTCAATACAAATGATATTGTATTTTGAAACAAATGCGTAAACATATATTTTGAATGCTGATGGTATTGTTTAATCTCTGAGCACAATAATTGCCCGTCCTAAATCTAAATCGGCTCTGCAAAATGCCTTATTATACTTATTTACTAATACATAGAGATTCAAAAAGGCAATAAATGACAACTTTTGGATGTGATGTTGGATTTATCGATTATTAGGATTTATTATTTTCATAACATAGTTAACAGCAGGAATAAGTTCATTGATATTTCGATGACCTTTCTAGTCCTACTGAAATATTAGTAGAAATAAGTTACAACGGTATTAGAGACTTTAATACAAAATTTATACGAGGATAGTTTTTTATGTTATCTACCGAGAATGAAACCAGTTAGACAACAAACAAAATTTTATTTTTCAACATAAGAACCATTAACACTAGCACACTTATTCCAACGTTTCTTTAATAACGCTATGCCTTAGAAAATTTCTTTTGGTAATTTCGCAAATTACACTTCTATAGCGCTTTCCATATCTTCATTCGATAAAAATCATTGCCCTATCAAGTGTTTTTTGAGTTTTGGAGAAAGATAATAGTTATAGGGGGACTGTACGGTGGATGATATAATTCCTTAAAGCCGCATTCATTCGTGCCTTATGCACCCTGCAGTTGTCGTGCAGAAGCAGAGCTTTCTGAGGAAAATTCTGTGGTCTTCTTTTCGCGTATAGCCGTGCTTAATTTTTTAATTGTGTTTGGGTATATACTCCCCGTTATTGTAGTCTCTTTTGGCAAATAGTCAATTAAGAAAATCCCTTCCGCATCTCAGAACACTGTAGCCATCACTTTTCCTGCAGAAAATTGCATTTTTGCCTTCTTGGGAGGTGAGAATTGTTATTGGGAATGAAACTTGGATACACCACTGGTACCCTCCAACGAAACAAGATTTCATGCAACAGGCTTATAACAGCCCTTTGTGATGACAAATATGAGCTCTTTTAAGTACATCTTCCATGTCCGTTCGTAAAGTTTCTTCAGATGTTCCCAAAATATCTCGCTTAATATTCGCTCTAAGTTGCTCCAAACATCTTGGCTGCCATCTCAAGTCTCTGTTCCTCGAAATCAATCAATTCGGGAAATGCGTCCTCAAAAAAGTAATTGCAGCTATGACAATATGGGCAGTGGCACCACCTTGTTGAAACAAGTAATGTTGATCTTATTCTTGTCGTGGAAAAAAGACGGTTTCTAGGATTTCCCTGTATCGATCTTCATTTACCAATAGGGTGTAACCAACGTCATCTTGGAAAAAATAGGGCCCGATTATTATTTAGGTTACGGAAAGGTCTTTGATGAATTAATTGTGGATTCTGTGTGTCTCGATATCGCGAATTTTGCTTGTTTAGGAGGCCACACAGGTGAAAATGTGCCTCGTCTGTCATCCACAATTTGTATACAAAACTTTCCTCTATGTCTGCAAAATTTAATATGGCTCAATTTTATTCTAGAAGTGCGTTAACGTCTGGCTGCACCAGCTGGATTTTGTACGGATGCATGTGGAGATTTTGTTTCAAAATGCTCTACAGTGATCATCGTTTATGATCCTTAGCTGCAAAGAACGTCTTCGTGTTGAAGTTGTTGAGCACTTTCCAGCACACGTTGAAAATTTTCAACAGATCTTGCTCTTCCTGGTCTTCATGTTCTCCTCGCATCTCCTACTGATCCTGCCTCTTCAAATTTGGCTACAATATCGTATGGTTCGAAGGAGAATATCTAACATTAAAATTTCTAAGTAGAAATAATACTTCTTCCCTTTTCCAAATAAAAGGTAAAGATCTCTTTATCTTTCTGCAGGCGTGTATGGCACCATATCGAAACTCCAAGTATTAATTTTAATCTGAAAAACAGAAATTCAATAAATATTAATTCCAGACAGGATTATTGAAATTAAAAATCGTGAAGATACTTTTGCGCCACCTTGTACATATGTCAAACTGCAAAGATCTAAGCCGGTATTGTAACAGTGCCGTTTTTCTTCAATAAGGGAACGACTTGTGTTCTTTACGGCTAAGGAAATGAACAAGGAAAATTGAAATTCTCCGTAGAATTATGTGTATATGAAATCAATATGCTAGCGAAGTCACTGATAAATTTGAATTAGAAATGACAAAAATGTTAGTTTTCTTAAAGGCTACTTTCACATTAAAAAGTGGAAGTAGATATTGATGTCAAGTCCTCGGAAAATAGAATAAGATCATGTCAGCGCAGACCAAACAACCCAGACTATCCTTGTTACACATCAATGAACGTGTACAAAGATGGTGCTAGCAGCATATTGGCGCCAAATTTGAAATCAGCTGGTTTTTTGAATATGCTTGTTAAATACGTTAATTATGTAACAGAAACATACATAAAAGTTACTAAAACCATGGTAATAAATATTACTTACTGTAACAATTAGAGCAATAGTTTTAGCGTCTTATGTGTACTTTGTGGTGTTACATATTAAATATGTGACATTGTATTTTAGGTCAGAAAATGATAAAGAAAACAATAACCTGTAAAACCAAATACGCTTGTAATGGACAAATCACATATACCCTCAACTTGTACGTTTAAAAAATACCAGTGCTTAGGTTTATCTTCCATAGATATCTTTTTAATACACTTACACAATAGGTATATGAAATCACTATAACGCAATATATTTCTATGAGTTTGTATTACACCACAGTTTACTAATTTTGACTCTGTACTTATTTAATCACAAACTCGCGATCAATATCAACAATATAAATGGGAGATGAGATGGTTGTACATCAACCATCTCATCTCCCATTTAGATAATATGACCAGGATGGTAGAGGATTCATATTTACATTTGCTAAACAAGGATGAGTAACATGGATAAAACCTGGGATTTAGTTACCAGCCTGGTTTGTTTAGTCTGTAATGCCAGTCAATTTCCATGATGTGTTTTATATGACAATATAAACTATCAGAAAAAGATATACAAAAAAATTCACATACTCTATTGCAATATAAGCCATACATAATCCCCATGTAAATGATGAACAGAATGCTAATGCAGTGATACAGTCATATACAGCATTTAAAAATGATGGCATATGGTTAAAATTTTCCTGTATTCTTGGAACGGCCGAAAAAATCCTTCTGAATCTCTCTGTATCTCTAATTCGGTAAACATGATTTGATTTTGGATTTTTTGAAATCGTCTCGTTCATGAAACAGTTTGTGTTTTATTCAACCAGTTTAGCGTGTTATATAACATACCGTCGAAAATAAAAAACAGTTTTTGAAAAAGAAAACTGATCTGCCGTGATCATTGATGAGTCATGATCAAACTGACATTCCAAATGTCAAAATTCAAACGCGTTTTTATTGTTCGGTCAGAAAAATAAATGGGTATTTTGGTCTCTCTTTCGGCTATAAAGGTGTAAAAGTGATTGTAACTGCTTTGGGCTTTTGCATTTGATCTATATATCTATTGTACATGGTTAAATTTTTAAATATAATCGTTTTTAATTATGAATATTGTGTGAATGTAAAATTCAGGAGAGGAAATCTTGGACGGATTCGGTGCTGCCCCACATGAACAACATGTCTATCTACCGTATTTCAACGGCACCACTTTATTGACCAGTAAGTTTCAATGGACTGATTTATACATAATAAAAATTATAGAACACATTGGCCTGTAAACAAAGATTAGATACCTGATGATTTGAAACGAACGGCGTATAGAACTCGACCAAACTGGTTAAATGTGAGAAATAAAGTCTTTAATTTGAAAGTGGTGATATAACCCAGTAAAATTTTGCAATTCTAGGGCATATATTATAGTATATTGTAAATTAACGATAGGAATGCGTGCACGTCATTAATGACACTTATATTATCTTGCCAAATTTTTGACATTTTAACATTTGCAGGTTATGTGAAATATACCTGTCAAAACTGACATAAGAAATACACGACATATTACCATGTATTATCAAACGTAAGAAGATTAACGTAATCTATTAAGGGTCCTATCTACGAGTAAAGAATAGAACAGGAGAGAGTCTCCTTAATAATAATATTTGTCCAAATGTGGTAACTCAATATGGCCGCCTCAATGCATAGAATATGTATGTTACATGTCAGATGTAGTGTCAGATATATGACAAGTTATTCAAAATACTCATTTTATAAACTATGATTGGTCAATATTGCCTTAACGACTTGCCTTAAAGTGGAAACTCCGTCTAAATAATACCTATTCCCCTACCAGTTTATTATCTCTCCTGTTCTATTCTTTCCTCGTAGGGTCCTATACAGGTGTCTCAGCTTTTGCGTTACAGGTATTATCTACTTTCCCTGTATAGATATCAGAAAACTTTTCAAATAAAAGTTACTTGATATTATGATGTGTCGAAAATGATAAACAGAGAATTTTATTTGCTCGTGACCTTGAAGGAGATTTCAAGGTCAACTTTGTTTTTTTTAATGGATATATGCATTTTTTAATGTTGCATCTTATTTATCAAAAACTAATAAATAACTTTTATCGCCAACCGTCAGTAAAGTGATGCGTTACCATAGCGTTTTGCGGAGGTAAAGAAACACTTTATCGTACTGTACAATAAAGTACTTTACCTGCCGCTAATATCTGTCAGCGTAGCATGACTGATGACTTTTAAAAATAAATCGTTTGTCACTGTCATAAACTGTCAAAAGTTATTATATCTTTATTTCTTAAATTAACAATTTTAACGGTTGGCGATAAAATTTTGTATGCACCACGTCAGTAAAGTACCTTTACCGAACTCGTCTGTTACTCGCCGCGCTCGCTTCACTCGCTTGGCTCGTAAACCAGACTCGTTCGGTAAAGTATCACTTTACTGACTTGTTACATAAATAACTATTATTTGATCCATTTTTTATTTTGCCTTGTCAGTTTTGACACAATTCAGATAAACTTGTCAAAAGCAATTTTTATTAACTTAAAGGAATACGATAATTATAAGTAAGTAATTCAGTGCAAAAAAAATTAAAAAAATAAAGAGTAAGTATTTCAATAATAAATATCTCAAATTAGTGTATGTAGTTGGATAAGAAAACAAAACAAGAGGCATTAATTTAATAAATGTTCAAATTGGGCTCCATCAGCGTGGACACAAGCTTCCAAACGACGTCTTAATCCTCTGTTGCAAGATGAAAGTATCATTCCGTGAGTCATAATCCGGCATCCCATGCGAATTCGATTTTTCAGATCATCAAGATCTGCCGACCGAACTTGATATACAAATTCCTTTACATAACCCCACATGACAAAATCAACAGGCGATAAATCCGGGGAACGAGCAGGCCAAGGGATAGAACCTCTATTTCCAATCCATCCATTGGGGTACAGCGCATTTAAATAATTCGTCACAATTTGCGCATTATGGGGCGGAGCACCATCTTGTTGCCAAATTATGTCTCGTCTTTCATTAAGAGGAATATCTTCCATTAAATCGGGAAGCACATTTTGTAAAAAATGTAAATAACGTTGTCCTGTCAGGGTTCCTTCGTAAAAGTGGGGTCCAATTAAATGCCCATTAAACATTCCACACCATACATTGGTTCCCCACACTGTTTGAAAGCGTGCTTCCTCCATCCACCGCGGATTTTGGTTGGACCAATAATGCGCATTATGTTTGTTCACAACACCATTATTGTGAAAGCGACTTTCGTCACTCCACAAAATACAATTAAGATAATTTGGATTATCATCTTCTAGAACTTGCAATCGTGCAATGAAATCCAGGCGTCTTTGTAAATCGTTTAGTCTTAATTCTTGTGATAAATGAACTTTAAATGGATGGTACCGATGCCCTTTTAAAATTCTATGTACTGTAGCTTTACTAACGCCAATTTCTTCTGCCAAACGTCGAAGTGAAACATGGGGGTTTACAGCTACATAAGCCAAAATGTTGATTACATTTTCTTCATTTCTAGCAGGAGCATTATGGTTAGCATGTTTTACGGTAGAGGGAAATGAACCAGTTCGTAACTTCGCTTCTACTCTATTAAATGTTGTATGTGATGGATGATGACGTTCCGGAAATCTTTCTCGATACAAATTTGCAGCTTCTCGGGAATTCCTTCTGCATTCTCCGTAGACTATTAACATATCTACATATTCGTTGAAGTTGTATGTAAGTGGCATATTAAAAAGCTGCGGATAACGCAAGTCAAATCTTTGTGATTTAAGCAAGACTGACAGTTGTTGACTGACAGAACACAACTTTTTACTTTTGACAAGTTTATCTGAATTGTGTCAAAACTGACACGGCAAAATAAAAAAATGCATCAAATAATAGTTATTTATGTACCAAGTCAGTAAAGTGATACTTTATCGAACGAGTCTGATTTACGAGCCAAGCGAGTGAAGCGAGCGCGGCGAGTAAAAGACGAGTTCGATAAAGATACTTTACTGACGTGGTGCATACAAAATTTTATCGCCAACCGTGAAAATTGTTAATTTAAAAAATAAAGATATAATAACTTATGACAGTTTATGACAGTGACAAACGATTTATGTTTAAAGTCATCAGTCATGGCTACGTTGACAGATATTAGCGGCAGGTAAAGTACTTTATTGTACAGTACGATAAAGTGTTAGTTTACCTCCGTAAAACGCTATGGTAACGCATCACTTTACTGACGGTTGGCGATAAAAGTTATTTATTAGCTTTTGAAAAATAAGATGCAATATTAAAAAATACATATATCCATTAAAAAAAACAAAGTTCACCTTAAAATCTCCTTCAAGGTCACGAGCAAATAAAATCCTCTATTTGTCATTTTCGACACATCATAATATCAAGTAACTTTTATTTGAAAAGTTTTTTGATAACTATACAGGGAAAGGAAAGTAGATAATGCCTGTAACGCAAAAGCTGTGACACCCTGTATAGTAGATCTGTCAACAATGGAAAAATAACAGATATTAGATGCAAGATATTTTTGTTGATTTTAAATTTGGAGAAAACCTTGCCCTGCACTTATTTTTCATTCAACTATCCTTTACTTTGTTTTAAATGAATGTAAAATAAATTAAAATTAGGCAACCCACATTACAATGAATTATTATTCTAGTAAAAATCTTTCCCGCGGTTACAAATGTGAAAATATTTGGTCTTAAATGAACTTTTATTCGCTTAGATATTGAGTTATTATTTCAAATATTTATTATATATTCCCTATGTGTAATAAGTACTCGGACATCCTTGGCTTATTAAATTATGTGTTATGCAGCCAATATTACATTTCCGATCCACTATATAGGACCCTTAAATACGATAATTTGCTGATAAATACAGTTAACTTGGTTATGTGTTTAACCATAAATAAAAATCTTGCACACATTCCAAAATCTAATTTTTATTCGTTCCACGTTAAATAACAAATAGATTTTAATCTTTATATGATTACATAATTATTAAATGAAGAAATTTTGTTTTTCATATACTTTTTGAAGTAAAACATTTTTATGTATGTCGAATCTCAGTTTTATTGCAACTTCATTAATTTTAAATATGATAAATACATTTTGCAGAAAACACAATAGCATAAAATAAATATAATTTGATACAATTAAATTAAGTCCGAAGATATTAAATCCTCATCTCCTGTTTTGTTATTCCTACCAATATGAATAATTAATTCCCCTGGATCTTCTCGATATATACCCACTTCCCTCTTCCAGCATTCCTGTATTTAATTTTCAGTATGCTTTATTCATTTTTCCATATTTTCCTCTTTTCTTGCTATATTAGCTTAGAATTTTCAAAAGAATAGAGAGTTTATCCAAAATGTCGATTGTAATAATTTTTCGTCAAAATGTTCAACGGGATTGAAAATGTAATGATATGGTGGCAACCGTAGAACTCTATGACTCCTTTTGATATGCCAATTGATTAACCTTATACACAGGTACAAACTGATTTCTACAAACAATGTTAAACTTCCAATATCAAGAAACACAATCACAAATCAAGTAATTCTGTTTTTAGCAAACTAATATCGCAAAGAGACCTTGTTTTTGATTAACCAGTCCTGAATATCTGCCTTAGTAGATCAGTGGTAGCTGGTTTGTTGATAATAGTACTATGTCATAACTGGCATTATCAATAATAATAACTATGGTACTCTCAAATAGCATACACAGTAATGTTCAGACCATTATCTAGGCGTCAGCACATGCTTCAGACGAAATACTGCATTTATCAGGTGAATGAGCTTAACTATTGCTTTCTTTAGCAATTTCTTGAGTATCTCCCCAGTTATGAGATCCTAACACGGAGCTTTCATCGGGTTTATGTTACTCTTAATATCTTCTGTAACTTTTTTCGGTGTCACTGGGGTCAGGTTAATATTGTTCTCTTCAAATTTGATTTCCATCACCTCATGTTCAAGATTGCTTTCATTGGAATGGAATGTCTATTTTAGGTGGTTGGGAAACGCATCTGGTTTTTTGTTGATTATTCTTTTCCCAGCATCAACTTTCAGTTTTAATTGGTGAACGATGCATGCAACATTGTTTGAGTTTTCGTTGTCATCTGTTAGTTTCAGAAAGTAATTGAGGCGCCAGAACTTTCAAATTTAATTTTTGCAACATACCCAATCAAATTTAAAAAAATAAGTTTTATGGTGTTTTATATATTTATTTATATAACATTAAAAAAGCTAAATGCATGAATACAACACAACATAAGATGTGTACAAATTTCTTTTCTATTCAAGCAATACATGCCGAAGATATGTTGTTATGGTACGAATTCAAATCCGGCAATAGCAAATTTAGAATACCCCAATAGTCATACTTAAGTCCCACCTTGTTTGTAATATATATAAATGTTTGACGCGATAGTATGATGATACTGAGAATCACATGATACAGGTGCATAGCCGTTGAAACTGCAATGTGATTACCAAGATCGAAATAGTATTTATCAAAACAAAATATTGGATTTCAGATTAATCACCTAATTATCAATATTGAGAAAACGATATGCTAAGCCAAATAAAACTGTGGACATAGATTTCGATATGGGGTCGGTAGGTCATATAAATGTTTTAGCTGAATGTTTTACTGTGAAAGCACTAAAATGAACTTGTAGTTGAAAGATCTTAAAAGCGTTTTATATGACTGACTATCCAAAATATAAATTTCACTTCATCTCAATACCAGACAAAAATGTGACATATTACTTGTTTAACATAAAACGTATCTTTCCTAGACTAGCATAGCATATACATACAGTTATTCTTCTTTTAATAAACCTGTATATTAAATATTGCGAGATTTACAAATATATTCAAATACAAAGTGAAATGTTACTTAAATGTATGTTATTATATTTTAGTATTACCACAGAACATATGAATTCTTAGCATCATAATTTTAAAATGTTTCGGAATGACTTGCTTCTGGTATTGGCGTATATTATCTGGGAAATTATTATTATTAATAAATTAATTAATAAGATAGAATGCACATTAAAATAAATAATGAGGTGTGGCCACTACACGACTTTCTTATACGTATGAGCGTTTCAAATTATAGCATTTTAAGAATTCTTTTTTACAATAATTATTCGAAACCCTACATACTTTGCAAGATATTCAAAAGAAAGTGCTACTCACTAAGAGTAAAAGTGTTACTTCCGGTCCGAATTTTGAAATTTAATTTATACAAAAAATATTTCAAATCTAGCTCTAAATACTTTTGAACTCTTGATAAATATATATAGAATGCATAATTTACGACATATTTACAAAAAATCGCTATTCGATACGAGTAAAAGTGTTATTTCTGGTCCAAATTTTGAATTTTTTTTATACAAGAGGTATCGAAAATTAAGTTCTAAATACTTTTATACTCGTAGCGTACCTCTTTAAAAAGCATGACTTGCGAAATATTTGCAAAAAACTGATTTTCGATAAGAGTAGAAGACCTATTTCCGGTAGGAATATCGAAAAACTTTTTTAATAAAATTCATTTCAGATTTAATTTTGAGTACATATTAATTAATTATAAATTTGATTAAACTTAGTAGTTGATGAAATATTGGCAAAATTCGAATTTTGATTATATTCGTAAATACAAAATTTGGAATTGATATCTATAGCGGTTTCAACGACACACACAGAGAGAGAGAGAGGGAGAGAGATTTGTTAAAAACCACTTTTTCGGTATCAGGGGACATTTGCAAAAATATCGAGGTCGAAAATTTTCATCATCACAATATTTCCTTATACTGCATATAAGAAAGTAAAAAGCGATCTCTCTAAGAATTGTTTGGAAATATGTTTATAATAAATTTTCCAAGTACATACAAAATAGTAAACATTGTATTCTATATTTTTAATATCTACATACATCAGAAAATTGCTAAAAACCATTACAACGGTATTAGCATAAAACAAAAATTATCACCAGATTTCATTCTAATGTTTTGAGAAACATTGGCTTTTAGATAGACGTTTTTTAAATAACCATCAATATTAATTGTGGAGAAAATTTTGTAAATTTTGTAAACTATTTGTCATTGAAAAAACGGTAAGTTTACATATAAAATACATATCATGTATTTGCATTCTATTTTTAGCCGTTACAAATAGCAACATTAGTTTGTGTAAATCACTATCCCGTCACAAAAACAAATCCATATTAGTTAAGGACATATATTTAACTCTTTTTTATATACTATTACGTGATTAAGTCATTCAACAATATAAATCTAGAAAGCATTCTATATAATAGATTGATTTTTTATCCATTGGCATTGAATATACATTTTCATAGATAATGTGAATAATATGGCTAGCCAAATTTCAATTTATTTTGCACCTGGTTAGTAAAAGATTATTATACTAAATTGATATTCGATTGTATCATTTATTTATTTTTTATTTCATTTTTAGAGTAAATATATATTCCTGTAAGGAATTGTATCTTATCGGCTCCAAGTACTCATCTTATACGAGGGTGGTTCGGAAACTACGTGGCCTAAGAAAACTCAATTTTTTTGACAAATACATTTTATTTTTCAATATAGTCCCCTGTTCGCTGAACACACCTATTCCAACGATATTCCAAATTAGTAATGTCTTCCTTCATTGTAGGTCGATGAATCCAGGTCCTCGAAATAGCTATTTACAGCAGCCATTACCTCGTAATGAGACGAAAATCTCTTACCGCCGAGCCAGTTTTTCAGGTTTGGAAAGAGATGATAATCGCTGGGAGAAATATCGGGAATAGGGAAAATAAGGCACTAATTCAAATCCCAATTTATGAATTTTTTCCATTGCAATTGCAGACTTGTGAGCAGATGCGTTATCCTGATGGAAAAGCTCTTTTTTCTTTTGTCGTTTCTCTTTCATTTTGTCACTTAATTGTTGCAACAAATTGGCATAATACTACCCATTTATTGTTTCCCCCTTTTCTAAGTAGTCGACCAAGATAATACCACGAGAATCTCAAAAAACAGTTGCCATAACTTTTCCTGCTGACAAAATCGTTTTTGCCTTCTTTGATCGCGGAGAACCTTTTCTTGTCCATTGTTTGGATTATTCTTTGATTTCCAGAGTGTAATTGTAGGTTCAGGTTTCATTGTCGGTAATGAAATACCGTACAAAGTCCTTCTGATTGCGGCGAAAACGTGCCAAAAGTTGGCGAGAAACACTCAAACGATTCAGTTTTTGCTCCGGTGCACAGTGTGGGATTTTGCAGATCTAGGAGAATTTAATTCCGTTTAATAGTATATTTTTTCGTATATATAAGTATAAATAGTCATATATATATATGACAGTGCCCGCGGAAAAGTCTGCACCATATGGAAAAAAAATTTACTCTTTTAATTTTTAAAATTATTTTTTTGTAGTTTGTTTTTGCATAATTAGAAACCAAAAACTAACCTAAAATATTTAACATATCGCATTTGCTTCAATGCGTAAATGTCATTTAAAAATTACCAACGTCCAAACGTGCCATTATTTGTCAAAATATAAGAAGATGCCATAAGAAAAAGTTGTTTGTACTTTCGCGGACATCCTAAATCCAAAGTTTCGTACAAAAATTTTAATTTTAATTTTTTTTCATAATTTTGTAAAAAAACGCCTGTATATTTTTTAAGTGTATTTTTCTCTCGAATTCTGATAAAAACCTATGTTACCATGTAATAAACAAAAAAAAACAATTTGTATTTCAGAATAAGGTATATTTTTTTTTAATAAAAGATTTCGTTAAGAAAAGTGGAGGACATTCTTGGACTATTTTCGTATATTAAAAATGTTTATTTTTCAAACATTATGGTCAAAAAATCTAGAAAATAACACTAGTTGTAAGATTAGAACATGTTATGTACCTAGCCTTGTTTGTTTTAAGCAAAATTTCCTTTAGTATCTCTAAAGCAGGAAATAACAAGCTTATTCTTAAACTTCGATAAATTCACAAGTAGGCCTAGAAAATAATTGCAAATTCTAGACATAAACAACTAAATAAATGTCAGTTTTGTGTATTTCTCTAATAGATTTGTTTTAAAATGTTATCCATGGAAGAAAAAATAGAAATCATTTTAATTCACGGAGAAAATAGAACCAACAGGGATACGGCAAATATTTTTAATCAAAGACACCCTAACAAATTCGTTTCGCACTCTACTGTTGGTCGTATTGTAGATAAGTTCAAGTCATCCGGTTCAGTTCTAAATGATTTTAAGAAGCCACATGTAAACTGGCAAGTTCAGCAGCATGAAGAACATGTATTATTAGATGTAGTAGAGCATAAAACAACATCAATTGCTGCTATTTCCAACAGAACTAGGGCAAAAGAGACTACAGTGAGAAAAATTTTAAAGAAACATAAGTACCGTCCATTTAAGCCAAAATATATCCATATACTAAAAGAACGAGATTTTAACGCAAGATTTGATTTTTGTATGTGGTTTCAAGGAGAGTTCGAAGAAAACCGTCGTTTCCCTAAAGAAATCATGTTCTCGGACGAAGCAACGTTCTCTTCCAATGGAACGGTGAGTTCGCAGAACTGCAGATGGTGGGCTGATGAAAACCCTAACTTTATCATCGAATGCAGAGACCAATATTCTTTTAAAACAAATGTTTGGTGTGGTATTTTTTATGGTAGATTGATTGGACCCTATTTTTTCCACGAAAATTTAAATTCGCAAAGGTACTTGAACTTTCTCATGACCGAAATAACCGATTTAATTGATGATATGGTATTGGAAGAAAGATCTGTCCTATGGTTTCAGCAAGACGGGCGCATCTATACATAGTACACTGGCGGTGAGGAGTTATTTAAATCAATTATTTGGGGACAAATGGATTGGCAGATATTCAGCGTATCCATGGCCAGCGAGATCCCCTGACCTAACTCCGTTAGATTTTTCCTTGTGGGGGTATCTAAAAGAGAAAGTGTACCGCAAACGACCATTTCGAAACATTGAACATCTAGAAAACACAATACGTGACGTTTGCCTAGAAATTCCGGCCACATATTTTGTAAACATTACAAGAGAGTTCTCTAGAAGGATCATCAAATGTATTGCAAGAGAAGGGAGACATACAGAAATGTAGTATTGTTAACATTTTTTTATTCATTTAGTTTAACTGTATAGTAACGGTATTTTTGTAAAATTGGAATTGTTGACTACGCTTACTTGTGAATTTATTTAATTTTAAGAATTAGAATTGGTTTTTTTTGAAATTAACTTTGTTAGTTGAAATAAAATTACTTTTTTTTCTCATTTTTAAAAGGTTATTTTCTAGCTTTTTTGACCATTATGTTTTTTAATTTATTTTTAATGGTACATACGAAAATATGAAAATAGTCCAAGAATGTCCTCCACTTTTCTTAACGAAATCATTTATTTAAAAAAAATATACCTTATTCTGAAATACAAATTGTTTTTTTTTTGTTTATTACATGGTAACATAGGTTTTTATCAGAATTCGAGAGAAAAATACACTTAAAAAATATACAGGCGTTTTTTTACAAAATTATGAAAAAAAAATTAAAATTAAAATTTTTGTACGAAACTTTGGATTTAGGATGTCCGCGAAAGTACAAACAACTTTTTCTTATGGCATCTTCTTATATTTTGACAAATACTGGCACGTTTGGACGTTGGCAATTTTTAAATGACATTTACGCATTGAAGCAAATGCGATATGTTAAATATTTTAAGTTAGTTTTTGGTTTCTAATTATGCAAAAACAAACTACAAAAAAATAATTTTAAAAATTAAAAGAGTAAATTTTTTTTCCATATGGTGCACTTTTCCGCGGGCACTATAAGTATATTGTATACAATTATTCGAAAATTTTTGATTTTACTAGAATGGGTTTCAACATAAATAAAAACGTTTTTTAGTTCAAACTTACGGTTTTTAATACTTATAGTCTTAGTATATATACAGTATTTACATCATTTTCTTCTTCGTCTTCTTCGTAATCATCAAATTCCCGTGTCCATGGATTTTCTGGCCCTTTTAATAGTGATATAATTTCAGTGGGGAGCAAGTTTTTCTTTCGTGGCTGAGTTGTACTGTAGCTGGACAATAATGGGTTAGAGAGATTATAAATCTATTTATTTTGGTTTTAATAATATCTTTCGCTTAGACGAAGGATACTAGCCTGCAGAATCTTATGAAATTTGGCACGAAGTTTTTGCCAGTAATTCTTGTGGTTCGCTGTGGTATTTACCAAACGAAGTGGCACTAGTGTGATGGAGAAAAGATGTTCGTCACTCAATTCAGAATCGTTGAGTGCTTGTTTGAAACGACTTTGAGTCGAACTGCCGTCATATCCCCATTCCGTTATGAGGCGTAGCGTTAAGGGTGAAGTTACTTATAGAAATACTTCTTTTTGTGCGACGCATATTCTTTTAATGGTCATGTCCAGCAAAGCTTGCAATTCAATCTCAGCGGACGAGTGTTCAATTTGACGCCAACTATCAGAGGCAAGACCTGTTTTGGAGACATTTTGAGCTCAGAAACATTAAACAATATTCGGACATTCTTTTTTTAGTGTCCCCTTTTGGTGAAGCACTAGCTATTTCTTTTATTATATTAGAAGCATCTTTTTTTCCTGCTTTTCTAACTACAACATCAGCAGAAGCCGTAAGCTGTTCAGGGTTCTTTGTGGTAAGCAAATCTTGGAGTTTTCTTTTTTTAACTTTAGGGTGGCACTGGTCGACCAGTGCGTGGTCGGAATTGTATTGCTTCTGTCACATTTGTTCATGACGAGTTGGCGAACTGCTTTGAAAGTAATAAGTGGCTTTCAAGCCATGTTTCATTTGCATCAAGAAACCTTGGCATCTTACGCTGACTGTTTTACCATTTTGTTTCTATTTTTTTCACATAAGCTGCTCACAAATACCTGCAAAACCCTTGATTCGTTGTCCATGTCCATGGTAATATTATATTTTTCAAATGTATATTGGCAAATTAGTTCATTTCTACCTTCTTTTATGCTCTAATGCCATATTTGAAAAATGTCTCCTTTCTTCATTAGTGGCGTAAACAGGCGCAGCTAAACCAATATTATTCTGATAGAGGTATATACATAGAAAAGTAAAAAAAAATGTTTTAAGCTAGATACATGATGATACATTTTGAGATTTAAAAATATATCCATCTACTAAGAACTTCATTATTTAGTGACATTAGAAACACTACTTAAAATTTAAAACAAGCTGACAATTCTTACCTTGCAGGACGCTGCGGAGAACAAACAACAAAACAAGCTAAATTTTGTTCAATTTGCAGATAATAGCTCGACACATACTCCATCACAATATGACTGACAGAAATACCGTTCGAGCAAATGTAAACAATGATGTCACTTTACGATAACGTCCCGACTATACCGCGTTGCCAGTAACAAATTCGTAAAGACATGAAGGCGGTTTGATATAATACGGGCCGAAACGTGCACTTTTTGCGTAAATACCAACTCACAATTTTTATTAATTAAGTTCCCCTAGATTTGCAAAATCCCACACTGTGCGGTGTGAGCAACCGCGGCACCCAACGTGCGTATATTTTCGACAAACAATTCTTAAATTAAAATTCTGTGCACCCTGTCATTTGATATACCTGAAATGTCTCGCGCACTTTTATTCGAAATTCATTCAAGACGATACGGTGGACTTTTTCAATAATTTCGGTTGGTGTTAAGTCCTTCAAAAGTACTTCATCACTGCTCAGGTATCACTCGACCCCCTATTCCATTTAAAATGTTGATACTATATCACCCCCTACCATCAATTTTTGAAACTACGCAAAAATCTTACCTTAAAGTGTATAATATTTCCTATTAATGACCCAACCTCTCTATTAACACATTCGCGGACAGGACTGCATATGTAGACAGATCTCTAGGGACATGTCTGCAACTGCAGACAATATTTGACTGTTCAAAGCGACATGTCACCAATGGCAGGAGAACTGACGATGAAAATTCTGGTGGTTCAGATAGTACTAGTAAAGAAAATTCAACATCTGAAGAAGACCCTTTTGGAGGTGATGATGACAGAGATCCAGATTATTGTCCAGTTGATGCTGAAATGTTATCGAGAAGACACACTCGTTTTCGAAATTTGACATATGCAAACCAAGCTGATGGCATTGCCAGCGACTTAGAACCTGAAACTGGAAGTTCAGGATCAGAAGATTCTGTTGGTGGTGATTTTGGAGACACTGTTGAAGAAGTTAATCCTGACAGTGATGACGACGAATGGGTGGATATAACCAATGAAATCCCCCAATTCAACTTTCATCAAAGCTCTGCTGGCGTAAAGCTGCACTTTGATAATCCTGCATCTCCTTCTGAAGTTTTCAAATCTTTGTGGACACTAGAAATCATGGATTTGCTTGTAAAAAATACCAATTGTTATGGAAAAAAATTGGAAAACTCCAACAAACCTAAACGTAAACATTGTGGTGGCATTGCCAGCGACTTAGAACCTGAAACTGGAAGTTCAGGATCGGAAGATTCTGTTGGTGGTGATTTTGGAGACACTGTTGAAGAAGTTAATCCTGACAGTGATGACGACGAATGGGTGGATATAACCGATGAAATCCCCCAATTCAACTTTGATCAAAGCTCTGCTGGCGTAAAGCTACACTTCGATAATCCTCCATCTCCAACTGAAGTTTTCAAATCTTTGTGGACACAAGAAATCATAGATTTGGTTGTAAAAAATACCAATTGTTATGGCAAAAAATTGGAAAATTCCAACAAACCTAAAGGTAAACATTGTAAGTTCTCTGTATTTACAGAACCGAACTCTGAAAAATTGTACAAATTCCTCCAAGTCCATTTTCTAACTTTACAAACATTATTTTCTTTTGATTCATTATACTGCCATTCTGTATTTTCTTATACAATATCAGGGAGGCGCTTTGAACAACTCCTTCGATGTTTTAATTGCACTAATGAAAATGAAAACATAGTAATAAGTCAGCTGCTGGAAATATTGATTAAGAATTTTCAAAAAGCTTATTCTCTGTTTTTGGATGAATCTCTGCTATTACACAGAGAACAGAAAAAAGCAAAATATGGCATATAAAATTCTTTGAGTTGCGTTCTTCCGATGGTTATAATCACAACATAGAAATATATAAAGGCAAACAAGTTCAAAATGATAATGCATCAAAACTTGAATCTTTAGTTTTTCGACTGATAAGTCCCTTCTTAGACAAAGGACATCACTTGATATTGGATAACTATTATAATAGTGTGTCACTGTCGAAGAAACTTCTAGATCGTAAGACGCACGCCACTGGAACATTGCGAGCAAACAGAAAAGAAAACCCGAAGGCTGTTACAACAAAGAAACTGAAGAAGGGTGAGCCCATGTGGCCATGGAAGGGTAAAGTGTACGTGTCTAAATGGAAAGATAAAAGGGAAGTGTTATGTATTTCAAACAAAATTTCACCCGCGTTTAATTACGGTAAAGAACTCCTATGGACAAGAAAAAATAAAGCCAGACGAAATCAACCAGTATAACCTCAATATGTCTGGGGTATATAGATAGATGTGATCAGCTAACGTCGTACTATAGCTGTCCTAGGAAATCCGTCATGAGGTACAAAAAAGTCATATTCCATTTGCTAGATGTAACGATTGCAAACAGTTTCCTACTGTATAGAAAGATAAATAGTTCCAAAATGGAGTTATTAGCTTTCAAAGACTTTATAATAAAAAGTCTCCTTGGTATTTCAGAAGTGAAAGATGGCAGAACGCTGGTAAAGAGGGGACCTATAAATTGCCTCAGTGCTACCAAGGCAAGAAAGACACCAGATGAACAACATGTGCCAGAGAAAATTCCTGCACCTGAAAATTATAAAAGAAAAAGTTATTTTCTGCGGTCCAGGCAATGTTTTTCATATGGCAAAACAGGGCAAACTTCCTGGCGCTCTAAGGGTTGTGAAGCAACGCCGCCTCTATGTGTGGGAGAATGTTCTGAAAAATATCATTCCAATAATAATAATAATTAGATGTTTGACTGTCGATATAAATAAAACTTTATTTTTCATAATGGTACGATATATGTTTATCCTTACATGTTACAGAATGCGTAGCAGAATTCCCAAATATGTGGTATGCATATGCAAACGCGTCCCAAGAAAACAAAACTTTTACTTTGTTGGGACATGTCTTCTATTGCAGACTTCTATTTTTTCAAACAAAAAACAAGTTCATTTACAATCTTGGCAAAGCATATGTTATATAATAGCAGAACTAAAACAAAAGAATACGGGTCACTTGCGCTCGACGCACTTCTACCTGAAATCGACCTATTTGCGCTCTGACCCTGATGACAAGAAATTAATGATATCTTCGCCGGCCGACTTGCGCTCCCTTTCCCTCAGAATATATACATGTATAAATACATGAAACTGAGGATATATATTGTACATAGTGCCTTTCATATTAGATGACCTACCTTATTGAGGCCAGTATATGAAAATTACTTATTGTAGGTTTTTACAAAATATATATACTCGCTTCAATAGGGTAGGTCATTTAATATGAATGTATATATACATAAAACTATACAAGAATTATTTTTTTATGTATCTCTAACCTGACCAAAACTGTTTTCTACTTCAATTCGTATTTTTATTATATAATTACGTGACTATGTATAGAATAACTAAAACCATTTTTTCTTGAGTATTTTGCCAAGTTAATAATAATAATAAAACAAGCAATTAAACAAGATAATTATAATATATGCTCGCCTCAATAAGGTAGGTCATCTAATATGAAATAATAATAATAATAATCTATATGAAAGGCACTATGTACAATATATATCCTAAGTTTTATGTATTTATACATGTATATATCCCGAGAGAACGGAAGCGCAAGTCGGCCGGCGAAGATATCATTAATTTCTTGTCATTAGGGTCAGAGCGCAAATAGGTCGATTTCAGGTGGGAGCGCATGTGAGCCGATACCAAACAAAAGCAACAAAGTCTAACGTGCGTTAGAAATTTCTCTCCTCTGCTATAAGGTGTTCGCGAATGTGTTAAACCGTTCAAAGGTTAAAAGGGGATAGGGACTTTAGAGCTGCACTGTATATCAACAACAGGAAACTTTTCTATAAATAAATTTGTTGACAATTGAATTTCGTAGGCAAACTTCATAATAACTGAATTTGATGGTATATTTTCTAATATCAGATAAAGGGAACTAAAACAATCTTAAAAATTTCGGAAAGTATGTAAAACAGTGAAACAGGTAATATTCAACGCCTAATCGTAAACTAGGTCAGTAAATTGCTATGAAGACAATGAAACAGAAAACTTACTCTAATAAATACTATTCAATAATGCATTCACAACATAAACAATTAGAGAAAAAAAGATATAAGTACAAACTGCTTGTCTTTTTAACTTCAAATAACCTTGCTAACCCATAACATTACAAATTATATGTATGTATATACATACATAAGAAGCTATAAATAGATTAACGCATTCACACAAAACACCGCTTCTTTATGTAGGACATATATATAGCACGTATATACATCCAAATGTATTTACAAAAAATTTGGCCATCTCGATTGAAGATATCATTTACATTCTTTGAATGTTTTGATTTATAAAAGATTTACATCTGGAATTAAAAATATTTTTTCTTTCACAAGTTATGTTCCAAATCGAAACCGGGATCATGAAGTAAATGTTTTTTTGATCGATGATGTTATGTAGAGGAAGTAAATATATCACGCGCTGAAATGCTAATAGGTTAAACAAATAAAATTTGCTGATTTAAAACAACATTAATTATGCCAAACAAGATTCGGAAAACAAGTTTATGAAGTCACGGTAATGGGGGAAACATCCATAACATTAAAATAATATTGCTTGGGATTCGAATAGGTCGCTGGAATTTTATTGGCTATAATGTCTGGAAATCTGTTACGTATCTTTTTCTTTAGTACATGCTGTATTGTCACGTGTACAATCGAATTAAAAAAAAACATACTAGACGAACTTTTTAAAAAGAATAAAACAATAACTTTAAATATTCCATTCCATATTTACAGTCATTTTCTTTTGCTTTTCCCCTTTTGTCAAATGACTTTCCATGTTTTTAAACGTCAGCTGAGTTTGCAAATGGAATTCCCTTTTTGTCAAATTACTTTCCCTTTATGTCAATTAGTCCAGTCAATAGGTAGTTTTACCTTGCAAAATGTCGGGTAAAGTTCATACTCGGTAATTTTGTTCATTTAGGAGCCCTAATGAAATCCTGAAATTTGTAAACACGAAAAGTCGCCGCCGGCGCCGCCATCTTGGAAAACGGGTGCCAAAAACGGTTTCTTTGAAAATAACTCGTATCCGCTGCATTTTACAGTACAAATAGATTTATACAAAGTTGTAGAGAATAAAATTCTCTACAACTTTTGTATGAAACAAATTTTTATCAGGTCAATGGTTTACAACTTATGACAGAGAAAAGCGGAACGCTTTTTTGCAATTTGCAAACATTTTGAATTTTTCTTGTAAATTTCATAGAATATTGATTGTTATTGTTATTATATTGTAATATATGTAGTATAATATAATATATTATTAATACATTATATTATATATACATATATATACACACACATACATACGTATGCATGTATGAATTATCAATATTTATGTATCACCTATGAGCTAGAGCAAATGACGCGTTTTACTTTCTTATACGTAGTATAAGGAAGTATTGTGATGATGAAAATTTTCGACCTCGAGATTTCTGCAGATGTCCACGTTCTGAAGTCCCCTGATACCGAAAAAGTGGTTCTTAAAAAAATGTCTGTGTGTGTGTGACTACGATAGCGGTCAAACCGCTATAGGTATCAATTCCAAATTTTATATTTATGAATATAATCTCTCTCTTGAGATCTGATTAGATTTTCAGTAAAATGGGCAGACCGGAAGTAGTAGTTTGAAAAAATCGAATTTTGCCAATTATTCGTCAACTACTAAGTTTAAACAAATTTCTAAAGAATTCATATATACTTAGAATTAAATTTGAGAAGAATTTTATTAAAAAAGTTTTTCGAAATTCCTACCGGAAGTAGGTCTTTTACTCTTATCGAAAATCAGCTTTTTGCGAATATTTCGCAAATCATACTTTTTAGACAGGTACGGTACGAGTATAAAAGTATTTAGAACTTAATTTTCAATACCTTTTGTATAAAAAAAATTTCGAAATTCGGACCGAAAGTAACACTTTTACTCTTATCGAATAGCGACTTTTGCAAATATTTCGTAAATTATGCCTTCTATATATATATTTGTCAAGAGCACAAAAGCATTTAGAGTTGGATTTGAAATATTTTTTATATAAATGAAATTTCAAAATTCGGACCGGAAGTAACACTTTTACTCTTATGGAATAGCGATTTTTGTAAATATTTCTTAAATTATGCATTCTATATATATTTGTCAAAAGTACAAAAGTATTTAGAGTTGGATTTTAAATATTTTTTGTATAAATTGAATTTCAAAATGCGGACCGGAAGTAACACTTTTACTCTTATCGAATGGCGATTTTTGCAAATATTTCGTAAATTATGAATTCTATATATATTTGTGAAGAGTATAAAAGTATTTAGAGTTGTATTTGGAATATTTTTTATATAATTGGAAATTCAAAATTCGGACCGGAAGTAATACTTTTACTCTTAGCGAGTAGCATTTTTTTGCAAATATCTCACAAAGTATGTATTCTGTAGAGATTTATTAAGATAATGGAAGTACTTAGAATAGGATTTTGAATAATTCTTGTGTAAAATAATGTTTAAAATTGTATGATTTGAAACGCTCATACGTATAAGCAAGTCGTGTGGTGGCCACACCTCATTCTTTTTAAACTTGGTGTCCCCAGTAGACCTAATCCACAATCATTTCTGTCGGAAAATTATCAAAGTTGGTTTTTATTGAATTTTTAATGTAGTGCCTTTTTTTAAGTCTTTTTGAATACCTGGATGGGCCAAGTTCATGTATATTTTCTTCTGCAGGTTTTTTTCGGAATCACGTTTTTCATATTCGTCTTCATCTCCTGTTTTTTCTTCTTCCTTTTCTTCCAGGAATGCTGAAAATTTTTCAAATATTTCTGTTAATTGAACCACATCTTTATTTTCCTCCTCCTCCTCCTCCTCAGAGTCTGCTACAAGATCGGCAACGTTTTCACAGGAGTTTCCATTACAGAATGAGCAGATTATGGAGCACTTTAGACCTGCAATATTCTTTGAAATTTACAAGAAAAATTCAAAATGTTTGCAAATTGCAAAAAAGCGTTCCGCTTTTGCAAGGTAAAGCCTTTTTTGTGTCTCTATTGACTGGACTAAATTGCTTTTTTGTTTATATGGACGTATGTATACCTCCTACATATTACAAAAAATATAGCAATTTCTAGTGCAACACATTGGGAAACTCATAGTGGTGATTTGTTGACCTTAAAAGATGATGGGGGTTAGAAATCATCAGTTTTGGCTGAGGGTTATATTGAATCTTCTTTCAACAAAATGATTAAAATACTCGTATGCTCAGATCTCAAACTAATACAAACATTCCGGGATGTTCAAAAAAAACCACAACAATTTATGAAATCAACAGTGTTCATCAAAATATTCTATCAACAAGTACGAGTAGTTTGCCTGGTGTTATTATAAATGCCCAAGATACATCTCATGTATCTATCAATTTATACAGTAACTGTACAATTCAAGACCATAATTCGAAATAAGATATTTGAATAGATTCTTGTTGAAGAATGGATCGTTGCAACTTCGTTTTATTTATTTTGCTCATAGTGATATACAGGGTGAGTCATTAGTTGCCGCTTCTTCGATTGCTCTTTTGTGTTTTAAATAAAAGAATAAACAATTAGTGGAAGATCCATGGTTGCTTGTGGCGCATATTATAAAAATACTTTAAGCTCTGACGCACTTCCGGTTTCACCGGAAATGCACGGAACTTAATTTTTTTAAATGACTCACCCTATATATCTTTGGATTTTCTTGTACTGCCTTAAATTGTCTGTTCAACTGTTTTTTTTTCCAAAATTGAGCCAATAATTTTTGAATTATTAATTTTTTTTGAGAATATTTAACCAAAACACGTGTTCAGAAAAAAATCATTTTCACATTGTTTTTAAAAGTAAAAACATTAACTTTGGTGGTGCTTGTAGGCCAAGAAAATTCTGCATCATTTGGTAAAGTTGCACTCGACAATACCTCCAAAAACTTATTTTTTAAATGGAACACCCAGTATTTTATTGAGGCATTTTGTTTCTTTATTTATTCTCTTTCATTTTTGTTAACAATGTCCTATACCAATCTTTTGTAATTTCTGAGATAATGACTATAGGAGCAATTAGCGGTCAATTGATGAACTACGAGCGCTGTTGTTCTATGCACCAAAATATTCGTTCAATAAATGGAAGGCAGAGAATGGCACCCGACTTCCTTAGTCAACTATCAAACAATGTAAATGTTAAATCCAACTATCCCAAAAGTAATAATTTTACAGAATGAAGAGCATCGCATTTCAATTTTTTAATTCCGGCAATGTTCAGTTGCAGTATTTCATTTTTGACACTCTTGGTTAGCATCGAAATAAAATAAAGATTATGTTTACTGACATGTTTGAAGATGTCTTCAAAAAGTTTTCAAAATCCGTCCGTAGATAGCGAAGATACTCTCCTCCATTAATATTTTCATTAAAGAAATAAGGTCCAATTATGTAACTACCCACTATTCCTCCCCACAGTGTTAATGACCAACGATTTAGAAAGTTTACAGGTGTGATAAAGTGGGGGGTTTTATGTGTTATAATAACGGAAATTGTGACGATGAACGTATACACTTTAATAGAAGCCACCTTCTATTAAAGTGTATACGTTCATCGTCACAATTTCCGTTATTATAACACATAAAACCCCCCACTTTATCACACCTGTAAACTTTCTATTAAAGTGTATACGTTCATCGTCACAATTTCCGTTATTATAACACATAAAACCCCCCACTTTATCACACCTGTAAACTTTCTAAATCGTTGGTCATTAAAACTGTGTTGGTAAACAACAAAAAATTGAGAAAGCCAGGATAATTTATCTGCTGCCAATTGACAAAAAATTTAAGCGATTCTGAAAATTTCTTTCATCTAACCCTGTGTATGAATATGCTACGGGTGAATTTCATATTTCCTAATTATTCTGGATTTTCAAATTTGACTTACATCTAACTGACAACTAATTTTCGTAGTACTAGTATGGGGGTGTTCTACTACACTCGCAAGTACCATAAACATCTTACCCTCACCAGTTATTGCTTTTTCCGCTCTTTGTTTCATATTCAATACTTTCTATTCACTCAAATTATCCCTTTATACTTTCGAAGATTTCTGGCTTCGGTTGACTTCTATCAAGGATCGCTGTGCATAAAATCTGGATGCTAGCAAAGAGTTCATTTCAGATTCGCCCAAAACGTCAATCATATCTATTAACTCTTCCTAAGAATAATTCATTTGGATGATAACTAATAGCGATGTTTGACACAAATGTATACCGACTTTCTTTAACAGTTGACTCAGGCAGTCAGCCGCATTCCAACCTTTATTGGACGAATATTTGGGTGCATAGAACAGCGCCCGTAGTACTTTAATTGACCGCTAATTGTTCCTATAACGATTATCTCAAAAATTACAAAAGGTAGGTATAGACATTGTTAACAAAAATGAAAGAGAATAAAAAAAGGAACAAAATGCCTCAATAAAATACTGGGTGTTCCATTTAAACAAAGTAAGTTTTTGGTATGTGAAAATTTCAGGAAGTAGGCTTTGAAAAAACAAAGTTTTTTGAGGTATTGTCGAGTGCAACTTTACCAAATGATGCAGAATTTTCTTGGCTACAATTACATCCAAAGTTAATGTTTTTACTTTTAAAAACAATGTGAAAATGATTTTTTTCTGAACACGTGTTTTGGTCAAATATTCTCAAAAAAAAATTAATAACTCAAAAACTATTGGCTCAATTTTGAAAACGAAAAAACAATTGAACAGACAATTTAAGGCAGTACAAGAAAATCCAAAAATATATAGGGTGAGTCGTTTAAAAAACAAAGTTTCGTGCATTACCGGTGAAACCGGCATTGATCATATAGGTTTCATTTTGATTTTTTGACATTAGAATTACAAATTACAAGTAGCCACCCTCTAAAAACTAAATTGAACTAGATAATCTATAAACGCATCATTAATAGTGTTATTATGGCATCAGATTAGAAAAATACATTTAGTAAGCTTCATTAATAAAATTGTTTCTGTTGTTCTGTTATTTGCAATGTATAAAAATAATTCTTGTACTGCTATGTAAGAAGTAAGGTAAAGTGGGGTAACAATGACATCTTTTCACATTTTATTTTTTCAAATTCTAATAAGTTATGAATAGACAACGATATGTCTGCAACAAACAATATACATCAATATTGGCTTTTGCATCATATTTATATGATTGAGTATTCGCGCGTTTTCTTTAAAAAAAATATTTACCAAGCAATGTAAAGTGTCTATGTTGACCGACGATGGTCAAACATTGACTCCCCGATCTAACTTTGTACAATGTTAATTTTAGGCGCATTTAGGGTATGTATGACATGCGAAAGACTATGATCTTCAAAATATTTATAGATAATTTTATTCAAAATTTGTAAAAATAACAAAAAACATATTTAGTGGTATATTTATTGCTTTCAATGCTTTGAACCGATATTGTACACTTTTCTGAACTACCTTTTTCTACCTCAAATTTAACGAGAACCCAAAATCCTATTTTCACAGTATCATCGCCTGTCTGTTAGTTTTAAACTAGACTCGCTTCGTTTGCAAGTTCTTTGCGAGACCTCTTCGGTAACTTCTTTTTGTATCTCGTCTCGCTTGATTAAGGATCATTCTTTATCGAACTTCTTTACTTGTCAGAATTTCTGCACATTTACGTCGGACCCTGTTTCTTTTATGCATTTCATTAGTTTTTTTTTTCTGTTTTTAAAACAGACATCAAAGAAAGTTCCAACTTCTGTACCAACACTGTATTTTGTGATTCTTTTGGAGCCATGGGCGTAGGAGTTGATGTTCAAGTACTGTGTCTGGAAGTTTTGGGCGCGATAGCTGTACTATTATTAGGTGTATCTTGAATTGAATTATTATCGTATGTGGACGGAGTGAGTAAAGTGGCTTTTACACATTTGTCTAAAATTTTGACTTTATTTAAAGGATAAATTCCAGACTCCTCAATACGATTAATGCCATATATTTCCAAAGCTCGTTTGACGATCATTTTATTAATTTTAACACAATCTATTGTGCTTTCCATGCTATTTTCACTATAGTGTTTATAGCATCTATATCCTGGATTTTGCTTAGCTCGAGGCATGGCGTAAACAATTGTTCTCAAATAGTGTAATTATTGAATTCTATAAAAAAAACAATGACATCTTTTTAGCGGGAAACATTGACAACATGTCAAAGTTAACCTCAAATTACTTTTTAATCTTTTATTTTAAGTAATGGAAACAAATCACAAAATTCACAGGTAATGTTCGTAATATGTTACAACATAAATTTACTTTACAATTAACCCCAAAAACTGCACTTTTTTCTTTCAAAACAAAAGTTTTTTACACGGCTGTTACTACCTCACAGTGCAAGTTTGGCTTGACGCGTAAAAGATTCCTATGACAAGTATTTATAATCTTTTCGCATCACGCCGCTAGATGGCAAAACTTGTCCATAATTTATGATGGACTTACATTGGCGTAATTTTAATTTGTCGGGGAGCCAGAAAGGATATTTGAAAATGTGTCAATGTTACCCGTCGTTACCTTAATACAAAACTTTATTAATATATGTTTGTATGTTTCCATAGTTTCAGCGACTCCCATCGCCTTCTTTTTGTTTCCCTTTTATCATACTTATCACGATGATGCTAGACATTCACCATAAACCAGCTGTCTCTATTATCCCTTTTTTTTTAGATTTTCTTTGTTACCTTTTGGGGACCTAAATAATTTCCTTTTTGGACCCGGTTGAGGTTATGAACGGACACAAATAAATATTTATATTTTGTTTGAAACATGTATGGCGCAGAATCACAGACTACAGTTCGTATACATGTAATTGACATGATCAAATTCATACAATAATGTTGTATAAGAAAATGGTGAAACCGCTATAAAATAGTATCCAATTTTTGGAATTTTGGCACGTCTAAAACAGGTTTCACTTTCTTGTTTTTGTTTCTTTTTTTTTGAAAGAAATTAAAACCAATTATTGTTATTATTATTATAATTTCTGTTTTTCGATGATGTTTTCTGACCAAGTACCTGTTATGTAAGATATTGTTCGGCATTGAAATTCAAATATGGTGTGGTTTATTAGTCTTTTAAATTGAAAATAACATATTCACGTTAAAGAAGGAATAAATTTTGGACAATTAACAATACTACAACATAGAGATTCATTCTGATATGTCATTGTAAGTAACCTCGATTCTTTGCGATGTGCTCAATAACATACATACAAATGCTCTCACACCCATACATTCTTACGATAATAGTAATTAAGTAAATAGTAACAAAGAAAGATGAATTTGTCGCTATAAATTCATTAAAATTCCTATGCATATTCGCATATTTACAATATGACATACATATAGACACGTTGATGGTATAAATATTACTAAATTCATCACTTAACACATATTTTATATGCTTCATGTCCTTGCATATAAATGACTTTCGGCTGTTGTTTTCTTTTGAATCAGTTAATGCGACTTAAAAAATACTTTACACTGTAGAAATGGAAGCGTATATCTTTTATATTGCTTTATTATTAGCAATTATCAACATTATTTTTTTCCTGTAAATTACGTATGTACATACATCCATCTCAGCCAATTCATGTTGCCCCACGCCCCCTATAAGTAAACTAGTGTCAATCGATGTAATTTCGCGATATTAACATTTAACTAATGCGAATCGTATTTATATATACTCGACTGTTTACCGAATCACGGAACGTCGAGAAAAGATCACAGCATTTTTGACCTTGTCATTATTACTACTACTAGAATCCCACGTGGTTATCTGAGATCATGCTTAAATTTTACAATGGTCTGTCGTTTCTCTATTCATGACATGATATACAAGGTCTTCTAATTTAATATGTCCTTTTCATCATTATTTAATTCTAAGTAAAGTATGCGTGTACTTATTTACAAGCCCACTATTTTTCTGATATATTAAGAATAGGAAAACGTAATTGTTCATATTTACATACTGATGTAAGTAACTGTTTTGTTCTGAAACTTAAGAGCCGGGGAAAAAAGCAATTGTTATGTTTTTAAATTAATTTTAGTGAAGATAAAAAGATAACATTCTTAATAATGAAATGGAAGTATTATATCAAAGCTTCATTCAGTTAAGAGGGATCTCTACTGGACGGGCCAGTCCATTTGACAATGTACAAAAATCGTAAACATTATCACTGCAGGGGTTTCGATTTCCCCTTAAAATTAAGATCAAATTTCAACCAATGCTATAAATAATTACATCAATTTGTAGAGAAAACTCAAATTTACGTACGCTTAGTAGTAAAATTTTGAATTTCTTTTTTATTTATTTTAAAATAAATTCGACAAAGTGTCTAATATTGACCTACTTCTGATACTAATTATGACAATTTCTAAAATATTTTTAGAAAATATATTACTAAGCGTACATAGATATTCGAATTCTCTTTCATTTGGTATAAAAAAATTAAAAATTGATTAACATTTACGGTTAATTTTATGGGGAAATCAAACTGTCTACAATGGCCTCAGCGGCTGGGAGTAGAGATCCCTCTTAAATATTAAACTAACTCCCTAATACAGGATAAAAATATCAATATTACTTTCATATACGCACATTGGCCTTAAAATTTTTGCAGATGTTCATGTTTAAAGAGCCCTAACATCGAAAAAGTGCTTTTTCAAACGGTCGGGCTTTCTGTGTGTGTATGCTCTCCACGGTGTATGTCTGACCAAAATAGCGGCCTAACAATAATATATTTTATATAACATAATCTTTCACTCAAGATTCGATTAGATTTTCAGGAAAATCGGTAAAATGGATGTAGCAGTTCAAATCAAATTTCTCGTGCTAAGTTTAGGCAAACTACTTATAATAGGAAAATACTTAGAAGAGAATTTGAAAATCATTTTTTAAACAAGTAGGTCTTTCACTCTTAACAAACCATGGGTTTTTTGTTAATACCTCGCAAGTCATGGATTCTAGACGGATGGATATGTTAAGACATTTAAACTTTGGTTTGGACCAATTTTTATATACAAAAAATATAATATACCTATTTGAAACGATAGTAACACTTTCACTCTCAACGAAAAACGCTTTTTTGCAAATATTTTGCTTATTAACAATAACCATCTATACAAATTTATTTAAACAATATTTAGAGTTGAATTTGGAATTATTTTTTTTTATTAATAAATTAAAATTTTTACTTTTACTCTTATCACAAAGCAGTGTTTGCATATACCTTGCTAATTAAACGATCTACATAAATTTATAGTGAAAATAATTAGAACTGAATTTGGAACAATTTTATGTTAAAAAAATTCAAAATTCGGACTGGAATTAACAATTTCACTCTTATCGGAAAGTAACTTTTCTCAATATCACGCATGTCTAATATTTATTAATAGAATAAAAATATTCAATCATAAGTATACATATATACATTTATACGTAAACGTATATGCATATATGTAAATGTATGAATGCACATCTACCCTATGCAAGCATTCCAAACGACAACATGCAGACAGCTGTTTCGAGCTTACATTGGTCTCATCAGTACGTTACACATTCAAGTATTTTATATTGTTACATTGATTTGAAAAATATTCAAAACTTATTTTGTAACAGCATTAAAATTTGTATAAAGAAATAAATTCGTAATGCACATGCGTCTAAGAAAGTCAAGTGCTGCATACAATTTATTTCAATTTGCCATATGTACCCTTTTTTACATATATTTATTAAATTTCATCAATTTATTTAATCGTATTTATGTAGACCAAACCAGTCAATCCTGACTCACACAATTAATTTTTAAAGCTATTGATCACCGATGTCATAATGAGGTCATGACAATTTTGTATTTCATAAAGTATACGATCAGTTAGTTCATAATGTCTTGATAATCCACTTGCGTTTTGTTTTTCACCTCCACCTCTGCAATTGCTTTGCATATTTCCTCTTGATTAGACGACCAACTTTAATACCTCTTGAAAGAATTGACAGTCTACCAATTATATTATACCTTGGTCCTTCCTCTTTCCCCGTTTATTGGTTCTAGAAGTGGTGAATGCTTTGCAGTCGAGGATCTTATGGAAAACAGCTTCTCCTTCATCATTGTATAACTTGAAAAATCTCCTGATACCTTCTTCTTAATTACTATACTTCATCAGTAAGTAACAAATACCACTTAGCATATTTTTGCTTAGTCTTATTCCCGAAGAACTATTGTAAATATTGTAACTTCCTGTGTGAAGCTGTTGTTTGCCGATAATTTAAAAGAGTACTTCAGTAGGCTTTCGAAGAACTCCTCCCATCTCTTCATAATTTATTCCCTTTCATGAAGCATTTCCTTTATGTATTTCTCATTCGTGTTATTGTTTGCTGGTGTTAGTTCCGTATTTATGTTTTAGTAAAAACCCATTAAATATTTTTTTGATTTGCTTGGTACTCTTT
Organism: Amphimallon solstitiale; assembly: GCA_963170755.1. Classification (NCBI taxonomy): domain Eukaryota; kingdom Metazoa; phylum Arthropoda; class Insecta; order Coleoptera; family Scarabaeidae; genus Amphimallon; species Amphimallon solstitiale. The sequence goes on along the minus strand of OY720675.1, from coordinate 233,280,329 downwards.
TTCCACTTTTCTTACAAAGCTTCCCTGGATTTTTGCTTTTCTTTCTTGAAATCTTCCTTCGCATGTTGTCTTCGCCGATTATATCAATGTTGCTTTATGTTTATCCACATTTGTTCTACATTAATTTTTCTATTTGTATATCGTCCAGTACGAATTCTATTTCCCTTATTTTTTAGTTTGTGGACTCTAATTTTCCCTTTTTACTGATATCGTTGTTAGCTTCCATGGCTATGGTTATTTTAAGTATTTTCATCAATAATATTGTGTGACACCCAACTAAATTAAGAAACGTATAAAATGCCACAGTGGCACCAAGTCATATGTCAAGTCACTTCCTATTTTTACTTGCTTTTGTATAATTGCATGTTCTTAGCCACTTCTATTATTTTAAATATTCTACCCACATATATTCTTCATATTAATTTTTCTGTTTGTATGCTGACGACTCAGATTTCTACTTCTCTTTGGAAATTCAAAGCTATTTTCATTATTGTTTAGAGTGTGGATTATAATTGCTTCTCTAGCTTCCTTTATTACAGGGTGTAACAAAATAAGTGTAAAACATTTCAGGGGGTGATTCCTTAGCGAAAAAGAGATAGGGTCTTTCATATAAAAAAACTTCAATGGAGCATCCCTTGTTAAGATACAGCCCCATAAAGGGGGTACATAAAATTTGTTTTACAATTTTTCTCACAAACACTAAAAATGTCATTTATTTCCAATGTAACTTTTTGTCTGATTATTTGTTTACCATTTAAAAATTTATTCCCAATAGCTTGTTTCATTCGAAACAAAAAATGTCTCTTGAATTTTTTGCCCAAAAGTAATCAGTTCGCAGCAAAAAATTATTTTACCAACAACTACAGAGATACATCGTCATAAAACGAAAATGTAAAACTAATTTATTTAGTAGGCCGCTAGTAGTGGTATCACGCTGTCAGTTTGTAAATTTTTGAAATTGAATTAATACTTAATTGTGTGTCGTTGTTTTGTTCGTAATTTGTTAGTTTAATAATTCACTTGTTATTAAAATGGCATACACAAATGAGGAAATGGCTGATATGCATTACGTTTACGGTCTGTCGCAGGGGAATGGGTTAGAAGCTTCTAGAAGATATGCTTAAATGTATCCTCAACGGCAGCTTCCTTCGCATAGAATATTTGCCCGACTTCATCAACGATTACGAGAATATGGTTCATTCGACAAAAGAACGCAGGATTGTGGTCGCCATCGAGAAGTTAGAACAACACATCTTGAAGAAGCAATACTTCATTTGGTTGAAGAACAACCTACTAGCAGTACTAGAAAGATTGCTTTCGAGTTAATGTTGATCATATGACGGTATTTCGAATTCTCGAACTCTTATACCCTTACCATCTGCAACGAGTACAGGCACTGTTACAGCGAGATTTTCCGAACCGTCTTGAATTTTCCAATTGGATGCTGGAAATGATTAGAAGAAATCCTGACTTTCTGAAGACGATCGAATTCACAGACGAATGTACTTTTTCTCGGGACAAGATAATTAATTTTCATAATAACCACATATGGGCTGATGAAAACCCTCACGCTATTGTACAAGCTAACCATCAAGAACACTTTTCTCTTAACGTGTGGCTCGAAGTTATTGGGGATTATTTAATTGGCCCTCATTTTCTACCTCCTCGATTAAATGGTGAGGCATACACTCAATTTTTAAGAGAAGTGCATCCAGTACTGCTGGAGGAAGTTTCTTTGGGCGTCAAAAGGGATATGTTTTTTATGCATGATGGGGCTCCCGCCCATTTTAGTCAAGCAGCACGTCAGCATTTAACCCAAACATATCCAAATCATTGGATAGGTCGAGGAGGACCACAGAATTGGCCCGCTCGATCCCCGGATCTCAATCCTCTTGATTTCTCTACTTGGGGCCATTTACAGACTTTGGTTTATCCTACTCCTGTTCGCGATGTAGAGGACTTAAGAAACCGCATCATCGATGCGTGCAGGGTAATTAGAGAGAATCCAGGAATATTTGAGCGAATACGTGGCTCAATGCGCCGACGTCTAGACGCATGTGTAATGACTGAAGGTGGACATATTGAACATTTACTATGATTTCTACATGTTTTATGTTTTGTTATTAATAAATTAGTTTTGTTTATTCATCTTTAATCATATGTATTTTGATGCAGGTAGTAACTACAAAATAACTATACAAATCCAGTTCGCATTTATGACGATGTATCTCTGTAGTTGTTCGTAATTTTTTGCTGCGAACTGATTACTTTTGGGCAAAAAATTCAAGAGATATTTTTTGTTTCGAATGAAACAAGGTATTGGAAATAGATTTTTAAATGGTAAACAAATAATCAGACAAAAAGTTACATTGGAAATAAATTACATTTTTAGTGTTTGTGAGAAAAATTGTAAAACAAATTTTATGTACCCCCTTTATGGGGCTGTATCTTAACAAGGGATGCTCCATTGAAGTTTTTTTATATGAAAGACCCTATCTCTTTTTCGCTAAGGAATCACCCCCTGAAATGTTTTACACTTATATTGTTACACCCTGTATAGTTGTTTTATGAATTTTCAACTATAATTTTGTGTATGACAGCCAAATAAATTAAGAAACTAATAAAATGCCACAATGATACCGAGTGACATGTCAAGTAATTTCTAATAAAGAAGAAAAAGAGGAAGCAAATTGGAATGATGTAAATTTCAATAAGTCACTAACATTAATGTCACTACAATTTTACACGCTATATTAAATAACCTATATTTAAATATACTTAATTCTTAAATATTTGTTTGCGTAGAAGCTTTTAACAACTTAAATAAAAATGATTATTAAAACGTTTCGACAATCCTTGTAGTATATTTCTCCATTAATACAACATTAAAAAACTTATTTACAAAATTGTAAATTAGCTGACCATTATTTTGACAAACATTTTTGAAAATTTAATATGACTTATATTTTATTGTTATTATTATTATTATTGCACCTTTACATATTTTATAGAAAAACTGCCTTTTAAATCACGATTTCACGGGTTAGATCAGCCGTTTAAATCGACTTTATTTCTTTCGAATTGGTCGAGACGCTGTATAAATTAATAGCGAGCGCGCAATGACTCAATAAAATAATAATAACAACAACTAAACATCATCACCAACATGCTCATCACGATCACCACCACCACCACGAAGTTTTTAGTTTACTTTTACTATTCCATCACACACTCCGATCTAAAGCCCGAGCACCAACCTCTCTCATAAAAGCATTCCGTTTGTTTTGATTCAGTTCGATACGATACGATACGACGTTTCCGTTATATATAGTTGTCACATATATATATAGTATAGTTTTTTTGTCCCTTTAAACATACAGTTTTGTTTATGTTCGCAAGCTGACACCGCTTTTAACTTGAGAACCCCCGGTCAAATCACCGTAGAATTTACTTCCCGAAGGCGTCTTTTTTTTTTTCTCAACACTGCCCGAGTGCACTATTTACGAATTTATAAACGATCCTAATGTTTTAATAGTGTTTTAACCGCCTGCTAGTGGTGTTGTTCGGTCAAGACGGCAGTCCCACGTAATCCGAATCATTCGCTCTTGATTACAGGAGAAGACACAGTGTTGGGTGACAGTTCTTATCGTTACTTGACCGCGGATGAGATGAAATCTCTCGGTGATGATTCGTTACCGATAGATGTGACTAGGGACGAGAGGATAGACTCTAACAAGATGGTCACGAGCGAAGAACAGAACGCCTTGCCGCCCCAGGCCATCGAAGACGGTATGAGCCCGCAGTACATCACCGAAAATTACGTGGAATATACGCGAAAATACACCCCCGATAATGTGGATATCGCCAGGCATCCCATCAATATCGGGTAAGTTCTTTGATGAATCTTAATTTTGTGTTTGAATCCCTTATGGAAATACCCGATTTTAATTTTAATATTAACATGTTCTTTTTTTCGTTTTTGACTAACGAGGTTTAAAGTTGAAAAACTAATAAATTTGGACATATCACACACAATGTAATTTATTGCTTTTATCCGACATCACATATACAATGCTGTGATAAATTTCCGTAAAATATGATTAATTTTATTATGAAATGTTTCTTTTCGAAGAGAGAGAAAAACACCATCCTTGTGTTTTAAAAGAACATTCAATTCTGTATTTTCCTTAGACTGTCGACTCTTACTTTTTGGCATTTTGAAGGCTCCATATTTTCTGAAATTTTGTTCGATTCTTCCGAATTTACGACGGTTTGGAACCTCTCTTGTCGGATAACGATAACTGTAGAGTCTCACAGCTTCAGCACTATTTCGATTACATTCAAAGAATACTTGCAACATGTCGGTCAGTTGATTGCTATCCATGATAATGATGAATTAAAATCACAGAAAGAATCAGAACGTTGAACTAATGTCACACCGATACACAAATGTGACAGTAGTTATTAACATTTACATACTAATTGACAGTACTTATTACTTGATGCATTTGATTGCTATCCACGGCACATTTGAAACTTATGTTGAAAAATTGACGTGTTATACATCATCAAAATCAGGAAAACATTCTTTATCCGAAGCATTAATTAAAAATATTCGTTGCCATTAAAAAAAAAATTGACAATCGCATGTTCAAACTTTTTGTTCCTAATAATATTTTGATCACGCCAATTGATAGTATTTACTTAACCACTTTATTTGATATTTCGTTTTTTAAAATCGGATAGTAAATAACGGAGCTACGGCTTGGGGCGTTTTTTGTCAGCCAGCCTGTATAGAATGAAATTGAAGTGTTTTCTCATTCCTAGTTTCTCTTCATGTCACCTTATTTTGCATCTTTTTCAGCTCATAACTTGTTATTAATTAACTCGAAAACTTACTAATGAAAGTTTTATATAATTTTAAAATGCAACTTAGTATGTCTAATTGTTGAGATATTTTGCTATATTAGTATTTATAGGTATTTTAATACATTTCTCGTGGGATATCTCGTACTTTTACCACCTTATAAAGACTACTAAAGTATTATATCACATCCTTGTGCGTAGCAAGTTAAAATATGCAGATTCTTAATATATTTGTCGTACAAATTAAATTATACCTACCCAGGTCCATGATGCAGATTATACAGAGTAGGGAAAAAGTATGGATACAGCTAAATATTTTGAAAACGGTTAATTGGAACTCGCTGAAATTCGACAAATTGTTAGAAGGATTTAGACTCCATTATTTGAGTTTTTCTTCAGTTTTACACCATTATTTGTTTTCGAGATACAAGGCTAACTTGATATTTTTTAAATAGCACGGCAATATGATCTTACTAGCTACTTGCTGATGGATACTAAAAGTCTATGCGAATTTTATATGCGTTTTATCACAATAATCACAAAGTAGTGATACAATGCAACATTCTTCAAAGCGTATTACAATTGTTTTCGTAAAAAATACTATATTTTTATAAAATTTGATTATTCAATTGAGTATTTAAGGCAAATACATCGTAAAATTCACTTTTTCTCAAAATCGACTTTCTGCCGGCCTAGAACCACTGTACGGTGGGCCAAACGTAACATTTTTCAAAAAAGTGGTTTTTTCTCTATTCATTGCTGTAACACTGCCTATAATTTGCATAAAAACAGAAATATTTTCTGCTTTCTTTCTGTCGTCAATTGTTTGACAACCTCACTTCGACGAAAAATAATAAAAATAACAAATTTTATTAAAAGTGGACTACTACTATTACATATTAAGAACATTGAACGAAATTTTTAAATTGTATAAATATTTTATATTAAAAAATATATTCAAAATGCTCTCCTTTAACTTCTTGACAGTAATGAATGCGCGGAAATAAATTCTGCAAGGAGTCAATCAAGTATGAATAGAAATCATGGCAATCTAATTTCCTATGCGTTTTTGCAAATCTGCGATATTTAATGGTCTGGTTAAATAAACTCGATTTTTTAAATGACCCCATGGAAAAAATTAAGTGAGCTCAAATCTGCTGATCTAGCTGATAGCCATTCAATTGTTCTCCTCCTTTTTAACCATCTATCGGAAAACATTTGGTTTAAATATTGGCGTACTACACGACTCTATCTTGTTGAAGCTATATAGTTTCAACTGGTATATTTCGGTTATTGTAGTTTGGGAAGATTTCTCTGAGCCGGGGAACAAAATTTTATTGTAAAAGTAGTAACTACCTCTCAGAAGTTAAATTACCATTAATGAAAAAAGGACCAAAAACTTTCCGACCATTGATTCCACACCAAACAATATCTTTTGGGGGATACTACATATGAACTTGCTTCACTCAGTGCGGATTTCTGTCAGACCAATACCTAGAGTTAAGGCGGTTAACATTCCCATTTAAACAATAGGTGAGATTTATCAGAAAAGAGAACGCAATTGATCATATTACCATGTTTATTGATTTTATTCATCTTTGTTTCGCAAAATTCGATTCTGCGATCAAAATCATCTTCATTATGTTCTTGTAACAGGTGGATTTTGTTTTATTATATTGTGTATAGATCTTGATATGATATAGATTTAGATCTCATATTAGGATTTAGAGTCAACTGGTGTAGAAAAGTTTTCGGATTTTCTTCCACATCTGACATTCAAAGAATTTTCTTCGTTTGTAACAGCTGTTGGTCGTACGGGTTTTACACGATTTTTGGTGCTTCCGTTGTTCAGGAGATCGGCTGCCGATTCGGATGTATTTCATTAAAAAGAGTTACGATCTCAGCACAATGTCTTCTTCTGTCGCCATATCCAACAATCATCAGGATTCCTATACGCTCTCTTTCAATTAAATGCAGCATTTTTAAATTAATTATTTCACATAAGCTTAATTTTTGTATAATATGCAAATGAAGGAAGACTGATGGCAGCACTTTCAAAGCTAACTTAGTTTTACTTTTATTCAACATTGAATTCATAAAAAGAAATTATTTCTGTTTTTATGCAAATTAAGGCAGGCATGTGATAGAGCGCTGAACAGAGAAAAGAACACTTTTCAAAAATGTTGTATTTATTAAAAAACATCGAGTTGGTCTTGTATCTCGAAAACAAATGACAGTGTTAAATTGAAGATAATCTCAAATGAAGGAATCCAATTTCTTCTAACAGTGTGTCAAATTTCAGCGTGTTCCAATAAACCGTTTTCAAAATATTTAGTTGTATCCCTACTTTTTCCCCACCCTATTTGTTTTAAATGTTTAATATTAATTAATGTTGAAGTACTTAACATTGGAAAATGTTTATTTTTTCTTTTCGTAAATACTTTTTAGTTTTAAATCCTATAAATGGTTATTTTTATTACTGCTAGACAAGAATATTATTATAAAAATAGAAAAAAAACTGAAAAGCTGGCTGTTATATTGAAATTTTAATATAAGCTTTTTTAATATTATTCTTTTAGGTACTTACTATGAAAAAAACATCTTAATTAAGAGTGGTATGTCACATCTTAAACATAAACTTGTTACTTGTGCCGGTGCCGTTGCAAAAAATTCTGCCGATATGTTACAGCCTTCTTTAAGACAATGTTTAGAAATAAAATTATGAACATTGTGTAGAATTTTGCATATATTTTGTTTATTGTGAGAGATATGTAAAATAAAAATATTAGAAAGACTCTATAAACTTAATATAGCCTTAAAAGACTAGAGTATGGTGAAACAAAAATTGTTTTTAAAATTATAACAGAGATATATTCTTTGGGAGAAGCCGAAACTCTCATTACAACATAAACTCACGTTTTTTTCAATATATTTGAAAATAGAAAAAAAACAATTTCTTATAGATTAGTTAAATATTTCATTTAAACGTGTCACTAAACTCAACATTGGTGAAATCTTGGCATATGGTTGTATACCGGTTGATCTAACGTCTTGCGTCGATAAGAATGATTTTGTGTTAGCATTGGGTATAATTGAGTTTCGATTTAAAGTCGATTTTTTATGAAGTCAAGGACATTACAATAATCGTGAACAGATATGGCGAATAAATGCCGATATTAATTGAGAAAATTAGTGATCGAGAATTAAAAACATAAAAGTAGGAGTCTAAAAAATAATTATTAATTAATGTAATTGATATTATATCTAAACCTTAGCGTCACGACAAAGACAATAAACAAAAAATCTGTGTCGTCCATGAGTGTATACGTATTTCGACCATTTACATCACTTCATCAAAGCAAATTCAATTGCTTAGTGTCTCATCCTTCCACGGGTCAATTCAGTCGATACTAGATGATGGGCGGGAAATCTCTCTACTGCGTTTTAGTGTTTTCGATTGATTTTTTTTTTTTTATTTAAGTAAAGTTTTTTCTAAATTGTTTGATAGTGGCATTGCATTTACTGAGGACTTTACGAAATATCTCTTTGCCGTCAATTTTTTAAACAAAAGGTTAGGAAAACAATTCAAAATCTTTTGTCAAAAGTGGTAGAAAATTACAAGAAAAATAAATTATAATGATGATAATTTTTCGCACACAAAATACGATTACTTCTAGATTATATATTACTACTTCTCGATTTTTAACAATTCCATGTTTTATATTACTATAAATTTTTATATTCCTTAAGATTTCTGTAGTGCCAATGTTTATTACAATAGAAAATTCAATTGCCCTTTATCGATTTTAAACATCGATCGGCAAATTATAACTGATGTTGCCGATCTATATATCCAAGGATAATCAAACTATGTAACATAATTACTGATATTAACATTATACAGCCGATATAAAAGTAGTGATTCAGAAAATTTCATGTTATTAAATTGTCAACTTGTCTACATTCATTTGTTCTATTAATGTTAAATTTGATTAGTTTATGTCGATAATTTTCAAAACCCCTGCAAAAAAAAAACTTTAAACTGCCCTTATGCGATTCTAATGTCGAACTTGACAATTAATTTTAATTTAAGCAGGGGTGGAAATTGTAAAACGAATAAATCACTAAACTGCAAGTGGCAGCGGCGGAATTCAATTAAAGACACATTATATATACATTTACGTGGTTCCAAAGTTACCCTTACGGTGACCTATTTACACGTTTATAAAAAGATATCGGACAGATGCCAGTAGCCTGTAGCATGATTCCAAATGTATCAGGTAACCCAAAATATTTTATTTTACAAGTAAAAATTGAAATAAACAACACGTATCTCCGTCTTTAATCAATTATTTTATTTTGTATCACGCAACTAAATTTATAAAGAACTGTTAACTTATTGTAAATATATAAAAAGTAATTTAATTTAAATTATATATTTAGTCTATTAACATATTGCATTCAACATTTTATTGAGGTTAATAAATTCAAATGAATGCTAAAAGTTCGCGCATCTTTCTCACTAACTCAAACTGAGAATGGTAAAGAAATAGACGGTTAAATATACAGCGTGGTATAAAATGTCGCAAAAGCTACACGCAGCGACATTCATCGTTTGTTTCTGAACAAAAAGTCTTAATGTTAAAATGTCGTATCATGCATCGTTTGTGTTCAAAAACCATTTGAAAGACACATACATTTGGCATCACTGTAGCCGCATACTATTGTAATTGTAGATACCGCAATAATTTCTGTATTTCGATCTTCGAAACCATTTTATTCGTTATTAATATTATCCAATTTTTTTCATATAGTGGGAGCTGAACTTTACAGACATGATATGGACGAAGAAGGTTTTCTCGTAGAACCAACTGAACGGTTTTATTACTAGGAATATTTAAGGTTGAAGCTAACTGTCGGGTACTAACGGAGGGATATTCTTATACTGCATCTAGTTGTATTCTACACCTTTCTCTTGGTCGACCAGCATTAGCATTTCTTTTAGTAATCTTACCAATTTCACGTAGACGTTGATCCGAGCTTCAAAATACATTTCCACTAAGATGTCTTCGATTTAGGTAACGTACGCGATATTGCGTTCTGCTGTATTAGTATATCCATTACCGAAACCATACACCATGTACAAATCGACATATATATTCATTAAATGTAAAATCCATTATGAAGAAATAAAATAACAACAAAAAAACGATAAAACGAATGAAATCGCTTTAGAATACAAACTCATTGTTCTATAACGTTGTCAAATTTGTTTTTCGTGAAAGTACGTTAATGAAGAAATGCTAAAAACAAAGTTTTTCATCAAAACGAGAACCGAACGTAGAATATCGCTGTGTGTAGCTTTTGCGACAATTTATACACAAGTTATATATATTTAGCCAATTTTACGGAGATACCAATCCCGTTACGTAACAAGAAACTGTGCATAATTTAAGAATGTGTAACATTGTGTATGCATACTCGAGAAATTGTAATTAGTTCATCATGTCAAAGATTATAAGCGTTTCTCTCGAAAGATTCTGGATCATATTACCAATATACACATGTCAGATTACTTTAATTGCAAACAACGCTATAGATATTAATTAACCGAATAACCTATGTATAATAAAAGTTAATTTAATTATTCATTCATTCAGTCATTCATTATTAACGTCATAATGATTACGTCCAACGATCTAGCTGGCAATTTATTATGCATCCATGACAGAATTGTATTAATAATTGTTACCTAATAACAATAAAGTAATGTGTTTTTTTTATTATTTTCGTTACTCCTGCGCCTTCTTCTTTTATTATATTTTAATACTTTTAACTCAAATTCGGTTATTTTTGATGTGTATCATGTCTGAAATTACTCTTTCATACATGTGTAGAAGCATGCATTCGTCGAATAATAAACATTGCTGTAGTGACAAAAATAGCGCAGACTTGTACACACACTACGTTAATAATCTTGTATACTTTTAGCATTGATTAATGCGTAATTTCAAGAAAACGGGCGACAGTGAATTTGCGAAGATGATTAATATCAATTATAAAAAAAGTGATTCATATTGAAAAGAATTCTTGTCATAGACACTACTGAGCTTGGATGATGACCTAATTTTTAAATTAGGGAAATTGAAATTAAAACTTGAACCAAAACAGTTTTAAGAATGTCAATTAGTTAATGTAATTAAGTGTTCCAATACCTGACCGCCATAGATTAATTACATATTCCACATGCGTATTTTACCACCTATAGGTGTCAGGGTTACTTTGATTTTATTTCTTTACTAAATTATGCCACTCCTTCCATTCTCATCTTGTCTTTTGTCTTTTTCTCTTAATAATCTGGACAAGATATTCATGTTTTTCTAGGAGGTCCTTTTTGAGTTTTACCTATATTATTTTGACTTCTCTTTAATTGTTCATTATAATTAGATGTCCTGTCCATTTAGGTTTCTTATCTTCTATTTTTTATTTACGGGCGTTATAGTAAGATTACTTCTGATATTTATTTCCTTTTTTATCAAACTTTTTGGCCCCAGCTACTTATCTCATACCTCTCAGTCGATGGATTGCAGTCTATTTCCTCATTTCTTGCACTCTATTTCCTCGTTCAGTGCCCATTTCTCTGCGCTGTATGTTTATAGGGGTATACATTGTTTGGCGACCTTTGTAAATCATTTCTTGTTTACAAATTTCTTTGGTATTGCATTATACTATATGGCTAATAATTTACAGTATGAAACGGTAGGACTTTTAGTGGTTAAACCTCTAACAATTGACATTGTTAATTGACGTAACCATTAACGTTTGGTTTTGGTTAGATGTACTGATATGTAAATATTGTTATCTACTAAAGAAAAAGTCTTTTAGTTGAGCAGTATTTTCGATCATATGGTTTAGATAGACAAAATGGTCCAAGCATTAAATTCGCCCGCGATCAATTTTCGGATCATTTCAGTAAACAGACATCAAGTAATGCTGTTGTACTGAACATTATAACCAACTCCAGAAGAGCTGGAAGTATGCTACACCAAGGGAAAGGTAGATCTGGAAGAAGAAAATTAGTGGATACCAACGAACATCACGAACGAGTGTTCAATCAAAGTATGGACTCACCACGTCGTAGTCAACGGAGATCTGCTGCAACAGGAGGGTTCTTCAGAAGATATGGAAACAACTTAATGCCTATTCATACGTTATTCAGACGACTCAACAATTGAGAATAGGCAATTATGCTGCAAGACTTAAATACTGTGCCAGAATCCTTGCTCTGCAATATGATAATCCTAGTTTCAACAGTAACATCTGGTACAGTGATGAATGTCATTTTCATTTGTCGGGTCATGTAGATAGGCGTACCAATAGATTTTTAAGTTTGCAACAACCAGAAGAGGTGCAAGAAATACCTTTGAATAGTGAAAAAGTGACCATCTAGGACGCAGTTTGTGGACGAGGAATAATAGGACCTCACTTCATTGAGGAAAACGGACGTCCAATAACTGTTTATCAAGTGCACTATATTACTCACACCGTTTGTAGATGACCTTCGGATGTTATGCGGAACAAGAAACTTACCCTTCGTTTTTGCAGTAAGATGGGGCAACGCGCCACACAGCACATGCTACAAGAACCTTTCTGCGGACGTTTGAAAACAATGTAATTTCACTTTTCGTTGATTTTTCTTTACCATCTCAGTCTCCGGACTTAATATCATCGGATGTATTTGCTTGAGGTATGCCGAAACTATGGATTTTCCGAGATAACCCTCCGTCTACAATACAACGGTTAAAAAAAAATACAGAAACGATACCACATATGCAACAGCCTCTATTTTCAGATATGGTCGCAAATATACAAGAACGATACGAATTCAATGTAATGGAGGTCACTTGGAACTGTAAACTAATAGCTATATTGTATGATTGTCGCATTTTCTATTTTGTTTGCAATTAATGCGACTAGCATTTCTGTACTATTGATCCTTATTCTGAAGTTTAATTTGATCTAGGTTTTCGTTGTCTTCCTATTAGTATACAATCTTGGCCCAATGTTGACTTCGTGTCGTTTATACCTACCGATTAATGGATAGGTTATATTTTCTTAGTGTGTGGGCCATACATTGTCTAATACAGTAGAGTCGCGATAAGGTGAAATAATTCAGACAAGTCCGGTTCATTTTATCGAAGGTGTTCACTTTAATGAGGTTGTTTAAAAAACGACAGCAAAATATAAATTATATTATACATACTATGTATATTTCTATTTTTCTATTGTTTAAGTATTATATGGATATAACCTATTAACCATGTAATGCACATGTGTCTATTATATGTATACATATCATACTTACGACTACTAAACTGTATCGAAGAAAGAAGTTAATTTTGTTTGTTTCGTTTTATATTGTGTACTTCGTAGTATAGCTGCTTCTTGCAACCGTTTAAGCACCAAAATATCGTTAATATTATGAATATTTCTTTCTGCCCAGATCAGACACGTATCAAATGCTTTACAGGCTTCCGAATGTGATGGAATAATAACTGGAGTTTCTGTAACCATGTTGTCCTCACTGCTAATTTGTTCAAAATCATTGTCTTGTGTATCTGATTGTAGATCTTCATTCCAATCCAAAACTTCTGTAGCAGTGTAATTTACCTGAAATGCAGTTTTGGAGATGGACTTATTTTTACATGAATGCAAAAACATGAAGTGACTTACATTTGGAGCTATCATATGCAACATTCCAAGTGTCTGTTGAACAACACTGTTTATTTCACGTAGGTGATATCTTTCTCTTAAGGTACTTAATGGAATGTCATCTTCATCCGGCTCATCAAACTCCAAAACAGGTTTCCAACATTTGACAATGGTTTCCATTGAAACTTTTTCCCAGGCGTTCAGTAAATTCAATATAGCATCTTTTAAAGTCAAATTTTTTATGAGGCCCTTAACATCATCTGAATCATTTCTTATTATTGTTGATAAAAGAGAACTTTTGTAATGTAACTTGGTAAGTCTGATAACGTTTTGATTCATTGGTTGCAGCAATGGCGTTACATTGGGAGGGAAAACAGTGTTATATTTTTCCATCGTCACTTTTTAATTGATCTTCTGAAGGATGAGAAGGGGCATTATCAATAAGAAGAATAACTTTTTCATCTAAATGTTTTTGCTTCAAAAATTTTCTCACCTACAAGTTCATTAATTTGTATTAAAGCAAAAATAAATAAACAGAATGAGGAACATTTTACCTGTGGTACAAAAGATTTGTGAAACCAATTTTTAAAAATTTCGGTAGTCATCCATGCATTTTTAGAGTGGTCATAGTCTACTGGCAATACATAATTTCTGAAATTTCGGGGTTTTTTTGCAGTTCCAATTACGAAATGTTTCAACTTATGTCGTCCCGAAGCATTAGGACATGCGACAAATGTCACTCTTGCTTTTTCAGTTTTTCGACTCGGAGCAATTTTTTCATCTGAAGCCACGAATGTTTTATCAGGCAGCAGTTTCCAAAATAAGCCGGTTTCATAGCTGTTGTATATTTGATCACGTGAAATGCCCAATTCATCAATTTTTTGCTTCAAAATTTTCTTGAAAGGGTCAACTGCGACAACATTTGATGAAAGTTTTTCACCCGAAATTTTCAAGTGTCGAATGCTGTATCTCTTCTTAAAATTCTGCAACCAGCCTTGACTATTAGCAAAAGTTGTATTTTCTTCAAAGGTCTCGTGCAGTTGTTTCGTCTTTCCTTCTAGCATTGCACCAGAAATCGGTAAGTTTTTACTTCGTTGTTTCAGAAACCATCTATACAGAGCAGTTTCCATTTTGGGATTTTCTGCTCGTTTCATTCTTCTACGTTTACTAATTCCGAGATATGTATTTGACAGAGCTTTTAGAATTTTCTGTTGATTTTTTCTAATGCCACCTATAGTGGATTTGGCAACTCCATATTCACGTGAAAGCGAACTTACATTTCTGCCATCATTAAGTTGTTTTATTATTTCACCTTTCGCACTTAATGTTAAAGTCTTCATTGTTCTTAGTACACTTTACTAACTGCACAATAACTCAACAAAATACACGAGCAGGCGTTCAATCACAAACACGTTGTACTAACATAATTAGGGGGTTCCCCGATCGAGTCATCCAAGTGCGCGCACTCGCTACTAAATATAGGAGTACAAATCTACAATATGTAACTGGTTCATCTTATTGAGTTGGCTATTGTTCACCTTATAGAATACTGTGTATAAAAATTTATTTGTTCACCTTACCGAACTGTTCTTCTTATGGGGTGTTCACCTTATCGCGACTCTACTGTACTTGAGAACTTTTTGCTACCAGTAGGTACGCTATATCCACAGGTTGAAGATTTCTATAGCTTGTAGTAAAATTAATACTCTTGATCCAATTTTCTTTTATTGCGATATGAGGCAAACGACCAGTAATGGGCTCAACACACCACCTTGCTTAACTTCAGCATTCGATAACTTATTTTACATTAGATCCATATTCTGACCTTGTTACTTGCGCTGTTGTAAATACTTTTCTCTATTTTAATAATATCTTAAGAAACAACTTTAGCTTCCAAACTTGTTCATATTATTATTATTATTATTATTATTCCCTACTGACCATACCAAAAGCTTTCGTCATGTCTACAAAGGAAGCCTTCTATCGCTATATAACTAATAGTATATTATTGATAGACCCTTCAGTTTTGAATTTGTTACCTATTCGTAAAACTGTAGAAGCTGTGGGATATGGCAAAAAGGAGATTCTACAGAAAATAGGTTGTTAATTATTTGTAAAATATTATAGTTTAGGTACAATAGACACATTCTTACATGTTCTTATAACTCTAAAGAATATATTTGTACCTATTTTAAAAGTCTGTAATATAGCTTGTATTACATTTTAAAAAACTCAAGTAAAGTTCAGTTTATAACCAACATATGAGGATTTAGCCAGAACAAGTGTAATTTCATGAAATTCAGTAACATCGTGATTAGCTCTTCATTGTAATGACAAAATCAGAGGGACAGAACGAAGTCATCAGCGTATATATGAATGTTACAGTGTAAACATTCTTTATGAAAATTGAACTATAAATGAACAGCTAAAGTTCCAAAATCGATCTTTGAGGAACACCGCACAACGTATCTAAGACACCCATTGAATAATTCACAAGCTGTAAGCGATTACTTAAATAGGTTTTTATTATAATGTAGTTTAGCAACCAACATCGCATGAAAGACTGTATCAAAGGCCTTACTGAAGTGTGACAATTCCAATAGAGTCAATTATCCCACAGCGTTACACTAAATGTCGTCTATAACATCAAGAAGTCCTGTTTTGCAACTAACCCAGAAGTAAAGGAAATCATTTACTGGAGAACTCATAATTTGCTCCATACATAACTTTTCATCCAGTCGGTAAATAGTTTTTGGTCTAAGTTCAGATTAACTCAAGGGTGTATAGGTCCAAAGAACAGTTTATTATGCGCTCTCAATAAGAATCATTATTTACCCACGAGGAATTTGATTGATTTCCGTAAAAAATTTCAACACAGTGTCTGTCTGCTGTTATAATGAAATAGGAATACAAATTTTTAACTTTATTTTTGATTTAATATACGTAACTAAAAATGCAAAACCCAGCCCAAATAATGTAATGTACTGGTAATAGAGGCTGTGTATTAATTTTAAATAACATGCCCTAATTCTTGACGCAAAAGTATTAAACGTCTATTTATTGAGCGAATGGAGGTCAGATAGAAACACAATTTTATACGAAAAAGATCATAAATGTGTTTTAATTCGCAAAAAATATATTTATAACTTTACACATGCGCATGTATGTCATATATATATTGTAGATTATGTTACTGCATATAATAAATCACGAATTATATTTTTGCCAGCACCCAATATTATTTTTTGCTTCAATTGCGGTTGCTATTCATCCAGTACATTTTTTTTCTGAATATTATAAACAAATGAAGCCATAAATATTTGACTAAAGTCCGTGAACTTATTTCTAAATTGACTGTTTTCCCGAAAATATAACGTACAGACGGGCAGGAAAAAGAATCCGGCGATCTACATTTTTTCTTTTAATAAATATTTAGAACCTAGATTTACTTATTTTTACCAATCTTTTATGTTAAGATAAACATATGATGTACGAGAAAGCAATTTTTTATGTTCAAATGAAATAAACAACAGTTTCATTTGCAATGTTTGTCTTTGATACAGCGACAAATAAAATACGGTCATGATGCGTGTTGTTTTATTTTATTGATACTTAAAAAATGTTTACATAAATCACAAAGCTATATACGAAGTGGCGTAAAGCTAAAATAATTTAAAAGTTCTAAACTTTTCTACAGTGAGTCACCAATATTTTGCGATCTTTCGGAAACTATAAGCTCGAGGTCTAGACGGTAGCAAAGCAATAAAACGGAAAATTGATAGTATCGCAGATGTTGAGGGGCAAATAACTCAGTCGCGCAATGATAAATACAGCAATAAATATAAACAAATTGCAACTCATAGAGGAGACACATTTAAGCTTCATCAAAAACAACTGTGTGTAACATTTTACACACACATGATATTGACACTAGATGCTTCCAGTAGTCCTGATGAGATTACTTAAGCTTTAGGCATCCGAACAGGCTACACCACACAAAGAAAAAGGTGATATTATAGAATTACGGAAATGTTTCCAATTTTCGAAGCACTTCTCGGTGTAGCGTTCAGTTCTTCCAACCATTCGGTTTTCATTTCTTTTATAGTGGGAAAATTTTGTTCTTTGATTATTCTCTTCAGATTCAGAATAAAAAGAAGTCACAGTGAGCCATCTTCGGAAAATAGGGTGGCTGAAGCATCATAATAATATGTTCTGGGCATTTTCGTTGGATTGTCTCACGCATACGACGCATAACTTCCAAATAGTATTGCTCAATAACCGTGCAACCATATAGTTAGAAGTCATGATACACCACGCCATTAAAATTGAAGAAAACAGTCTTCACATTCGATCGATGTTGTCGAATTTTTTAGGTCTTGGCTTCTCAAGCAGCGGCCATTGGGACGATTGGGGCTGGGTTTCAATGTATCATATAATAATAATAATATACTTTATTATCCAATGGTTTTCTAATTATAGGACAAAAAGCAATACATTTAAATTATAATACAAAAACCATACAAAAGTAAAAATATCAGTAAATATAAATGAAAATAAATAGAAAAAAACACAACAAGGGGGAGTAGGAGGGCGGCTGCTCTGGGTACATGGAACGTTAAAGAGGAAAGGAGATCTACATAATCGATCAAACCACGAACGAGTTTCCATGCAAAGCGGGCATCCATGTTTTGTCGCCATTCAACAACATCTGAGAAATATTCCTTGGCCTTGATTTCGCTCGAAATTCAGCAATTTCGGAACAAACCTGCTGCCACATGTTTCATGCCCAAAACATATACACCAAATGATATACAGACATCCACAACCTTACTGGTACTGATGTGCCAATTGTCCATAATCACTTTCTTTACTTATTCGAATTTATTATCGGTTTTCGTTGTGTTGGAGCGTCCAGGACGGTGGTTATCTTCAATGACTTGACGGCCATCTATGAAACGGTTGTACTATTTGTAAACTCTTGCTTTACTATAGTCAACTGACTAAAAGCAACAGTCAACGTTCCAATTAAGGTGCCGAATTTTATTCCATTTTCAAGCATTTTTTCTGCAAATAAAAAATCGCTCAGCACACTAAAACATATCGATGGTATTTTGCCAAAAAGGCGATTGCACCATTTCGTTGTTTCGAGAAAATTGGTGAAAACTGTTCTGGAAATATATTGGCGACTAAATTGAAAAAAAATTGTACTCAAACCTTTCACATTAATAATCAAATGAATAAGTAATCAAAGAATACAAAATTAAATGTACCGTTAGTTTAAAATTTAAATTATTGTGGATATTTGCCCCTTTTCCAGAATAGTTCTGGTATATGTGGTGTATTGGTCCCAAGTTCGCAATTTTGCTTAAGTGTTATATTCATTCGCCCAAACCTCAAATTAATGGTTAATTACAATAAAATCATAATAAATACTTCTAAAATATTTCAATAAAAGTCAATAAAAATTTGTCAAAAAATAAGAAAATACAAATGAAATTAATGTAACAAAAAACTACAATAATAGGGAAAAAAATCAATAATTGGGTGCAGTCTTCGTCCTCTTCATCGGTCTCCAAGAGCCTATCTTCCACGTTTGGTCTAAATGACATAGATAGGTACTCATGGTGATATTGCGAAGGTACAGATCCATTTGTGCACAACTTCCTCAATCCATGATAAACTACTTTTGCCTTTTGTATTATCTTCTGTGGCAAGGTATTACTTATATATTGGATACAAATTGGAGACATGTCGAAAGTTATTTGGCAAATATTTTCCGGTAGTATCTTTCCTACAATAATGCGATGGAACTGGCGATAGTTCGTTGATGAATGAACCGACTATATCGACGCTGGCAGCAGAAGTTTTATTTTTTGGGATATGTTTTCCGCGTTCATCAATTTTTGAGGTCTTGATATCACTTCTAGCAGTTTCAGTATAACGGAGAAGCTTATCTGTGACAGCTAGTATATCTATTAAAAAGTCTGCAAATATTTAATTTTCCATTAAGGTTTGGCAAATAATAATCTCTTGAAAGAGACTTTCGGCTTTGCGATTTAACCCTTTTTCTTTCGATCTCATAAACATCTATGTAGTTGAGTAAAAAGTCTCTTTGTCTTTGATGACTGAATGACCAGTATTTCTCAAAAATGGATTTTCTATCATCTTTGCTGACTTTATTGCATTCATTAGGGCCCCCTTTTGCGAATGGGTTCTGTGTCATCTTCTTTTTTGAATTGTCAATATTTCTGTGTCCTATATAAGTTTTCCTTTTTGTTCTCCTTCTTTCTCTTTTTGATCCCATAAGCACAACTTTCTCTGGCATTTTCAGAATTGGTAATAATATTATAATTTTTTCTATTATTATTTGGCTCCTCTGCGCCGTCAGATTCAGAACTAGATTGATTACTTTGCGGGCTAGTAAAGAAGAACTTGTACTTATATCAGTTATTTGGAATTTGACCCGTAAATAACGACCAAATTCTCTAATGCCATATAACATTTAGCCGGCAATGGTACATCAGTTGCGACACTACTTGTTGGCTTATTAATATTATGAGACAATTTTAGTATTCACTCTGTCCGACTAGACATAATTAACAATTTTTTCGTACCGTATCGCATACGTACCATACTATCAACACTATTTTTAGGTTATGCTGTCTATAGGAAAGCAATGCAAGTTCGCCCTTTAGACGTTTGAGCTTTATTACATTCGTCCTTTTGGACGGATTGTTCTGAACACATTCACCCAAAGTAAAAATGTATTTTTCACTATCAACACCTCATATTCCATCAAATACGTTCATCCTTTTGCCAACATCATCTTACAGTAGGTACTTATTTTTTGGTGCATAAAGCTCTAAATCGTAAAATTGGCGCGTTTGCCCTTTTGTCAAAATACCATCGATATGTAACCTTAAATCCAACAATATACTAACTATCCAGTATGTCCACAAATGTAAACGTGCGCCAGAAACAAGTGCACCAACATAATAAAAACAAGAAATTGTACCAATCGGACTACCGATATTTAAAAAATCTCGTAAGTTTTTGATCAAACCTTGAATATGGCAGAAGTAAATACCATGTATTCTAATCAAACTAGTGCCGTATGCCTAGCCAATGACAAAAGTACACAAACCCTTCATGGCTTCAATTCTCCTTGGAAAAATGACTTTTAAAGTACCTATGTGTTATTGAGAACAGTGTGCAAATTGGGTTATTTAATTTGACACTTTCTAGTTTGATTATTAACTTCAATCTGTATTACTTTGGCAAAGATATGTGTTTCTATGATAAATTTTTCATTTGCGGAAAGAACCTTGAAGAAAATATAAAAGATATTTTATTTTATAATTTACATTTCATATATTAACTAATGTTCATTTCTTTTACTTTATTATCTAGTATGTTCTAGTACCGCGAGATCAAAAATTATATTGATAAAGGTTTGCCATGGAATGTAAAACGTCTGTCTTAAGTTATATCATTAAGTGTCATCCTGTCATTAATATAATGACAAATATTAATGACAGTATGACACTTAATGATATAACTTAAGACAGACGTTTTACATTCCATGACAAACGTTTATCAATATAATTTTTGATCTCGCGGTATAATAAAAATCTTAACATACAGACTGCCTATTTTCTACCTGTCTATATGGGTAATTCTCTTAATATTGAAGATACAGGATCTGTTGAATTAGCAAAGTTGTTCAGAAATTTGAGGAATATTTGATAGGATTTTCATATTTAACATTTATTGTCAACCTTTGAAGATATTTAAAAATTATTGAAAATTGCCGAAATTTTCAGTTATCTATAACCATTAAAGATAGAACAAAAACGGCATCTGATAGTAATTTTTACGTAGAATTTTATTATCATAATAAAAAAAGTCATGGCGAACTTGATTATTAAGATTTTAAACGTATACATAAAGTAAGAATGATATTTGAACTGCAAATAGAAAACTTGTTAAATACTAATTGTAACTGTTTATACCTAGAACGTCAAATAGGTAACGAGTCTAGGAAGTACGTGAAATTATAGCAACATAAATTAACTCGAGTGTGCAAAAACAAACGCTTTATAATAATGTTATTTTCGCGCAACGCCATTTTGTTTAAATTTCTTAAAGAGATGATTAACACACGTTGTGAATAACGATAAACTAATACACAATTCTATATTTAAACAGCAATTATAATACAGTTTCGATAATACTTAGCTGGAAATGCATTCGAAATCACGCTTTGGCAGTTTCGATGCAGAATATGCGAATGATATCATTTATAGATCATGATTTAATTTTAGCGATGCGATATTGTTACGTTATAAAACACGACACATGTACTTTCTAAATACGTAATCATTGTGAGGTAAACAATAAATAATACGAGCGCACGTTTTAATTAATGTTTTATATGCATGGTTTCAGAACTTTATTAGTTTTTAAATGATAGGTGTGTTCACACTAACACTAGCATAATATTACATGCTGTATTGTAATCCTAATTATAGTTTTTTTTTTATTTTCGAAATATAACTAAATATATGATGCAACAAAATTCTCAATTTCAAAGTTATATTAATTGCCTATAAAACAGAATTTATAAAACAAAGAAGGTAATCAAAATATAATTTTAGGAATCTAATATTTAAGTTAAGAATTACAAAAAAAATCCCGAAGTTATTAGGATTAATATTGTTAGTAACAATACAATTTTGAATTCTCTTCCATTACTCCAAGGTTCAAATTATATTCATTTATTATTTAAAGGTGGTTCTCCGTAAATTTGTCGACAGTCATTGGTCCATCTTGTTTCCGGGCTTTTACCTTGCCGCCAGCAAATCAAACGTACTTCCATAGGTTTTGCACACATACGCAGCACCCACAAAGCTATTTTAAAATGAATGGCCACAACATTTTATGTATTATATGTTGATCTGGTAGAATATCTTTGGTAACCGACATGCGCCAATTATCGCAAAATTCGAAATATTTCAAAAATTTTACCTTGCAAGTGATGTAACTACAAAAGCCATCAGGCTGTCGAATAATAATAATAATATTCATACACCTTTTGACACTTGTCATTATTTACACTGTGATATTTGTTATTATTTCCATCCAAACAACAAAAAATTGTCAGTTTAACTTGTCTACTACTACACAGAATAGCCAAGTATTAAATAAAATATGGGTATAGAAAAATAATATCTCAGAACTTTATTCAATTTGTAACTGGTTTTCATGTAATGGTACTAATTTACTAGCGGAAGCTATATATCCTGAAATATTGAGGAATTAGTTTAATTTTATTGTTGTGAAATTGTTCAGATTGGCCGAAATATGTAGTGACATTGAATCATCATCTTTGGCCATGTCGGTTGTGAGATCGATTCAACTATGTCATCTTGATAGGACATATCATCACATGTGATTGTCAACTTCCTACGGTTTCTGAAACATTTGACCACCAATAATGGGTGGAGACTGTGGCTAAAAAAATAAAATGCAAAAGGAAAAATTCCTTACCACAAAAAATATGTAAAAACTCTATATACGTATTTCGGCAACTAAGTCGCCATCTTCAGTAAAAATCTTTATAAAACAAAAAAGAGTGTTAAACGTAGTATTTTTGGCTTAGGTGTAACCTTAGAAGATATACTCTTATCTTCTAAGGTTACACCTTAGCCAAAAATACGGGTGGAATAACACTAAAGTGTTATCCCACTGGTGATTTGGTGAATATTTGACCACCAGTTTCTCTGAAGTAAGAGCAAGTGCTATTAGACTTCTGACGTCTCGTCTTGAGTATTGCAATCCTTATTGTCATTTTGTTTCATATTTGATTTGGCTCGCAGCCTGAAAACGTTTTTAATAACTTCATTATACAGGTCAGCATTTAATCACACATTAGTCTCATCCTGTCCCTGTTTTTATTCAACAACATATACGACAATTTCTTTTCCTTTTTTTTATTTGTTCTAATCCAATTAGTTTCTTAGTTAAATGTTCATTGTATATTCTTCTCCTTATTAATATAGCATATTTATTAATTTATTATTTTTGGACTCCCTTGAGTGGATATATATACTACGTGGATTACGTAACAATTTATAATATTGTCAACAATCGTGCTGATTGTGTCAATCTACGGACCATCTTGAACATACTCAAGGAATAGTGTAACCTAAATATAATTTCTTTAAACGTGGATATGTGCGCTGTTGTTTATTACAGAAGACGCTCCAATTCATTAATATATGAATAAATAATAATCGTAAAAATAGTTTCAAATATTTTTTATTGTTCACTACAATGTTGTTTCGCCAAACTTTGGCTTCATCAGGCAATGTTTAAAAAATGATTACAGCATTATATATACTAATAAACAAAATTCTAGCACAAAAACAAAGATCGCATACTCTATCTCTAATTTATCCTAAGGTTACCAACAAGAATAAATATCAATATAAATGAGTCACATATTTTGTACCAATATCAGTGAAGATTGGAAATCTAATTAAATAATCCAACAATGAATTCATTCAAATTTGGCAGTGTATCAATATATTTTCTATTTAATATGTACTTGGTAATGCGTTTATTTTTAGATCATCGGAAATTGGTGATTTGTTTTTTATGCGTTTTTGTAACTTTATATCATATTTCTCTACAAATGCTTTTAAAAGACGGTTTAAAATCGTGAAGGCAACAAAACTAACAGTAATTACATCTGATTTATTTCCATAATTAAAGAATTAAAGCGGTGATGTAATGTTCTTTCTCAAGGCCGTAAGAATACAGGAAAAGGAAACGCTTAACTTTTCATGTGTTTAAGTCAAAATGAATAAATAATGCGAACTAGATGGCGTAATGCTTGGAGTTTACTGCCCAAAAAGAATTAGTAATGCATAGTTAGCTTGAGGCGTTATAAACGGTTATACATACGTTTATTATTTCATTAAAATGAAATATCTTGAAAAGTCATTTTTAGTTTTTGAGGTTAAGTACATATATGACATCATTCATTCCCACGTTCACTTTTCTGATTGAAACTTGATCAAATGCATATTTTTAACGTTTGTAAGATAACGGATGTGACGTTAATATGATGTGTGTTTGTTTCTTGCAAAAGTTATACTTGCGTATTTCGTCATTTCACATAGTAGGTATGACATTTGAATCAGAATTATACAAAATAGAAATTAATTTGGTTATATACTATACATCGAATACCAGATGTAATTTCTAGTTAATACTATATTGTTGTTGTTTTTCCTTCCTTCAGAAGAACTGTTGGTGCTGTTCGCGTAATTCCGTAATTTTATGCACATGTAAGTTTTCTATTGATGTAGGTAATTATACTGGCTGAGTGTTGTTTCTCAAGTAACCGATGTTCTGATAATTTTGTTCTTTATGGGGTAGAAAAGTAGAAACATATTTTTGTTATAATATTCGAATTTAACCTTGTAATTCGATTGTAAAGCGCTAATTTTTGATCAAAAAGAACCTGTTCAATACTTTATTTATTGGAATTAACACTTACTTTTTGCTTTAGTGAGTAAATTAGGTATCAATTACTAACTTTTCATTTGTTTTTGTTGCTCTGTTTAGTGCAGCATGATTTCTGGAGTATTAATTAATTTTATAGTTTGCTGTTGTTATTCCTTTTGATATCTATATATATATACCTACAGATTGGGCTAGTAAAATGGAGACTACTTGTGCTGTTAAATACAGGGCGGGTTTTAGTATAGGTAGATTGTTGTGGAATACTCGTACACAATATACAGGGGCTTTATCAATTATTTTTATTGTTTTTTTTTGTAACGTACTCGGTCTCCTTTGGAGTGCAATGCTTTGTAGACTGTTCGGTGCTGTATAGGGCAATCCAACGACCTGTCAAATAAAAGTCAATATTCATTGTGGGCAAACAAACAGATTTGTATAATTAAAATTTTATTAAACAATTATCTTATTAAATAAACTTACTAAGGTCATTATTTAGTTATCTAAGTATGATGTTGTGTATCAAAGGCTAAAACTTATAATTATGTGACCAGAACGTTCTGTACTGCAGTATGTTTGAAAAAAGTGTTTCAAGAAAAAAACAGCTGAACTATTGCCTGCTTTGTAGTTTTCATTGGAAAACCAGATAATAATTTAGCTCGGCAGTAGTACTGTTCTATTTATAAGCACTATAGAAATTTTAATAGCAATAACTCCTCAGCGAAGTATATGCTACATTAGTGAAGCTCGGGGTGACATACATCTGAAAAATGAATGGAAGAAGTAATTTTTGCAGCAATCTTAACCCAGGATATGTTGTTCTAGGAGAAAGAGCATTTTTAATAAAGGAAACACTAGGAATTCTGCAAGTGAATTTTAGTTATTCCAGCTTTTACTAAAGGAAGAACTTGTTAGCACCTTAAAATATCAGATTCCAGTATCTGTGTTAAAAAAGTGTAATAATAAGCAAAAATTAAACAGTGTAGATAAAATTGTGATTGTATTTAATGCTCTAATTCACATATGTAAGTTGTAAATGATTGTGTATTTATTTATGGCACTATATAATCTTAATTTATTCCTGTACAACGTGGCCATTATTTTAGAATTTAAATAGGCATTTCGCTACAGACAAAACACAAACCTTTAATAATAAGTTAAATTTATTTATTAATATATTTGAAATCTATTTACATTTTTTAAGTCCTAAACTGTTATACATTGTACGCTAAATATTTATAATAAATTTTTATAATCTTACACATAATATTTCTATATGATTAAATTTATTTTCTATTATTATTATTACTATTATTAATTTCTATAATAATTAAGTGAAACTATTTTAATAAATAAATCTTATTAAACAATCCTCTGATTATTTCGTTAGGTATTGTAAATTTAAAGACAAGTTTAAATAATTAATCCTTAATCAGTGCATGAGTGGCTTTCTTTTCCTTCGTATACTAGAAATAATAATGCACCAACATAACTACAATGTTCGGCTGTTACCAGCCATGCATGTAGAGTGAGCCGTATTGATTCACATTTCATAATAATGCACAACAGATCCATTGGTTTTAAATTAACTTCTTATAAATGTTTCATTTAATCAAAAACACATACTTTTCCACATAAAATAAATAAATTGTTAATAAATGTAAGCGGTGAGACTCTTGAACAGTCATTTGGTCCTTAGTGTAATAAATATGTAGTAAAACCAAATATACAATATCCATACTTGGCACAGGTGGAATACCATCTATTAAATTGTGTACTTTCAAGAGTGAATGGATCCAATTTATCAAGTAATTTAATATTCATCAGATAGCTGCCAAAAAATACATTCTCACACGAATAATTATTTTCCAAGATGATTTCAACAAATTGTTACTCCAACTTCTGATTTTAAGAAGTCTGCCCACAGACTCGATATTAGATCACGTGGTTTGGATTCCCTAATTGATAAAGCAAGCCGGATAAACCTTATTTTGTACTCCCCACCACCTGGAGTAATTCACCCACGACCATCTCCACTGGGTGACCGCGACAACAATACCGATCTGGTTGCATCTACAGCTTAGCTGTGAACTTTTGTTCGGTCCCTGATACCAGGAATAATAGATTATTTTCGTGTATTGATTTGATTAGGTAATATTCCTATTTAGGTTTGGTCTCTAAAAAAAAATAATTCGGTAGCAGGAAACTGAAGTCAGTAATAGGCAACAGTCAAATGAATAATGTAAAGAAAACAGAATATTCTTAGAAATAATAAACCAAGGGATTTCCCTGTTCGGATTAAGGAAGCTTTGTTCGGATCATGGTTACAAATTCCCGCTATTCTGACCAATGAATTTTCAGATTAAAGTGGGCTTTCTCTATTGAAATATTCATTTGCAGAAGTGCAGAATCGATAGGATTTCGGGGTCATATTGAATACATTACTTATTTATTAATCGTAATCTATTCGTTATGTTAGCATACTATGACTTATTTACTCTTCATCAATGTAGTGAAACAATATTGTAAAATGATATATAATAAATGTCTTAAGTTTTCTTGTTATAATAAAAATTTAAACTGATACATCATAATTTTCAAATAAAAATATAAATATGAGTACATACTTTTAATTACATAGCTAATTGTTGTACTGTAACTAGTCATCATGTTATTCAACAGTGGCAATTACAATGGGTTTATTATCAGACTAATAATCATACATAAATGTATGTGTATGTTTACTCTCAATTACTTCATGCGTAAATATAAATCCATGACACAAGATCCATTTGAATGTGTCCGAATAATAAATATTACGTGTCGGCATGCACTCTGGAATTCCGCATTGTTTTCGTTTTTAATCTGTTTACACGTGCTACTTACTACGTACGGCAAAAAACAACAATAAGCACGCAGTAAGGTTTTTCTCCTGTCGTTCCATCCCTGCGATTATTCTTCATGTATGTATGTTCTTGAACTAGATAGTGATACACACCCACACAGATTGATTATTGGATGTGAGAGGTGTACAAATACAATGTCATAATATATGCAGCGGAGAAATTAATTTGTTAAAGAAAGTAATTTGATTATTCTAATAAAAATATGTAAATCAATACATTTATGGCGACGTAATAATCTTTACTTTAAATAACGTGTTTTAACCAGACCCGCGCCAAGCCCAATCGGTGCCGTTGTGCAAATAAAACATGAGCGAGTTATGCAGCAGGGAAATTAGGATTAAATTAGTTTATGCTTCTGTTCCAGAGTTGTCAGGTGAAAAAAATATGTATCACCAGTTTTTTTTATAGTCTTCATAAATGTATTTATGTATAAATAAGTATTGTGAACATTAATATTAATAATAAAACAGTATAGATATGTTCGCGAAAAGAACATAAAAGGCTTTTAAACTCAAATAAAATAGAATACAACAAAAACGATGACAGATTCCAGTAACAAAGTATCTACAAACAAACAAACTCACAACAATTTTTAGGAACAAGCAGTATAATATACAATACAAAAAGTCTTAATAATGTGTTGATCTTGATCACTATCCGTATTCCGTATTATCTTGTAAGTAATCTTTTACTGTATACAGGCCGATTCACTTTTGGCCCTCACCATGACATTCTCGCTTATTATTGGATAGAGAGTATAGGTTTAAAGTTGGCGAAGTTGTTAAATTTTGTGTTTGTTATGAATCCGTAAAGAAAATGAACCTATGTTAAAAAAGCGCCCGCGATTTTTTTTTAAACTAACGTCATTTGCCACAGGTCCATTTTCTTTACGGATTCATAACAAACACAAAATGTAACAACTTCGACAAATTTAAACCTATACTCTATATCAAATAATAAGCGAGATCCCCATGATGAGTGCCGAAAATGAATCAACCTGTATAATACCACTTAAAGTAACTGAGCTTAACCGGTTCCGTACTTTCGTTTTATTTAAATTTATGGCGCTAAACTGTCTTTCGATACATGCGCTGTTATGAGGCAAAGGAAGTAATAAAGAAATTAACTTTGAAACTTCCGGGAATATTAGAATTCCGTCTCTTCGATTAGAATTACACACAATTTTCTGTATATCTATACTAAGTTATTGGATGTTTTCTATATTTGTTTCTTTATTTACCATAACAAAATATTTTTTTATAAAAATCACCAGAAACATGTAATTTTTTAAAAGTTTTACCATCACCAGGTGCAAAAAAATCACCAGACTTGACAACGCTATTCTTCTGTTCACACGTTAGCTTTTTAAGAGTATTAACTAAAAGTAATATGAAGAATTTATGGAAAATGTTACTTTTTACATCTAAATATTTGTCTCTGAAAATCTGCCTACAAATTATGTTATGAAAATGAAACAAAATTGCAAGCGAAACACATCAAACATATCTGATGTATCAAAATTTTCCCAATTGAAATCAGTTTCAAGAAATTAGTTCTTTTCTAACTTAAATTTTCAAAATAACTTAGTGCCAATATTAAAGAGTAAACTATTAAAAATGCAAAGCAAGTGTAAGGACAATATAATTTTTTGGTAACGTGAAAATCGTGTCAACTAGGTTCCACAACTGTTTGCAATCCTAGGAAAATCACAATCGGTAGGTACGGAAAGGTATAGGTTATGTTTGGTGCTATCCACAAATTGTTTTCTTTGACTGTTCAAGTTTTAGAGCTCTCTGGTTTTTGAATGTAGGGTTCTCTATGGTAAGTGTTGTTGCGAACGGTAGCACTATTTGACGCTGATAATTTGTTATGTCAAATGCGTAATGTTCAATGAGCTCGCCACCCACGGGTTGTAAGGCCGTATAAGCTATATTTGTTAATTGATCGGCGACAGTTAGTTGGATTAAAAGACACAAACTCACAAAACTTCGTATATTTGCGTAGATAGCTCAGCAAATCCAAATGGTAAATGCATAAGTTTTTAATTATTAAAATAAACAAGTATCACACTAATAATATTATAGAAATAAATTTCGCATTACAAACTATATTGTTGATTTGGTATTACAGAAAATGCGGAGCCCATGTTAATGATTAGAGGTAACTTAAGAAACTAATTTCAAATATGAATTTTTCTTGCAAACAAAGTTCGCATGATATCTAACTGAGGTTTCTAAGAAGTAAAACAAAAATACAATTTCTTGCTACCCCATGTCATATACACTAGAGAAAACAAATATTGATTTATGGCCACAAAGGGATGAGTAAAGGAAAATACATAAAATTAGAGTTGAACTATCTTTAAAAATTTCTAAATGCTTAAAAAGATTTATTACAAGGCTAGTTCAAGTGACCCTTC
Organism: Amphimallon solstitiale; assembly: GCA_963170755.1. Classification (NCBI taxonomy): domain Eukaryota; kingdom Metazoa; phylum Arthropoda; class Insecta; order Coleoptera; family Scarabaeidae; genus Amphimallon; species Amphimallon solstitiale. Next base: position 233,249,897 of record OY720675.1, on the reverse strand, counting down.
GTGTCGGTGAGTAACATAAGGTATTAAAATAAGGTACCATAAAGAAAAAGTTGACTACATAATACCAAGAATTTACAGTGAGCGTGTTCTGAGAACATATCTAACAAATAACAGATGTGGTACATGCAATTCAAGAAAGGGTGCGGTTCGAAAATTAATGTAAATATTATATACAGAGTGTACAACAACAAAAAGTTCATCAAAAGTTTGCTTGGGAGTAAACACTAAGAAGTCCAACTGAACTTATTAGAATTCATTCTTGATAAATTATTTCCATAATTATGATTCTCTAGTTGTCATGATAAAGAAATTTTCGTGCAAAAATAAGTTCATCAATAAAGTGTTAACCTCTTGTATATTTATCCTCGAAGTAACATATTTTTTTTTATATAAATACATACATATATACTACATATGAAAAAAATTGTGTATCGATTGCGCAGTTTCCATATGAAGTAATTAATAAATACCTGCACATTTCATTTACCTATGTAGTACAGGTAACTTTACAATATAGACATATGTAGCTAGTTATCCAATCGATTACATCATCAACCTTGGTTCCTATTCTCTTTAAATGGGTGGAAAAGCGCCGCGATATTCTGTCTTCGTGCGATCTTTTCACTTTCTATGCGTGTGCAACGACCTCTTCTATTTAAGTGTTAAGGTTACATAAAAGTAAATGTTTACCCTTGTGAGACGAGTTTACCTGCCCGTTTTCGATAGCCAGGTGTTTATTTTTTCGCTCCATCTTTCGTGCTCGTTAATCGACTTCTTCGGATTATTTTTAGATGCACAAGTTAACATATGGATTCTGATTTTGTGTTAGACACATGCATACATACACATCCACATGCTTACATATACGTAGAGTTGCGGAATTCGAATTCAGTAGTAGATACATTTACACACGTAAATATTTATGTGTGTTTTTAGGTATCGGCGCGTCTGGGACATAAATTTTTATATAAAGAAACGATTTTGAAGAAGGGGAAAAAACGAAACGATAAAAATCTGTTTGCCTATCGAGACCGGGTGCATCTGATTTAAGAAAATTTGGCATTTAATGTGTGGATAAGGTGTTATTAGATTAATGAGATAAACAAATTTATAAATGAACTTCTTGACAGACTAAATACGAAAATAATATTTATCCAATTAAAATGATGCATATGTTTTAAGATCTATTTTTTGCTTTTAACATTACTTACTTCCAAACATTTATAGGTCACAAATTATTATTAGAATTTTTATAGAAGTATAAATGGCAGTGTGAAACAGTGATTTCTTATTACATCACCTATAGAAATTGTAGCTGTTCCGAATATTTATCTACAGATAACATAATACTCAAAAGACTTAATAAGACGTCGTAGTTTATAGTCGTCCATACATTGTCTCAGAATAAGAATGAGTAATTTAAATATTGCACCAAAATTGTATATGTTTTTGAAAGACTTCTTTCAATATGGCAAAATAGTTACTTCATATCCATCCACCATATTTTATAACATAATTAATACATAATCTGTTATTGTTCTCTTACATTTTTGCTTTGGTTTATTATATTTTACTGTGTTATTAAATATAATCTGTAATTTTATGTACGTCACGAATATTGGCGATCAATAAATTCAAGCAAACCGCTGAATTTAGCACCAAACCCCCTTAAGACGTCGAAAAACATTTTTTAATATGTACATAATGTTAACGCTATATTCTCAAAAAATGGTAACAACAGTCATTGTAATGAATATAACCAATAAGTAAGATAAAGATATTACTTCAGTGACAATATATTATAAAGAATATACTACAGGGCAGACAAAAGCAATTATATATCGCATAAATAAAGAAATTATGAAACAGACGAACCGGCTACCATGACAAAATAAAAGTAACATTTTTGAAGAATGGTTTGAACAAGTATTACATGAATTAATGGATATCATAGCACCGTTTGTTGTTTGTGTTGTAAATACTGATAGTTAAAGTGACTAATTATTGTACAGTAAATCTACCTAATTTATGCAGCTAATGTTTGTTTATTTATAAACTTTGTCATTGTATTTTTGAGATACATTTAAAATAAATAAAGTAGTTTACATGTTACTTCAAATTTGACAATCAAACCTAATATAAATATCAAACATTTATGACGTATGCTCACATTACTATTTATATGGTAGAGTTGACCAGAATAGCTTGTGTCAAATATTGCATTAAATCCTTATTTTGGGTAGATTTTACACATTTATTCAAAAAGTAACTGTTCTACAATCATGTTATTAATATAACTTTTTTACAAATATTAGAACAAATAGTGAAATTTAGAATTCTTGCTATATTGCTGTTTTGGCGGGATATTTGACTCATTCCTTTTTATTCGGGGACATACTATAGTAGGTATATTTGAGAACGATATGTAATTGCACGTCGTACAATTACATATTATTTATTAGAAAATTTACATTAGAATAAAATTTAGGAATATCAAAAATATGAAGAATATAACTGTATTTCTATAAGACGTTTATAATATGTCAGTAGCAATGTAATGGAGTAAGAAATATCCTCGTCCATAGCGCCTTTAAATAAATCATAAAAGTAATGAATCCAGAACTTTTGCGTCAGCAAAGAAACAGAAACAAATTTATATAGCCCTATACATGAAACATATATTTAAAATGACCTATTTATGAATGCAGTCCATAATTTAACAGCAATCCGTTGCGCGCAACCTATTTATACCGAAAATATTGTGGTTCTTGCAGTAATAAATTAGAAATAAAATTTAAGAAGTTTTTGAAGTGAAAACTTCTATGGGCGCGTTGATTGTGGGCACTGAACGAGACTGACCCGTCACGCTCGGCTATGTAACGCTCGTTCGGGTAAAGTCGGCTCGAGTCGACTAAGGGAGCGAGAGAGATATAGTTAACGCGTCTCTGCTATACTCGCTCGGCAACCGTTTCACGCTCGGCTTTGTATTATAACGCTCGTTCGGGTAAAGTCGGCTCGTATTATATTTAACCTCGCCTTGATGAAGTTTTCACTTCTGCCGTGTGGTCTTAAGCATACCCATTCTTTTTTTATTGGTTGCTAAGTTTCTCTTCCTAGGAAATATTATTTGCATATTTATTTTTAGGTTATTTGTGGTAATATGATTATTTTAAAAAAATATTATATCTCAATAATTGGTTTCATAATTATTCGCCATTGAAGAGTAAAGAAGGATTTCTTACTCTTTATTAAAGAGAATCATTTTGACAAATAAATTTTTTAACTTTACAATATTCTCCTGTATTCGGAAAGTCCACAAAAAAAAGATAACGTTCAAATGTTCCCTAAAAAGTTGTTTAAAGGACACATAGATTAATATGAAACAGATTTATTAATAATTCTGTCTCACAAATGTGTGAAGAGAGTTGATTAATTTTTTTTTAAATATGCATTTCACTAAATTAATGCTTATAAAGAAAATCGTCGTATTATTGACTTCTCCTAATTTTACTTTTTTCTTCTGTCATGGTTGTTCCTATACGTTTAATTTTCTTTTATTTATTTTAACCGGAATAATATAGTATATTTTTCTATTCAATCTTATTTAATCCACCTAAGAATAGTATGTTTATTGTAAATTTTAATTTATAAATCATTGTAATAGTTTGGAAAATGTTACCAACTTTTAAAACAACATTCAGCACAAGAAAAGTTCCATGGACTTTAAATATTTTTTCATGATTACCGCGATTTTTACCGCGACATGCAAAATATTTTAAAACAAGTTTGCATATATTCAAAAAAATATCGCGGACATGCTTAACAAAAAAGTTGCTTTCGAAAGGCTTAATACGAATCTGTAACAAAACATTGGGTGTCCTATTTAACATAAATAATATTTTCTTTGGTTAAAGTTTTCTCTTTTGCACAATATTTGCACGAACACCCACTCCATATTATAACAAGTTCTGCGTTAAAATATTACTTGGGATACCTTCTATATGCTCCACACTATTTATAAATGCCAGTTTTCAATCTTAATCATAAAAAACTCAAACACAATTAACATGAGTTTATAAATGGGTATTCAATTTTAAAAAAATTATTCTTTTTGTACCAATGATTTATGTATTACCCTATACAAGTGAATATACTTTTAAATTGATAATTAATATCAATCTTGTCAACATAAAGCATTAAGGAGTACAGTTATTTTGTCAGAACATTGAATCTCCTTTTTTCCACATTTGTATTAGTTATCGTAATAAAACACCGCGTATACCCATCTGGAAGAAATGTACCTACTTTGCACTAGATTATCTGGAAAATTTTCTTTTTATTATATTAATCTAAATTAATAAGTCAGACTCAATATCAGATTTTCGCGAATGTATTCTTTGTCTAGGTATATTTTATCTTATTTAATCAATATATTTCCTTTCTTTTTTTGATGTCTGGACTTTGTGGAACATTGTTTCGGCAAAGTATAATTGAGAAGAAGATTTGAAAAAGTCAAATAATTGATAACCTAGTGTCCAAATTTAAGATTAAGAATTAACTTTAAACTAGATATTCATATTTTAATGAAAATAATGTTTGGGAACTTTTACTATTACACAAATATACTCGGCTTTGGACATGAGCAACCAAAAATTATTTCTAACTAAATTTGAAGCGTTGAATCCAAATCTTCAAATCGTTCTTTAATATTTTTGACAATTAATGGTAATTTTATTCATTGAAAAGTAATAACTCAGAAATGAAGTGCGTTTGAACTGAGCCGTTTGTATTGTTTGGGATCCATTTCACGCACTAGAGTGCAACAGTAGTCGCTCATCATGACATCATCGCAAAATCCTTGGTATCGTGTTTCGAATTTCGCCAAATCCTGGTGTAGTAGTGGAAGAAAAACGAGATGGGAATGCATGAAATTAATCTTGAGAGGAATTCGACCTCTAATCTTGCGGTAATTTTGCAAGAAATTGTCGATTATTTGTTTGAAATGCTGAAATTCGCGGTTAGCGAGAAAGCAATGAACAACATTTTGAAATGATGTTAAGCATTGTCAATGTTTTCCTCGGCCATTAATTTCCGAATATCAGGTCCGGCAAATAGTCCTTCTTTGATTTTTGCGTATAACAATTTAGGGTGCAACTTGATTAAGTACTGAAGAGCCTGTTCTCCACGGTTGAGCGCTTAAACGATGTTCTTGATAAGTCCAAGTTTGATATGAATGTCCTGTGGGGTCACAAATGGTGCAAAGAAGGTACTTTGCTTTTCTAGCTCACAATTAGTACAACTTCGCGAATATTTTCTTATATAATGTTTGTCAGTTACATAGTTATTCCTCAGGACTAATAACAGCAAAATTTAGCGAATCCAGATTGCATCCCAATCAAGAGACCAATCACCTGTTGGAATAACATCTAAATCAATTAATTTTTACATAGAATTAATTACCAAACCTTTAGACACAAATTTTTCATTGATGCTCTTCTTCTTCTTCCTCCTCTTGATATAGGCCTTTGGCCTGGTTTTTCAACTTAGTTTTTGTCTGATGTCGATAACCACGAATATTTCCAGCGTTTAGGAGGTCCGCCCAGTTGATATGTTCGTTCCACTGCCTCCGTCGTTGACTTGCCCATCTTACTACATCCATCACCTGACATTCATCTCCTATTTCCTTACTGCGGATTCTATCTCTCAGTGTACCCCGATATACGAGGGCGTATTTTTATGTTATTTACCTAGCCATGAAACAAAAGAGTGATGATGTCAAACAAATTATTGAGAAATTGCTGTCACTGTTAGAAATACATGTGCTGAGTTGTGTTTAGTTTATGCTGTATATAGAGATTTGAAACGGTCCATTTCTCGATAAAATGAGTGAAACTAAAGTTGAACATCGCAGCGTAATAAAGTTCCTGACAAAGGAAGGCAATGGTCCAAAAGCAATTTATGATGCTGTATATGGGGAAGATACACCATCTTATTTCCAAGTAAAATATTGGTCTAAACTCTTTCGATGGGGTCGAGAGTCAATCAATGATGACCCAAAGTCCGGACGACCCGTTGAAGCTCAAACTGAAAACATTGTGCGAAAAGTCGAAAATTTAGTGCTGAAAGATCGGCGTGTAAAGATCTCTGTCATTGCCAATGAAGTCTGTATATCCGAAACAAGGTTATACAAATTTTGCATGACGATTTGGGTATGAAGAAGGTGTCTGCACGGTGGATACCCAGATTGCTTACACCTGAACAAAAACTGTGCAGAAAAGAAGTTTCTCAAGAAAATTTGGTCAAGTTGGAGAGTGACAAAACATTTTTATCTCGAATTATTACCGGGGATGAGACTTGGGTATATTACTGGGACCCTCCTACTAAACAAGAATCCATGCAGTGGGTTCATAAGGGCTCTCCACCACCAAAAAAGGCTAAGGCACAATTTTCTGGAAAAAAACTGATGGCAACTGTTTTCTGGGATGCTGAAGGAGTTTTGCTTATTGAATATATGCCGAGAGGGTCTACCATAAATGGAGAGGCCCACGGAAACACAATTAAAAATTTAAAAACTGCTCTGGAGGAAAAACGCCCGCATTCTTATCTGCAAAAGAACTTGTTGCTGCACGACGATTGTCGGGTTCATAAAGCAAACAAGTTCAGCAGATAATCAATGACTGTGGGTTTATAGAGTTAAGGCATCCACCCTAGCTCCGTCAGACTTCTTCTTATTCAAAAATTTAAAAAAGCATCTCAGAGGAAAGCGTTTTGCTTCTGATGAAGAACTCACAGAAGCTGTTAAAGAATATTTTGCGGGGTTATCGAAGCAATTTTTTTCTGAGGGTATGGGGCAACTGGAAAAAAGATGGAATAAGTGTATTAGTGTTGAAGGGAGTTATGTAGAAAAATAATTTTTTTTTGTTCTCTTATGTGGTTCTTTTAATGGCTAGGTAGATAACATAAAAATACGCCCTCGTACTTCTCAGGATTTACATTTCTGTAGTTCTTAGTGAATTTGTTGTCCGCCTGTTGTCGGCCCGAGTCTTCATAGCGTATGTCTTTATGGGTCTAATCCATGTTTTATAAATTTTGACTTCGTTTGTTTGCCTGTGTATTACCCCATATAAAGTCACTCAAGTCTCCGGATATTCTGCGTGCTTTGACGGTTTGGCTTTTGATCTCGTGCGATCTATCCTGGCTTGAAGAAATTTTCTCTCCCAGATAGTTGAGTGCCATGATCTGGTCAATAGGGTTGGTTGTCTTCTACCGCGAGTTTACATCTTACTGGTTCTTTTGAGATAACGAGAGGTTGTTTTTGCCGTAGATATTTGCATGTTTAGATTTATAGAACGAATGATGCAGGAGTTGTAGATCGTCTCCATTTTCCGTCACCAATACCGCATTGCATTGATGCTCATTTTATTTAATCTTGGGTATGATTTTACGCATGGGGTCGTAGTTTTCCTTTGTTTGTACTGCATAAGCAATCAGAATGGATGGTCTTTCAATTCCAATTTGTAGCAGAGCAGCTTCCGGACATGTATTTAATCACCAACGAGCAAACGCCATTCATTTCGATCTTGCGGTTTATTCATCACATGCAATAATTCGCTGATGTCATCTTGTCTTTTTTGAAGTATGGTAGAGAAGAGGTGACTTATGTCCGAGTGTCAAGATATTCCCATTCCTTCAACCGCGATGCAATCAACTCTACTTTTTGTTTCGATAAATATCACATATCAAATCACTCATATCACTTTGCGAACTAAATGCTTTTCTTCCATGACAAAATCGCTTCCACTGATCGGCAATAATGAAGCTCTCATGGTATTTGCACTTATACTTAGACATAATGGCAATGGATCATTGGGTGTAAGTGGGAATTCGCTTGGCCACTGATGATACCTATAGTCTATAGAATATTTATACTGTGCTAGTTTTGTTTCATTTCTACCAATGCTATTCATCAAGCAAAAGTAGAAATCATCTACATGATTTTTGAGTTCTCTCCACAGGATTGAATGTGAAAATAAAAAGTCCACATTTTTACCGAGAGACTATTTGTACAGCTTTATTATGCACGTGTTACAAAGCAATTTCGGCAGCCTTGGCATGTCAGTCTTTACTACAAAGAAACCAAATACGCATGTATGTGAGTATATGTCATTATTTTGGCACTTTCTCCGAGATTATAACATCTGAAAACGTAACAAAAACATTTAAATCGATTTTGCCACGCTGTCTCTGCATTTTCACATGTTCTTAAACAAAAATTGAAATAATTTTTCTAGCGACTCCATTATATGACTGTCGTTATGACAGCCCAATGCTGCCAACATGCATGAGAACTCGAAAAGTAGAACCAACTCTGACAACAGAATTAAAAATACGGATTTAGCGCATCAAGTAGCGTTAGGAATCGTTTTCATCTGCTCGGGTCCAAAAGTTGATTAGAATTTGTAAATTTATCTTATTTTTCTGCAGACTAAACGTTAGTTAATCCAATAAACAATAATAATCGTTCATTCTCCCTATAATATTTGCAAATTTTATATAGTTAATAAATAATAATATTAATTTTCTTTCTTGTTCTAATGCTGCTCAGGAAACTACACTGGAAGAAGTAAGTGTTCATGGATGTCGTAAATATATAATAACGCACTGATACACAATTTACGCTTTCCAGCACAATTCCTTTCTTATCCAAACGATTGAGCAAAAAAATATCAAAATTTTTGTCATGGGAATGTTAATACATTAACCATTTTTAAACTGTTTACCTTCTGTAGCACGCTTTTTGGCAGCGTATACATTCCACCTTCACCAAATGAATGCTGATTTTAATTTTGCGGTGTAAATTACAGCTTTCTGGTTTCCTTCTTGGTCGATGCTAGAGGTGGTGCCATGCGAGGATGTCGCCATTCGGGTGTCAGAGTAATCGTACCACCACGTTGCGCACCCAGTCCCACGAGAATAACATGCAGATACGTCAGACCACAAAGAACACCACATCCGCCTCCGTTAATGGAAGGTGAAGCCTTAGCTAGCAGGGTATTAGAGCTGGGACCGGTTGGTGCTAAGTTCTTAGGGTAAGTTTTGATGTTTTTCTTTGGAAACGTTCCGTTCTCTGAAACGATATTTTTAGGCCTGTTATTATTGAAGTGCCACATTTTGCCGCTCTTCGCGGTAAAGAACGAGAAATTGTGATTCTACGGTCGGATAATGGAGAAACGTGGAGGGAACATACAGTAGAGGCATCCGAAGATATTCTCAATGACGTTCTCAACGACAGCTTCGAAGCTGAAGGTAAGAATTTTGCATTCAATAGTTTTCCCAAATCTGTCAAAATAGATAATATACAGAGAGCAATAACATTGACCGTTCCGTTTTATCAAAGTAGTGTAAATGTTATATTCTGAATAGCATTCTAGAAGGATTTTATTCGTGCGACATCTATGATTTTATATGTAAACTACTTCTATAATAATAATAATATTTATTGCCCAACAACAAGCATTTACAGGCCAAATTACTTATAAGAGTGCAGTACAACAGCAAATATAATTAATACAGTAAATTCTTAAAAACTGAACAAAAATATATACATATATATGTCGCAGGGAGATGATGAAAACCGAGATTTGATCAAATCCCTAAGGGACATGATCAATTCACGGAAGATGTTAAATTAGCAACTCTGTAGGGTCATTTCCCTAAAGAAAGTAAGTGATTTGATCAAATCCCTTAACTGTTTTGGTGAAAAGATGAAATAATATTGTTTAGATATTGAAAGTATTTATTTAGTTAACCATGTATTGTTAAATGTAGAGTAGGTAATACAATAATAGTCATTGAAACACAAATTATTTATTCGAAACTAACAACAAGCAAAATAACAAAAAAAAATAGGTACGTAAGGTGATATTTTTATAAATAAAAATGATACTTTTGTGAAATTTTAAACATTTTTAGTAAATGTAATTAATAAGTAATATATGTTCATTCATTTTTATTAAAACAAGGTGTTGATTTGTGGCATCTTGAGTGACAAAGTACGTTACTTTTTTTACAGACACATCTTTTTGTTCTACATTGTATTTTGGAGTGTTCACAGAAACACTTCTTAAATCCTTGAGCTCCAAATAAGGATAATTTTCATGCAATCTCACGCAGACTTAGGTTAGTCCGTGGAACTGTTTCTGTAAATGTTGTAGTAGCTATTTGAAGAGCATTTCTAGGTAGCCAATCTTTTATAATTCCAACTGAGGTACCAATTTGATATAAATTATTTCTTATATCTAATATGTTTCCCACAACGTTATTTCCGTCTAATAGACCTCTATCTACCTTAGGTACATTCACCAAAACTGTGGAATCCACTAACACGTCTTTAAATTTCTTCAAAGAAGCTTCTTTCATTTTTTCAGCTGATCTTTTCAGGTGTTTTGCAGCATTTTCCCTTTGATCTTTAATGCTCTCTTCCTTTTGGCATAAATAGCATAAAATTTTCGATCCATGTCCTTCTTCTCCTACTGTATTTCCTCATATTGCGTGCACTGGATTTTTACAAATGTCACATGAATGGGCTTCAGTAGATTCCTTTCCACAAACAACCCAACATGCTTTACTGTCGCTCATAGCTGTTTTCCCTTCTGATGTAAGTAACTCTACAGATGTTTTAACTGTTGAAGCAGGAGTTGAAATAGAGTTGTTAACTGGTTCGAGCTGTCTTGTTGTCGATAAAGAAATTGATTCAATTTCTGGTAGATCCTCTAAACTTATAGCCTTCTTGGTGAGTAAATCAGCTTCCCGTAGATCGTGTGACATTGAAGTGTTTTTGTTGGTTGATTTAACTATTGATGGATCATTTGAAGTTGAAGCATTGTAATTAATTAATTCATATGCTGGTAGATATTTTGAAGTTGAAGCGTTGTTGTTGTTCTCTAAGGAAACTGCTGGTAAGTCTTCTGGTGCCAAAATAACGTGATTGTCCTGCTGAGTAAGAAGTAGGTCCAAGTCTTCTTCAGTAACAAGTTTTTCAAGCAATTCTTTCGAAATGTGACTAGATTGGAGTCCTGTTTTTGGTTCTGTTCCAAATAAAGCTTTGTAAGGTGATCGTTTAATGGTTTGATGAAAAGAGGAATTCTTTTGGAATTGAACAAAGTAACAACCTATACCCCAATTTTTTGTGTCATTGTCAATTAGCCAAGCACGTAACATAGCCTCAACATCTTGATTCGATCGCTCAACAGACCCTTGACTAGCTGGATGTCTAGGCCTACCATTCACAATTCTGCACATTAGCCTCTGTGTTTCCAACTCAGGTAGCATACGTAATTGATTTTTATATACTGTGTATTTTAAGAAGCCAAAGAGAAAAAAGTGCAAGGGTAAGCAAGTCAAGTGAGCGCATTTTGAGAAGTAGGACCATCTTATTGGAAGTATCTAAATTGTATTTTATTTATTAATAAATAAAAGGTTCCAAAACAAGATTTCTGTAACGTTCTGCATTACGAGCCTAATGAATAACTATTTGGCTTAAGATGATTGCATACCCAAAATGTATAACATAACCTACCAAATAAGAATAACAGGGGAGACTTGTTTGAACAGGTATTAACTTGCATTTTCTCTGTATGCAAGATTTACGAAAGTATCATCTGCAATATTACAGTTTTTTGTCTAATTCTATATTGTTATTTACAACATATACAAAAGCGGACGCATAACTGACCCCTGAGGAAACCTTCTTTCGATACCTACGTATCTTTGATATATCATCACCTGGACTCTAACTGATAAATAGTCTCGAAATCAATTTAAAACAATACTTCTTGTTCCATATTTGCTTAATTTAAGCATTTCAAGACTTGGAGTACTTACTTTTGTTATTACCTCTAATTCCCATACGTACTGATTCGTTAGCGTCCTGCTGATGAATTAACTATCACAATATTCAAAGAAGATAAATAAAAATTTAAATTACATGCATAAAGCAGTGCATTTTTATTTTATGAAAATTGACGAATTTTGAGGTCCAAAAGCATTGCTTATTTGATAAAAAAAAATACAAATTCAATGTGATTTTTAAAAAATCATAATAATCAATACGAATATCCATTAACATTAACGCTAACAGCTTATTTGTTTGTAGGTAATATACAAAAGCTTTATTATAATAATTGGTTCCTAAAATGTAATACGAATAAAGTTTCAATTACTCTTCATTATTTATGGTATTAGGGGTACATTTATGTCCACGAGTATCGCTGATTGCTTCATGGTTTCTGAGTTAAACTCATACTTCTACTACTGAAATTTTGTCGTTTGTTGTTATGACCGTGAGGATCTTGGAGATCTTGTACGGTCTTCCAAGTGATGGTTATTATGGACAACATTATATTCTCCATTTTGGAAAATCATAAAGATGGTTACATTATCTTAAGGTGCAACTTCAGGGTTGTTGATTCTACTATCTTTCTACTATCCGTTACCTAAAATACAATATTTTAGACAGTAGAATCAACAGCCCTGAAGATGTCTCTTTGAAGAGGGAGACAACGACATCAGGTCAACTTAGAAATCAAGGAGTAATGAAAGGTAAACTTTTATTTAACTTTAACTTCTTTGCAGATTTAAACCAACTGGAAGATGTCTCATCGGGAAGGATAACCCGAGTAATTACTCACGACTTTCCACAATATTTCGCCATCGTGACTAGGATAAGACAGGAAGTGCACGCCATCGGTCCAGAGGGTGGCATGGTGTCCAGCACGGTGGTGCCACAGGTGCAGGCAGTCTTTCCTCAGGGTGCCCTAACCAAGAAGATAAAAGTCGGATTGCAGGTAAATCTATTTAAGCCGCGTAAGGGCGTGCCGGTGGAAAAATTACGAAAGATCACCGTCAATCATATACCAAAAAAGAAACGCTGGTCTTTGATTTGGTGATGAAAACCACTGTATAGATGGCTGTACATACTTAATAATGATATTATTATTTACTTTATATACATACTTGGAGTTTATAAATAATCAAATGAATTCTTAAAGTGCTAGTCAGTGTTATAAAGAATGAAAAATAAATAATGCGAGAGTGGGTGTTAGTTTATGGTATTATTAGAAAGGTCAAATTTTTACATAATTCGAGGACATAATATGCATGTCCTGATTATGCTATTAGTCGTTTTGGAAATTTAATTGGTAATTTAGTAAGTGATAATGAAATTGGAAGCCTCTGTGATATTTCAAAATGTTACTTCTCGTGAATTATGTCATCTTATAAAAGAATATATTATTTCTATCTGATTGTAAATTATACATTATTAGCGAAACTAGAAATAGATGTGTGTTTTATGATATCCACTTCAGTATATCGGTAATTAGAAGACATAGAGGAACGGTTAAATGGGTAATGTTTTGCAGAATTGAATGCCCGCAACAAATCTCATTTCAAATTCATTCGGACTTTTTACATTTTGAGATATTTTGAAAAAAACAATATTTGCCGATTTGAATTTTCCTCAATAACTCGATAACGCCTAATGCGATTGTTCAGACACTTTTTTAAGACAAATTTTTTGGTGTTAATAGTAGCCCCCGATTTTCTTTTGTTTCCTAGTTCTTAGCGCTAACTTTTGTTTTTCTTATGGAGTTTTAATTAGTTAGATAGTCCTTAAAAATAGCTTTTCAATAACGTACAGCATGCCTAATAAATCTTTATTTACACGAGAGATTTGAACATTTGAAAAAATACTCAATCTAATACGAAATTAGTTGGCTATGAAATTAAATCAGCATTTTCCGGAAAGACCACAACCACACCGAACAATTTTTAGTAGAATAATCAGAAATTTAGTGAACTATGCAAGCTTCGAACAAAAAAGATCTATCAAGTTATCAATGCTTGATATATTTCAAAATAATATTTTACAATATGTTATGAACAATCCAAGTACATCAGTACGTCGAGTGGCCCGAGAAACTGGAATTCCGAAATCTAGTGTTTACAGAACGTTGAGAATAGTATATTAAAATACAAGTAACAGAAGGCCTTTCATTCCAGTATGATCTCGCGTGCGTGGCCGAAGGAAAGAATGCTGGATTGGCCTTCTGTTACGATTGTTTTACACTATTTTCTCTGTTTAAAAATATTTATTAAGGGAAATTTTGATAACGTGACGTACTCGCTTGGTAGCACTGATTTATATTTGTAAGAATTATTTGAATTGAAAAGTTTGCTTAAATTAGAAAAAAATACTCATATTATCTGTGGGCGGAATATCAGACGAAAAGCGTCAATCTGCGGCACTAGAATTGCGGGACGTGACCTCCAATGCCATAAATAATTAACTACCAGGTAAATCTAAAAGCAATTATGAAATGGAATATGAAAAATTTATGGCACCAACCTATTTCTACTAAAATAGAAAGTTACCAAAAATCGTTTAAGAATGGAGTCCATTCTAACACTAAAATGGGTGCTAGAATAACGTTGTTCTAATACCGAAACAGAGAAAAACAAATACCACCTATACCATTCCAATTTAGCAGGTGGTATCCACAAAAAGATGATTCTGATTTTATTAGGAAATACTTTGGATAGATTTAACACAGTTTACCAACTGCGGAGTGCTCAATAAACATAACTATCATCACTGGTCTACTGAAAATCCACGTTTGGTAAATCAAAGAAGATTTCAAGTTCTATTTGGTTTTAATATCTGGTGTGGTTTGATTGGTACGAACTTTTATTGACTTCTTTTTTGTTTTTTATTATATTATCACTATTATCGTCACATTTTTGTAGATACCACCTACTAAATTGTAATCTTCCCTGATAGTCATTATCGCTTATCTCCTGCACAATTGTTGGTTTGTATGGGTGGTATTCGTTTTTTCTCAACGTTCTGTAAACACTAGATTTCGGAATTCCAATTTCTCGAGCCACTCGACGTACTGATGTACTTAGATTGTTCATAACATATTGTAAAATATTATTTTGAAGTATATCAGCATTGTTAACTTGATAGATCTCCTTTGTTCGAAGCTTCCATAGTTCACTAAGTTTCCGATTATTCTGCTAAAAATTGTCCGGTGTTGTTGTGGTCTTTCCGGAAAACGCTGAGCGTAACTTGTGCAAGCATTTTCAGAGATTCTATTTACTTTGAAATAAACTTCCAACATATCAACCTTTACTTCATTTGAAAATGTGTGTGCCAATATCAATTCTTATTAATCTACATGCTTAACGGTAATTATTTACACAAAGTTCTAAATCTCCCACCAATTTCACTGCACTTTTACATGTCAATAATGACAGAGCTTCTTTATCGTCTGTTTTACATTACCATTTAATTTCATAGCCAACAAATTTCGTATTAGAGTGAAATTTTATTCAAATATTCATATATCTCGTATCAATAAAGATTTATTAGGCATGTTGTACATTATTGAAAAGATATTTTTAAGTACTATCTAATTAATTAAAAATCCAATATGGCCGCTATAAGAAAAACAAAAGATAGCTCTAAAAACTTGGAAACAAATCGGGGTTACCGTTAACACCATAAAATTTGTCTTAAAAAGTGTCTAAACAATGTTACAGTTATCGAGTTATTGAGGAAAATTCAAATCGACAAATATTGGCTTTTTCAAAATATTTCAAAACTGTTAAAAGTCAGAATGAATTTGAAACGAGATTTGTAATAACTGATATACCAATGGTGAGCATCGAAATCAGGACAGACTGGATATTCGGTTATCCAAAAATGTCTACTATAATCCAGTGCTTCACAGTTTACTAAGATATACGTGACTGTTTCTTATTCAGATATAATTTTTTAAGGGTTATTATTGCTTAGGAAGCCAGTAATGATTCGCAGTCGATCCCTGCTTATAGGTAGTAGTTTTTCAGCATACATTTTGGTACACATCAGTGCCGGTGCTGGGCCAGTGAGGTTTATTCCAAAAAACTTCTCTTAGCCAGTCGATCGACTTCTTCGTTACTTCAGATCTTTCTGTGTCTTGGCAACCAGATTAGTTGAACCTTATTCTGGTCCGCTAGCGTTTTCAGTTCTTCAACGCATTTGGCTAGATATTTCCCTCAGTACTTCTTAACTGTCAGACATTATTGACTTACTATAGCACATTGGAAGAAAGCTGACACAAGGAGGACTAAATTTTGTTTTTCGCTGCACTTTGCTCGTAATCATAATCTTATACTTTTATTGGATGCAGCTACATTAATGATTTGGGCTACGTGCACCAAGCGCACGATAAATTACAAATTCTGTATATAGCAGCATTTTCTCGTCACTTACGTTATGGTTATTCTTTCCATTAAGTTTAGAGTAATCCTTTATAATAAAACTTATGGATTCCATTATTTTCATTTCATTTTGTTTTTCCATTGTTCATGGTTTATTGCACATATTTTATGCAATTGTGATGATCAACATAGATATATTCTTCTAGAAAACCTTATTTATTAATTCAAATGCTGTGTCTCTTTATTTTTAATTTTGCCTCTCATTTTAATTACTTGACCCAAAAGGAAACACCATTTGAATTTTAACATACAAGCAATCAGCTCTTGTTTTTTATACGTGCTTTATGGTACAGGTTATTTCTCATACTAATTTTTAAGTAAATTGTGTGAAAGAAATTTGGGCAGCAGTTCCTCAAAAGAAGAATGCTACACTAATTCGAAGTATACCAGTAAGAATCAGGGCTTGCATAAGAGCGAGGGGTGGTCACACCCGTTACTAACTTTTATTGTTGATTTTTTAATGTTTATTCATTTACTCGTCAATGTGATGGTTCCTTCTTTATTGTATATTGTTGAAATTAGTTTACGAATTATTGAAATAAATAATCACAAAGTTGATTAAATCTTCTTTTTGTTATATATCAGTGTTTACAAGTACTTATCAAAATGTATTACATTTCATCTATTATCCCTTAATTTTACGGCGGACTGTGTTTACCGTGCAGCTCTATCAAATTCTCCATAAAACTCTTCAGGGTGTCTTGACTATGAAGGCCTGATGGTATTGGCTGATGTACTATTTGTTGATAATTTGTTTATAATACGCCTGTCTTTTCCTATTTCTTCTAGACAGAAATCTGTATAAGAATAATTCATCAGCTATGTACTCCATTTTCCACATTAAAGAGCACGGCCGTTGAAAAGTTGAGGTCCTTGTGTAATTCCACTTCCACACAAGCAGGTTCACGAATGAACTTTAATTAACGCTGAACTCGCATATCTCCACTCTCTCAGACCCTCAACTGCGAACCAATTTCGATCAGTACTCTCTGATCCCGCGTGGGTTCATTGGTTTTACTAACAGAAAAGTCGATGTTAAACGACCGGGGTTTGTGATGCTACTGTCGAATTTTAAGACACATGGAATTAGCTAACGAACATTCTAGAAGATTTTGGAGTGGCGTAGAATGTTGTTGCAAGTACATAGACAGTTTTCGTATGTAAACTATGCATCTCTTGTCGTCTGAATGCATAGAGGTGTTTCGTTGGGGAGAAATAAATCCAATATCACAGTGTGAAATGTCGGATAAAAATGTAGTTTACTGGGATTAGTTATTTGATTTTAACTAAAGTTAAATTTTTTGTAGTATATTGTATCCTGCATCTATCAATTTTGATATCCCGTTACGTACACTTTTCACTACATGAAAATGCAATATAAACAAAAGGGGATAGTCAATTAATTTTAAGAAAAATGTCAGAAATAAATGTATAATTTTAATAATCTTTATTAGAAAAGAATATACCCTTTTAATTCATTAGTTCTATATCATTAACATACATCTACTCAACGCAAATATATACATAAATAATTAAATTTGATATCATTATATGTTTTTTGTATATGTATATACTTATATACTTATTATAATATACATATAATATATATTTATATAAATTTGTGCGTGTTACCATAAGATAATTTTATTTTTTAAAATGGCAAATTTTATATTTCGAAATTTGTAATTGTTGAGAAATTTATATACATGTTTACAAAGATATTTAAAATTAACCAAAAATATGTTACCAATGACGAAAGAAATGAAACAAAAAAGAAACGTGTTCATAATACAATATTATATGAAAATCGAAATAATTATTACTATTACATTGCATTACAAGTATTTTTATCGACAATTTATGAGAAAAAGTATTGGAAAGCTATGGGCTATGTTGTATGTTGTTATTTTGCATGGCCTGTGAAAAATTGTTAATTATTTTGAGATACATTTCATCGTTTGAACTTGAGTACAAATTTTTAAGATTATACAAGAGAAAATAGTATTAGAATGTACCTAATTTATAGTATAGTACCTACTTATATACATGTTTAAAATATATTTGTTTGTTTCTCTATGAGATAGACGTCGCAATTTGGGAAAGTATACAAATGGCACAATGAAAAATGCCAATCTTTTTTGTTTGTTTCTGGGGTGAATCGTGTGACTTTTTCACTCGATAGCAGATCCAGAAAAGACGCGAGTGAATTACAAGAAACATGAACAGAATATGGACAATTGCAGCAGAATACTCTTCCAAACTTGATAAATATACAGTATTTAGTATTATCGTTGCGAATAAATGTTGATCTAAAATAATATCAATAATCAAAATATAATTTGCCAAGTTGCGACCTATTCCTGTAAAGTTAATAAGATTAATTTGTAGTGAGATCATTAACGTCTCATAATGCTTAGTAATTTTAGTAAATCAGAGGTTAAGATTATATCTCAAGTTTTACGCATTACGAAACCTGTTGAAAATATGTCAGTTATCATGCGTCCACATTTACGCCTTCGCCTATTGTTTTAATTATTTTTTTTGATGACCCCTTTAATTATGGCGCTACCTTCCATATGGTTTAAGAAAAAATTTCCCTGCCACCATTTATGGAACATATTAGATCGAGAATACAATTATCGAAACCTCAATTTATTGAAATCCCAATATCAAATTCTGAGAGCTGCTACCGTGTTTCAGATGGCACAGTTTCTAATGGCTAATTTGGTAGTCGCTCTCTTAGAGCTTGTGAGTATGAAAACGACTGGCACCTGACTTTAGGCAGTAAATATAAGACATGGATATAAGACATGGATTGGCAAGTAATCGAATCGTAAATTTCTATTAGTTTGCAATTACAATGCGAGATGGAATGAGTAAATAAGTGATAATCATAACTGCACTGCAGACGCAGTGCATGTAGAAGCAAGTAGAGTTATAGATAACATTTGTAATAGTGCTAAATTTGCTCATTATGTTCAACGCTACAGCAACAGTTAGTTAAACGGGTGTATCTCAACTTCTTAGAGTAAATATTATAAAAAGGAGAATATCAGCCAAAAGCAAGTTGTTGCTCCAGCTTTTAGCAACTAATCGTAGTACTATCGTTTTTCCCAAGAATTTCTATTATTTAATTTCGATGCAGCACAAGATCATATTGTGACGGAACGTTTAAAACTGTCCCATATATTTCTATTCAGCTATATACTTTTCATGCGATGCTACCACTTAAGACAGAAGGTACATAGGCTCGATTATTAAGAGAAATAAAGATACTACAACGCCTAGTTGCTGAATCAACTATCTTGATAGATTTCGAACGACTTATGAATAAGGCAACCCAATGAGGTTGTTTTCGCCACTCCTGTCAATGCATTTATCGTCAAATCTATATGTATGATTTGAAAAGAAAATAAGAAAGAGATACAGATTTAATTCTAAAAGCGAGATTATTTCTGCAATAGCATTTTTTCCTATTCCATATTATTATGATCGAAGCAAAATTGCAACCAAAGTTGACCAAAAACCAACAATGCTATAGAAGATTGGCAGTGAAGTTTTGAACGAGAAGTTTCTGCTGATCATCCAGTTATCCATCAATTCAAAGGGAACAGGGACCTTTTGAAATGCAAATGTTATTTGTGCTATTTCCATCGTAGGATTTTGAAAAACCGACGTTTTGACAGACATTCTTCTGCCACCTTCAGGGTAGTCATGTGAAGGGTTGTTTCTGCCATAAAAGACTATACTTGTGGTATATTAAAATGACTTCTAAAAAAAAGACTCATGACGTTCCAAAATGTCAGTGTGACGATTTATGCCATATTTGATCTCAATCTGTGTAGTGTAGTATCAGATAATGTGTTTATGTTCTGATGTATTTTGATTGTAAGAAGAGTCTGCGTCGCACCATCGAAAAAGTATGGTCCAACTATTTCAAAAATTGATACTCCGCACCATACTGTCACTTTCTGGTCATGTTTTTGATGTAACTGTTGAGGATTTTCCGAAGACCAGTACCGATAATTATGTTTATTTATAAAGCTGCTTAAATGAAAGTGAGCTTCATCTGTCATTAACAAACAACGCAACACATCTTGATCTTCATTCAAAATTTCTAAGAATTATCTCCAAAATGTCATGCGAAGTGCTCTATCGCCTTTCTTGAGAGACCGTGCAATCTGAATTTTATAAGGGTGAAAACGAAAATCCATTTCAAGAATCCTACGAAGATTTCTTTCAGAGATTTGCACGGCCAATGAATATTTTCTGCTGTCCGTACAGTTGTAACACCGCCTTTAAATTTTGATGCAACAGTGCCTCGTTCATTAATATCATTCACCCACGTTAAAATTGTCCTCCGTTATGGAATTCTCCTATGACTTTCAACTTTAAATTCCCGTCGAAGAGATCTTTGAGCTTGGATAATAGAACCATTTCTAACAAACTCATTCACTGCACAAATACGATGGATTAGTGGAAATGTCAAAATTGCATGTATTGACATGAAGTTTAATATGAAACCAGTGGCGGCTGGTAAGTACGTTTTGTTGGAGCAATTACATAGACAAGACTAATTCGTTTATTATCAGTAATAATATCACAAGAGCATAGAAAATAATCGATTATATTTCCGAGTCACGAGACGTTTTCTGCGAAACACCACGAGAGCGTAGCTTGAATGGTGTTTTAAGGATATACGTCGAGTGAAGAGGTTATATAATTGATTATTTTCGTTTGCTCGAGTGGTATTCGTTACGATTATATAAAGAATTAACTAACGAAATTTTTTTATTGGTTGAAATTAAAAGTACAATTATTATAATAAATATTTGTTGTATTATCTTTAGAAGTTGAATTTGAGGTGCTGGTGATGGTGATGGCAGAGTTGACAGAATCTTGTTTATTTCTCATTTTTTCAAGTATGGTGTTCATTAGTAAGCTTTAGATACGGCTTCAGAGATTCAGATGATGAGTGGCTTGTTATCTTAATAATTTCTTGTAAGTTTGCTCCAGATTGTGTCAAGATGCTAACAGCGGAAGAGCGATTGGAATGATTAGATATTTCTTGCTTCTTCTGTCGCTGCACGTGTCCATTTACTTGATTGATTAAGGCCTACAGGGCAGTTTTTATACCATATTTTAGTTTTCTGCCAATCAGGATGAGGTGTTAAAAATAAACGATTGGTTCTAATGTTTGGTGTTCTTTTGCTTAACATTTTCTTCAACAGACGTACTGCACACTGATCTTAACAATTTTTATTCGGCGTCAACCATTTAGATTCAGCTGCATGTTTTTCGTCACCTTGTGCTGTCTTTGAAAATATGGTATTGTACTCAATACGTCCTGTGGGTTGACCACAATTGTCGCATTCTGCTTTGAAATACTCAATTAAGCAAAAGACTGCTTCATTTCCACGCTACGCCAGTCCCACAGAACAAATTTGGTAGATTTTTTTTGTAATCCGTCTGGCGTATTTTCGTAAAAAAATGACACAATTGTGCTAATTTCTTCCTCTTTAAGGGCGACAGAACTTGTTTTTCTTTTTTCAGGAATTGCTTGTAACTTCTTCCTTTTAGCTGCCCGCGCCTTTCTTGCATCTTCAAAAATCACGCCTCTGAATGGATTTGTTTCTCGATTAAACTCTTCATAAAACTTTTTCTGGACAAGTTTAGCGGAAATATTCCAAATTGATTTCACGGAACCTTCTTTGTATTCGGTGCCGTCTGCACGTTTTATGTTGAATGCCCAATCTTTCAAAATACGTGCTAATTGTTCGTCAGAAGTTTGAGCACAAAGTTTACATTTCGGTGGTATAGTCCCAGATGCCGAGCATATCATCGATTATATAACTCATTTGAAATTTAACCAATAACAATTACAAATTTTACATAATTACCATGTATTGATAAGTGAATATACTCTTGACGACGTGATATAACCGCTTTGGTGTTTCGCTTCCTCCAACAATATGAATTTTGTCATGGTAACAAGTGTGTTGAAGTTTGTTGATAAACGTCAAAAATATATTCAGCAATTTTCATAATGTTTTTTTAATTTTTTCGACATGGAACGCTTTGGTATAAGCTCGGGGACCGAATCTTGTCTATGTAATTGCTCCACTTAAACGTACTCACCAGCCGCGACTGTATAAAACTAACATCACATTATTTGGGTTTTCATAGCAACCTATTCAAAATGTGTTATACCAATTGCCGAACCCTGGATTTCTTCACTATTCTCCGAATTTTGTCTGATATGCTTCTTATGTACGCAATGACCGTAGTAGATACAGTCTCCGATTGGTCTGGATTTGGATTCAGAGGTGTTATCCTGCTTTCTCTTGCCTTGGCCAATGTGTGTTCGGAATACCCATTCAATTTTAAGATTAGTTATATTTCTCTTTTTTTTGTTATCCCATTCTTCCGAGCATATTACTCTGGCTCTGTCATATAGGTACCGGAAACTAGATAATGGCACACTACAAAACTCAGTGTAGAGAAAGCCCACGAATACAGGACAATACCTACACTTTGATTCTAATCACGCACATAATGTCAAATTTTGCATGGCCAGGTGCTAGTTTTTTCCACTTATAATATCTATTCATGAAAAATACTTACATTATCGTTTTAATCGTTATAGATGCGTTCCGGTAGTGATTTTCTTCACGTGTCTTCTATGCAATTCATACTTATTTTTATGACTAGTTTTCGCTGGTTTAATTTGCTTTGTAATGTGATTACACAAATCCTTATATATAATTATATAACATGATGCTAAACGTTATTTTGAGATATAAATTTGACTTCTGATACCTTTAACATGTAACACAATTCAATTTATCTCTAACACAAAATACAAAATCAGAACACCTCATTTAATCATCACATGTTTTGCTTTTCGCGTTGACAGTAATATTTTGTGCGAGTGATAACTTGGATCAAATCACCTGCGATCATTGATAGTTATATGTTCTCTAATTCTAGTGGATGTCACTGGTTTTTGCTGCACTAACATGTCTCTTAACTGTATACCAGAAATAAGTGAGTGCCCAATAAATTCAGTTAAACTAACAAAAGGACTAGCTTAATTTTTTGACAATAAATACATACTCATACGAATTTGTCCGCGAAAATTTGGATTCCACGGTGGTGATTGCGTAATTCAAATTTTCCCGGACGATGATAAACATGCAAAGCACGGTTCGCAAGCAGAAAGGGCCCGCGTGAATAATTAAAATGAAAGGAACGTAAATGTAATTGTGTTCCGGTCTTCAAAAAATACTGAAGATTTAGCTTAGGGTAGTGCATGTTTAACTAGGGATTGTATTGGGCGCTCAGCTCAAATCGTTCTCACATCATTGCTTGTCATTCTTTTGCACTTTTGCGCTGTTGCCATTTTGTTTGTGTTCTGTTGCTGTCGAACCTTGCTTTGTGTGAAGACCCCACTTCCTTTTCCTTTAATCCCTTCACCTTCTGCTAAATCATCTTGATTTAACACAGTACATTGAGCAAAAAGGTAAGTAAGTATGTGCTTTTCGCTTTTACTATGTTTGTGTTGTGTATAAGTGCCTTAGGTGGTGGGTTTTAGAAATAATATTTAAAGTGTACCTATATATACCGAGTGTCCCAGCGGAACGGTAAAGTCCATTATTGGTATCTAATAATGTAGATAGCGAATAATTGTTAAAAAATAATTGTAGATAATCAGAAGCTCTACAATTTAAAAATATTTTCATTTATACAGAGTGTTTGACAACGACGAACCAACACAAACTTATGTTTTTTTAAATGGAATGCTATGCAGTTTTTTACATTTTATGATTGCCCTTCAAGGGCTGATTACACTGATATCTACTTGTATTTGTCGATTTTCAACTGTTTCTGAGATATGGCGATTTTTCGTTAAAAATTTTTCAACATTTGAAAAGTTGCTATGAAATAGCGATTGATGATGAAGTACCTATTATGGGCTCAATTAGAGATATCTTTTCATTACGTGAAATTGATGTTTATAATATTACATACCATTCGCTAAAGTTAAAAATTCTAAACAAAATTAAATGGAACACACTGTACATTTACCTATATGTCATTGAAAAGTACTTAAAATTTACTAATTAAAAATATGTAGTTTCTAGTGCCTGTGGGCGATATTGCAAAAGTTATAGGATATTATATCTGAATAATCCCGATTACGATTTAAAAATATGAGTTGCCTTGACTTAATTACACTTAGCATAATTAAAATTAATCGCAAAGAGTTACTTCTAATATTTTCTTTTTACAAATAAGTAATTTTCATTAAAATTTTAAAACTCATAAAATGAAAAGTTTGGAAGTTCATGAATTAACAATAGTTAAAATATCGCAGTCGCTTTGTGTCACAAAATTGTTTATCGTCATACTTAAGACTATATTTCAAATTACTTTAAAATTAAAAAAGTCATACTTAAATTTATAACTTCACTTAAAAAGCAAAACGTCAATAGAAGTATTTAAATGTACGTTATTGAAAACTTCTATAACTTTCAAAAAAGGAGAGAATATAAAAATACAAAATTATTTTTCTTTTACAATATATTCACCACCAACCCTAATAAACTTTCAGATCTTTCAGTTAGCTTGTGTATGCTTTGTCTGAAAAATACGCCGAAATTGCATCCTTAACTTCTTCATTTCTCGTAAATTTTTTCGCACTCAGTTCACTTTTTATTTTAGGGAACAAGTAAAAATTGGTATTTTTGACATTTATTTGTCATCATTGTCAAGTAGTTTCTAATATTAGACCACTGCAAGGTTTTTCAATTATTTAAATTAATATTTTTTTCAATTGTGCATTAAATTGGTACTAAAATTAACTTTGAAATGATGTGTCACATTTTGGAATACGCAACCGTTTTTTATCCCGCTAGAGGGCGCTAAGATCAAAAATAGCGCAACCAACAATCACTTGGCTGAATTCTCCGTACAATTACCTTTTCAATGATGTATCGTATTTAGTACTTTCCCTATTTAAAATGTAATGGTTAGAGTGATGGAGGGGAGGGGAATGACGTATCACAGTTGAAGATATGATGGAAGGGTGTCCCCCTTGGATCAAAAATCGACATGTTTTTGCGTGTTTTCAAAAAAGTTTTCTCCTTCGAGATATTCAGTCTGTTTCATTTTCGGTGGGGCAGCCTGTATACATATTTAGTTAGTAAATGCTCATCAGTACAGTGTCTGATGCTTCTTTTCCTTATTATCGGAAAGTATATTTAGACAAACCGATGTGATACTTGCAAGCATGAAAGGTAATTTCCTACTCATCTCATTGAAATGCTGGACAACTTTTTAATTAATTTGTATTTCGATTGAATGATATATACATACAGTGTTCAGTATTAGATAATTACTAGGTTTGAGAGAATATAGTACACTACGAGAAAGAAGGAAAAGTACTGATAATATTGCAATTGTGGTATAAGATCGTTCTCAAGTACTGAGCATACCACATTTGGATTTATGTTGTTACCGATACATACGTTTTGTTGCCGTTACATACGACGCATTTGCAGGTGTTTGAAGTTTCTTATCTGGTTTATTTAGTTCTGTCATTTGACATTAATTTGACTTTAATTTTTGACTGACATATCGCATTTTTTTTGTAAAAAAAAATCAAGATTGGATTGACATAAAAAAATTAGACAGATGGCAATTTTGTCAAATTGAAAAAGAAAGACAGTTAATTTCCTGATCGTGGTAATTATATTTTTTTAAAGATCTGTTCGATTAAAAATATAAGAAACTATATTGATTTTTTTCGATCGTCATTCACAATCGACGCGGTAGCAATTTGGCGCCCAACGTGGGGCAAAGTTTTCTGGTAAACGGAAACTTTCGTTGCAGTAGCGTCGACGAATCCAGGAGAGACAATGGCTCCAAAAAGTCCTAAGTCTCTGCGAAAGAGAGAATCCCGCCGGAACAAAACATATGTATCGCTAACATTGTATACACACTACTATTTCTTGTGTTATTACTTCAACTATATAATTTTCTGATCATATATTAAAGTATCAGTCGCCATTGTTATAGATATTTCATACCAAAAGTTATACTTTAAAAATATTCTAATCAGCTTTCTTATATTAGTAGTGTACTTGTATTAAAAAATAATTACAAATTATTGATACATAATAACATGTAGTTCAATGTTTTCTAAAATTAAATAAAATAAAGTTCTAAAGAAAAGGTAAGTATTAACTTCTTAGAATTAGACGGCATAGGAGAGGTACCGGAATCGTGACTAGCTCCTCCATCACGTGTCACTTTCTCTTTCTATGCTACTTAAATTACAATATATAAATATGTGCGAGAGGTACTTAGTGACTTAGGGTAGCTCACTCAACTTTATTCTTAACAAAAACACTTGTATGTTACTTTATTATTTGTTTATTTTTCCGACTCTCTTTTTTTCCTCTAAACTACATCTATTGATTCAGACAAAGTCGCTGATTCAGGTCCGGCATCCTGTGCATCGAACGACGAATAAACATATTTATTACTAACTATTTTAAATAAAAATAAAAATAAAACTCTTGAAAACTTTCCACAATTTTTATTTAGTCTTTGCGACATATGTTTCGGTATTTTTCATACCATTCTCGAGCTAAACTAACAGGTCAGTTTGTGTGTAGGGTGTTATATATGCCGTTGTATTTATTGCCTCTTTGTACATAAGTGTCTATTATGGGTGTGTGTGTGTGTTTGTAAAATCTCTGTGTGTGTTCGTTACTTTCTCTTTTCTTTGAATTGATTTTTTAATTTCTAATATTTCTAAAAAATTTAATTTCGGTCCTTTGTTTACATTACGCATAAGTTTACAACTATCAATATCGGGAAAATGGAGATTATCTATACAATGTTCGGCAAGGCCTGTATTTCTAATATTATGCAATATTGATCTTTTATGTTCTTTTAATCTAGTTTCGATCTTTCTGCCACTTTGTCCGATATAGATAGCTTTACAGTCTGTGCAACTAATTTTGTATACACCTGATTTGTCGGTAAGCTTAATTCTTTCCTTGTTATTGACTAACATAGCTCCTAAATTGTTTTTGTGTTTTTGTGCCATTTCGTGTTGTCTTTTACTATTATTTTAGGATAAAAGTGTATTTTGAGTTTTTCTCTTTGTTTGTGTTCGATAATGTTGTCTACTATTTTCTCTTTAAATCCATTATTTCTAGCTATGGTTTTAATTATGCGTAATTCTGTGTTGAAATCTTCTTCACTTAGTGGTATGTTAATTAGTCTGTAAGCGAAACTATGGAGAGCTGCTGTTTTTGTGCGCCAAGATTGTTTGGAATTAGCTGGTATAATCGTATCGGTGTATGTAGGTTTCCTGTATATACTGAATTTTAACTTTTTATTGTCTTTTTTGATAGTTAAATCTAGAAAGTTTAATATTGTTTCTTTTTCTATTTCTATAATGAATTGGCTCTTTTCATGAATAGTGTTTAGATAAGTTAGGAAGTCGCGTGCCTGTCTTTCAGTACCTGACCATATACAGAAAATGTCATCTACATACCTGACACAATGTTTTATTTGTTTGATGTATTTATTATTACTTTTAAACAGCTTTTCTTCATAGTCTGCCATTAATATTTCAGCTAGATGAGGGCTTAGTCGACTCCCCATCGGTAAACCATTTATTTGTGTATAGACCCCACCCATAATAGACACTTATGTACAAAGAGGCAATAAATACAACGCCATATACCTATAACACCCTACACACAAACTGACCTGTTAGTTTAGCTCGAGAATGGTATAAAAAATACCGAAACATATGTCGCAAGGACTAAATAAAAATTGTGGAAAGTTTTTAAGGGTTTTATTTTTATTTTTATTTTTATTTAAAATAGTTATTAATAAACTGTTCCACCAAGAACCGTCTGCTAATTTCGTGGCAAATATAAAAAGCATTTTAAGAACGGTTGTTATTATATTCCAGAACTCGCCAGTTTTCAATTGTTATTGAAATTAGAATTAAGTTTCTTTCTAAACCACGTATTCCGTGAAAACGTACATATCAATTTACAAAACACTTAAATATTATTTTATTATTTCTGCATGTTTTCATTCTATTTATAACAGCTACGGCTTTATTTCTCTGTTTATCTATAAATAGAATTGCGAAAATATTAATTATAAACCTTCACTACTTGATATATGATCTCAACAATTTAGTAAAGCAATTTTTTTAAAAATATGGATTGATTACGTGTTTCTATATCACTGAAGATTGTAATATTGTTGATTTATGAATAAATGAAAGACAAGTCAAACTATAGGGGCATTTCTTCTTCAGGCACAACCGATCGATCCAGAACTGACTGCCAAATTATTAGGACATGGTGTGGCGGTATCACCAGTAGTAACAGTAGAACCCAGGAGAAGAAAATTCCACAAGGCAATTACGTTAAGTATGCCAGCGCCGCGTGCTCATTCTCAGGGGATGATAAATCAGTATTCGGGCAACGCACCGACTTTGCGACTCTTGTGTTCCATAACTGGTAAGTTTCAAATTTACACTTAATACCCACCTGTTCTTTTAGTTCTTTATTTATTTTATAATTGTGTGTGTCAGTTACCAGTTACCGTTTGACAAAATGAGACCCTGTTTCTGCATATTATACATTTCAAAATTACAGCATATGTATTATATTAATTTCTATAACAACAAGAATCAAAATAATCTTAAAATTTAATTTAATCGCATCTTTTTTTAAAAAAATCTTCTACATGGCTCTTTTTTACCACTCTTTTTCTTTCTCGTAACATGTTATTCTTACTGTTATCACATGGAATCAATATATTTTATATATTCTTTTCCACCGATCAATCTAAAAAAAAAAAATAATTAAACATTGATGTTGTGTCTGTGTCCTTTTTGTAATTTTTTTCAGACATTTTTCATTTTGTAAATCGTTTTCTCCATATTTGTTTTTTCTTTTGGTATTATTATTTTAGGGGGTTGGCAAGCTTACATTTTGCGGTAGAACATGTAGATAGTGCGTAGGTAGAAAATTGTTTAAAGAATTATTATTATAGTTACTTACTTAGATAGTCTTTGTATTTAACATTGAGTAAGTTTAATTAGTGTGGTGCTATTTTCGAGCATGTACAAAGATGAATCTTTAGGGCAGAAAGTAACCTTTTGATTCCCTTAGCGTTTATTAGAGTTATTACTACTTATGTACCCCCTGTATTTGATCGGATTGCATAGAATTTGAAAAATTACTATAGTTCTATCTAATGGTTTTGATATAAAAGTTAGTTTGCGCGATTTTATAGATGTAGAATTTCTTATCATAGTAATTAATTAAAACCAAACAGCCTGTGTTATTCTCAAAATACGTATATCATAAAAAAAATGCCGTCTCACGTCGATTTCTATTTGTAAAGGGGAAAGATGATACCTGAAAAATACCGCCGAAAATGTTTTTCCCGATTCAACAGAACAACCCCTTCAAAATGTTTAAATGAGAATACCATGTCTCTTTTGGTGACGATTTAGCAACAAATTTCATATATCTAGGTGCTATAGCTTCCAAGATAGGAGAATCCAAAGATCACGATTTTGGACACTCACTGACTGACTCATAGATCATCATAAATCTAGGATACTTACCATTAAGCCAGAGCTTTGGAAATTTTCAACATTAATAAAAATTCAATTTTTTTATTACTTTCTACGCGGAAGTGATGCGGCACGCAATCTACGGAAAAGTAGCAGGGCGAGGGCAAAGCGCAGCAATGAGCCCAGCGACTTGCGTGGTCTAGTAGGAGCCCATATGAACATACTGTATAGTACCGTATGCATGTGGCGCCGGTACCACCAAGCGAGCCGCTATGGAGTGTGGATATATTCTACTTTTAATTGAAATCTCACGAAAAATAAACATTTAAACAGTATGCCACGTTACTTTCATTGACCTGATAAGCACAGAAAATTCTGTGTAAATTGATAAACTGTTAAGTTAAACATGGCAAGCTTTCATTAAAGATATGATCATTATTGAAACATCTGGAAACTTCCCTAGTTTGATCTACAGGTTTAACAATTTATACGAAATTTTCTATGATTATCAGGGCAATTCAAGTAACATGTAGGCAAGTAATTTGGCATAGTTTCTATATTTCAGCTTTTTAAAGAAAATATAACACCTGCCTGTTTTGTTCTACATGTATGTTTCTGGTGAGATCTATTATACTACTCACAGATATCTAGTCAATCTAGTAAAGAGAGGATTAGTCAAATATTTATGGTTCAAAGTAAATGGTACTCCTTCTCTTAGAAACTATGACCACTCCTAACTTCTCTTAACCACAAGACTGTGACTACTACTACTTACTTCTCTTGCGTTTTAAAATCTCTTCGTTTTGGTCTACTATAGCCTTCTGTTCCTTCATAAGCTGCCTTATGATAATAATTATTACTTATCTTCCTGGTTTTTCAATTCCTTGTCTGTCCTGCTTCTGCCTTTTATCTTCTATTTCCCAGAACCAGTGTCATAATTCAATCTTTCATTTACCCAAATGTCCTCTAACTGATTTCCTCCAGTACAGACATTGATTTTTTCTTCTTCCTCCTCCCCGTAGTTTAGACTATGTCCTCTCATTACTGCCTTTTGGCCCTCTTTTTATGTTGACGATCAGCTCTTCAATCGGCTCTTCGGCTTTGCATTTTATGAACGTGGTCCATTCACTGCTATCTCCGAGATTTGGTTCATCTAACTATGTACTTAGTTTGCAGTTCTTCCCTGATAGTGTTGCTACTGATTTGATAATGTAATCCTATGCTTATCTTTTGTTGTTCAAAGGGCTTTGATTTCCGTGTTTCTCATTAAGCTCTTAGTGTTTGATGTTCCTGCGCGGCTTTCAGCAGCGTTTGGAGGACCAGCCTTACAGAAGTTTTATAAATCCGTTTAGTCTATATTTCCTCTACGCCAAATCTCGTAGACAGCCAGAGATTTTGGAGCCTTTAATGGAGTTTGCTCTTACTTCTTCTATTAACATTCTCATCATTCCAAAACTTGATTTATCATTGCTCCAATGAATTCATTATTGATGATTAAATACATTAAAATGTAATAGCGATACTGAAAAGCTAAATAATCTATCTTTTTTCCTTTCAAAATGCCCACCAATAGTTTAGATACAGTAGTGCTAATGTTGTTCAAAATTTTAACAAACTGATTGCAACATTTCTGGTGATATTTGTCGACACTAGAGTTTGTGCACTAAATTAGCAGATTTTTATAAACGTTGCAATTTAGATGTCACTGAAAAAGCAGTTCATTTAAGTCAAATCTAGTGACCTGACCGCTAGTCTTCTACCGATCCGTCTACCAGAATACTTTAAGTATTCCCTTACTGAAAATTTTTAAGAAATCGCTATTGTTATGAAGATCAGAAAACCTTTAAAAAAATTATTGTTCGCACTATATTGTAGTGAAATAATTTTCAAAGGTCGTTTTCTTCAGAATAGTTCACGGAATTTTTTTGATATATTTTTTTCAAGACTTATTCAGGATGTTTCGCTTTAAATTGGACACAATATTTTCAGCTACTGGGGATTCTATGAATATCGATATACACACTATTAATACATTTTATATAAATTTAAAACTTTAAATGTTCTGATAAGTATAAGATTTTGGAAAAATATCTCGTCAAGGTAATTCGCCAAATTTTCGAATTTAAAGTTAAATTTTATTTGTTCAATAAAATCATAGACGCCGACTGCAATTATCAAAGAAATATTAAGCAGCTCAACAACTTCACTACAAGGCAGACAATGTGTTTAATGACAAAAAGATGCAAAAGCAAATTGAGTAATCAAAAGTGGAATTGTAAACATTTAGGCATAGAACAACCGCTGTCATCCATGCAGTTTCATCAGAGCATCCTGATTTCTGACATCTAATAGCACCAAACAAATATATATTAGCATGGTATTAAGCAAGTTTACTCCTCTATAGTTCTCTGGAGCATGGTGGTTGCCTTTCTTAAACATGGGAATTATTATGATTTTTTTGCAGTCCCGTGATACTGATATATTAAATGGGTTATTTATTTAATCAAGTCTTCTCCACCGTATTTTATTAATTATTTGTTCGCTATGGATTCGTTGGTCGGGTCGTGGCCACTTTCTGGTTTCTAAGTACTCTGTTGCTTCCTCAATATCTTTCCATAGCGCATCTACATACAGTTATCCTGGTTCTTATTCTTGTAGCTGTCTCGATTAGAGTTCAGTGAAGTAGTCAATGCTTTCATTGTCGCTTATTCGTGTCGACTCCATGAACTCTTCATTTTCTCTAATTTCGTATCATTCTCCATATTTGTTTCTGTTGTCCATTTAGATTTCTTCGTTTTTAATTTGTGTACATTTCCCAATAATCTGTCTCTACCAGATTGATTCTTGTATTTATTACCTTTTTTTTTATATTCACCATATTCATTCGGCGTCTTGTTCGCCATAAATTTCAAATATGCCTGTCAGTTTTGGTCTGCTATCTCTTCTATTTTATCACATAACTACGGTTTATATGCCTTCTGTGGACATGTGAAATTTTTTCTTCTCCCATCGACTGCTTCATCTGCAGCGTTGAGCAAAATTTAATTTTTTGGTAGCTTATTTGGACATTGTTCTCTTGTGTAATACTGTTAGCATATATCTTCAATTTGAATCTTATTTAATAAACTATGGTTCTGTAGGGATTCTACTTGTTTTATCGTGGAACATAAGTTTTCTACCCTTGATCTTCCTTACTCTCAAACGTATTTTCCCAGCACTAAATTAGGATCACATCCAGTGATGGTAACTTCTACTGATTTTTCGGTAGATCTACCGAATATTGCCGACCTTTCTACCGATCTAGTAAGAGTAACAGTTACCATCACTGATCCTATCTTTAATACACTCAGTGATGGTTACCCTGACTCTTACTAGATCGGTAGAAAGGTCGGCAATATTCGGTAGATCTACCGAAAAATCGGTAGGGTTACCATCATTGATCACATCCTGTTAGGTGAATGAAGTGTTTTCTTATCAATAATCTATGATGGGTGTATATTTCTATTGGTTATGATGTAGTCGTATCCAAAAATACCAATGAATGTTACATTTATTTCATCAAACTGAGGATATGAATGTTTTAAAAACACAAAAATATATGGTCTTTTTACATCAACTTTAA
Source organism: Amphimallon solstitiale (assembly GCA_963170755.1). NCBI lineage: Eukaryota > Metazoa > Arthropoda > Insecta > Coleoptera > Scarabaeidae > Amphimallon > Amphimallon solstitiale. The sequence goes on along the minus strand of OY720675.1, from coordinate 233,216,322 downwards.
TCCGTCATTTCTCAATTTGGTGAAATCAATTTACCGATAATTTCTGCTGCTTTATTTTAAATTCAAATTAAAGTTGTGTAAATAAACAACAATCCAAAAAAACTATGAAGACCAAAGGAAAATCTCAACCGACAAAATTAATATGTACTACAAAGATAAAATAAATTTAAACTTGAAATGTTTAATTTGCCAGTGTCATTTATTTCCACTTAATTAATCTAATCCAACACATATCCGGGATATGTTTATTAGATATCTCCTGCGAACTTTTCCTCAGTATTTAACAATAAATATAGTCTTGGAATGTGAAAGATTTATTGTGATGTATTTTAGTCGATTCTTATCTGGGTTTATGTTTATTTGTTTGTGAAAAATTATATTTAGAATTGCTAGTGTGGAATAACTAATATAAATAAATGCTTTATTTAAAAAGCCATATTTACTAATCTTACAGATATTTTTCTAAATCCCCGCGTTTGTAAATTAACCAAAGCAAAATAAAACATTTAATTCACGTAATGTCAAGAAAATGAGTTTCTAATATAATAATTTCGTTTTTGCTGGCATATTTTTACGTAAAATGCGTAGAAAGCGAATTGTCATACAAACAGTTATTGATATTACGCAGATAAACATTTGAAGAAAGTTATTGTAAGAGTATTCATTTTGACGTCAGAATATTGTACTTTAGTAATCATTTTAAAAATGAATACATATTTATATGCATACATTATATATTGCAAACCTATGTGACAAAAGTTTAGAAAGTTTAAAAGTTTGTGCGTTTTCTGAAGAGTACAATTACCTCTTCCTGCGAGATCTATGATAAAAGAGACAGAGCACCAGATACACTATGCAATTATTCTCTTATATAAAAAGCTGAAGTTCGGTTTTTAACCTGTTTTTTTTTCTAGAAACGAATAAGCCTTGACAACTTCGGAAATACGGTTTTCTGAAGTTTCATTGCGGTCTCCTGTTAAATTTTCCAATAAAAAAAAAGAAAATGGGTGTGCTTAAAACCACACGGCAGAAGTGAAAACTTCATCAAGGCGAGGTTAATAATACGAAATCCAACTTTTTTTTTTCGTTCTATATTATATTAGGGTCATCCTGGATCGACGAATTCAGTTGCTGAGATTTAGTGTGCTTCTTTTGACGATATTTCTTCGCGCGCATTGTTTGTTTTAATTTGTCATCGATTTGTTTTTCTTCATCCATCCTGTGTAACAGAAAAGAATTAAATGCTTATAAATTCGTATATAATGAGCAATTAAAGCAATGCTCTATTCTCAACGTTTCTGTTTTGCATTGGTATACAAATTATAGTAAATGCGTGTGGACGTTACTGATCAGTTTCCGAGTCATCCATATCATTTTAATAAACATGCTAAAACTTACCTGAGCACGAAATATTATATTATATTATTATAGAGATAATGTCTCATACCCACACAACAAATTTTTTGGTTAACCGTCCGCGAAGTTACCAATTAGCGAACGCAACACAGTCCGCGAAATACAATTTCGTAACAAGCGTTACATAGCCGAGCATGACGGCTCAGTTTTGTTCAGTGCCCATAAATTTGTTGCTAATGAATTACCAGTAAAATTAAATCTAGGTCTTATTTGTTATATAATAACATCGCATATTTCAATTGCTTCTCTTTCCTTTCCAAAGATGCAAGTCTCCGGGAGTTTTTTGAGAAAGTATTTCATTGGTTGAAAATTTTAAATCAATATTTTGAATGACCTGATCCATATGACCAAGTTTTTGTCTTAATTTCATTTTCAATTGTAAATCTTGTTTAACTTTAACTGAGTAAGTATTTCTTTTCTGTTTTTGTTATAAAATTATTTCCACATCGGGCATTATTGTAAGGGAAATTGTTAATTCAAACCAGAACAACAAAACAGCCTATTTCTTCTCAATAAATTAATTTGAACGTTTACTAGATAAGATGAGATTGCTTGTTTCTTGGTATATCCTACTAAAAAATACTGTGCTTCCCCAGTAAATAAGGATCTATGCAGAATGCCATCATAATCCTTACGTTGTAGAAACCATTGGCAGGAATTAAGTCGCGCTTTTTGATCGGTGTGTAAAATCTCCAGCAACTAACGTATCTAATATGAAAAACTTGTTAGGTGATTAAGATATTCATTCCTCAACAATCTGTCTTTGAAGCTACAGGCTACAAAATATCTTCTGTTAGCAGAATAACATATCCCGTACTATAAATTAACAATTATGCGCTATCTTGTGAAATAATATTAAGTAAACATATATATAAATATAAATATTAGACAAATTAAAAATTTGTTCCGTGAAAAAGTAATGTAGTTATTGGAATATATGTACTGTCTATCCAATTCTTCTTTACCATCCTTCCGTTAAATAACATAAAATACAAGAGAGAAGGGTAAAAGCATGTACAAATAAAAACGTTTGTCTATTTAGCGTATAAGTAAGTATAGAAATTAGATAAACATACGCTATAGCAGTTAAAAAGAGATATTTAAACATTTGTAACTTGTTTTATTTAAGTAGCGTCCGTCATACTGCGAAAATAATATGATAATCAACCAACGTTTTAAATTTTTCTAAAATTGCCATTTGGGATATGCATATAACTTAATCCGTATTGATAGTGATTAACACATTTAATACAAGGCTAAGCAATGGAATCTTATTGATAACAATAAGAAAATATTTCTGTAATTAGTAACTGTACTGTTTGAAATTAATAATGTTGTTAAGTGTTAACAAATCTACAAAATAATGTTTGGAATATTTTTGAACATGATTAGCACTGTAAACAAATTTTGTGTAAAATTACACATACTATAATAGGAAACTATTTCACATGGATTATCACGTAAAATTACATCACTATGTAAAATTGTATACTAGTGTGTAATTCAATAAAGTTAATTTGTGATATTCCATTTGAAGTTTGTATTTTTACATAATGATTTATATATATTTTACGTAGGGATTTGTAATATTACATAGGTTTTAATATTTTTTTACAAAAAAAGAGTAAAATTCAGTATAAACGTAATTTTACTATCGAATGCACATATTTGCATATGCTGTACATGAAAATTACACATTTGAGCACTTACACGTTTCCTTGTGTAACTTTTACGTAAATATTTGTGTAATTTACCTAAAAAATTTTACAGTATATATGTAGGTAATTGAAAGACAAAATTAAATAAAAGAATAACAAAGACATGGTTAACAAAGATATACATTCTTATAAGTATTTTATAACATAGCCAATTACCAATCAACATTTTATTGAGGTTATGTGAATATTTTAATTTTGACAATTTACTATTTCGCGTAATTCAGTATGTCATTTGACTAGAGAGTACGGGTTTGGTTCGTTCGCATAAAATTTAAATTGAGAGTGTCAAAGAAGAACTGGACAGACAATATATTATTGAAATAAGGTACATTCGTTTTTTTATGGGACTATATTCTAAGGTGTGTCTAGGTAAATGAGTTAATAAAATTCGCAACATGTTAAGGTTTAAATATACGTATATACACACACACAGTCTTTTAAGAAATATTGCAAAAGTAAATTACTATCATTATAATATAAAATCATTATATCTAATTGGATATAAAGCGGATGAAAAAAACGTATTCTCAAAAAACAACTACTTTTGAAGTACAAATAAATACTTGTTAAGTAATAAATATCTTTGATATCACCTCGAAAAAACATTCACTTTCTTGCTTAATAATAGTAATAATAACAATGGTGCCGAAAATTGCCACACACAATAAAAATCTACGTAAATCACAACATTATATAATAAAAGTATAAAAAGAAAAAAGAGTCGGACAATTGACATATAATATCGAAAATGGAGGAAATGGAGAAAACCATGCCATTTTCTTCTTTCACATCATTTCAAAAGTAAGTTTTGATAGTGAAAGTGTGTGTATTTTTATTAAATAATTCACGTAATAATATTCAACTCTAATTTGTATATGCATGTGTGGATGAATGGACATCCACACTAAACCAGCATTTTAAACACCAACACACGTACACGTGTTCCAGCCTACATAGATCTCATCAGCGTGCTACGTGTTGACACAATGCTTTTTAAACTTACATCGCCAGTGTATCAGTGGTATTGTATAGTATATCAATGCGACAATTGTTTATAAAAGTTCTCGGCAACATTTTCCAGCCCAGCGTAACGTACACATGCGGTATTTACTCGCCCTAGTAGAGCTGCTGTGTAAAGAACTGCGGAATATGTACTTACAGAACTTTAACTACAAAATGAAACATATTGACAATTGTACTTTATTTGTCGGTATAATATGTAATATATTTTCATTCATATGATAGAAGTTTGTACTTGAGAAATAGTATAATTTGTAAGCAAAATATTAACAGAAAGTAAAGAAGTAAAGATTTGAAAACGCTTATAGTGAAATATCGTTAAATTAATAAGAATCTCAGAAATCATACATTTACTCTCATTCTTTAACCTTATCAGTTGGCACCTATGATTTAAAAAAACAAAAACAAATTCATCTTACCACAATTTATGTTTCTAATGAAAAAGCTATACCTATTATTTATTTATGACCGGGATTTGAAGCGACAAAACGTTCGAAGTAAACCAAAATATTTACATGATAAGCCGTCAGATGTAAAAGTTTGCCAGCCGCCTGCTTGTTTTGTTCATGTGACCGCATATGGCGATCGGAAAGGGCACTTCGCGCGTCATCATTTATATCTTTATCTAATCACACCCAAAAATCTGCAAAACACAAACGCCCATATCCGACGCCAGGTTGCGTTCATGGCGTCGTTCTAGTAAACTAATGCGCTACTTGGTCATTTTCACACGCGATCCAGGGGTGTTTCGGAAAAGATCTCTCAAAGGTAACTAACTCATATTGTGGGCTGCCCCTTTTTTTTATTAGAATGTATTATCTTTCTATATTTATATATACATATATACATATTAATTTCGAATTTATTTGATTTTCGGATCTGAAGATACACAGATAATAGCAATATGCCTACATGCCATCAAAGAATTTGCATAGAATTTATTTAAGCAATCATATTATATTCTTTTACGACTGAAAAAGTTGATTTTGAACGAAAGTTTAAAAGTTTCCTTTTTTACGCTTTCTTTTTCCGTAGTTCTATAGGTTTACTTTATACTTCTCAATTTCTACTTAAAAAGCCAATATAGACTGGGTTGAGATTAATATTTCCACCTTCGTAAGTAGAAGCACTTAGATAATTTAGCATATAGCACCAATATATCACCTAATTTTCATTTTAACTCGGTATAATTTTGTTTTTTAAAAATAAATTAATAACCAGTTTAAAATTTTTCAATATTAATGATGACAATTTTAAGCGATTATTTAACGAAAATCTCATGTATTATTTTTACAATATTTGCTGCACAAGTTTAAGCAATTGAAAGAAATATAACAAGGAACGAACTCACGATTGGTATCAACTGATTGGGACAGTCAACGTATGGAATATATCAGTCATTAATTTTATTCAAAGATACCTCTATTAAAGACTACTTTATGATACTAAAGAAAATGATGGTGGTGACTTGGTAAGATCGCCAAACATGGAATTTGAACTTACAGGATTTATCCAGTGTCTAGATTCGAATCGCCCAAACGACAGATTAAATAAAAATCTGTTTGTTTGGGTATTGCCACTCTATCTGGTTTTTCTTAGATATTGAGAATAATAAATAGTTATTCCCCTTTAATGACATCAAAAGATAATTACATCACTGCAGACTGGGGATATTAAAGCTGTCGACAAAGCAAGATATCGAATTTATCAGTTTTTTTTACTATTGTTCAAGATAGAAATGTGAAATTTTCTGTACAACTCCAATATAGATATGAGTACACGGAAAGGTTGTCAGATTATGTAATTTTTTGTCACAGCCATCTATTATTTTTTTTCCAAATTAGAGTAAAATGTACATGTGTTTCTCGGTCAAAATCTGAAATAATTAAATGAAATTGATCAAAACGAATGTAATTCCCGTGTAGACCAATGTTTTCTTATGAGATATAGCTTTTTGAATTGCTGAAAACACTTTAATTTGAGTAATTAAATTAAGAAATTCCGGAATGGTGCGGTACTGAATTATTTGTATTTTAGCAGCACCTACTTCTTGGCCCGGCCTATGGGATTGTCCGAACTTTTTGCAGTAGCCTGGAGTATTTTATTTCACTTATCCTCTTCTCACTCCAATTTTGCCAAATTGACTTTAATATCCCCTTAACATGGTACAAATATCAAATTAATTATGAGTAATAAAAGGAGTTACACTAGACTAGTCCAGTACAAATTTACTTGAACTTAAAATATATGCCTTGGCTACACCATAGGAGCGAAAGAATCGTGTATTTTCTATTCAAATGGGGCCTAATACAAGACGAATTGTCGGTAATAAAATGATAACTCTCGATCTGCCCAGTACAAACCTGTTCAAGCTTAAGACTCATGCCCGCGTTGCACTATTAAAGAAAAATAATTATAAATTTCCTGTTTGAATCGTGAGCAATACTCCTGAAGAAGCTAGAATGATGAGGAATCAGATTGATTACCATCATACAAATACATAGTGGAGCTGTTCTTCTTGGCTACTTCATTTCTTAGACTATGAGCAGCAAAGATTGTTTGAATATATGCATATTCAACGAAAAAGAATGGGTTAATTGAAATTTTATTATTAATAATACATTTTTTTCAGAATTTCAAAACTATATGTTTGTTAATAAATTTCAATATAATTATTATAAATCTAAGACGTTCATTTTTAAAATACCTTCATTACACATAGCTCTGGAACTTTGCTCAAATTAAGACATTAATATGAATAAAAGTGGAAGTTGAACTTATACTTTTACAAAAATACTAATTCGATAATCATAAAGCAGAATTCCAGTAGCACTGGATATTGGGACCAGCAAAAATTAACAAAACTACTCTCGAAAGGTCTGTTAGCTTTCACATGAATGATTATGCTTCATAAAAACGACTACAGAATTAAAAATTCATTATAAAAAATTTAATTTGTATATGTTCTAATAATATTCTAGACTAACATTTACGTTTATCCGTAATTGAATTCTTTTATTATTCTAAAATATTTGTTGGTTATTCCATCAATAACTTAAATAATAGTTAAATGTAAAGGTAATGATTTTGTAAGTGTTCTCATGCAATGAAGCATTAATTTAAAATTAACATGGAAACTAATAGACTGTCGCAAGAATTTAATTTTTAATTTAATTGCTTTACCCCTTAAAAAGTGAAATGTTTTTTGTTGAAATGATTTTGTCGAATTTGGGCAACCTTTCAGATATTATATTATATATTGTCGTGTTTGTCATATGATTTTCACAGATTTTCGACACCGTAAAAATGCAAAGAACAATCTAATAAATAATTGAATCAAAATCTAAATTATGATTGCTTAAATTTTTAAATGACTCAATTTAAAGATATTTGCAAAAATTATTTCTTGAAGTGATTCTGTCGCACTGTGTACATTCTCTTCCAGAATTGATTATTTTCTGTGTTTAAAATGAACTATATTTTTTTTTAATTTACTTTTACGCCTTTAGTCGTTTGAGTTTAGTTCTGGAAATGAAAGAAAAAATGAATTCACAAAAACACAAATTGCAATATCACCTTTTTAGGTTTGCTGCATATTCGATTATATTCGATTAATATTATCCTTTATGTTAAACTTGAATTTGTTTTGTTTAATTTACCGAAAACTATATTATTATTATTATTATTATTATTTATTTATTTATTTACTTTTTTGAACTTGCACCCTAATTTAAAAAGAAAACGTCAACAAAGAATGAACGTGATTTGAAAAAGAAAATCGCTTGAAGTGTATATCCATATATAATCTGATCAGCCGTCAATTTCAGCGCATTTGTTGTGGTGATTGTTGTTGTTTTGTATAGTTTTTGTTGATTATCTATATATAATATACATATACTTGTATAATTTTTACTTATACTTTTATTGTTTGAGACGAAGTTTTTGGCGGAAATCGACCTGTTGAAGATGAAATTTTATTATTTTTTTTGAATACCGGAAGTTAGTTGCCCCGCGACTGGTCTTTTCTGAAACCATTCGACATGACCGCTTATAAATGCTTACTGCTTTAATACACTGCATTCGCTTCACACGCTGTATATTGGTTGTATTTATGGTACTTATTATATTTTGATAATGACGGAACGCTGTTTTGTTTTTTGAACTTGACTCTTGATGCTTCTTATTACCTGTCATGCAAAGAATTTACGCTTGCGTTGTCTCGTCTATTTTACATTGGACGTGTCGTGTTGCAATTTCTGAACTATGAACGCTATATAACTGAATCTCCGCATAACTTTTCATCATCGCAAAACACATGTAGTGTATTTACTTTAATTACATATTTCAATCGACAGTTGTCTTTTAAAATAATTTTTGAATTGGGATGTGAGCGCATAATAAAGGGTGGCGCATTAATCATAGTTATGGTTCAATTAATGAATAACTATTTCTTTCTAATTTTATTTAATTTTTGCACTTAGTAACATTTAGTTTATAGTTTTGAATTATGATGTTTTGAATATAACATCTTGCAAATAACACCCATTGTTAACTTGGACTGACGTGGTGTATCCAGAGCATTTTACATAAATCTTATTAGACTATCAGATCCCAACGCCTTAGCTTCTTCTTGAATATTCCTCAAACTGTTGTATGATTCTTGGTTTATTTACACCTTACCTTTTAGGTAGTCCCAAAGAAACAAATCCGTTGCCGTCATATCGGGCGAACTCGATGACTAAATTTGTTATTCAGTCGCCAAAAATTTCCCTCAAGAGAGCCATAGATTGACGGACTGAATGAAATACATCGACCCCTCAAAGAAGGGAGGACAGATGATCCGCTTGCGCATACGGCAAAAACTGATCCATTTACCCTGCTCCACCAGTATCAATAGAACCTGTCCATCCTAACACACCTACCATAAAAATTAGCACGCCTCGTAGCCCGAGGCCTCAACCGCTCCCACCTTCATTCAATCATACTTCTATTCTCCATCTCTCTCTCTCTCTCTTATTTTCTCCTAAGACATCATCTTCAACCACAATATCCGCGAGCTCATTTATAGCTTTTACCAACACTACCCTATTTATATACCCAACCGCAACTCTAAAAGTATTTCCAACCATATACTTTTTAAATTCTTACCAAACATGGTGTGAAGTGACGCACAGACGGAATTCTGGCGCCATCTTGTTGAAACAAAACTTTGCATTGTTCTTCACCTTCGGCCTTAAAAATTGTTCAATAATTGTCTGTTATATATTGATTGCCATCCACATTAATTAACCATGTCTTCTTCGGCGTTTTCTGAAAAGTGTGGTCCAGTGATCTTTTTTGAGGTTAGATCACATCACAATGTGTACCTAACTGGATGCATTTCACGTTCAACAATTACCCATGGATTTTGGTGCCCCATATCCTGCAGATTTGTTTATTTATGTGACTATTAAAAAAATTAAGTGAAAATGCCCCGCATCCCTCATTATGAGGTTTTGAATAAACTCGTTTTGCTCTCGGAACACTTCTTGAAAATGCCGAGCATATTCAGTGCGACTTTGTGGACTGTTTTGTTTTAACTCGTGTGCCAAGTTGCATCTTAAAGGAAAAAAAGTGTAATTGCCGTAAAATCTTTTGCAAATACCACTTAGATATCACCAACTAATTTCGGAGATCGTCACTTGGTGGAAATTTGGGGGCTCTCTTCAATACTTTCTCACGCCCAAATTATCAAATTTTTTCCTCATTTCCAACTGCACTCTGTCTTCCAAAATACGAAAGATCACAGGCAGCCTTTTGTTGCTGAAAACACTGAACCACTCTATATAAGTTGTTGGAGCACTAGTCGCATTACAAAAAATGAGGTGTGGCCACCACACGACTTTCTTATACGTATGAGCGTATCAAATTATAGAATTTTAAGAATTTTTTTATACAAAAATTATTCAAAATCCTATTCTAAGTACTTCTATCCTCTTAATAAATCTCTATAGAATGCATACTTTGCAAGATATTATCAAAAAAGTGCTACTCGCTAAGAGTAAAAGTGCTACTTCTGGTCCGAATTTTGAAATTTCATGTATACAAAAAATATTGCAAACCCAGTTCTAAATATTTTTGTACTCTTGATAAATATGTATAGAATGCATAACTTACGACATATTTGCAAAAAATCGTTATTCGATAAGAGTAAAAGTGGTACTTCCGGTCTGAATTTTGAAATTTCTTTTATACAAAAGATATTGAAAATTATGTTTTAAATACTTTTATACCCGCAACGTACTTGTCTAAAAAGTATGACTTGCGAAATATTCGCCAAAAACTGATTTTCGATAAGAGTAAAAGACCTACTTCCGGTAGGAATTTCGGAAAACTTTTTAAATAAATTTATTTTCAATTTCAATTTTAAGTATATATGAATTCTTTATAAATTTGTTTAAACTTAGTAGTTGACGAAATATTGTCAAAATTCGATTTTTTCGCTGAAGTAAACTGCTACTTCCGGTCTACCGATTTTACTGAAAAACTAATCAGATCTCAAGAGGGAGATTATACACGTAAATACAAAATTTGAAATTGATATCTACAGCGGTTTGACCGCTATCGTGGTCACACACACACACACAGACACACAGACATTTTTTAAAAACCACTTTTTTGGTATCAGGGGACTTCAAAACGTGGACATCTGCAAAAATCTCGAGGTCGAAAATTGTCATCATCACAATACTTCCTTATACTACGTATAAGAAAGTAAAATTAAAGAAAGTACAATATCCTCGTTGTATTAGAATAACCTAATGTTGCCTTTCAAAATAAAATTGAACAACTTTTTTTCTTTACTCTGGGCATCAATTCTGGAAGAAAAAGGAAAAATATACTAAAATAAAAAAATATTCACTAGTTAAACCATAACACATTAACTATGCGTAACCCGTTATAACATGAAACAATATTGTGTAGCAATCTATACATTAGGCAAAAAGTCGGCCACAAGATCTATATCGTGCAATATATACTACATTAATGTCTTAGATGCGCCTGTCTAGAATGTCATTTATTATATATTTCTTAGTTATTAATTTTGAACTGGTATTGTACTAATGATGCAAAATAAAGTACTATCTTTATGCCCTTAGATAATGTATTTGTTTTATATATTCTCATTGTTCACGACGCACAGTATCCTACTCAATATCTACTGGTTTTCAGTTAAATAAAGCAATTTGTTGTTCATTTTATTCACTAATTAAATATTATATATTATGAGGATGATTTGACGGAAGGTGAGACCTAAAATGAAACACTTGAACTTGGACCAGATGGGCTGGAGTATTATTATGCTACTTTTATAACAATCAGCATCAAGGTCTTGAAAATACTGCTCTTCTTCTGTTAATAAAGTCGTATGTCTTGAAGCTTTGAGAAAAGTCTGAAGGGGCTAAATGCGTTGAATAGGATGGTTGGGCCACAAACTAAAATCGTAATTCATCCATTTTTTCTCGAAAAATGCGACTGGTGTGTGACGGTGCATTGTAATGATGGAATAACACTTTCTTTCGGGTCATTACGGATCTTTTTTTCAGTAATCGCAACTTTCACACATTACCCAGAAGGGCAGCAAGATATGTTCCATTAATAGTTTGAACCTTTTGCGAAATACTCGATAAGAGGTAGCCCATTCAAATCTCACAATATAAATACCTTTGCAGCTCTCTTTGGAAGAGGGTTGTGAGGAAACAGTTAAGGCATCGTTCACTGCCAAGCTTACCCAAATTCATCAACCTTAACAAAGCGATGCAAAAGATCTACTGGGTTGATGTTAAGAACTCAAATTGTCGATGGAAATTCGTGCTCTCTCACGTTCTTATCTGCATTTACTATACATGGCACCCACCTGGTAGACAGCTTAGACATGCAAACTGTACACGTTCAGTGGACATGACCACAGTCTTAGCAATTTTCTGCACTTTCACTATTTGGTCACGTAACATCATGAACTTTTTCAACCATTTCTGGAATGGTAACGCGTTTTGATGTTCCAGAACGTTCATCATCGACGAGGCTCATATCACCAGACGTAAAACCATCACCCCAGTGGTAAATCGTGGTCTTCGATGGAACATCAGTGCTCAATGTTTGCTGCATATCAGCCAAAATCTCAGTTGTGTTTATCTTCTTAAGAAAGAAAGTACTTGATTACATCATAAATAGGGTGTCAGCAATTTTACCTTTCCACTGAACACGTCTTCTCTAAGCGACTGTGTCTATCAAGCTAAAGGTCACATAATATTAAAAATTTAAATATCCGCTATCGAAGTTTTCACAAATACATATACTGATAGCTGACCCTCAGCTTCCGTCAAATCAGTTATATGTATTGTTGTATAAGGTCTATTGGTTATATTTAATTTTATTTTTGAACTGTGTTACTATGTCTTAAATTGTACTTAAATTACTTAATCCTGCTTGTAATACAGATACCTATAGTTTGAGTTCTGTAACAAGTAATACATTATCTAAATGTCATCAAAAATCTTAATTTACATACTGCATTAATTAAGAATACAAGCTCCTTAGATTTTCTAAAATAGAAACAAAATATGAGTTTTGTAATCCCTTATACTTATAAGAGGAAGAAAATAAAATAGTCGTAATCATTATTTTGACACGTACTTGTAACTTATTTTATTATATGTTTTCTTTCGTTTTTGGAATTTAAGTTATATATAAGCATACCAAAATGATATAAATTTCTTCAAACATCTCTTTTATTGTGTCTGTTGCAATATATAAATAGCAAATCCCATATGACAATTAATGTTACTTTGTATTGTTATATAAGAGTTTTAAGCATTTGTATTCGATTATAAATTTGCTCAAAAAATTATTAAATCTATGGATGTTGACTAGGTGTCTCTTTCTACATCAAAAAATGCTTTCATACAAGAATATGTATGGCCTAGACTTCTAGTGTATTCTGCTGAAATAAGTTTGAATCTCCATACCGGAATATTGAATAAAAATCTGGTACCTCTTCTGCTCTCCTTAGATTCTAAGTACCCAATCAACAGTTTTTTCCTGTAACTGCATCGTGGTGAGTTAACGATAACATGGAACATATTGCACAAGAAATAATTACTCTAAATGACTCTAATTGTCATCACAGGTTTACTTATGCTTAAGACTCATGACCAGGCCGCACCACATCAGAAAAACAAAAGAACATAATATAAAATTAGTCAAAACTATCCCAATTCAAATTGTATTACGTTATTCACATATACCTTACAGCTTCAGTAGTTAGAAGACAAACTAGATGGATTGGAAAAGTAATTACGCTTACATTTCGATAACTGTACAATCTCTGTGTAAGAAATCACCATCAAAGCTTGTCATTTTTATTTTTAATATGCATTTGTTAAGCTCAAATGTGTGCCAATCGTATATTTCAAATTACTCTCATCAATAGAAGTTTTCATTTTGCACCTAGCCGCTCATCTCAAAATATTACTTTGTACTCTTACTTTGAGTGTTGAGATTGAGTTATATGGTTCATCATGTACGTATTGTCATGGAAATTTGAAATGAAAAGAAATTGAAACGAAAACCGTGAATGATCTTAGTGAATTGAGCATGTCCAGAGAAAGTTTTAAGTCTAGAGATGAGGAATTTTCAACAGTTCATCATTATAGTTTTTGATGTGTTAGGTGGTACGACGAGGGCCCAATGGGAAGACGTGACCGGTTCTACGCCACTGACGTTCGTCAACGATTGCGTTTCCTTTACGACGACGGTTTCGGCGCGATTTTGGCTGATGGACTGTAGGAACATCGGTGACGCGACGAAAATGGCGACGGAACTTTATAAGTATGTGGCAATACGTTGCAATCTTTAAAGGTTTTTTAATGACCCGTTTATTTTTTATTGGTTGTTCAGGGAAGCGATACATGTACCCTTCATGGCGAAATTCGTCGTGTTCGCAAAACGAATAGACCCACTAGAAGCCAGACTGAGAGTCTTCTGTATGACAGACGATAAAGAAGACAAGACTTTAGAGCATCAAGAACATTTTACGGAAGTTGCCAAAAGTAGAGACGTAGAGGTAAGTTTCGTTAGTAACATTACTCAGTCTAACTTCTTAAGTGTATAAACAATGCATTTATTGTCGATAATTAAATGAATGTCTGTAATTGACTTAAGTATTGCGAATTAGAAATTTTTATGTTATTAAATCGGCAACTTGGATACGTATTGTTTCATTTTTTTACCACCAAAGTCATGCCAAAATATACAGGGTGTCCCAGAAATAAAAAGACGGAGTAGCAGGTATGTAAAGTCCGAACAGAAACAGACCCAAATATACCGCAATAACGAAGAAATTAAAAATTTAATTTTCTCTTGTTTTTTAGATACAAAAGTTTCATTACGGACCTGGCACAGAATGTATGTTTATAAATACACGTAAGAATGCTCATTTGTAAAAAGAAACGAGCATTAATAGAAAAATACGCTTTTATTTGTATAAAACGGGGAAAGCGTTAAATCGTACTCATTCATATAAAACATATTTTTTTGCCAAATGGGCGACCCACTTTATTGCAGACAATAAAAGATTTTTCATTTTTAAAATAGGAAGGTTGTTGCTCTTTAATGTGTTTGTAGTCGGAAACAGCTGATTATTATTATTTTAGAATATTCAATAAATCGTAGTTTTTCTAGATTACAGTAAATATCAAGAATGTAATTAATGGTTTGATATTTATTATGAAGTATCTATTCCTCCTCCTTTTTTTAACACAAGTAATATGGTGGTCCTGAAAAGGCCCGATTGTGAAAGTGAAGAAGGTGGATATTTAGTCCAGAGTCGGCGTAAGGCCAATTGAATTCTGTATTATTTTTTTTTCTGCCGTCTGCGCACGAATAAAGACTTGATATTTTGAGGGTACGTTTTTACACAATCTAGCTTGCGATTTCTGCTACTCCGTCTTTTTATTTCTGGGACAGCCTGTATAATGCTTATATACTTGATACTCTCGTTTAACATTAGAGCGGGTCTCTACCCATATGTTTCCCAGGAACTACTGGGCCGATGTACTTGAACTTTTTTTTTTAAATGACTGTTGGAGTAAGCCTAGGATGTGCGTCAAATTAGGGTTCACGAAATCAAAGCGGGGCCTAGCAAAGTGCCAATAACTGCAAAATCGTCAATTCTGACGGTAGAAGACTGGAATTTTGCACAGTTATATTACAACATATCCTACAAATTATACTTTTTCCGTTTTGAAAAATCTTCATTAGAAGCGATTTTATTCAAACTTTTCGGAACGTCAGTAGTGCAAAATCGCCTTTGATGCAATAAGGCATCGTCAATTTTTGAAATAGAGGGTTGAAGGCAGGATATTAATTATTCTACGACTCAAGCTCTATCAGGAATTTTTTTTCGTTTTTTAAAATCTTGTCTAGATCAGATTTTATTTAACATTAAGATTCAGACAGTTTTCAAAAATTCGTGTTTTTTCAAACCACATGCACTTTATGGCAGTTGGTTCGAATCCGATTGGCATAATTTATTTTGTTTTTAATTTAACAGTCAGTTTCTGTGATGTAATAAGAGGTATTCAAGGAACAACCTACAGACATTTCGGCATTTGTTATATTGCATTTCAATTATTCATTTCAATGGTACGAATTATTTGCAGTATATAGATATCATTTGAGGTACGGCTTTAATAGCCACTGAAAAGGGATGTACTAGATATTGGATAAAATGCTCCGAAGGGGGTAGAGAAAATGTCAATATACTTAAGCAACAAGGCTCCGAGTATGAAAATGCAATGTAAAAGCACGAAAAGGTATGTACAGCGTTATTCATTATAAATTATCCACCTTTCATCATCATTATTATTGCATATACAAAAAAAAATTTCAAATAAAATTTGTGTGGCTGAGACTGAATTTTATTTGCGTGTTATCAAAAACACAGTGGCGTGCAGATTTTTTTTTAAGTGGAACAGCCTGTATATTATTACATTTTTATAATGGTCTTTTTGCTGTGATTTCAAACATATACCATATGATACTAGTATTTTAAACCGTTTTCGAGTTATTTAATGTCGAATATCGTAGTTACTGTACTGTGGGAAAGTTAACATTATTAAAGTAAGCTATGAAAATGACAACTATTGTGTTTGATAAATGACATTTCCTTAATGAAATAGTCAAAATAGTTTACAGTGAGGATAAAAAAGTGTAAATATTTAGAAAATAACAAAGATTTATTTAAGAAACCTAAACACAAATAATTAATAAATTATAACACATATATCCAGCATTATTTTCAATGCATAATTGATAACGTCTTCAAAAAAAATGTGTGAATGTATTGGAAATGGTTTCAATCAGATTATTTATTTCAAGTCGAATTTTTTCTTTAATGACTTGAATATTGTGGTTATTATTATTGAGAGCATCTTTTAAAAATCCCCAAAAAATTGAATCCATAGGGGTCAAGTCAGGACTATTAGATGGCCATTTAATAGTTCCGTTACTCCCTATCCATATCGCGAATACATTATTCAAATGATCTCGAAATTTTAAGGCATTATGTGGAGTTTCCCCATCATGCATCCAAATCATATCATCAAGTTCGGCTTCCAAAAAATTCTGTTTAAGAATATTTTCAATTCTGGGATCATTATTTCCAAATAAGTATCTCAAACGTTACAGATTTTCTTCTTGAAGTTTTAATTTGTTTTACTAATCTCTTTCTATTGTATTTATTTTCCCAAGACCTACGATTTTTTCTATTAAAAACTCCTGTAGTGGAAAAGAACGACTCATCAGTCCATAATATTCTAGTAGAATAATCAGGATCTGTTAAAACTTGTACAAGTAGTATTTTATATGGTCTGTAATTTACTTCAACTAAACGCTTTTATTTACTAGAACTGGAGGTATTGCTTAATTTCCTTAATTGATGTTGCAGACACTTCTTGGTAAAACATTTTAATAAATTAATTTAATTGTCGAGAATAACACACTTGGCTATATTTCACAAAGTTTTATTAGAATTTTCTAACATATGTTATAGCGTTAAGAACATTGGGTTCTCAGAACACTGTGCACAAGAAAACCATTTCCCTGATATAAATAGCTGCAACTTAATACATAATGTAACAAAAAGTAAAAGATTAGATTTGCCAGAAATATTTGAAATTAAAAATGCTCAGAAACAAAATTTGGTAGTTACTAACACGCAATTAGATTTCTTAAATACTACCTTCATAGACACAATTATAAATATCCATTAGCCACCACCCGATATCATTAAGAGCTAGGTATATAAGTTGTACCCTTACTTACTTTAGGTTAGTTTAGATAAGTAACTCTTTGATAATGGCTAAACAGCCGAAACATATTCCTGTGACTCGTGCAAATTAACAATCATGTAACTTTATTTAAATTATTTAAATATTAAATCATGGCAGAATCAAGCATATATCCTAGTGCTAGGCCTTACGCTAGACTAGGATCTTATAGTTTCTGCAGAAAAGTAAGTTAAGCAATTTCACACTTCACTTTCTCAGTATATGGTTGCACTTCTTCCTCTCAGGGGCAGAAAATTAATAACAATGTTCCTTCTCCAAAGTGAATGCTCTTAAGTTGTCTCCAGGTCAGATAAAATAAATAAAAATACAATAAAAACCTTATAACATAATTTATTAAAATAAATTGAATCAAAACAAAACAGGTACATTTCCAAATAAAGAGATCTTAAGTACTAAATTAAATTCTTGCATGTTATGATAATAAAAAAAATACAGTAATTATGATCAAAACAATAATATCAATTAAATCAGAGAATATTCCACTAAACACATTTGTTATATACTAATTCATGAAGGTTTAAGTTAAAACAATCAACAAATCAAAGTTTTGCTAAATGTCGTAACTTATACTGGATAATAAATAAATAAAATATCATGAATTCCAACGGTCCAAATAATATACACATTAACACATGGACTCTGTTTTGATGTTAATACCGCCTAGCGCCTTTTCTCGCTCCCAAACAGTATCTCCAAAACAAACGCACGCAAAACTGGTAAGCCAGGGCTCCGTTCTACGAGTACATCTTTCGACTCGTTGCACACATCCCAAGCGTACACAACTACGTGTCCAGCCTTAATGAAATATATCGGTTAAATTATTACTGCGTGCTTAAATTGTGTTTTAAAATATTGACTTTGTTCTGATTAGTACTGCCTAGCGCCTTTTCTCGCTCCCAAGCAATACCACCAAAACCAATTCGTGTTTTTAGGATTAATCAAGGCTCCATACTATGAATTAATCACCTACTTAATTCATTGTACACATCCCTGACCGATTACTCAGCACATCAAATTTTAATACACAAGCACAAAAATAAAAAAAATATGAATTGTGAAAGTATATACATAAATAAAAAAAATTACCAACCTCGTTTAAACTCCAGCTTAAACCACCACATAAAATTCTGTTCAACACTATATACAAGACAAATGAAAAAAAATATACACAATTAAACTACCTTAATTCTTGATATAACTGTTCAAATTCATCCATATTAATTTTA
The DNA here is from genome assembly GCA_963170755.1 of Amphimallon solstitiale. Classification (NCBI taxonomy): domain Eukaryota; kingdom Metazoa; phylum Arthropoda; class Insecta; order Coleoptera; family Scarabaeidae; genus Amphimallon; species Amphimallon solstitiale. The sequence continues at coordinate 233,197,551 of OY720675.1, read as the reverse complement.
AATAAATAAATCTTTACACAGTAAAAGAAAATATTCTACAAAAAAAAAACTTAATACTTTTGACCATCTACAGATTTTCAAATGTAAAGTGTCTATACTTATATCCAAAATTAAAAATAAATTCTCTCATTAAATATAAAACAAAATCATTACAATTACTAAAATGTTTCACCGTAACGCATAGTGTTATACCATCGCGTATTAAAATAAAACATTCTAGTTCCCCAAAAATATTTGTCTCTCTTAAAAATATTTATTAGTTTTATTTTTGTAAAATCATTCTATCTTCAAAATAAAATTAATTCATAAAAATTTTACAAATCCCAACTTATTGAAAATTATTCTAAGTTATTATTAAGTATTTCAGTATATAAGTCTCAATTTATCGAAAATTATTCTAAGTTCTAATTTTTATTTTATTCTTTATAAGTATAGGCACCCCGTGTTTATATTTTTAAAAGCGGTTCACACCTGCTTCGAAAAGTCTATCTAATTCTCGCGTTTTGCCCTTATATTAACGTTTATCTTAATAAAAAACTTAGACATGCTCGATACTGGCTATCTTTCCACTTCCAAAAATGCATGACTACACTGCTGCACCTTTCGGTCAAGTTTACTTACTTAAAAATGTAAGCAAACATCTATTTAAATGTCAACTTGTTTACGTCAAAATATAATGCACAAAATCATCAGTATGTAAATGTTACAAATAGTTATTACGTTATTTATAATATATAACCTAAGTATTTATTGCCATTTTTGTATTACACGTTCGTAATTGTTGATAGCATATATCGAATATACTTCGGGCCAATCCACCGAACGGTCTCCAACATCATATCTTTTTCCCTGCTGAAGTTACGGAAAACACTTTGTTGTGAATATTTACTTGATATATACGACTTATTCTGATATTAATTTCCTGAATAAAATTTATAATAACATTCTTACACTATTTTAATTAATTTAATTGAGATTTTCTGAAATCTTAACTTAATAAATAAGTATCTATATACAAGGAAGATAGTTTGTTTTTGTTTTTAAGACTTTTATAAATTGAATAAAACTAACTTTAATCAAATTAAATCTAAAAGTGATCTGGAGAAAACTTGTTTACAATTCAATTCCAGACTCAAGATCACTGCAATATGTTAGAAAATTCTAATAAAACTTTGTGAAATAAAACAAGTGTATTATTCTCGACAATTAAATTAATATTTTTAAACGTGTTTAAACGATTTGGATATAATACCCTATATGCTCTTTTTGCTGCACGTTTATTTCTGTTATTTTGTATAAAACAGATAAATATTAGCACTTTTCTTCCTCACTGTAATCCATTTTGACTATTTTATTAAGGAAATGTCATTTGCCAAACACAATAATTGTTATTTTCATAGCTTACTTTAATATTGTTAACTTTTCCACACTACAGTAACTACGATAGTCGACATTTAATAACTCGAAAACGGTTTAAGATATCAGTATCACATGGTATTTTTTTTTGAAATCAGAAAAGGAAAGACCATTATAAAAATTTAATAATATACACGATATTCCATTTTAAAAAAAATGTTTTTTGTTTGATTTTTTTTTTGTATATACAATTATAACCATGATAGAGAGTGGGTAATTTATAATGAATAACCCTGTACATTTAGCAGTATAAAAACTATAATTTTGTAAATCTATACCAGTATCAGCATAGCAATCTCGTGTCAACTTCGACATACATAGTGAAAGAGATTAAACTGATGTTAACAGTTGCGTGGTCCGGAAACTATTATTCTAAAAAAAAATGAATAACTTATGTAATTATACTTATACTTCTTTAAATAATAATAAACTATTCTTTGTTGACAGGTACTCGAAGGAAAACCACAATATATAGAATTCGCTGGAAATTTAGTGCCTATTACAAAAAGCGGAGAACCCCTACAGTTTTCTTTCCGAGCCTTCAGGGAGAACCGTCTTCCGTTCTCGGTGAGAGTCAAGGACCAACACGCGGAAGCGGTCGGAAGAAGTCTTTTCATGAGAGAGCCAAAGGTTGCCAAAGGAGAACCACCGCAACAACCAATTTGCATCCTGAACATTGTCTTACCAGACGACATAGTCACAGAAACACTTACGCTAACAGATAACGAAACCCTTAAACGACACATGTTCCTAAAAGATAATTTCGAATACTACCGACCAGATCCCAGGCTGGCTGACATGAGCAACCTCCTGGGTGAAGACTGGGTCCCATTAGCGACACAATTAGGCCTGACACCTTCGGAAATCAACGTGATCAAATCTGAATATCCGGACAGCGTGGCAAAACAAGCACAATCAATGCTGAGGATGTGGATTTCTCAGTCCGGCAATAAAGCACAAGGTGACGCCTTAGAAAACGCATTAAACAGGATAGGTAGGGAAGATATAATACCTCAGTGCCTAAACGTCGATGACGTCGACAGAATACCTAGAATACCGAAAGATGTGATGTATAGATATCAAAAAGATATTGATAACGTTTTAGAAACCACACCCGTAATACAAAAAGAAACATATGAAAGCAAATACTCGGCGGAAGAGAAAGTTGTCGACGAGCCCTCAGACGACGAAGATTTTAATAAATCGGTGTCGGAAAGGCGGCAACAAATAGAAAAGCGGCTAACAGAACGTAACATACCCGCCTCTGCGCAGCGACAAGAGATTGTCGAAGAAATCACGTCGATAAAGAGGCAGAGCATAGTCGAGGACAAAATAGCAGAAGTAGAAGTCAAACAGAAACCTGACCAGCCAAAAACCACAACAATAATCAAGACAGTGATCACTGATGTACCTGAAAGCAAAAAGACGATCGCCGAAACGGTTGAGACCACAAAAACCACAACAACATCTGATTATCAACCGACAGAGGTGACCGTCAGAAAGCAATTTATGGAAGAAGAACAACCAGACAGAATAACCACAGTTAGAACTATTATAACGGAAAAACGCACAACCGAACACATACCGAGTAACGAAATACCGTTACAGGGTAACATCAAAGTTGACAGGAGAGATTCGGACTTACTCGAGGGCGTTACGCAGAGATTGGAGACGACAAGGAAAGCAACGCCAAGGATATCTGCAATGGACGGTGAGTAATTTCGTTTTCGTTTTTCTTAAGTATGAAAGGACTTTAGTCTTTTGGATCTGAAAGTAACAAAGTAACTTAATATCATAAGGCAAACTTTAATTTCAAAACCAAAAACTACCAAATATCAGTAGCCCGTGACGTTTTCAGAATAATTGAAGCAATAAGTGACGAAAATGTTCTCCAAACTATAAAAAAAAAGGGCTTCTAGATGGAGATGACTACACTGGTCAGAAAATTATCAGTTTGACCTTTTTTCTTTATTAAGTAGAGTAGAGTAAGAGGGGGTCTAGTTGTCATAATTTTTATATTATGCTATTTGTTATTACATATAACAATATTAAGCTTACCATAATGTTTATTAACTAAACACTCTTCCCTTAGTACTTTTCTACATATAAAATTCCATACCATTTTACAGAGCTCTAATCGTTTCTTAAGTTTTTTAATTCCGCTAATGCATTTCAACAGGCTTATCTATTAGAATTGCGGAGACTCTATTTCTTCTGTTTGTTCTGCCCTCAGATTTCCTAGCCTAGGCTTTGGCAGTGGCCGAATGCTTTTGGTAGAGGAATTGCATGCCCTGAATTAATTCTTGGTGGAGTTGTTTCACCTTTTTCCTCAGTAGGTGTGTCTGGCCATAGGGATGGTACCTCTTTGAGGTGTTTGGCTGGGTAAATAGGGACCTCCTGGACATGCTTGGTTGGGAAATTTGGGACTTGCTCGCTTCTACAACCTTATTTACTCCTTCCGATATATTTTCTGGCGTCACAGCGTTCAGATCAGATGGATTTGGTCTATCTGTAGCGTAGCCTGGGATCGAAAATAATTCTGTGAAGATGTTTTGATTAAATGGATAAATTATCGAGCAAAACGATACATTATATTTTTGCAACTTATCGCTGATGGTAGTGCCTTCCGAATAATTTCTGGAACGTCGTATATTATAATGGTTTTACCAGGATGGGTTCGAATCCAGTCGTCCTCTAACTTAGTAACATAGTGCTTGAAGAACTCTTAAACGTTTTGTTCCAGGTGTTATAATTTATGTGAACACTGTGGTGGAAAGAATAAGACCAAAAATCCATTTTTCTTACAGAAGTCAATCGTGCTATCGAAAGATGGGAGTGATTATTTTACAAAAGCATTAGGGTACTCTTTGCTGCATTTAGTATGCCGAGCAAACTACCCCTACATTCCATATATATCACTTGGGCCAAAATTATGACGATTCTGAACAGTAATTAAGTTTTGAGAAAACGCCAATCAATTCAATTTATTAAAACTAGATGCTCTAGTAAAACTAGTGGGTTCCGGTTTTCTGATGCTAAGAGTAGACTGCCGTTTCATGAATGCTTTGAACCAATCGATTCACGCCATCTTGTTAGTAATCCACGCCTGTGTGGAATTTTCCTCGCTAAAGCAATTGCGTATTCAAAGGCAAATGTTCGGGGATTTAATCCGAGGTATATGTCGGGCACTGTTATTAAATTCGAAGCTAATTGAGCTTCTTCGTCGTCAGTGAAAAACCAATTTTTTTGTACCCCACCAGAAAATTCAAATTGGGATCACTTTGTTTGTTGTTACAGTATCTAGCGAGACAGCTATACCTTAAAAATAAACAGGTTAACTTTAGTTGTGTTTGTAAACCTTAATCTCACTTGAAACGGCTCTGGTTGTCACATGTGACTACTAATACCTCTATTCACCTGCGCTTTCCTTCGCACCACCTTTTGAATCGTACTAAATGATATAAAGTAACAGATAGATATATCTTTATCAGCAAATTTTGGTATTATAAACAAGTATAAATAAATTGCCTGTGTAAAACCAGAAAATCTGTAGTTTTTTGGCACCGTTGTAAAAGAAATCAGATACATGAACATGATTCTGGTAGCTAGAAAACGCATAATGAATTAAAGTAAATATTAATTCCCTCATAAATGGCAATAGTAGAACGTAACAATGTCTCGCGATAATGATAAGGTATTTTATTCGAAGTCTTAAATTGCAGTAAAAATGTCTTGTCTAGCCGCTCGATATAATGCATTCTAGTATCAGTTGCTTTCATATTACCGCTCTTTTATATTGTAAATTGATCTGTTTCAAATACATTTCAATTACAACGATTCTTATAAAACAACTTACCTTCCCTAACAAAGGTTGGACAACCGCTGGAAACATTTAAGTCGCTTAGTTCCAAAACCCACTAATCCACCTCAACATATTCTTCAGGAAGTGCGAATGTTTGCTACTAGTCACAAAATAAGGATGTTAGAATTCCAAATATAGAAATTGGTAGGCAGTGACGTACACTTAAGAGGGCTTTTGCGGAAAATTTCTAATTTAATATTTTTTTGAGAAACTGTAAGAACTTCTCGGATTTAGCTGTTTTTGGAAACTAAACTAGATTTAGGGGATTTTGGTTTGAAATTTATATGGGTATACAGTAGTTTACAGCTTATTTTGCGACGTTCGCTTAAAAATTAAAAAGAAAATGGAAAATGAAAAAAATCAAATAATTCAAAATGAAATTTTGTATGGTAGGTATAAAAAACATAACTAAAGTGTTTTGTTTCTTATCTAATATATGTATGAAATTCTCGTGTCACAGTGTTTGTCACAAAACTCCTCCGAAACGGCATGACCGATTCATATGAAATTTTGAGCGTATATTCAGCAGGTCTGAGAATAGGACGTAAACTATTTTTCATACCCCTAAGTGATAAGGGTGGTCCACCCAAAAAAAAATTTTTTCTCCTTTTTTTAACAAAAGTTTTTATTTTATTTTTTTTATGATTCGGCATTAAAAAATACATACAACCCTAAATTTTCACCCTTCCACCATCAACCCTTATTTTTTAATAGCGATATTAGTACTTTAATAATTTTCTACTCTCGGCGGTCGATAATTGATTAGTTACTACTCAATCTGTTATTCGAGCCAGGCGTCTACCGGTGTCACTTCTCACCCCGTAAACAGCACAGAGTAGGGCTGAGAATGAAGCCGGTCTCCCGTCTTTCTCACACAATAAGCTTTCTCTCACTCACTAAAGTTTAGGGCCTAAACCGTTTTCGGCCGTTATTGTTGATTGTGCGTCGATCGTAGCAATGACGCTTATACTTATCATTTTACTTTCTCAGTGCAACTCTCATATTAAGTATATTCCCATTAAGGCCAAACGATGTCTGTTTGTGGCTAAGATTTGGGCACACCGTGTTTTTCACACCGACAGTTATACGTGACATGTTCTCGCGTAGGTAAACCATCCCGTTTGTTTGTGTTGGCTAAAGATGGACTCACTAAAAATATCGTACACTCCATTGCACTAAGAGACTGATAAAGTTTTTTTTTTAATTGTCATTATTTGTGATAGAGATTTAATTAGAAATTTATTAGTTAAGATAATAAAAGTACAATGAATTCAAAAAATGAATGTGTGGTGTTTTGTTATTTTTATAGGCCGTCATCGTTCACAGCGCTCCATTCCTCTTTCAGTCATATACCACATCCCCACACACTTACAATAAGTTACTTATTTTTTATTAGACTACCAAAATATTCACTAGAAATAATTTATATGGCAGAACAACGTTTGTCGGATCTACCGCATATTCCTTCTTCTTCTTCTCCCTCTTCATTGTCACTATTTTTATTTTCTACTGCCTCTCCGAATCTTCGTACAACGTTCTTGCAATAGGTAATATTTTCTTTTTCAGCGTTTTTTTTGCCAGTCAATTCCAAAATGCTTGCTTGTTTTTTACTTTTTTACTTTCACTTCAACTGTGTTTAATTCTGTTTCTTCTGGATTTGTACTAGAAATTTGTTTACCTCTTTTGAAAATCTCTTATGCATTGTTTATGTCGCCGACATAATTGGGTTCTCCGCGAATCAGTATTGTTCCTTTCTTGCTTCTACATAGAATTATTCTCTTGCAGGAATTAATTTTAAAATGAACAAAAGATGTTAGCTTGATGACGTCAAGAATTGCTTTTCGCCCGTCTAAAACTTTCCAATAAATTCCTAATTTTTTGACAGTCCCAAGCTTTTCAAATATCTCATAATAGTCGTTGACATCGATGATTGTATCCTTCTTTTTTTATATATTTTTCAATATTGTGATAAGCCTGGTCCTATCGGCTTATCTCTACTCGATCTTCATCTCTATTGGCTCTCTTGAATCGGATCGAGGTAGGGAATTTGTTAAAAGGGTTTCTAATTAAAACACATCACGTTAACTAACTAACTATATGTATATATTAATGTACATGTTCGGTCTAGTCGATTAGTGGGTTATTACAATATGTCTGAAAACTCTATCTGGCGGATGGAATGAATGAATCTGGATGATCTCCCAGCCATTAGGCACACATTTGTTCGTTACACCCATCAGTTAGAAGTTTTACCTCACAAAGCTCGTCAGAAATTTCTAAAATTTTTAAAGTACTGTAAACCGTCGAAGCAATTTATTTGGAACCTTTTGAACTTTCTGATCCCAACCAAGCATGCATCAGGACAATATTTTTTTTTCAATTTCGCTTTAGAGGAACCATTCACGACTGTAAAATTATATAAGTAGAGCTTCCTTTTATAATATGGGATTTGGTCTGAGATTTTTGGCAACAATTTTTTTTTTTTACCCGTCATATGAAAGAGTGATTACCTGCTTCTATTCTTTCTTCAGTATATCAAAGAACGACTTTGCTTTCATTTTATATACTTATATTGTGTGATGAAAGATGACTTATTTGCAATGTTCTTTTCACGCTTAATTTTTCCTTGCATGATATTCCAAACAATATGAGCATACACCTTAAAACCAATATTAAATTAAGTGCTAAATATAAATCGAAAATACGATATCTTGCATTGAATGTCTGGGTATTTAGTATTATAAAAGACCCATAATTTTCTTATTAATAAATCACTGGAAATTCCAATAGTTGGATTTAGTGGATTTTGTTCATTAGGTAAATATCCATATAGATTTTTGTTATTGTATGGATTTAGAAATGTTTGAATATCACTCACCCGTAGATTTAGGCGATCTTGAATCCAATCTTAGAAATCTTCCGTGGTTTAAAGCAGAATTAAGTCAATTTTGAAACATGTTTTATAATCTAAAATATTATTTAGGCTTCTTGCAATGAGATAGCGTTATTAGTTCAATTTGTTTGAAAATTGGATTTAGCAGGTTTTGGAAGTAAGCGACTCATTTTACTGCAACAATACTACGTCGATAATACTTCAAATATACCATTTAAGGCATTGAATCATATCAATTTCAGCACGCAAATATATTATATTTTATATAATTTTTTCTTTAACCCTGACAGATCCTAATTCTCCGAAGTTATCCAAGACACCGCCACCGAGTCCAGCGGACTTCATATTCAAAGAGCAGGCAGCAGCAATTCAAGGTAGGACTCTTACACTTACTGTTATCACGAGCGCAGCTTGATTTAGTAGTCGGACGTATTGAAATATATTTTGCGAGAAGCCTCGGAAACGGGAAGTTTCAATCCGAACGCTTCGCGAGTGAAATATATTTCGAGGCGAACTGTGGCATATCAATCTCCTAACTTATTCGATAATGTACTTACTGTATTTATTATACGTGTTTGTGTTTTATGTAAATTGAATTATGTCACCGCTAATCCGGTCGCGCGACAAGCCGATATCGTTAGGAAGCAAGGTCGTACTGAAGACCATAAAATGCGTCTAATGTTGTCATTCGTACATACAAAGTAATGATTTTTTTTAAATTAAATAATAATTCATGCAAGGAGTATATTTATAATGCAATTTGATGAGTTTATAACGTGGATATGCATATATATATATATATATATATATATATATATATATATATATATATAGCAAACATTATTATTAAATTATTAAATATTCCCTTTTTTAGTATACTTTCTTAGATGTATTCGCTAAAAAGAATGTTTTATGAGTCAACAACCATAGACTTAATATCTCTTATTGTATCAACTGCAGTTAAGAAAAAATAATATTAAATTTTAAATTATATAAACATGCGATTTGCAGTTTTTATACTTACAGCAATATTTGCTAAAACGAAACTTCATCGAACCAGACGATATATAATTGCTTTCCTTGGTTTCAATATGCTATAAGTTTCTAGTTGATCTTGTATAAGCTCTTTGAAATTGTTTGATTCTACATTTCTAAAACATCATCATTAGTCTATTGTACACTCGTTGACAAAAAATTCCGGACGCCGAAGTAAGAACAATTTGTTCTTATCGTTTTTTTCTTCTAGAAGACATGAAACTTTATCTGCAAATTAAGTATGAGAAATAAAAGAAGGTACAAAACTTTATATTCAATAAGAAAAAGTCACGAAACAGTAGATTGTGCAAAATTACTAAATTCATTGGTCTTTTGTCTTTGTTTAATAGTATGTACTACCTCCACGAACTCAATGACTTCTACCATGGCGACCTCTTCTTGTGTAATGCTTTCCCATTTCTTACGAATATTTCGAGTGGTTAATGGTATAGGTGTTATCGGTGTCAAACATGTTACCCTAATGAATCCCAGATATTTTCAATAGAATTCAAGCGTGGGCTTCGAGCTGACCACTGCAATCGAAAAATGTTAACCTTATCCAAATAATGATCAACCACTCATACGATGTGCAATCGCGCCTTATCTTGCATTAGCGTAAAGTTATCACCTTCGAATGGAGCAATGGTTCGACGTGATCAGCTAAACACTCGTTGATGTACCTAACAGCCGTCATGGTATCATTTTCAATGAGAACAAGCTCAGTTTTTGCATACCTACAGTGAAACACCGGCCCACACCATTATACCGCTTTCCCAAAATGCCATTCTTGGAGAGAGATATATACAACCCGCTGAAAATCGTTTATCTGTCCGTCTCCAGACATATTTTCCTCCATCTGATGAACGCAGACAAACAGAAGACTCATCCGTGAACAATACCGAGCTCGATTGTGCCATTGTCCAATCTCTATATTCACGGGCAAATCGTAGTAGTTCAACACGATGAGCTGGGAGCAAAAGTAGACAAGCGCAGGTTTCCTTGACATCAAGCCAAGCTCCTTTTCTCGCGAAAAATTCATGCAGAAACTGCGGTTCAATAACTATCTTCCACTTCGCGAGATACAATTGTATAACACCATAAAATGGTCTTCTTGTTCATTTGAGGTCCGAGGCCTGCTTGATTCTGGCCTTCTTGTGTATTCCCTAGTGTGATGATGTCTTTTTATTACGTCTTGGACGGTACTCCTGGGAATTTTCAAGAGAGCAGCGTTATATCGATTACTACGTCCGTCTTCATTTAAAGCTATTGCTCGGGATATATTTTCCGCTTGCATTTTGTCAATTAATAAGTGTCAGTACTGCAATATATTTGATAAAAGCACACCAAGATATTTTGGGTTTTGCATAATTTTTTTTTCTCGCTGCCTTGATAAATTAAATTGTATTGACCATTTTTGCGACATAATTCTCCTATATGACCGCACACCAGAACTAGAACAACTTCTGCTGATGATTTTAAATATCTTTGCACCATTTTCCATTCATCGTCTGCAAGTTTTTGATAGCATAAATTACTGATCAAATGAAAGACCAGAGGTGTCGAATTTCAACCATACGGTTGATATTTTAACTACTACATGTAGGCATTGTTTTACTTTTATCTACAACTTCACACTGATCTCATTTTTATAAATCATCTTAAATTGTTTGGCTTTACATTTCCGAGACGAGATGGTAGGTCTTGCATATGCAGCTAGAACTGACAGTATTTAAATTTTTTTATATAAACAAAACAGAAGTTAGCGTCTATCGAAATGAGAAGTGGTTTATATAATTTAACTAACAATGTACTTAGGCTTTCAACGAATAGTGGTTTATTGTTATTTATTACTATTGACAGTTATTTCCCACATATGACACAGTTGTTGCAATTGTGCTACTGTGGTCATCTGTATATGTGATTGTGCTAGTTATGTTGGTGAAGAGGCATCTTGCGAACGCCTTGAGATTTATTCCGGATAACCTTGTCTGTGCTGTATACTTCTACTAGTTGCAGAATCAGCAGAGGAAACTAATTGAGCTATATATGCTTGTTAGTAAATGGTTCTTAACAGATTTTGGAAATATTATTACAGTGGCTGTTTCCCACTTTTTGGCCTAAGTTGAAAATTGGAGGCTAGCATTTATGATCAAGAAGTAACATGATTTTTTGAAATGTTTCCGATCATCATTTTGGTGATATGGTGTGGGTTTGGTGCATTGATCCTACTTGTCTACTACTCAGTGGCATCTAGATAATTTTTAAGTGTCTTTGCACTGTTTCTATTTTCTATTTTCAATCTGTAAAATTTGAATTCCATGAAGGTCTAAACAAAGAAGTCTATAAATGCTGAGTTATGACCGTATGGTAGATATTTTAATAGTAGAATATTAATAGCTAATTATGCATCCACGATGTATGCATTCATTGGCATTGCTTTATCTGATCAACTATCTACTGTAAAGCTTAAACTGATCTTTCTCTAAACTGTTCGAAATGAAGTAGCATAAGATTTTTGATTTATTAGCTAGATGGACTTACAAGACTTGTGCAAACTTGTTTACAATATTGTAGCACCAGTTGGTATATAACAGTAATACTCATGAATATCATACGATTATTAAGGGTTGTTTGTTATTTTCCTAGAATTGGTACATGTTCAGTAATATAACTATGAGAGTTGTATGATAAGCATGGTCTTGGAGGCGCAGGGGAAGGATTACTTGGCATCATGGTCTTCATTGGCGGTTATACACTAGATTCTGCCAGCTTATGGATTTTTCATTCAGTTGGGAAAGTACCTTTTCATAAATTTTGCAAAACATTCATTGGTATTTTTACTTGTCAAAAATTTTTAATTAAATTTTTAAATCAGAATATGACAACATCACTTTTTGTGTGTCAATCATGAACGAGTTGGTTTTAGCTCTTCCTTTAAAGTGTTCAGAAATCTAGCATAATAGACTCCTGTTATTGGTTTTATTTTGCGCAAGTAGTCGACATGTCCTTCAGAATCTCCAAAAGAGCAAGAATTTATGTAACAATCTTCGACTTTAGCCAAATATAACTACGCCATTAATTTTGTCAACGATGCTTCTTTAAACTGGTTGTTAGATCTCGCTTCGTCTTTAATACTTTAAGAAAGGTTTATAGTTCTCATAAACTTCATTCAGCTTCAGCTTTATGAGGACTGCTCTTCACTTCCCTAAATAAAGTTACATCACTATCCGTTATACGTGCTTTACCAGTTTTATGGCAACAATGCTCTCTTCAAACGACCGTAGAGGATTGACAGTCCTTGCCGTTTATATAAATTTTAGATTGATTTGAATTTTATTTCAGTTAAACCATCATTCTCATTGAGTTCAAGCGGACTAGTTCCCGGAAGCAATCATCATATTTTCCAACAAAAAATCGACATTTCTAATTTCATAATCAATTATATCTGCATAACTCTTTCCTGGCTATAGGTTTGTGGTCTTGTCCATAATCGTGTATCTGTTGATGGTAAATATTGAATGTAGCATTGCTTTGATGATTTTTTTGGATCTGTTCTGCTTCTCATCTAACATTTTTTCCAAATGAATGGGTTTACTTCTCTCAGAAAACTACAAATTGGTAAAATATTGTTCTACGGTTGCTGCGACAACTGATTAATTTGGTCTTCTATTTCCAATAAAAAGATGTGGTTTCCTTTTCCTCCAATAATGACCCAATGCAATTTTCAGTTAGCCTTATCATCAGCATGTGAACTATTGAAGTTGAAATGCATCTTCTTTTGCTAAGGTTTGTTCTATGACGCATCACCACTGTATGAAATCCAGGACTCTTTAACCTTTGTTGTTCACAAAGAGTCTTACCAAATAACATCTCATTTCGTAACTTCCCTTTTTGAGTAGTTAATTAATTTCGCTTAAGCAGAAACACGCTGGCGATGTGAATTATAAACAAAACTAACAGCAGCATTTGCAATCTTGAGAAAGGCTTACATTATGACAATATTATTTAATATATTATATTCGTAGGATGTCGTAGGTAAAGATTCAGTGAAGTTCCCCAACTTGTCGAATTCTGAAGTAGGTACGTACATCTTCTTTTTAACAACAAGTTGGAGAAAAAATTAAGGTGTTTTTTATTAATTTTACGACTTTACTAGAAAAGAGTGTGTACTCAATTTGGATAACAAATAAGTCAGGAAATTTGTTGATTCATCGTAAATACACCGTAACAAATGTCAAGCGTGTAAATCAATTAATATTGTTATAACTTTGTTATACCAGTAGTTGAAAATCATCCCTACTTGTTCTGGCAGGCATAAGTAACTTTCATGAGATATTTCAGATTTGACTCACAATCTGTGACATAGCGAAAAAATATCTAAATTTTACATGAAAAGAAAAATACATTTCCATGCAATTTGGCTAAGTATAAGAGTGATCAGGAACTTATATGCATATAGAAAAATATACTTCCTATAAATTTTAAGAACCTAAACATATTTAAAATCATTTGTAACAAAATTAATTTATTTAAGATAAAATTCAAAGGTTAGGTATTTTAAGTAATTTCAGAAATATATTTCTTACTAATTATGTGAATACTTGACCGCATACGCAATTTGGAATTTGATATTTTGAATAGATTATACTCTATTGTATTACAGAGCTTTGTTTTTCCTTGTAACTCAAGCGGTGTTATTATGTTAAAATTATACATCTATTGTTAGTTGTAGGACTTCTTAATTTCATTAACTCATATTACGCCATCGTCCTAGAGCGATCTGCGGAAGCAGTTCTTTCGTGTTTCGCGTAAACGTCGTATCGATACTTATCGAGCGTTAAAAAACTGAAAAAGTTTGTTACTTTTATCTTCTGTGTATTTAGGTGTTGATTAGCCGGTAAGTTGTTTTGAAATTTCTATTTTAGAAATATTATTTTTCGACTTATATGTGTATATATACAGTTACCATGTACCAGTATTACTTTTTGTCTGTATTTTTGTGTTTTTTATACATGTGTATATGTGATATTGATATGCCACAAAATGGGGTTTGCAACCGAACAAAATTAGATGATTTTTTATTAGAGTTCTTATGAAATGATGAATATAATATTCGCTTTTTCAAACATATGCCATTATCCAATCAATATTCTATACATTCTTTTATTGTTATTAACTAACTTCTTAACGAATAATGATCGTACCATATTTGACTAACAAAAAGCGAATGTTCATATTATTTGTAATTTACTAATGTTTATTTTTAATGTGTTCTCACAAGTTCTATATTACTAAACACCTAACACTCCCCACCTAATGTTCCCAACCTGACGATAATTAAAGAAATAGAGATCAACTTCGATGGTACTTATACCTAAATAGAAGAATTAGAATTTTTACAAACATACATTCCTATAAATAGACATTTAGAAACGTTACAGATCATGTTAGAAATATAGTTTCTTCATAAATTATATTTAGTTGATGCACAATATATTCGTAGAGCATAAATGTGTTATTCTTTGAGCCATTTGAATAAATGCTGTAGTGTGACCCTATTAGATCAAGGTTAGGTATGTTAGGTATCCTGACTTTACGAGAATTATGTACTTACTATCTATAAGTTTGAAATATAACACGTAATAGATTGAACTTTTATAAACATTTTATTCATAATAAATTAAAAAAATCAGATCAATGTAAATGCAAAATATACTGAATACTGAATATATATAAAGTAATACAACGCATAGGTATAATTGCTTTTTTGTATAGCTATTGTACTATACATAAAATGTTATCTAACAATAGATCATTCAGTTTTGTCTTAGATGACGCATAGTTGTTTGTATAATCAAAATATATCCTCGTAATTGAAGAAAATTATAGGCATGATAATATAAAACTGTCAAAATAACGTATTTTTGTGCAATATTAATGTTTACTAAGTTAACACAGGCCGGTTTGCGATAAGTTACACTGATCGGCAAGCAAATCCAATTTACCATAACAACCAGTAAATCTATCTAACGAAACATCATAACAGTAGTTTATACGAGTCAATAATGACAGTTACTATTCCCGAGAGCTGAATTTACGAACCGAGCCGCGAAGCGGCGAGGGAGTAACTCGACTCGAGGGAATAATAGTCGTTATTGCGAGTTAGTATACACTACTTTATCTACGACGAACTGAAGATTACTAAAAAAATCAAAATAATTAAACGAAGATGTCAGATTACTATATCAATATGACGTTTGACGGTTAGACAGTTAGTAAAATGGCCGGACTTGTCTATCGTTACTACGACAACGTTGGGAACGTTATGTTCTTATTGGCGGAATGCAGTGAATAATTGTAACGTTATGTCTCATTATTCCCCGGTCGAATTTCATTATTCCCTACGGGTATTATGAGTGTTATTAATCAATAGTGAATAATATAATACCTACTTTATTGTTTAATCGTTGATAAAAATAGTTATTTGTATAACAAGGCTGCGAAAACAGACTAACGTATGAAGAGAGAAAATTTAGTGTATGTACGTTAAAGGTTTTCGCGGACCTGATATGCACAATTTTTTTTTGAGCAACTGTGTAATCGTTCAATATATTTAATTTAAATTGAGACACAGTTTAATATATTTAGTGCCAAATTCAAAAGTGGTTTACTTCCTTTATATGTGTTGCCATAGAAATGAGACGAATATAATAAAATATAAATCCGCAGTTTCTAACTTAATACTGGATAAATCAAAAGGGCATTACGAAAAATGTTACAAAGAGTTTAAAGTCTGGTGTAACAATAAGTATGTTAAACTGTGCCCGAAAACGTATTACTGGCATATTTCATAGAAAAAAGTTCGAGCTTATGGAGTTCCTATTCGATGCTTAAAAATGAATATTTAATATAAAAAAAGACATTGACGTAAAGAAATTTTTTAAGTTGTGCCTTTTTTTGAAGAGAAAAGCAGTTGGTTATAAGGCCAAAAAGTCAAAAGTGTTAACACTGAATCAGATTAAGTTATTTTTGGGAAACGCTGATGATGCAAAATATTTACTATGAAAGGTAAAACGATATAAACACAGTTCTCTTATAAATTGTTTAGTTTACTGTTCGTTTTATAGGTAGTTTTAGTTATGGGAATATCAGCAGAAATGAGACTTGATCAGTTAACAGAAATAACTATTGATAATATTCATGACGGCTGCAGTGTCCTATAGTTACTATTCATGCTACAAAAACGGACATAAACCGCACTTTTATCATTACGAACCCAGATTACATAATATATTATCGTAAATATATATGTTGCCCTTCGTCCAAAACATATTATATACCTGTCGTCGGTTATTTTTGAGATACGAGCAAAGAAGGTGCCATGCATAAGTTATTGGAGTAAATACTAAAGAAAAAATACCTAGTTTAGTAGCCAACTGTTTCCAGTTGCCGAAGCGTAAGCAATATACTCGTACATCTCTATTGTTTAAAAAGGAGCTCTGTTACTGTCCCCGCTAAGACTGGTGCTACAATATCAGTTCTTAAGCGCCACTGTAGATGGAAAACTGCTCCCGTGGCCGAATCGGTATGTTCAAGATTCTTTAGATAATAAAAATAAAATTGCTAATTTAATTTCTGATACTTCCTCACAACGTATTTGCAATCAAAATAAAAACAGTGTTACGGTTTCAAATTATAATTCTTTTAAAAAATTAGATTTTTTTGCTTCTGGACTAAATATCAGTAACAATACGAGTTGTACGATTAATATTGTGTATCCTAAAGGTTTATAATAAAAACACAAAATATTCTGTTTAACTAATAATACATGATTAAACATGTGTTAAATTGTTCATTTACTTTAACTGTGTTGTGTTTGCGAATTGGTAACATCGCAGACGGTTGACCAAAAAAGATATCATAATCTTGTATAGATGAGTCGTTTTGGCAACCGACACGGCCAAAGTACGAACTAAAGACGACGATTTAATATCACCACAAATTTCGATCGGCCGGAACAATTTCAATACAATAAAATTAAACTAATTAATTAATATTTCAGGATATATACCTTCCCATATTAAAATACTATTACATGAAAGCCAGTTACAAATTAAATATTATAAATAAAGCTATCAAATATTATTTTTTCTACACCCATATTTTATATAACATTTGGCTATACTGTTTAGAAGGCAAGCATTGTTGACAAATTTAAAATATTTAGATGACAATTATAACGAACGTCAAAAGATAATTATGACAACTGTCAAAAGGTGTATGAAAATTATTATTTATGACAGTCGTGAAATGGGTTTTGTAGGTTATACTATTTGACAGATAAAATTTTGAAACATCTCAAATTCGACGCCATTTTAATTTAGTGGCGCATGTCGGTTGCAAGAGCGACTCGACTATATTACATTTTTATTATGATTTTTGACATCTTATTTTCGAGGTAACATTTTGACGTAATAATTGACGCAGAATATAGAAAGTTAAAAATATCGTCTAGTATGCTTGGGTTTGATCTTTCTGAGAATTTGGTATGGGAGGAACACGTCAATCTGTTATGTCAGAAATTAGCAAGCATTGAATTTGCTCTACGAAACTTCACCCAATTCTCTAATAACTACATGCTGTGTTTTCTCTATTTATCATGTTTACTGATTCGGAATAAAGGTACTTTATGCGACAAGTGTTTGCACATTTTGTCTGGGTGCTGCGTCATCAAATGTATTTGGGTTCTGTACTATTGAATTTCACAAAAAAAAAATATATATATATATATGAATAAAGGAAATATCAC
Organism: Amphimallon solstitiale; assembly: GCA_963170755.1. Lineage (NCBI taxonomy): Eukaryota > Metazoa > Arthropoda > Insecta > Coleoptera > Scarabaeidae > Amphimallon > Amphimallon solstitiale. The sequence goes on along the minus strand of OY720675.1, from coordinate 233,179,536 downwards.
GGATACATAATAAAACTAGGACAAAGAATATCGGGTTAATCCGCTGTAGTGCAACCGCAGACACGTGTTTCAGACTCGTTGGTCATCGTCAGTACGGTGTAGCCAAGGAATAAGGTGGGATATCCTTGGAGATAGAAACAAAAGGAAGACCATCGGGAAGACAGACCACCAATTGCAGCTTAAATGTCAGAAGATCCTCAGGTCTGAGTGACAACAACTGACACCGCCGCGAGGCAGACATTACCAACCCGCGTGTTTCTATCTCCAAGGATATCCCACCTTATTCCTTGGCTACACCGTACTGACGATGACCAACGAGTCTGAAACACGTGTCTGCGGTTGCACTACAGCGGATTAACCCGATATTCTTTGTCCTAGTTTTATATATATATGTATATTTCGAGCAAGTTTGCCGGTCCAGCGTCCTGATATTGCAAAAATTTATCGCATTCGATCTTTCGTGGCGCATTTGTCCTCATCGGGCTGTGGTCAGAGTGATACGCGGCTATCTGTCAGTTTTGACGTGTGTGATGATTTTTCATGCTGGTCATCAGCTACTATTTGGATTTTCACATAGCTTTTATATACGTAAGCCGTTCTATGAAATTATTTGCTGGGCAAATCTTGCTCATTGGTAAACTGCTGGAAAGGAAGCTCTACATTGGCTTACACATTTTAACAGTATTCTGTGTGTGTAAAAGCAAAGCTACACGCAGCGTCATTCTTCTTGTGGTACTAAATAAAAAATGTTTGTTAAAATGTAGTATCATGCATCGTATGCGTTCAAGAACCATTTAAAAGAATCATACATTTGGCAACATTGTAGCCGTATGCAATTGTAATTATAGATACCACAATAATTTCCGTATTTTGAACATTTTACTCGTTATTGCACTTATCAGATGGTAAATCTGATGTTTTAAATTCTACACATTACGCGAGATATAACTTGATCTTCAAATTAGAAAAATGTCTAATTACAACAGGATTAGTTCTTTGTATGGGTATTTATCTGACAGTAAAGCAGTGACACTATTACCTACGTAATTGTTGGAATTGAATACCATCTGTCTCTAGGCATAGGATACTAACGGAGGGATCTTCTTGTACTGTTACAATTTGCTCTTCTAATTTTATTGTACGCCTCTCTTCGTCGACCAGCATTAGAATTTCTTGTCTCCAATTTTTGGTAACAACGTGATATTCGCTTTCTGCCATATTATCATTTCCACTACAGAAACCACACACCATGTACAGTTGCGGCCAATAAATATTGGGCAGCAATGTTTTTGATGGCAAACATTGTCATTATTAATCCCATGCAAAAGTCATTAAATGTCAAATAAGTGCCCAATATTTATTGGCCGCAACCGTACATATCGGCATATTCATTATAAAGGAATAAAATAACAAAGAAACGATAAAACACAGTAGCACAACAACTAATCAAAACAATGCAATAACCGTGAAGAAGCAGAGTTTACACAAAATGAAACACAATAGTCGAATTAAATGCACAGGTAAATGTCAGTATTTGACAGTAATGATATATTGATTGAAATCACATTGAAATACAAACTCATTGCTCTACAACAACGTTGTTAAATGTGTTTTTCGTGAAAGTACGTTAATGAAGCAATGTTAAAAATAAACCATTTAATCAAAACGAAAACGCTTACGAAATAATACCAGTAAAATTTATTTTTTAAACTAAATTGACAGATGTCGAAGAGGAAGGCTTAGTTACGCACTGAAAGTCTGAACTTCAAGAACCCCGTGATAACAAACAAAGCATGGTACGGCATTTTAACATTAAATTTTTTTATTCAGAACCTTACGAAGAATGTCGCTGCGTGTATCTTTTGCGACAATTTATACACACGTTATTGTATTGTTACCTATTAACAATGTCAACATTTATGTGAAATTTACGACAAATATGCTTAACTAAACTATGAAGACGTTAATGCTACGTATACTAGCAGACGTTTATCGAAAGACCCGCGTCTCGAGAACGGTCGCACTAGGAACCACCAAAATACGCCTATGTATTATAGAAAATTCCTTCAAGACATACACAGCTGCCCGTCGTGTTGCACTTTCTAATGCTTCTGTTAAGCTTGTCTATCGTCCGGCATTAAAACTGGATATCTGCTTGTCTTTATTATATCTTATGTATCGATTTTTATCTGACTTGTCCTATGGACTTTGTATGTAGCAAATGGATGAAATAAATTATTATTTGTGTTCGAGCGATAGCTTTGTAATATTTCAATGTACCTTTAAAGAGATATTAAGGTCCCGAAAACAACAATAATCCGTAAATATCTAGCAAATTATACAAAATATTTCGTAGCTTTGCTTTTAAAAATATAATTGAATAAAATAAAATAATTTTATATAACATTATAGGTAAGATTAGCAGATCCTTTTGAATTTAAAAAGTAAGCGTTGTTTTTTAGTGTTTATGGGATTCATACTGAGACTTATTTTATGTATAATTTCTTTACTTCATAATTTAAAAAAATACTAAATCTACAACTATTAAATATATGAAATATATTATGTTATATTAAATATTAATATTGCTTACAAAATATGTTATTACCAATAAATATCTATTTTTATGATTTATACATGTTTCTAGTTGAAAGGAAGTTCTAGAATTCATTCTAAACATTTATTACTTTTCATCAGTATACTTAGCATCAAGTAAGTTCTATAGACGTTTTTTTTGTCTGGAAAAAATGCATTTTTCTTAGACCGAGCCTGTTGTAATTAATATATTACAAAACGTTTGTAGACTATTTTAATAATAGATTGTAATGTATAGATATCATAGCAAAACTAATTCATTATTTGAATTAATTCTTATCAGATTACCTTTAGTAATGAAGTTATCGAATTTGATCTCTTTACTATCCGATCCAATAAAACACAAACCGACACTCAACAATGTCGATGTAAAGAACAGCTTAATTGCAACATGCTTTTGCAAGACTCTAATCAGTCAATTGATAACAACTACTTAACTAACAATGATACATCGAAATGTTAACTGTACCTACTAACGAAAATTCTAACGAATTAACGTACCAACATATATATACAAGATACAGAAAATAAATCATATATGATTGAGCGATACATTCAACTTGATATATATATATCTGCTAATCACGGATAGAGACAAGTTGCTTGAATTTATCACTCACACACTACTTGCTACATGTTCGCTTAAGAGCTGTGCTTTTGTAAATTGCGAGGAAGCTTTTTATCACGAGCTGTTTTCGTCTCACCAATTATATATTATATATCCTTTGAAAGCTTCAGCTTACCTTATTAAGTTTCGGTAAACGAAACACATTTTTGGTTCTTTGATTTATCACGTTTATTTTATTTTTTGTATATGTGTATATAATATATTTTATGTTTTATTTAGTTCTTAACACAAGCGCTTTTCTTTTAATTTTTAAACACCTGAATGAAACTTGTACAAAAGCATGCCTCCCGATCTTTCAAAAGACGATCAATGTTGCCCACTGGATCTTCTCGAACTGCAAACAATTTCTCCTTCTATTAACTAAGTGTATATATATATAACATTTCGGTATCTTTTTCTATGTTTTGTGACGTGTGTGTGATTTGCATTTATGTTAACCCATCTCAATGAGCTTTATTTAATGTGATTTAGTAAGAGTGTACCAAGTTTTATCACCTTTTTCATACTGATTGAAGAAGCAGATAAAACCGTTTCATAGTAATACCAATATTAAAATCATTACAATAGAAGTAAAGCTCATTTTTGAATATTTAGTTGTATGATGCAATAAAAATGAATAATATCTTAAATAAAAATTACAACTAGATATATCTATATTCATTTCATCTATACACTTCACTCTTCACTAACCACATACGATTTATACCTTTGCACTTAAAAATTTTAATATATCCTTTCGTTCAGTGGTAATGTTGAAAGGAACAATAAGATTTTTGTGTGCAAAGTATTATACTTCTATTTCCCATGCCTCCCCTTGTGATATCCAATATGTACATTAAAAACCCAGCCATTTAAAATGCTTAGTTGATATATATATATACATATTATATATATATGGATATTATTTCCAAGCTTGGTGGAACGTGTATTGCAAACTCCATTTCAAGTAGGATAATTTAAAGAGTTATATCGTTATATCTTGTGCATGGTGGATGAACTCGATCCATGTTTATCTCGATGTGTTCTTTTTGATTTTACGTAACGATTTGATGTAGCCGTATTTTTATTTGACAATCGAGATAAACATGGATAGGGATTTTCAGAGGGTCTTGTCACGGCCTCGGACTACATGTAGCAAAGGCTATATAAAGGTCAGTGTTGCTCCAGGAATTTTTAAAATCTGCTTTTTTTTTTTAAACGAAATACAAATGGTTTGTTTTTGCCTTATTTTTCTTTTCTTTTTTTTAGTAAATATTGTTATGCTAGTTTGGGTAATGTTGATATGACGAAGGTTTTTGGCTTACGGGCGTGTAGACCCGTGGTAGTGCGGAATGCCTAGCTGGCTTTATATATATATATACGAAATATATTTATAAGTATATATTATATTTTATGTAATTGATAGACATGGCTGTCGACACATCCATAAAATTTTTCCCATCCCCCTATTTTATAAATATTTTTATATATACATATATTATATACTTATTGCATACATCATCCTGATTACTTCATGCATATCATTTTTGACGAGAGAATGGTGTGGTATGAAGACGTGTTAGTCCTCTCAATGTGATTTATTTTCTGCTGTAAATACAAACGTATTTAAACAAACAAGAAAGTAATCGGTTCTTCCTTTTTACACGCTGCCTTTTCTTGGATCCTCAAACACATACACTCACACACCGATTGAACGGCACAATTCTATACAACTACGAACACGAACTACACACTTCCCTGTCCTGCGTGCCTCTTACTCTCTGAAAAATGTAACAAATCCCCCCTACGTCTGCAGCCACTGCGTCACCGCAAGATGACGACGATTCTTTGGATACGGACGGCTTCCGCGAAGATCAGTATCTACTGGAAACACCTACGCCGAGCGAAGAAGGCGATGATGACTCAAACAGGGACTATTTGGAGACATACAAGCAAGATCGCGCCCACGGTAGTCTAGAATCGCAAGACGTCACGCAATACGATGACATACGCGATTACTACAAACACCAAATTAGATTATTCACTGGCGAAAGAAAACGACTGGCATCCACTGAGGATCTGGATTCGGAATATTCGGTGCCCACTCCGGATAAATTAACCGGTTTGGTACGTGTTGGACTTGACGAATATAAGCTTATAGAAAATGATCCTGCGCGACCAGGTGAGCTCAAACTGACTAAGGTGTCTCCCGAAGAGAAAGGAGTTAAAGACTCCAAGAGACCGGAAGATTGGGAAAGAAAGGAGGCGAGGAAAGTTCAGAGGTTACAGGGTGGAGCTGGCAAAGATAAGGTTGGTGCCGAATCGACTGAACAGAGAACGAGCGTAACGTTCAAAGATCAATCTGGTGATATTGTCGTGGAGAAGGTTACTGATGTGAGAATGCTTGACAAAAATTTTGGAGAGAGTAGTGAATATAAGACTGAATCGATTAAGGTTACCGGACTGGTAGAGAAAGAAGATGGAGGAAGGCGCATCAAATTCATGAAAGAAGAAAGCGACCTTACCGCAAAAGTTCCTAATAGACTTATAAATTCTGTAGATCAAAGTACAACGACCCAATTCACAACTAGAGGCACATCGCCTCTGGATAAACCCGAGCAACCCAATCCCAAAGTTTTTTCCGCTCCTATAGTGGAGACACCCCACTTAGTGCCTACATTAGAATTAGTTATTGGTCGTAAAGAAGTACACACTCGGGAAGCATCTGCCACGGCTGAAAGCCGCCTCACTCTATACGGAACTAAAGACGTTGAAATATCAATTCATTCCCAATCGCACATATCTGTCGTTACTACAAGGAAAGACACCTCTGGTACTGAAACATCAGAAAAAGTAGACGTCGGTGTGACCACCAGAGCTGGTACTGGAGAAACAATCATTCCGGAAGCTCATCGTAAGGAGGATTACATAATACAACCGGGAAATATAACCGAAGTAATTTTAAAGAAACGCGAAGAAACGGTTAATTTCAGCGGCAAAAAAGAAGTATATCGTTATGATAGTACGGAAAAAACTGATAAAAATCTGGACTCTCCGATTGATGATAGCCTGTCCCATCATGCTTCAGATACCGGAATTTCCATAACGCGAGGCACAACGGATACGATGAGCTCGATGAAAATGATGCCCGGAACAACACTAGGATTGCAAACGACAGGATTCGCTTCAGATATAGCTGATGATGGTGAGCAAGAAGAAGGCGAACTCACGGACGCTGGTTTAAGTCCTATACAAGCCGACGAGTTAGCTCCTTTAATGGATTCTGAGACGCATTTCATGGAAATCGGAACTAGTCCCATAGAATTTCCCGAATCTGCGTCACTACCTTTATCGCATGTCGACACATCAGAAGCTGCAACATTAACGGATCAAATCGATACTAAAGACGCCTCTAATAGCCCCATAAGAATAGAGGAAGCTTCGATAGTCGTAAGTGAAACGGGCAAAGCAGACTTGGAAGACGTTCTGGATAGGAGGAGAGGTTCAGGCGATGTAAAAGCGAAAATAAAATTTATTGAAGAGCAGACAAAAATAACTTCGCATATCGATCATCTGAGACGTAAACGTGAAATTGTCGACTCGGAGGATGAGTTATCCAGTTTAAAAGAAGAAGAAGTTCTTAGGGGATCAACTGAAACACTAGCACAGATAGATGACACTTTTGAGGCGCTTGAAGTTCCTGATAAAATTTCCAAGGATATGGATAGTGATTTAGAAGATCGGGCAATATCTGAACCTCTGAAACAAAAGGACAGACCACATTTGACACCCAAACACGTGGGACCTAAAATTGCGGAACTGCACAAGATATTTACTAAATCCAGTGAATTCGAGGATAGTGACGAAGAATCCCTGTCCAAAAAGTTACCGAAAGTAGCTTTATTTGGTGTCGACGTGAAGCCACCGATTAGCAAAGAAGTTAGGCCTAAAACACCCGAGGTCGTCGACATTAAAACCGAAGTGTCTGTGAGTGATTCCGAGTTGGAATACAAAACTGTCAAGCAAGCTAAGCAAATGTTCGAAAGTCTTATATCCAAATCATTTGAATCACAGCCCATAAAGAAATCTAAAACTCCGCCTCTGGTGGAAAAACTGTCAGCTACAGAGGAAGCACTTATAGAAGCATTACCACCGAAAGAGAGGAAGAAATCTTTAATAACTGAAAAAGTTTTAACAGAAGGTGAAATAGAAAGGAGGCTATCAGTAGTGGAAGATCAAATAGAAAAAGAAATTGCTGTTCCCACGAAAAAATCACTTGAAATAATCACTAAACCAGTAGAAAAAGCATCAGCACCACAATTATTAGACGGACCGTGTGTAGAACCAATGTGTCGAAAAGTTATAGTCCAACAAATTGGTCCAGGCAAAGACCTTACTATTACAGAAAAAAGTAAACACGAAGACATACTATTGAAAGAAAAACCATCACAGCAAGACCTAGGTGACCACGATCACATCTTAAGCGATGCTGACACAATTGAAATCAACGGTGAAATCGAAGATGAAAGCACGACAGATTCAAGCATAATAAAAGAGGTTCTCATATCAAATACTAGATTAGTTTCGGTGATAGCTTTACCTACAGAACTAAAAGATACTATCATTACCGATGGTATGTTAAGAGATATTAAATATTCAGAAGATAAAGAACACCAAATGGAATCAATATCTGAAAAAGAATTAACAGACATATCTGAAATTAGCAGAGACCGTACTATTGAAGACTTAACTGAGGAAATACCTCTTAAATCTACGGCGAAAGAACTAAAACAGCGGCCAACTGAAATCAAAATGGACGATTTGAAACATGACATCATAAGTTCGTCAGACGTTAGGAAAGTCATATCAGAAGTTCTGGAAGCTAGTCGACAGATCAAAGCTGATATAAAAGAAATTAAGCCTGACTTGACACCAACCCCAGAAGGACAATTAATGACGATTTTACCATCGGCATCAATTGAGCAAGATGTGCAAGTAATTAAAGAAGATCGAAAAGATGTTATTACTAAAGTAAAAGATGTAGATGCAATAGATATAAATAAAATTAAAGAACAAGATATAAAAAAGGACGAAAGAACGCAACAAAGTGTATTAAAATTGGACGAAAAAATTATAAAAACATTTGAGCCCACCTTCCAAATTAATGAAATCGACAAAAAAGCAGTAAGACCTTTAGAGCTCGCAAAGAGACACCAGGAAAATATACTTATAAAGACCACAAGAGAGCGCTCCAAATTGGATAAAAATATATTAATGAACGACTTGTATCCGGAATCAGATGATGAACAAGTGAGTAAATTAGCTACACATGGACCAGATGCAAACGGAGAAACGACAGAAACCAAGACAACCTATAGTAAATATGAAAAAATTAGAAAAACATTCGAAGATGTCGAGAGCAAAGAGGAAAAAACAGAAACATTTCAAGAAATACGGGGAAAATTCGAAAAATTGCAAAAAGCCCAAGAGGAGGAAAATTTATACAAGAAACTAGAGAGGAAAAAAGAAGATTCGGCCACCAAAACTAAATCCAAACTCGATGCACAAAAAGACATTTTTGAGAGCCTATCACAAAAGCAAATTAAACCTATAGAAACTAAGAAAGTACTGCAACCAGAGCTGCAAGAAGGGGTTTCGTCAATACAGCTATCTTCAGTTAGTCCACAAAAAATAGAAGAGAGACTGGAAACGGGATCATTTCTGAAAAAGAATGTACTAATGACGAAAACCGAAACCACTGAAATAAGGAAAATCATTGAGAATGGGGAAATAGGAATAAGTGATGAGAAAAGGCTGTCAGTGAGTGCAGAATCTCCACAAGATAGCCTAGAAATAAAAACAACTACTATAAGCATTACGAAAGACGAACTACAAGAAAAAATATCCATTAGCGAAAGAAAGCTAAACGAGTCTGAGAAAATTTCGGATTTATTACCAACCGATCTACATATTACAGACTATAACGAGACTAAAAGAGTTTCTCCATCATCATTTAAAGAGACAATAAAGACCGAAATGAAAAAGACATCAACAATTATAATAGGACAAAAAACACCTGAGGAAGTTGAAGAAAGTCTAATAGAGAAACCCGCTTTTCTTGAAAAGGTATTCCCTAAGAAGCAGAGCACGGAAGAACTGCAAAATTTAGATATCACTCAAATATCTCCAAAGTCACTTGATGAGGAGAAGGTCAAGGAAATATCAGCGCATGAATCAAGTCAAATTCAAAAACTAGTAGAAGCCGAGCTAATGAAACCACATTTAACTGAAAAACCACCCGTTAAAGTTAAAGGAACAAGGCTAGAAATGGTTGCTGAAATAGGCCAAAAAGACATTCCTGTAGAGGAAAAGACAAGAGCTAAAACACCAGCAGCTGTCATCCAGGCCGAAGAAGATGTAGACGAGAAAACAGTGCCTTTCAAGGTAATGGAAAAAGTATCACATGTAAAACTGCGTGACGAGCACGTGGAAATACGATACGGAAAGCGTATTGATCCAGCACAGCTACCACTAGAAAAGTCATTAGATATTGAAATTTCTAAGACGTCCATAGATATTACGGAAACAAAGAAAATATCTCCAGATTTATCTAAAGAAGTGGAAACAATAGACAAAACAAATGAAGCTTCAGTCAAACCCGCAGAAGAGAAGAAAGACGAAACGGTACCTTCAAAGATGACTGAAAAAGTGTCTCCCATTAAATCACCTGTAAAGGATAAGGAAATAACATCTGAAAAACCTATCTCTCCAGCTCAAATACCACCAGAAAGGCCATCAGATATTGAAATTCCTAAGTCGCTCGCTAATATTAGGAAAACAAAGGAAATATCTCAGGACTTATCTGAAAAGGTCGACGTAATAGACAAAACACCTCAAGCTACAGTCAAACCCGCAGAGGAGGCGGTAGACAAAACGGTACCTTTAAAAATGACTGAAATGGTGTCACCTCTTAAATCTCCTGTAAAGGATAAGCATATAACATCTGAAAAGCCTATATCTCCAGCACAATTACCACCAGCAAAGCCATTAGATATTGAAATTCCTAAATCGCCCACTGATATTACGGAAATAAAGGGAATATCACCAGATTTATCTAAAAAAGTCGAAGCAGTAGACAAAACACCTGAAGCAGCAGTCATACCCGCAGAGGAGCCGGTAGACAAAACAGTACCTTCAAAAATGACTGAAAAAGTGTCCCCTATTAAATCACCTGTAAAGGATACGGAAATAACATCTGAAAAGCCTATCTCTCCAGCACAATTACCACCGGCAAAGCCATTAGATATTGAACTTCCTAAGTCGCCCACTGATATTACTGAAACAAAGGAAATATCTCGAGATTTATCTGAAAAGGTCGAAGCAATAGACAAAAGACCTGAAACTGTAGTCAAACTCGCCGAGGAGCAGGTAGACAAAATGTTACCTTCAAAAATAACTGAACAAGTGTCACCCCTTAAATCGCCTGTAAAAGATAAGGAAATAACAACTGAAAAACCTATCTCTCCAGCACACTTACCACCAGAAAAGTCATTACATATTGAAATTCCTAAGTCGCCCACTGACATTACGGAAACAAAGGAAATATCTCCAGATTTATATGAAAAGGTTGAAGCAATAGACAGAACACCTGAAGCTGCAGTCAAACCCGCAGAGGAGTCGCTAGACAAAACTATACCTTCAAAAATAACTGATAAAGTGTCTCCCGTTAAATCATCTGTAAAAGATAAGGAAATAACAACTGAAAAACCTATCTCTCCAGCACAATTACCACCAGAAAAGTCATTAGAAATTACAATTCCTAAGTCGCCCACGGATATTACGGAAGCAAAGGAAATATCTCCAGATTTATCTGAAAAGGTCGAAGCAATAGACAAAACACCTGAAATTGCAGTCAAACCCGCAGAGGAGGCGGTAGACAAAACAGTATCTTCAAAAATGGCTGAAAAAGTGTCACCTCTTAAATCGCCTGTAAAGGCTAAGGAAATAACATCTGAAAAGCCTATCTCTCAAGCAGAATTACGACCAGAAAAGTCATTAGATATTGCAATTCCAAAGTCGCCCACGGATATTACGGAAACAAAGAAAATGTCTCCAGATTTATCTGAAAGGGTCGAAGCAGTAGACAAAACACCTGAAGCTGCAGTCAAACCCGCAGAGGAGGCGGCAGAAAAAACGGTACCTTCAAAAATGACTGAAAAAGTGTCACCTCTTAAATCGCCTGTAAAGGATAAGGAATTAACATCTGAAAAGCCTACCTCTCCAGCACAATTATCACCAGAAAAGTCATTAGATATGGCAATTCCTAAGTCGCCCACTGAAATTACGGAAACAAAGGAAATATCTCCAGATTTATCAGAAAAGGTCGAAGCAGTAGATAAAACACCTGAAGCTGCAGTCAAACCCGCAGAGGAGCCGGTAGACAAAACGGTACCTTCAAAAATAACTGAAAAAGTGTCTCCCGTTAAATCACCTGTAAAAGATAAGGAAATAACAACTGAAAAACCTATCTCTCCAGCACAATTACCACCAGAAAAGTCATTAGATATTGCAATTCCAAAGTCGCCTACTGATATTACGGAAACAAAGGAAATATCTCCAGATTTATCTGAAAAGCTCGAAGAAATAGACAAAACACCCGAAGCTGCAGTCAAACCTACAGAGGAGCCGATAGACAAAACGGTACCTTCAAAAATAACTGACAAAGTGTCTCCCGTTAAATCACCTGTAAAAGATAAGGAAATAACAACTGAAAAACCTATCTCTCCAGCACAATTACCACAAGAAAAGTCATTAGATATTGGAGTTCCAAAGTCGCCCACAGATATTACGGAAACAAAAGAGATATCTCCACATTTATCTGAAAAGGTCGAAGCAATAGACAGAACACCTGAAGCTGCAGTCAAACCCGCAGAAGAGCCGCTAGACAAAACGATACTTTCAAGAATAACTGATAAAGTGTCTTTTGTTAAATCATTTGTAAAAGATAAGGAAATAACAACTGAAAAACCTATCTCTCTAGCACAATTACCACCAGAAAAGTCATTAGATTCTGCAATTCCAAAGTCGCCCACTGACATTACGAAAACACAGGAAACATCTCCAAATTTATCTGAAAAGGTCGAAGCAGTAGACAAAACACCTGAAGCTGCAGACAAACCCGCAGAGGAGCCGGTAGACAAAACGGTACCTTCAAAAATAGCTGAAAAAGTGTCTCCCGTTAAATCACCTGTAAAAGATAAGGAAATAACAACTGAAAAACCTATCTCGCCAGCACAATTACCACCAGAAAAGTCATTAGATATTGCAATTCCAAAGTCGCCCTCTGATATTACGGAAATAAAGGAAATATCTCCAGATTTATCTAAGAAGCTCGAAGCAATAGACACAACACCTGAAGCTGCAGTCAAACCCGCAGAGGAGACGTTTGATAAAACGGTACCTTCAAAAATAACTGAAAAAGTGTCTCCCGTTAAATCACCTGTAAAAGATAAGGAAATCACAACTGAAAAACCTATCTCTCCAGCACAATTACCACCAGAAATGTCATTAGAAATTACAATTCCTAAGTCGCCCACGGATATTACGGAAGCAAAAGAAATATCTCCAGATTTATCTGAAAAGGTCGAAGCAATAGACAAAACACCTGAAGTTGCAGTCAAACCCGCAGAGGAGGCGGTAGAAAAAACGGTATCTTCAAAAATGGCTAAAAAAGTGTCACCTCTTAAATCGCCTGTAAAGGATAAGGAAATAACATCTGAAAAGCCTATCTCTCCAGCAGAATTACGACCAGAAAAGTCATTAGATATTGCAATTCCAAAGTCGCCCACGGATATTACGGAAACAAAGGAAATGACTCCAGATTTCTCTGAAAGGGTCGAAGCAGTAGACAAGACACCTGAAGCTGCAGTCAAACCCGCAGAGGAGGCGGCAGAAAAAACGGTACCTTCAAAAATAACTGAAAAAGTGTCTCCCGTTAAATCACCTGTAAAAGATAAGGAAATAACAACTGAAAAACCTATCTCTCCAGCACAATTAGCACCAGAAAAGTCATTAGATATTGCAACTCCAAAGTCGCCCACTGATATTACGGAAACAAAGGAAATATCTCCAGATTTATCTGAAAAGGTCGAAGCAATAGACAAAACACCTGAAGCTGCAGTCAAGCCCGCAGAGGAGACGCTAGAGAGAACGGTGCCTTCAAAAATAACTGAAAAAGTGTCTCCCGTTAAATCACCTGTAAAAGATAAGGAAATAACAACTGAAAAACCTATCTCGCCAGCACAATTACCACCAGAAAAGTCATTAGATATTGCAATTTCAAAGTCGCCCTCTGATATTACGGAAACAAAGGAAATATCTCCAGATTTATCTAAGAAGCTCGAAGCAATAGACACAACACCTGAAGCTGCAGTCAAACCCGCAGAGGAGACGTTTGATAAAACGGTACCTTCAAAAATAACTGAAAAAGTGTCTCCCGTTAAATCACCTGTAAAAGATAAGGAAATCACAACTGAAAAACCTATTTCTCCAGCACAATTACCACCAGAAAAGTCATTAGAAATTACAATTCCTAAGTCGCCCACGGATATTACGGAAGCAAAGGAAATATCTCCAGATTTATCTGAAAAGGTCGAAGCAATAGACAAAACACCTGAACTTGCAGTCAAACCCGCAGAGGAGGCGGTAGAAAAAACAGTATCTTCAACAATGGCTGAAAAAGTGTCACCTCTTAAATCGCCTGTAAAGGATAAGGAAATAACATCTGAAAAGCCTATCTCTCCAGCAGAATTACGACCAGAAAAGTCATTAGATATTGCAATTCCAAAGTCGCCCACTGAAATTACGGAAACAAAGGAAATATCTCCAGATTTATCAGAAAAGGTCGAAGCAGTAGATAAAACACCTGAAGCTGGAGTCAAACCCGCAGAGGAGGCGGCAGAAAAAGCGGTACCTTCAAAAATAACTGAAAAAGTGTCTCCCGTTAAATCACCTGTAAAAGATAAGGAAATAACATCTGAAAAGCCTATCTCTCCAGCACAATTAACACCAGAAAAGTCATTAGATATTGCAATTCCTAAGTCGCCCACAGATATTACGGAAACAAAGGAAATATCTCCAGATTTAACTAAGAAGCTCGAAGCAATAGACACAACACCTGAAGCTGCAGTCAAACCCGCAGAGGAGACGTTTGATAAAACGGTACCTTCAAAAATAACTGAAAAAGTGTCTCCCGTTAAATCACCTGTAAAAGATAAGGAAATCACAACTGAAAAACCTATCTCTCCAGCACAATTACCACCAGAAAAGTCATTAGAAATTACAATTCCTAAGTCGCCCACGGATATTACGGAAGCAAAGGAAATATCTCCAGATTTATCTGAAAAGGTCGAAGCAATAGACAAAACACCTGAAGTTGCAGTCAAACCCGCAGAGGAGGCGGTAGAAAAAACAGTATCTTCAACAATGGCTGAAAAAGTGTCACCTCTTAAATCGCCTGTAAAGGATAAGGAAATAACATTTGAAAAGCCTATATCTCAAGCAGAATTACGACCAGAAAAGTCATTAGATATTGCAATTCCTAAGTCGCCCACATATATTTCGGAAACAAAGGAAATATCTCCAGATTTATCTAAGAAGCTCGAAGCAATAGACACAACACCTGAAGCTGCAGTCAAACCCGCAGAGGAGACGTTTGATAAAACGGTACCTTCAAAAATAACTGAAAAAGTGTCTCCCGTTAAATCACCTGTAAAAGATAAGGAAATCACAACTGAAAAACCTATTTCTCCAGCACAATTACCACCAGAAAAGTCATTAGAAATTACAATTCCTAAGTCGCCCACGGATATTACGGAAGCAAAGGAAATATCTCCAGATTTATCTGAAAATGTCGAAGCAATAGACAAAACACCTGAAGTTGCAGTCAAACCCGCAGAGGAGGCGGTAGAAAAAACAGTATCTTCAACAATGGCTGAAAAAGTGTCACCTCTTAAATCGCCTGTAAAAGATAAGGAAATAACATCTGAAAAGCCTATCTCTCCAGCAGAATTACGACCAGAAAAGTCATTAGATATTGCAATTCCAAAGTCGCCCACTGAAATTACGGAAACAAAGGAAATATCTCCAGATTTATCAGAAAAGGTCGAAGCAGTAGACAAAACACCTGAAGCTGCAGTCAAACCCGCAGAGGAGCCGGTAGACAAAACGGTACCTTCAAAAATAACTGAAAAAGTGTCTCCCGTTAAATCACCTGTAAAAGATAAGGAAATAACAACTGAAAAACCTATCTCTCCAGCACAATTACCACCAGAAAAGTCATTAGATATTGCAATTCCAAAGTCGCCCACTGATATTACGGAAACAAAAGAGATATCTCCAGATTTATCTGAAAAGCTCGAAGAAATAGACAAAACACCCGAAGCTGCAGTCAAACCTACAGAGGAGCCGGTAGACAAAACGGTCCCTTCAAAAATTACTGAAAAAGTGTCTCCCGTTAAATCACCTGTAAAAGATAAGGAAATAACATCTGAAAAGCCTATCTCTCCAGCACAATTAACACCAGAAAAGTCATTAGATATTGCAATTCCAAAGTCGCCCACTGATATTACGGAAACAAAGGAAATATCTCCAGATTTATCTGAAAAGGTCGAAGCAATAGACACAACACCTGAAGCTGCAGTCAAACCCGCAGAGGAGACGTTTGATAAAACGGTACCTTCAAAAATAACTGAAAAAGTGTCTCCCGTTAAATCACCTGTAAAAGATAAGGAAATCACAACTGAAAAACCTATCTCTCCAGCACAATTACCACCAGAAAAGTCATTAGAAATTACAATTCCTAAGTCGCCCACTGAAATTACGGAAACAAAGGAAATATCTCCAGATTTATCAGAAAAGGTCGAAGCAGTAGATAAAACACCTGAAGCTGGAGTCAAACCCGCAGAGGAGGCGGCAGAAAAAACGGTACCTTCAAAAATAACTGAAAAAGTGTCTCCCGTTAAATCACCTGTAAAAGATAAGGAAATAACATCTGAAAAGCCTATCTCTCCAGCACAATTAACACCAGAAAAGTCATTAGATATTGCAATTCCTAAGTCGCTCACAGATATTACGGAAACAAAGGAAATATCTCCAGATTTATCTAAGAAGCTCGAAGCAATAGACACAACACCTGAAGCTGCAGTCAAACCCGCAGAGGAGACGTTTGATAAAACGGTACCTTCAAAAATAACTGAAAAAGTGTCTCCCGTTAAATCACCTGTAAAAGATAAGGAAATCACAACTGAAAAACCTATTTCTCCAGCACAATTACCACCAGAAAAGTCATTAGAAATTACAATTCCTAAGTCCCCCACGGATATTACGGAAGCAAAGGAAATATCTCCAGATTTATCTGAAAAGGTCGAAGCAATAGACAAAACACCTGAACTTGCAGTCAAACCCGCAGAGGAGGCGGTAGAAAAAACAGTATCTTCAACAATGGCTGAAAAAGTGTCACCTCTTAAATCGCCTGTAAAGGATAAGGAAATAACATCTGAAAAGCCTATATCTCCAGCAGAATTACGACCAGAAAAGTCATTAGATATTGCAATTCCAAAGTCGCCCACTGAAATTACGGAAACAAAGGAAATATCTCCAGATTTATCTGAAAAGGTCGAAGCAATAGACAAAACACCTGAAGCTGCAGTCAAGCCCGCAGAGGAGCCGCTAGACAGAACGGTGCCTTCAAAAATAACTGAAAAAGTGTCTCCCGTTAAATCACCTGTAAAAGATAAGGAAATAACAACTGAAAAACCTATCTCGCCAGCACAATTACCACCAAAAAAGTCATTAGATATTGCAATTCCAAAGTCGCCCTCTGATATTACGGAAACAAAGGAAATATCTCCAGATTTATCTAAGAAGCTCGAAGCAATAGACACAACACCTGAAGCTGCAGTCAAACCCGCAGAGGAGACGTTTGATAAAACGGTACCTTCAAAAATAACTGAAAAAGTGTCTCCCGTTAAATCACCTGTAAAAGATAAGGAAATCACAACTGAAAAACCTATTTCTCCAGCACAATTACCACCAGAAAAGTCATTAGAAATTACAATTCCTAAGTCGACCACGGATATTACGGAAGCAAAGGAAATATCTCCAGATTTATCTGAAAAGGTCGAAGCAATAGACAAAACACCTGAACTTGCAGTCAAACCCGCAGAGGAGGCGGTAGAAAAAACAGTATCTTCAACAATGGCTGAAAAAGTGTCACCTCTTAAATCGCCTGTAAAGGATAAGGAAATAACATCTGAAAAGCCTATCTCTCCAGCAGATTTACGACCAGAAAAGTCATTAGATATTGCAATTCCAAAGTCGCCCACTGAAATTACGGAAACAAAGGAAATATCTCCAGATTTATCAGAAAAGGTCGAAGCAGTAGACAAAACACCTGAAGCTGCAGTCAAACCCGCAGAGGAGCCGGTAGACAAAACGGTACCTTCAAAAATAACTGAAAAAGTGTCTCCCGTTAAATCACCTGTAAAAGATAAGGAAATAACAACTGAAAAACCTATCTCTCCAGCACAATTACCACCAGAAAAGTCATTAGATATTGCAATTCCAAAGTCGCCCACTGATATTACGGAAACAAAAGAGATATCTCCAGATTTATCTGAAAAGCTCGAAGAAATAGACAAAACACCCGAAGCTGCAGTCAAACCTACAGAGGAGCCGGTAGACAAAACGGTCCCTTCAAAAATTACTGAAAAAGTGTCTCCCGTTAAATCACCTGTAAAAGATAAGGAAATAACATCTGAAAAGCCTATCTCTCCAGCACAATTAACACCAGAAAAGTCATTAGATATTGCAATTCCAAAGTCGCCCACTGATATTACGGAAACAAAGGAAATATCTCCAGATTTATCTGAAAAGGTCGAAGCAATAGACACAACACCTGAAGCTGCAGTCAAACCCGCAGAGGAGACGTTTGATAAAACGGTACCTTCAAAAATAACTGAAAAAGTGTCTCCCGTTAAATCACCTGTAAAAGATAAGGAAATCACAACTGAAAAACCTATCTCTCCAGCACAATTACCACCAGAAAAGTCATTAGAAATTACAATTCCTAAGTCGCCCACTGAAATTACGGAAACAAAGGAAATATCTCCAGATTTATCAGAAAAGGTCGAAGCAGTAGATAAAACACCTGAAGCTGGAGTCAAACCCGCAGAGGAGGCGGCAGAAAAAACGGTACCTTCAAAAATAACTGAAAAAGTGTCTCCCGTTAAATCACCTGTAAAAGATAAGGAAATAACATCTGAAAAGCCTATCTCTCCAGCACAATTAACACCAGAAAAGTCATTAGATATTGCAATTCCTAAGTCGCTCACAGATATTACGGAAACAAAGGAAATATCTCCAGATTTATCTAAGAAGCTCGAAGCAATAGACACAACACCTGAAGCTGCAGTCAAACCCGCAGAGGAGACGTTTGATAAAACGGTACCTTCAAAAATAACTGAAAAAGTGTCTCCCGTTAAATCACCTGTAGAAGATAAGGAAATCACAACTGAAAAACCTATTTCTCCAGCACAATTACCACCAGAAAAGTCATTAGAAATTACAATTCCTAAGTCCCCCACGGATATTACGGAAGCAAAGGAAATATCTCCAGATTTATCTGAAAAGGTCGAAGCAATAGACAAAACACCTGAACTTGCAGTCAAACCCGCAGAGGAGGCGGTAGAAAAAACAGTATCTTCAACAATGGCTGAAAAAGTGTCACCTCTTAAATCGCCTGTAAAGGATAAGGAAATAACATCTGAAAAGCCTATATCTCCAGCAGAATTACGACCAGAAAAGTCATTAGATATTGCAATTCCAAAGTCGCCCACTGAAATTACGGAAACAAAGGAAATATCTCCAGATTTATCAGAAAAGGTCGAAGCAGTAGATAAAACACCTGAAGCTGGAGTCAAACCCGCAGAGGAGGCGGCAGAAAAAGCGGTACCTTCAAAAATAACTGAAAAAGTGTCTCCCGTTAAATCACCTGTAAAAGATAAGGAAATAACAACTGAAAAACCTATCTCTCCAGCACAATTAGCACCAGAAAAGTCATTAGATATTGCAATTCCAAAGTCGCCCACTGATATTACGGAAACAAAGGAAATATCTCCAGATTTATCTGAAAAGGTCGAAGCAATAGACAAAACACCTGAAGCTGCAGTCAAGCCCGCAGAGGAGCCGCTAGACAGAACGGTGCCTTCAAAAATAACTGAAAAAGTGTCTCCCGTTAAATCACCTGTAAAAGATAAGGAAATAACAACTGAAAAACCTATCTCGCCAGCACAATTACCACCAAAAAAGTCATTAGATATTGCAATTCGAAAGTCGCCCTCTGATATTACGGAAACAAAGGAAATATCTCCAGATTTATCTAAGAAGCTCGAAGCAATAGACACAACACCTGAAGCTGCAGTCAAACCCGCAGAGGAGACGTTTGATAAAACGGTACCTTCAAAAATAACTGAAAAAGTGTCTCCCGTTAAATCACCTGTAAAAGATAAGGAAATCACAACTGAAAAACCTATTTCTCCAGCACAATTACCACCAGAAAAGTCATTAGAAATTACAATTCCTAAGTCGACCACGGATATTACGGAAGCAAAGGAAATATCTCCAGATTTATCTGAAAAGGTCGAAGCAATAGACAAAACACCTGAACTTGCAGTCAAACCCGCAGAGGAGGCGGTAGAAAAAACAGTATCTTCAACAATGGCTGAAAAAGTGTCACCTCTTAAATCGCCTGTAAAGGATAAGGAAATAACATCTGAAAAGCCTATCTCTCCAGCAGATTTACGACCAGAAAAGTCATTAGATATTGCAATTCCAAAGTCGCCCACTGAAATTACGGAAACAAAGGAAATATCTCCAGATTTATCAGAAAAGGTCGAAGCAGTAGATAAAACACCTGAAGCTGGAGTCAAACCCGCAGAGGAGGCGGCAGAAAAAGCGGTACCTTCAAAAATAACTGAAAAAGTGTCTCCCGTTAAATCACCTGTAAAAGATAAGGAAATAACATCTGAAAAGCCTATCTCTCCAGCACAATTAACACCAGAAAAGTCATTAGATATTGCAATTCCTAAGTCGCCCACAGATATTACGGAAACAAAGGAAATATCTCCAGATTTAACTAAGAAGCTCGAAGCAATAGACACAACACCTGAAGCTGCAGTCAAACCCGCAGAGGAGACGTTTGATAAAACGGTACCTTCAAAAATAACTGAAAAAGTGTCTCCCGTTAAATCACCTGTAAAAGATAAGGAAATCACAACTGAAAAACCTATCTCTCCAGCACAATTACCACCAGAAAAGTCATTAGAAATTACAATTCCTAAGTCGCCCACGGATATTACGGAAGCAAAGGAAATATCTCCAGATTTATCTGAAAAGGTCGAAGCAATAGACAAAACACCTGAAGTTGCAGTCAAACCCGCAGAGGAGGCGGTAGAAAAAACAGTATCTTCAACAATGGCTGAAAAAGTGTCACCTCTTAAATCGCCTGTAAAGGATAAGGAAATAACATCTGAAAAGCCTATATCTCAAGCAGAATTACGACCAGAAAAGTCATTAGATATTGCAATTCCTAAGTCGCCCACAGATATTACGGAAACAAAGGAAATATCTCTAGATTTATCTAAGAAGCTCGAAGCAATAGACACAACACCTGAAGCTGCAGTCAAACCCGCAGAGGAGACGTTTGATAAAACGGTACCTTCAAAAATAACTGAAAAAGTGTCTCCCGTTAAATCACCTGTAAAAGATAAGGAAATCACAACTGAAAAACCTATTTCTCCAGCACAATTACCACCAGAAAAGTCATTAGAAATTACAATTCCTAAGTCGCCCACGGATATTACGGAAGCAAAGGAAATATCTCCAGATTTATCTGAAAAGGTCGAAGCAATAGACAAAACACCTGAAGTTGCAGTCAAACCCGCAGAGGAGGCGGTAGAAAAAACAGTATCTTCAACAATGGCTGAAAAAGTGTCACCTCTTAAATCGCCTGTAAAAGATAAGGAAATAACATCTGAAAAGCCTATCTCTCCAGCAGAATTACGACCAGAAAAGTCATTAGATATTGCAATTCCAAATTCGCCCACTGAAATTACGGAAACAAAGGAAATATCTCCAGATTTATCAGAAAAGGTCGAAGCAGTAGACAAAACACCTGAAGCTGCAGTCAAACCCGTAGAGGAGCCGGTAGACAAAACGGTACCTTCAAAAATAACTGAAAAAGTGTCTCCCGTTAAATCACCTGTAAAAGATAAGGAAATAACAACTGAAAAACCTATCTCTCCAGCACAATTACCACCAGAAAAGTCATTAGATATTGCAATTCCAAAGTCGCCTACTGATATTACGGAAACAAAAGAGATATCTCCAGATTTATCTGAAAAGCTCGAAGAAATAGACAAAACACCCGAAGCTGCAGTCAAACCTACAGAGGAGCCGGTAGACAAAACGGTACCTTCAAAAATAACTGAAAAAGTGTCTCCCGTTAAATCACCTGTAAAAGATAAGGAAATAACATCTGAAAAGCCTATCTCTCCAGCACAATTAACACCAGAAAAGTCATTAGATATTGCAATTCCTAAGTCGCCCACAGATATTACGGAAACAAAGGAAATATCTCCAGATTTATCTAAGAAGCTCGAAGCAATAGACACAACACCTGAAGCTGCAGTCAAACCCGCAGAGGAGACGTTTGATAAAACGGTACCTTCAAAAATAACTGAAAAAGTGTCTCCCGTTAAATCACCTGTAAAAGATAAGGAAATCACAACTGAAAAACCTATTTCTCCAGCACAATTACCACCAGAAAAGTCATTAGAAATTACAATTCCTAAGTCGCCCACGGATATTACGGAAGCAAAGGAAATATCTCCAGATTTATCTGAAAAGGTCGAAGCAATAGACAAAACACCTGAACTTGCAGTCAAACCCGCAGAGGAGGCGGTGGAAAAAACAGTATCTTCAACAATGGCTGAAAAAGTGTCACCTCTTAAATCGCCTGTAAAGGATAAGGAAATAACATCTGAAAAGCCTATCTCTCCAGCAGAATTACGACCAGAAAAGTCATTAGATATTGCAATTCCAAAGTCGCCCACTGAAATTACGGAAACAAAGGAAATATCTCCAGATTTATCAGAAAAGTTCGAAGCAGTAGATAAAACACCTGAAGCTGGAGTCAAACCCGCAGAGGAGGCGGCAGAAAAAACGGTATCTTCAAAAATAACTGAAAAAGTGTCTCCCGTTAAATCACCTGTAAAAGATAAGGAAATAACATCTGAAAAGCCTATCTCTCCAGCACAATTAACACCAGAAAAGTCATTAGATATTGCAATTCCTAAGTCGCCCACAGATATTACGGAAACAAAGGAAATATCTCCAGATTTAACTAAGAAGCTCGAAGCAATAGACACAACACCGGAAGCTGCAGTCAAACCCGCAGAGGAGACGTTTGATAAAACGGTACCTTCAAAAATAACTGAAAAAGTGTCTCCCGTTAAATCACCTGTAAAAGATAAGGAAATCACAACTGAAAAACCTATCTCTCCAGCACAATTACCACCAGAAAAGTCATTAGAAATTACAATTCCTAAGTCGCCCACGGATATTACGGAAGCAAAGGAAATATCTCCAGATTTATCTGAAAAGGTCGAAGCAATAGACAAAACACCTGAAGTTGCAGTCAAACCCGCAGAGGAGGCGGTAGAAAAAACAGTATCTTCAACAATGGCTGAAAAAGTGTCACCTCTTAAATCGCCTGTAAAGGATAAGGAAATAACATCTGAAAAGCCTATCCCTCAAGCAAAATTACGACCAGAAAAGTCATTAGATATTGCAATTCCAAAGTCGCCCACGGATATTAGAGAAACAAAGGAAATGTCTCCAGATTTATCTGAAAGGGTCGAAGCAGTAGACAAAACACCTGAAGCTGCAGTCAAACCCGCAGAGGAGGCGGCAGAAAAAACGGTACCTTCTAAAATGACTGAAAAAGTGTCACCTCTTAAATCGCCTGTAAAGGATAAGGAATTAACATCTGAAAAGCCTACCACTCCAGCACAATTATCACCAGAAAAGTCATTAGATATGGTAATTCCTAGGTCGCCCACTGACATTACGGAAACAAAGGAAATATCTCCAGATTTATCAGAAAAGGTCGAAGCAGTAGATAAAACACCTGAAGCTGCAGTCAAACCCGCAGAGGAGCCGGTAGACAAAACGGTACCTTCAAAAATAACTGAAAAAGTGTCTCCCGTTAAATCACCTGTAAAAGATAAGGAAATAACAACTGAAAAACCTATCTCTCCAGCACAATTACCACCAGAAAAGTCATTAGATATTGCAATTCCAAAGTCGCCCACTGATATTACGGAAACAAAAGAGATATCTCCAGATTTATCTGAAAAGCTCGAAGAAATAGACAAAACACCCGAAGCTTCAGTCAAACCTACAGAGGAGCCGGTAGACAAAACGGTACCTTCAAAAATAACTGACAAAGTGTCTCCCGTTAAATCACCTGTAAAAGATAAGGAAATAACATCTGAAAAGCCTATCTCTCCAGCACAATTAACACCAGAAAAGTCATTAGATATTGCAATTCCTAAGTCGCCCACAGATATTACGGAAACAAAGGAAATATCTCCAGATTTAACTAAGAAGCTCGAAGCAATAGACACAACACCGGAAGCTGCAGTCAAACCCGCAGAGGAGACGTTTGGTAAAACGGTACCTTCAAAAATAACTGAAAAAGTGTCTCCCGTTCAATCACCTGTAAAAGATAAGGAAATCACAACTGAAAAACCTATCTCTCCAGCACAATTACCACCAGAAAAGTCATTAGAAATTACAATTCCTAAGTCGCCCACGGATATTACGGAAGCAAAGGAAATATCTCCAGATTTATCTGAAAAGGTCGAAGCAATAGACAAAACACCTGAAATTGCAGTCAAACCCGCAGAGGAGGCGGTAGACAAAACAGTATCTTCAAAAATAGCTGAAAAAGTGTCACCTCTTAAATCGCCTCTAAAGGATAAGGAAATAACATCTGAAAAGCCTATCTCTCAAGCAGAATTACGACCAGAAAAGTCATTAGATATTGCAATTCCAAAGTCGCCCACGGATATTACGGAAGCAAAGAAAATGTCTCCAGATTTATCTGAAAGGGTCGAAGCAGTAGACAAAACACCTGAAGCTGCAGTCAAACCCGCAGAGGAGGCGGCAGAAAAAACGGTACCTTCAAAAATGACTGAAAAAGTGTCACCTCTTAAATCGCCTGTAAAGGATAAGGAATTAACATCTGAAAAGCCTACCTCTCCAGCACAATTATCACCAGAAAAGTCATTAGATATGGCAATTCCTAAGTCGCCCACTGAATTTACGGAAACAAAGGAAATATCTCCAGATTTATCAGAAAAGGTCGAAGCAGTAGATAAAACACCTGAAGCTGCAGTCAAACCCGCAGAGGAGCCGGTAGACAAAACGGTATCTTCAAAAATAACTGAAAAAGTGTCTCCCGTTAAATCACCTGTAAAAGATAAGGAAATAACAACTGAAAAACCTATCTCTCCAGCACAATTACCACCAGAAAAGTCATTAGATATTGCAATTCCAAAGTCGCCCACTGATATTACGGAAACAAAGGAAATATCTCCAGATTTATCTGAAAAGCTCGAAGAAATAGACAAAACACCCGAAGCTGCAGTCAAACCTACAGAGGAGCCGGTAGACAAAACGGTACCTTTAAAAATAACTGACAAAGTGTCTCCCGTTAAATCACCTGTAAAAGATAAGGAAATAACAACTGAAAAACCTATCTCTCCAGCACAATTACCACAAGAAAAGTCATTAGATATTGCAGTTCCAAAGTCGCCCACTGATATTACGGAAACAAAAGAGATATCTCCACATTTATCTGAAAAGGTCGAAGCAATAGACACAACACCTGAAGCTGCAGTCAAACCCGCAAAAGAGCCGCTAGACAAAACGATACTTTCAAGAATAACTGATAAAGTGTCTTTTGTTAAATCATTTGTAAAAGATAAGGAAATCACAACTGAAAAACCTATCTCTCCAGCACAATTACCACCAGAAATGTCATTAGAAATTACAATTCCTAAGTCGCCCACGGATATTACGGAAGCAAAAGAAATATCTCCAGATTTATCTGAAAAGGTCGAAGCAATAGACAAAACACCTGAAGTTGCAGTCAAACCCGCAGAGGAGGCGGTAGAAAAAACTGTATCTTCAAAAATGGCTAAAAAAGTGTCACCTCTTAAATCGCCTGTAAAGGATAAGGAAATAACATCTGAAAAGCCTATCTCTCCAGCAGAATTACGACCAGAAAAGTCATTAGATATTGCAATTCCAAAGTCGCCCACGGATATTACGGAAACAAAGGAAATGTCTCCAGATTTCTCTGAAAGGGTCGAAGCAGTAGACAAAACACCTGAAGCTGCAGTCAAACCCGCAGAGGAGGCGGCAGAAAAAACGGTACCTTCAAAAATAACTGAAAAAGTGTCTCCCGTTAAATCACCTGTAAAAGATAAGGAAATAACAACTGAAAAACCTATCTCTCCAGCACAATTAGCACCAGAAAAGTCATTAGATATTGCAATTCCAAAGTCGCCCTCTGATATTACGGAAACAAAGGAAATATCTCCAGATTTATCTAAGAAGCTCGAAGCAATAGACACAACACCTGAAGCTGCAGTCAAACCCGCAGAGGAGACGTTTGATAAAACGGTGCCTTCAAAAATAACTGAAAAAGTGTCTCCCGTTAAATCACCTGTAAAAGATAAGGAAATCACAACTGAAAAACCTATTTCTCCAGCACAATTACCACCAGAAAAGTCATTAGAAATTACAATTCCTAAGTCGCCCACGGATATTACGGAAGCAAAGGAAATATCTCCAGATTTATCTGAAAAGGTCGAAGCAATAGACAAAACACCTGAACTTGCAGTCAAACCCGCAGAGGAGGCGGTAGAAAAAACAGTATCTTCAACAATGACTGAAAAAGTGTCACCTCTTAAATCGCCTGTAAAGGATAAGGAAATAACATCTGAAAAGCCTATCTCTCCAGCAGAATTACGACCAGAAAAGTCATTAGATATTGCAATTCCAAAGTCGCCCACTGAAATTACGGAAACAAAGGAAATATCTCCAGATTTATCAGAAAAGGTCGAAGCAGTAGATAAAACACCTGAAGCTGGAGTCAAACCCGCAGAGGAGGCGGCAGAAAAAGCGGTACCTTCAAAAATAACTGAAAAAGTGTCTCCCGTTAAATCACCTGTAAAAGATAAGGAAATAACATCTGAAAAGCCTATCTCTCCAGCACAATTAACACCAGAAAAGTCATTAGATATTGCAATTCCTAAGTCGCCCACAGATATTACGGAAACAAAGGAAATATCTCCAGATTTAACTAAGAAGCTCGAAGCAATAGACACAACACCTGAAGCTGCAGTCAAACCCGCAGAGGAGACGTTTGATAAAACGGTACCTTCAAAAATAACTGAAAAAGTGTCTCCCGTTAAATCACCTGTAAAAGATAAGGAAATCACAACTGAAAAACCTATCTCTCCAGCACAATTACCACCAGAAAAGTCATTAGAAATTACAATTCCTAAGTCGCCCACGGATATTACGGAAGCAAAGGAAATATCTCCAGATTTATCTGAAAAGGTCGAAGCAATAGACAAAACACCTGAAGTTGCAGTCAAACCCGCAGAGGAGGCGGTAGAAAAAACAGTATCTTCAACAATGGCTGAAAAAGTGTCACCTCTTAAATCGCCTGTAAAGGATAAGGAAATAACATCTGAAAAGCCTATATCTCAAGCAGAATTACGACCAGAAAAGTCATTAGATATTGCAATTCCTAAGTCGCCCACAGATATTACGGAAACAAAGGAAATATCTCCAGATTTATCTAAGAAGCTCGAAGCAATAGACACAACACCTGAAGCTGCAGTCAAACCCGCAGAGGAGACGTTTGATAAAACGGTACCTTCAAAAATAACTGAAAAAGTGTCTCCCGTTAAATCACTTGTAAAAGATAAGGAAATCACAACTGAAAAACCTATTTCTCCAGCACAATTACCACCAGAAAAGTCATTAGAAATTACAATTCCTAAGTCGCCCACGGATATTACGGAAGCAAAGGAAATATCTCCAGATTTATCTGAAAAGGTCGAAGCAATAGACAAAACACCTGAAGTTGCAGTCAAACCCGCAGAGGAGGCGGTAGAAAAAACAGTATCTTCAACAATGGCTGAAAAAGTGTCACCTCTTAAATCGCCTGTAAAAGATAAGGAAATAACATCTGAAAAGCCTATCTCTCCAGCAGAATTACGACCAGAAAAGTCATTAGATATTGCAATTCCAAAGTCGCCCACTGAAATTACGGAAACAAAGGAATTATCTCCAGATTTATCAGAAAAGGTCGAAGCAGTAGACAAAACACCTGAAGCTGCAGTCAAACCCGCAGAGGAGCCGGTAGACAAAACGGTACCTTCAAAAATAACTGAAAAAGTGTCTCCCGTTAAATCACCTGTAAAAGATAAGGAAATAACAACTGAAAAACCTATCTCTCCAGCACAATTACCACCAGAAAAGTCATTAGATATTGCAATTCCAAAGTCGCCCACTGATATTACGGAAACAAAAGAGATATCTCCAGATTTATCTGAAAAGCTCGAAGAAATAGACAAAACACCCGAAGCTGCAGTCAAACCTACAGAGGAGCCGGTAGACAAAACGGTACCTTCAAAAATAACTGAAAAAGTGTCTCCCGTTAAATCACCTGTAAAAGATAAGGAAATAACATCTGAAAAGCCTATCTCTCCAGCACAATTAACACCAGAAAAGTCATTAGATATTGCAATTCCAAAGTCGCCCACTGATATTACGGAAACAAAGGAAATATCTCCAGATTTATCTGAAAAGGTCGAAGCAATAGACACAACACCTGAAGCTGCAGTCAAACCCGCAGAGGAGACGTTTGATAAAACGGTACCTTCAAAAATAACTGAAAAAGTGTCTCCCGTTAAATCACCTGTAAAAGATAAGGAAATCACAACTGAAAAACCTATCTCGCCAGCACAATTACCACCAGAAAAGTCATTAAAAATTACAATTCCTAAGTCGCCCACTGAAATTACAGAAACAAAGGAAATATCTCCAGATTTATCAGAAAAGGTCGAAGCAGTAGATAAAACACCTGAAGCTGGAGTCAAACCCGCAGAGGAGGCGGCAGAAAAAACGGTACCTTCAAAAATAACTGAAAAAGTGTCTCCCGTTAAATCACCTGTAAAAGATAAGGAAATAACATCTGAAAAGCCTATCTCTCCAGCACAATTAACACCAGAAAAGTCATTAGATATTGCAATTCCTAAGTCGCCCTCAGATATTACGGAAACAAAGGAAATATCTCCAGATTTATCTAAGAAGCTCGAAGCAATAGACACAACACCTGAAGCTGCAGTCAAACCCGCAGAGGAGACGTTTGATAAAACGGTACCTTCAAAAATAACTGAAAAAGTGTCTCCCGTTAAATCACCTGTAAAAGATAAGGAAATCACAACTGAAAAACCTATTTCTCCAGCACAATTACCACCAGAAAAGTCATTAGAAATTACAATTCCTAAGTCGCCCACGGATATTACGGAAGCAAAGGAAATATCTCCAGATTTATCTGAAAAGGTCGAAGCAATAGACAAAACACCTGAACTTGCAGTCAAACCCGCAGAGGAGGCGGTAGAAAAAACAGTATCTTCAACAATGGCTGAAAAAGTGTCACCTCTTAAATCGCCTGTAAAGGATAAGGAAATAACATCTGAAAAGCCTATCTCTCCAGCAGAATTACGACCAGAAAAGTCATTAGATATTGCAATTCCAAAGTCGCCCACTGATATTACGGAAACAAAAGAGATATCTCCAGATTTATCTGAAAAGCTCGAAGAAATAGACAAAACACCTGAACTTGCAGTCAAACCCGCAGAGGAGGCGGCAGAAAAAACGGTACCTTCTAAAATGACTGAAAAAGTGTCACCTCTTAAATCGCCTGTAAAGGATAAGGAATTAACATCTGAAAAGCCTACCACTCCAGCACAATTATCACCAGAAAAGTCATTAGATATGGTAATTCCTAAGTCGCCCACTGACATTACGGAAACAAAGGAAATATCTCCAGATTTATCAGAAAAGGTCGAAGCAGTAGATAAAACACCTGAAGCTGCAGTCAAACCCGCAGAGGAGCCGGTAGACGAAACGGTACCTTCAAAAATAACTGAAAAAGTGTCTCCCGTTAAATCACCTGTAAAAGATAAGGAAATAACAACTGAAAAACCTATCTCTCCAGCACAATTACCACCAGAAAAGTCATTAGATATTGCAATTCCAAAGTCGCCCACTGATATTACGGAAACAAAAGAGATATCTCCAGATTTATCTGAAAAGCTCGAAGATATAGACAAAACACCCGAAGCTGCAGTCAAACCTACAGAGGAGCCGGTAGACAAAACGGTACCTTCAAAAATAACTGACAAAGTGTCTCCCGTTAAATCACCTGTAAAAGATAAGGAAATAACATCTGAAAAGCCTATCTCTCCAGCACAATTAACACCAGAAAAGTCATTAGATATTGCAATTCCTAAGTCGCCCACAGATATTACGGAAACAAAGGAAATATCTCCAGATTTAACTAAGAAGCTCGAAGCAATAGACACAACACCGGAAGCTGCAGTCAAACCCGCAGAGGAGACGTTTGATAAAACGGTACCTTCAAAAATAACTGAAAAAGTGTCTCCCGTTAAATCACCTGTAAAAGATAAGGAAATCACAACTGAAAAACCTATCTCTCCAGCACAATTACCACCAGAAAAGTCATTAGAAATTACAATTCCTAAGTCGCCCACGGATATTACGGAAGCAAAGGAAATATCTCCAGATTTATCTGAAAAGGTCGAAGCAATAGACAAAACACCTGAAATTGCAGTCAAACCCGCAGAGGAGCCGGTAGACAAAACGGTACCTTCAAAAATAACTGAAAAAGTGTCTCCCGTTAAATCACCTGTAAAAGATAAGGAAATAACAACTGAAAAACCTATCTCTCCGGCACAATTACCACCAGAAAAGTCATTAGATATTGCAATTCCAAAGTCGCCCACTGATATTACGGAAACAAAAGAGATATCTCCAGATTTATCTGAAAAGCTCGAAGAAATAGACAAAACACCCGAAGCTGCAGTCAAACCTACAGAGGAGCCGGTAGACAAAACGGTATCTTCAAAAATGGCTGAAAAAGTGTCACCTCTTAAATCGCCTGTAAAGGATAAGGAAATAACATCTGAAAAGCCTATCTCTCAAGCAGAATTACGACCAGAAAAGTCATTAGATATTGCAATTCCAAAGTCGCCCACGGATATTACGGAAACAAAGGAAATATCTCCAGATTTATCAGAAAAGGTCGAAGCAGTAGACAAAACACCTGAAGCTGCAGTCAAGCCCGCAGAGGAGCCGGTAGACAAAACGGTACCTTCAAAAATAACTGAAAAAGTGTCTCCCGTTAAATCACCTGTAAAAGTTAAGGAAATAACAACTGAAAAACCTATCTCTCCAGCACAATTACCACCAGAAAAGTCATTAGATATTGCAATTCCAATGTCGCCCACTGATATTACGGAAACAAAAGAGATATCTCCAGATTTATCTGAAAAGCTCGAAGAAATAGACAAAACACCCGAAGCTGCAGTCAAACCTACAGAGGAGCCGGTAGACAAAACGGTACCTTCAAAAATAGCTGAAAACGTGTCTCCCGTTAAATCACCTGTAAAAGATAAGGAAATCACAACTGAAAAACCTATCTCTCCAGCACAATTACCACCAGAAAAGTCATTAGAAATTACAATTCCTAAGTCGTCCACGGATATTACAGAAGCAAAGGAAATATCTCCAGATTTATCTGAAAAGGTCGAAGCAATAGACAAAACACCTGAAGTTGCAGTCAAACCCGCAGAGGAGGCGGTAGAAAAAACAGTATCTTCAACAATGGCTGAAAAAGTGTCACCTCTTAAACCGCCTGTAAAGGATAAGGAAATAACATCTGAAAAGCCTATCTCTCCAGCAGAATTACGACCAGAAAAGTTATTAGATATTGCAATTCCAAAGTCGCCCACTGAAATTACGGAAACAAAGGAAATATCTCCAGATTTATCAGAAAAGGTCGAAGCAGTAGACAAAACACCTGAAGCTGCAGTCAAACCCGCAGAGGAGCCAGTAGACAAAACGGTACCTTCAAAAATAGCTGAAAAAGTGTCTCCCGTTAAATCACCTGTAAAAGATAAGGAAATAACATCTGAAAAGCCTATCTCTCCAGCACAATTAACACCAGAAGAGTCATTAGATATCGTAATTCCTAAGTCGCCCACTGAAATTACGGAAACAAAGGAAATATCTCCAGATTTATCAGAAAAGGTCGAAGCAGTAGATAAAACACCTGAAGCTGGAGTCAAACCCGCAGAGGAGGCGGCAGAAAAAACGGTACCTTCAAAAATAACTGAAAAAGTGTCTCCCGTTAAATCACCTGTAAAAGATAGGGAAATAACATCTGAAAAGCCTATCTCTCCAGCACAATTAACACCAGAAAAGTCATTAGATATTGCAATTCCTAAGTCGCCCACAGATATTACGGAAACAAAGGAAATATCTCCAGATTTATCTAAGAAGCTCGAAGCAATAGACACAACACCTGAAGCTGCAGTCAAACCCGCAGAGGAGACGTTTGATAAAACGGTACCTTCAAAAATAACTGAAAAAGTGTCTCCCGTTAAATCACCTGTAAAAGATAAGGAAATCACAACTGAAAAACCTATCTCTCCAGCACAATTACCACCAGAAAAGTCATTAGAAATTACAATTCCTAAGTCGCCCACGGATATTACGGAAGCAAAGGAAATATCTCCAGATTTATCTGAAAAGGTCGAAGCAATAGACAAAACACCTGAAATTGCAGTCAAACCCGCAGAGGAGCCGGTAGACAAAACGGTACCTTCAAAAATAACTGAAAAAGTGTCTCCCGTTAAATCACCTGTAAAAGATAAGGAAATAACAACTGAAAAACCTATCTCTCCAGCACAATTACCACCAGAAAAGTCATTAGATATTGCAATTCCAAAGTCGCCCACTGATATTACGGAAACAAAAGAGATATCTCCAGATTTATCTGAAAAGCTCGAAGAAATAGACAAAACACCCGAAGCTGCAGTCAAACCTACAGAGGAGCCGGTAGACAAAACGGTATCTTCAAAAATGGCTGAAAAAGTGTCACCTCTTAAATCGCCTGTAAAGGATAAGGAAATAACATCTGAAAAGCCTATCTCTCAAGCAGAATTACGACCAGAAAAGTCATTAGATATTGCAATTCCAAAGTCGCCCACGGATATTACGGAAACAAAGGAAATATCTCCAGATTTATCAGAAAAGGTCGAAGCAGTAGACAAAACACCTGAAGCTGCAGTCAAACCCGCAGAGGAGCCGGTAGACAAAACGGTACCTTCAAAAATAACTGAAAAAGTGTCTCCCGTTAAATCGCCTGTAAAAGATAAGGAAATAACAACTGAAAAACCTATCTCTCCAGCACAATTACCACCAGAAAAGTCATTAGATATTGCAATTCCAATGTCGCCCACTGATATTACGGAAACAAAAGAGATATCTCCAGATTTATCTGAAAAGCTCGAAGAAATAGACAAAACACCCGAAGCTGCAGTCAAACCTACAGAGGAGCCGGTAGACAAAACGGTACCTTCAAAAATAGCTGAAAACGTGTCTCCCGTTAAATCACCTGTAAAAGATAAGGAAATCACAACTGAAAAACCTATCTCTCCAGCACAATTACCACCAGAAAAGTCATTTGAAATTACAATTCCTAAGTCGTCCACGGATATTACAGAAGCAAAGGAAATATCTCCAGATTTATCTGAAAAGGTCGAAGCAATAGACAAAACACCTGAAGTTGCAGTCAAACCCGCAGAGGAGGCGGTAGAAAAAACAGTATCTTCAACAATGGCTGAAAAAGTGTCACCTCTTAAACCGCCTGTAAAGGATAAGGAA
This sequence comes from Amphimallon solstitiale, assembly GCA_963170755.1. Classification (NCBI taxonomy): domain Eukaryota; kingdom Metazoa; phylum Arthropoda; class Insecta; order Coleoptera; family Scarabaeidae; genus Amphimallon; species Amphimallon solstitiale. The sequence goes on along the minus strand of OY720675.1, from coordinate 233,146,154 downwards.
ATAACATCTGAAAAGCCTATCTCTCCAGCAGAATTACGACCAGAAAAGTTATTAGATATTGCAATTCCAAAGTCGCCCACTGAAATTACGGAAACAAAGGAAATATCTCCAGATTTATCAGAAAAGGTCGAAGCAGTAGACAAAACACCTGAAGCTGCAGTCAAACCCGCAGAGGAGCCAGTAGACAAAACGGTACCTTCAAAAATAACTGAAAAAGTGTCTCCCGTTAAATCACCTGTAAAAGATAAGGAAATAACAACTGAAAAACCTATCTCTCCAGCACAATTACCACCAGAAAAGTCATTAGGTATTGCAATTCCAAAGTCGCCCACTGATATTACGGAAACAAAAGAGATATCTCCGGATTTATCTGAAAAGCTCGAAGAAATAGACAAAACACCCGAAGCTGCAGTCAAACCTACAGAGGAGCCGGTAGACAAAACGGTACCTTCAAAAATAGCTGAAAAAGTGTCTCCCGTTAAATCACCTGTAAAAGATAAGGAAATAACATCTGAAAAGCCTATCTCTCCAGCACAATTAACACCAGAAGAGTCATTAGATATCGTAATTCCTAAGTCGCCCACTGAAATTACGGAAACAAAGGAAATATCTCCAGATTTATCAGAAAAGGTCGAAGCAGTAGATAAAACACCTGAAGCTGGAGTCAAACCCGCAGAGGAGGCGGCAGAAAAAACGGTACCTTCAAAAATAACTGAAAAAGTGTCTCCCGTTAAATCACCTGTAAAAGATAAGGAAATAACATCTGAAAAGCCTATCTCTCCAGGACAATTAACACCAGAAAAGTCATTAGATATTGCAATTCCTAAGTCGCCCACAGATATTACGGAAACAAAGGAAATATCTCCAGATTTATCTAAGAAGCTCGAAGCAATAGACACAACACCTGAAGCTGCAGTCAAACCCGCAGAGGAGACATTTGATAAAACGGTACCTTCGAAAATAACTGAAAAAGTGTCTCCCGTTAAATCACCTGTAAAAGATAAGGAAATCACAACTGAAAAACCTATCTCTCCAGCACAATTACCACCAGAAAAGTCATTAGAAATTACAATTCCTAAGTCGCCCACGGATATTACGGAAGCAAAGGAAATATCTCCAGATTTATCTGAAAAGGTCGAAGCAATAGACAAAACACCTGAAGTTGCAGTCAAACCCGCAGAGGAGGCGGTAGAAAAAACAGTATCTTCAACAATGGCTGAAAAAGTGTCACCTCTTAAATCGCCTGTAAAGGATAAGGAAATAACATCTGAAAAGCCTATATCTCAAGCAGAATTACGACCAGAAAAGTCATTAGATATTGCAATTCCAAAGTCGCCCACGGATATTATAGAAACAAAGGAAATGTCTCCAGATTTATCTGAAAGGGTCGAAGCAGTAGACAAAACACCTGAAGCTGCAGTCAAACCCGCAGAGGAGGCGGCAGAAAAAACGGTACCTTCTGAAATGACTGAAAAAGTGTCACCTCTTAAATCGCCTGTAAAGGATAAGGAATTAACATCTGAAAAGCCTACCACTCCAGCACAATTATCACCAGAAAAGTCATTAGATATGGTAATTCCTAAGTCGCCCACTGAAATTATGGAAACAAAGGAAATATCTCCAGATTTATCAGAAAAGGTCGAAGCAGTAGATAAAACACCTGAAGCTGCAGTCAAACCCGCAGAGGAGCCGGTAGACAAAACGGTACCTTCAAAAATAACTGAAAAAGTGTCTCCCGTTAAATCACCTGTAAAAGATAAGGAAATAACAACTGAAAAACCTATCTCTCGAGCACAATTACCACCAGAAAAGTCATTAGATATTGCAATTCCAAAGTCGCCCACTGATATTACGGAAACAAAAGAGATATCTCCGAATTTATGTGAAAAGCTCGAAGAAATAGACAAAACACCCGAAGCTGCAGTCAAACCTACAGAGGAGCCGGTAGACAAAACGGTACCTTCAAAAATAACTGAAAAAGTGTCTCCCGTTAAATCACCTGTAAAAGATAAGGAAATAACATATGAAAAGCCTATCTCTCCAGCACAATTAACACCAGAAAAGTCATTAGATATTGCAATTTCTAAGTCGCCCACTGATATTACGGAAACAAAGGAAATATCTCCAGATTTATCTGAAAAGGTCGAAGCAATAGACAAAACACCTGAAGCTGCAGTCAAGCCCGCAGAGGAGCCGCTAGACAGAACGGTACCTTCAAAAATAACTGAAAAAGTGTCTGCCGTTAAATCACTTGTAAAAGATAAGGAAATAACAACTGAAAAACCTATCTCTCCAGCACAGTTACCACCAGAAAAGTCATTAAATATTGCAATTCCAAAGTCGCCCACAGATATTACGGAAACAAAGGAAATATCTCCAGATTTATCTGAAAAGGTCAAAGCAATAGACAAAACACCTGAAGCTGCAGTCAAACCCGCAAAGGAAGCGGTAGACAAAACGGTACCTTTAAAAATGACTGAAAAGGTGTCACCTCTTAAATCGCCAGTAAAGGATAAGGAAATAACATCTGAAAAGCCTATATCTCCAGCACAATTACCACCAGCAAAGCCATTAGATATTGAAATTCCTAAATCGCCCACTGATATTACGGAAACAAAGGGAATATCTCCAGATTTATCTAAAAAAGTCGAAGCAGTAGACAAAACACCTGAAGCAGCAGTCATACCCGCAGAGGAGCCGGTAGACAAAACGGTACCTTCAAAAATGACCGAAAAAGTATCCCCTATTAAATCACCTGTAAAGGATACGGAAATAACATCTGAAAAGCCTATCTCTCCAGCACAATTGCCACCAGAAAAGTCAATAGATATTGCAATTCCAAAGTCGCCCACCGATATTACGGAAACAAAGGAAATATCTCCAGATTTATATGAAAAGGTCAAAGCAATAGACAAAACACCTGAAGCTGCAGCCAAGCCCGCAGAGGAACCGCTAGACAAAACAGTACCTTCAAAAATAACTGAAAAACTGTCTCCCGTTAAATCGCCTGTAAAAGATAAGGACATAACAAGTGAAAAACCTATCTCTCCAGCACACTTACCACCAGAAAAGTCATTAGAAATTGCAATTCCAAAGTCGCCCACTGATATTACGGAAACAAAGGAAATGTCTCCAGATTTATCTGAAAGGGTCGAAGCAGTAGACAGAACACCTGAAGCTGCAGGCAAACCCGCAGAGGAGGCGGCAGAAAAAACGGTACCTTCAAAAATAACTGATAAAGTGTCACCTCTTAAATCGCCTGTAAAATATAAAGAAATAACATCTGAAAAACCTGTCTCTCCAGCACAATTACCACCAGAAAAGTCATTAGATATTGAAATATCTAAGTCGCCCTCTGATATTACGGAAACAAAGGAAATATCTCCAGATTTATCAGAAAAGGTCGAAGCAGTAGATAAAACACCTGAAGCTGCAGTCAAACCCGCAGAGGAGCCGTTTGACAAAACGGTACCTTCAAAAATAACTGAAAAAGTGTCTCCCGTTAAATCACCTGTAAAAGATAAGGAAATAACAACTGAAAAACCTACCTCTCTAGCACAATTACCACCAGAAAAGTCATTAGATTTTGCAATTCCAAAGTCGCCCACTGATATTACGGAAACAAAGGAGATATCTCCAGATTTATCTGAAAAGGTCGAAGCAATAGACAAAACACCTGAAGCTGCAGTCAAACCCGCAGAGGAGGCGGTAGAAAAAACATTATCTTCAAAAATGGCTGAAAAAGTGTCACCTCTTAAATCGCCTGTAAAGGATAAGGAAATAACATCTGAAAAGCCTATCCCTCCAGCACAATTACCACCAGAAAAGTCATTAGATAGATTAGGAGAGGAGGCGGCAGAAAAAACGGTACCTTCAAAAATAACTGATAAAGTAGCACCTCTTAAATCGCCTGTAAAAGATAAGGAAATAACAACTGAAAAACCTATCTCTCCAGCACAGTTACCACCAGAAAAGTCATTAGATATTGCAGTTCCAAAGTCGCCCACTGATATTACGGAAACAAAGGAGATATCTCCAGATTTATCTGAAAAGGTCGAACCAATAGACACAACATCTGAAGCTGCAGTCAAACCCCCAGAGGAGCCGCTAGACAAAGTGATACCTTCAAAAATAACTGAAAAAGTGTCTCCCGTTAAATCACCTGTAAAAGATAAGGAAATAACAACTGAAAAACCTATCTCTCCAGCACAGTTACCACCAGAAAAGTCATTAGATATTGCAATTCCAAAGTCGCCCACAGATATTACGGAAACAAAGGAAGTATCTCCAGATTTATCTGAAAAGGTCGAAGCAGTAGACACAACACCTGAAGCTGCAGTCAAACTCGCAGAAGTGCCGCTAGACAAAACGGAACCTACAAAAATAACTGAAAAAGTGTCTCCCGTTAAATCACCTGTAAAAGATAAGGAAATATCAACTGAAAAACCTATCTCTCCAGCACAATTACCACGAGAAAAGTCATTAGATATTGCAATTCCAAAGTCGCCCACTGATATTAAGGAAACAAAAGAGATATCTCCAGATTTATCTGAAAAGCTCGAAGAAATAGACAAAACACCTGAAGCTGCAGTCAAACCCGCAGAGGAGCCGGTAGAAAAAACGGTACCTTCAAAAATGACTGAAAGAGTGTCTCCCGGTAAATCACCTGTAAAAGATAAGGAAATAACCACTGAAAAACCTATCTCTCCAGCACAATTACCACCAGAAAAGTCATTATATATTGCAATTCCAAAGTCGCCCACAGATATTACGGAAACAAAGGAAGTATCTCCAGATTTATCTGAAAAGGTCGATACAGTAGACACAACACCTGAAGCTGCAGTCAAACTCGCAGAAGTGCCGCTAGACGAAACGGAACCTTCAAAACTGAAAACTGAAAAAGTGTCTCCCGTTAAATCACCTGTAAAAGATAAGGAAATATCAACTGAAAAACCTATCTCTCCAGCACAGTTACCACCAGAAAAGTCATTAGATATTGAAATTCCTAAGTCGCCCACTGATATTACGGAAACAAAGGAAGTATCTCCAGATTTATCTGAAAAGCTCGAAGAAATAGACAAAACACCCGAAGCTGCAGTCAAACCTACAGAGGAACCGGTAGACAAAACGGTACCTTCAAAAATAACTGAAAAAGTGTCTCCCGTTAAATCACCTGTCAAAGATAAAGAAATAGCATCTGAAAAGCCTATCTCTCCAGCACAATTAACACCAGAAAAGTCATTAGATATTGAAATTCCTAATTCGCCCACTGATATTACGGAAACAAAGGAAGTATCTCCAGATTTATCTGAAAAGCTCGAAGAAATAGACAAAACACCCGAAGCTGCAGTCAAACCTACAGAGGAGCCGGTAGACAAGACGGTACCTTCAAAAATAACTGAAAAAGTGTCTCCCGTTAAATCACCTGTAAAAGATAAGGAAATAACAACTGAAAAACCTATCTCTCCAGCACAGTTACCACCAGAAAAGTCATTAGATATTGCAATTCCAAAGTCGCCCACTGATATTACGGAAACAAAAGAGATATCTCCAGATTTATCTGAAAAGCTCGAAGAAATAGACAAAACACCCGAAGCTGCAGTCAAACCTACAGAAGAGCCGGTGGACAAAACGGTACCTTCAAAAATAACTGAAAAAGTGTCTCCCGTTAAATCACCTGTAAAAGATAAGGAAATAGCATCTGAAAAGCCTATCTCTCCAGCACAATTAACACCAGAAAATTCATTAGATATTGAAATTCCTAAGTCGCCCACTGATATTACGGAAACAAAGGAAGTATCTCCAGATTTATCTGAAAAGGTCGAAGCAGCAGACACAACACCTGAAGTTGCAGTCAAACCCGCAGAGTTGCCGCTAGACAGAACGGTACCTTCAAAAATAACTGAAAAAGTGTCTCCCGTTAAATCACCTGTAAAAGATAAGGAAATAGCATCTGAAAAGCCTATCTCTCCAGCACAATTAATACCAGAAAAGTCATTAGATATTGAAATTCCTAAGTGGCCCACTGATATTACGGAAACAAAGGAAGTATCTCCAGATTTATCTGAAAAGGTCGAAGCAGTAGACACAACACCTGAAGTTGCAGTCAAACCCGCAGAGGAGCCGGTAGACAAAACGGTACCTTCAAAAATAACTGAAAAAGTGTCTCCCGTTAAATCACCTGTAAAAGATAAGGAAATAACAACTGAAAAACCTATCTCTCCAGCACAGTTACCACCAGAACAGTCATTAGATATTGCAATTCCAAAGTCGTCCACAGATTTAACGGAAACAAAGGAAGTATCTCCAGATTTATCTGAAAAGCTCGAAGAAATAGACAAAACACCCGAAGCTGCAGTCAAACCCGCAGAGGAGCCGGTAGACAAAACGGTACCTTCAAAAATAACTGAAAAAGTGTCTCCCGTTAAATCACCTGTAAAAGATAAGGAAATAGCATCTGAAAAGCCTATATCTCCAGCACAATTAACACCAGAAAAGTCATTAGATATTGAAATTCCTAAGTCGCCCACTGATATTACGGAAACAAAGGAAGTATCTCCAGATTTATCTGAAAAGCTCGAAGAAATAGACAAAACACCCGAAGCTGCAGTCAAACCTACAGAGGAGCCGGTAGACAAAACGGTACCTTCAAAAATAACTGAAAAATTGTCTCCCGTTAAATCACTTGTAAAAGATAAGGAAATAACAACTGAAAAACCTATCTCTCCAGCACAGTTACCACCAGAAAAGTCATTAGATATTGCAATTCCAAAGTCGCCCACTGATATTACGGAAACAAAAGAGATATCTCCAGATTTATCTGAGAAGCTCGAAGAAATAGACAAAACACCCGAAGCTGCAGTCAAACCTACAGAAGAGCCGGTGGACAAAACGGTACCTTCAAAAATAACTGAAAAAGTGTCTCCCGTTAAATCACCTGTAAAAGATAAGGAAATAGCATCTGAAAAGCCTATCTCTCCAGCACAATTAACACCAGAAAAGTCATTAGATATTGAAATTCCTAAGTCGCCCACTGATATTACGGAAACAAAGGAAGTATCTCCAGATTTATCTGAAAAGGTCGAAGCAGTAGACACAACACCTGAAGTTGCAGTCAAACCCGCAGAGTTGCCGCTAGACAGAACGGTACCTTCAAAAATAACTGAAAAAGTGTCTCCCGTTAAATCACCTGTAAAAGATAAGGAAATAGCATCTGAAAAGCCTATCTCTCCAGCACAATTAACACCAGAAAAGTCATTAGATATTGAAATTCCTAAGTGGCCCACTGATATTACGGAAACAAAGGAAGTATCTCCAGATTTATCTGAAAAGGTCGAAGCAGTAGACACAACACCTGAAGTTGCAGTCAAACCCGCAGAGTTGCCGCTAGACAGAACGGTACCTTCAAAAATAACTGAAAAAGTGTCTCCCGTTGAATCACCTGTAAAAGATAAGGAAATAGCATCTGAAAAGCCTATCTCTCCAGCACAATTACCATCAGAAAAGTCATTAGATATTGAAATTCCTAAGTCGCCCACTGATATTACGGAATCAAAGGAAATATCTCCAGATTTATCTGAAAAGGTCGAAGCAGTAGACACAACACCTGAAGCTGCAGTCAAACTCGCAGAAGTGCCGCTAGACAAAACGGAACCTTCAAAAATAACTGAAAGAGTGTCTCCCGTTAAATCACCTGTAAAAGATAAGGAAATATCAACTGAAAAACCTATCTCTCCAGCACAATTACCACGAGAAAAGTCATTAGATATTGCAATTCCAAAGTCGCCCACTGATATTAAGGAAACAAAAGAGATATCTCCAGATTTATCTGAAAAGCTCGAAGAAATAGACAAAACACCCGAAGCTGCAGTCAAATCTATAGAGGAGCCGGTAGACAAAACGGTACCTTCAAAAATAACTGAAAAAGTGTCTCCCGTTAAATCACCTGTAAAAGATAAGGAAATAGCATCTGAAAAGCCTATCTCTGCAGCACAATTAACACCAGAAAAGTCATTAGATATTGAAATTCCTAAGTCGCCCACTGATATTACGGAAACAAAGGAAGTATCTCCAGATTTATCTGAAAAGGTCGAAGCAGTAGACACAACACCTGAAGTTGCAGTCAAACCCGCAGAGTTGCCGCTAGACAGAACGGTACCTTCAAAAATAACTGAAAAAGTGTCTCCCGTTAAATCACCTGTAAAAGATAAGGAAATAGCATCTGAAAAGCCTATCTCTCCAGCACAATTAACACCAGAAAAGTCATTAGATATTGAAATTCCTAAGTCGCCCACTGATATTACGGAAATAAAGGAAGTATCTCCAGATTTATCTGAAAAGGTAGAACCAGTAGACACAACACCTGAAGTTGCAGTCAAACCCGCAGAGTTGCCGCTAGACAGAACGGTACCTTCAAAAATAACTGAAAAAGTGTCTCCCGTTAAATCACCTGTAAAAGATAAGGAAATAGCATCTGAAAAGCCTATCTCTCCAGCACAATTACCACCAGAAAAGTCATTAGATATTGAAATTCCTAAGTCGCCCACTGATATTACGGAATCAAAGGAAGTATCTCCAGATTTATCTGAAAAGGTCGAAGCAGTAGACACAACACCTGAAGCTGCAGTCAAACTCGCAGAAGTGCCGCTAGACAAAACGGAACCTTCAAAAATAACTGAAAAAGTATCTCCCGTTAAATCACCTGTAAAAGATAAGGAAATAACAACTGAAAAACCTACCTCTCTAGCACAATTACCACCAGAAAAGTCATTAGATTTTGCAATTCCAAAGTCGCCCACTGATATTACGGAAACAAAGGAAGTATCTCCAGATTTATCTGAAAAGGTCGAAGCAGTAGACACAACACCTGAAGCTGCAGTCAAACTCGCAGAAGTGCCGCTAGACAAAACGGAACCTTCAAAAATAACTGAAAAAGTGTCTCCCGTTAAATCACCTGTAAAAGATAAGGAAATAACAACTGAAAAACCTATCTCTCCAGCACAATTACCACCAGAAAAGTCATTAGATATTGCAATTCCAAAGTCGCCCACTGATATTACGGAAACAAAAGAGATATCTCCAGATTTATCTGAAAAGCTCGAAGAAATAGACAAAATACCCGAAGCTGCAGTCAAACCTACAGAGGAGCCGGTAGACAAAACGGTACCTTCAAAAATAACTGAAAAAGTGTCTCCCGGTAAATCACCTGTAAAAGATAAGGAAATAACATCTGAAAAGCCTATCTCTCCAGCACAATTAACACCAGAAAAGTCATTAGATATTGAAATTCCTAAGTCGCCCACTGATATTACGGAAACAAAGGAAATATCTCCAGATTTATCTGAAAAGGTCGAAGCAATAGACAAAACACCTGAAGCTGCAGTCAAACCCGCAGACGAGCCGGTAGACAAAACGGTACCTTCAAAAATAACTGAAAAAGTGTCTCCCGGTAAATCACCTGTAAAAGATAAGGAAATAACAACTGAAAAACCTATCTCTCCAGCACAATTACCACCAGAAAAGTCATTAGATATTGCAATTCCAAAGTCGCCCACAGATATTACGGAAACAAAGGAAGTATCTCCAGATTTATCTGAAAAGGTCGAAGCAGTAGACACAACACCTGAAGCTGCAGTCAAACTCGCAGAAGTGCCGCTAGACAAAACGGAACCTTCAAAAATAACTGAAAAAGTGTCTCCCGTTAAATCACCTGTAAAAGATAAGGAAATAACAACTGAAAAACCTATCTCTCCAGCACAATTACCACCAGAAAAGTCATTAGATATTGCAATTCCAAAGTCGCCCACTGATATTACGGAAACAAAAGAGATATCTCCAGATTTATCTGAAAAGCTCGAAGAAATAGACAAAATACCCGAAGCTGCAGTCAAACCTACAGAGGAGCCGGTAGACAAAACGGTACCTTCAAAAATAACTGAAAAAGTGTCTCCCGGTAAATCACCTGTAAAAGATAAGGAAATAACATCTGAAAAGCCTATCTCTCCAGCACAATTAACACCAGAAAAGTCATTAGATATTGAAATTCCTAAGTCGCCCACTGATATTACGGAAACAAAGGAAATATCTCCAGATTTATCTGAAAAGGTCGAAGCAATAGACAAAACACCTGAAGCTGCAGTCAAGCCCGCAGAGGAGCCGCTAGACAGAACGGTACCTTCAAAAATAACTGAAAAAGTGTCTCCCGTTAAATCACCTATAAAAGATAAGGAAATATCAACTGAAAAACCTATCTCTCCAGCACAATTACCACGAGAAAAGTCATTAGATATTGCAATTCCAAAGTCGCCCACTGATATTAAGGAAACAAAAGAGATATCTCCAGATTTATCTGAAAAGCTCGAAGAAGTAGACAAAACACCCGAAGCTGCAGTCAAACCTATAGAGGAGCCGGAAGACAAAACGGTACCTTCAAAAATAACTGAAAAAGTGTCTCACGTTAAATCACCTGTAAAAGATAAGGAAATAACAACTGAAAAACCTATCTCTCCAGCACAGTTACCACCAGAAAAGTCATTAGATATAGCAATTCCAAAGTCGCCCACTGATATTACGGAAACAAAAGATATATCTCCAGATTTATCTGAAAAGCTCGAAGAAATAGACAAAACACCCGAAGCGGCAGTCAAACCTACAGAAGAGCCGGTGGACAAAACGGTACCTTCAAAAATAACTGAAAAAGTGTCTCCCGTTAAATCACCTGTAAAAGATAAGGAAATAGCATCTGAAAAGCCTATCTCTCCAGCACAATTAACACCAGAAAAGTCATTAGATATTGAAATTCCTAAGTCGCCCACTGATATTACGGAAACAAAGGAAGTATCTCCAGATTTATCTGAAAAGCTCGAAGAAATAGACAAAACACCCGAAGCGGCAGTCAAACCTACAGAAGAGCCGGTGGACAAAACGGTACCTTCAAAAATAACTGAAAAAGTGTCTCCCGTTAAATCACCTGTAAAAGATAAGGAAATAGCATCTGAAAAGCCTATCTCTCCAGCACAATTAACACCAGAAAAGTCATTAGATATTGAAATTCCTAAGTCGCCCACTGATATTACGGAAATAAAGGAAGTATCTCCAGATTTATCTGAAAAGGTCGAAGCAGTAGACACAACACCTGAAGTTGCAGTCAAACCCGCAGAGTTGCCGCTAGACAGAACGGTACCTTCAAAAATAACTGAAAAAGTGTCTCCCGTTAAATCACCTGTAAAAGATAAGGAAATAACAACTGAAAAACCTATCTCTCCAGCACAATTACCACCAGAAAAGTCATTAGATATTGCAATTCCAAAGTCGCCCACTGATATTAAGGAAACAAAAGAGATATCTCCAGATTTATCTGAAAAGCTCGAAGAAGTAGACAAAACACCCGAAGCTGCAGTCAAACCTATAGAGGAGCCGGAAGACAAAACGGTACCTTCAAAAATAACTGAAAAAGGGTCTCACGTTAAATCACCTGTAAAAGATAAGGAAATAACAACTGAAAAACCTATCTCTCCAGCACAGTTACCACCAGAAAAGTCATTAGATATTGCAATTCCAAAGTCGCCCACTGATATTACGGAAACAAAAGAGATATCTCCAGATTTATCTGAAAAGCTCGAAGAAATAGACAAACCACCCGAAGCGGCAGTCAAACCTACAGAAGAGCCGGTGGACAAAACGGTACCTTCAAAAATAACTGAAAAAGTGTCTCCCGTTAAATCACCTGTAAAAGATAAGGAAATAGCATCTGAAAAGCCTATCTCTCCAGCACAATTAACACCAGAAAAGTCATTAGATATTGAAATTCCTAAGTCGCCCACTGATATTACGGAAATAAAGGAAGTATCTCCAGATTTATCTGAAAAGGTCGAAGCAGTAGACACAACACCTGAAGTTGCAGTCAAACCCGCAGAGTTGCCGCTAGACAGAACGGTACCTTCAAAAATAACTGAAAAAGTGTCTCCCGTTAAATCACCTGTAAAAGATAAGGAAATAACAACTGAAAAACCTATCTCTCCAGCACAATTACCACCAGAAAAGTCATTAGATATTGAAATTTCTATGTCGCCCACTGATATTACGGAATCAAAGGAAATATCTCCAGATTTATCTGAAAAGCTCGAAGAAATAGACAAAACACCTGAAGCTGCAGTCAAACCCGCAGACGAGCCGGTAGACAAAACGGTACCTTCAAAAATAACTGAAAAAGGGTCTCCCGGTAAATCACCTGTAAAAGATAAGGAAATAACTGAAAAACCTATCTCTCCAGCACAATTACCACCAGAAAAGTCATTAGATATTGCAATTCCAAAGTCGCCCACAGATATTACGGAAGCAAAGGAAGTATCTCCAGATTTATCTGAAAAGGTCGAAGCAGTAGACACAACACCTGAAGCTGCAGTCAAACTCGCAGAAGTGCCGCTAGACAAAACGGAACCTTCAAAAATAACTGAAAAAGTGTCTCCCGTTAAATCACCTGTAAAAGATAAGGAAATAACAACTGAAAAACCTATCTCTCCAGCACAATTACCACCAGAAAAGTCATTAGATATTGCAATTCCAAAGTCGCCCACTGCTATTACGGAAACAAAAGAGATATCTCCAGATTTATCTGAAAAGCTCGAAGAAATAGACAAAACACCCGAAGCTGCAGTCAAACCTACAGAGGAGCCGGTATACAAAACGGTACCTTCAAAAATAACTGAAAAAGTGTCTCCCGGTAAATCACCTGTAAAAGATAAGGAAATAACATCTGAAAAGCCTATCTCTCCAGCACAATTAACACCAGAAAAGTCATTAGATATTGAAATTCCTAAGTCGCCCACTGATATTACGGAAACAAAGGAAATATCTCCAGATTTATCTGAAAAGATCGAAGCAATAGACAAAACACCTGAAGCTGCAGTCAAGCCCGCAGAGGAGCCGCTAGACAGAACGGTACCTTCAAAAATAACTGAAAAAGTGTCTCCCGTTAAATCACCCGTAAAAGATAAGGAAATAACAACTGGAAAACCTATCTCTCCAGCACAGTTACCACCAGAAAAGTCATTAGATATTGCAATTCCAAAGTCGCCCACTGATATTACGGAAACAAAGGAAGTATCTCCAGATTTATCTGAAAAGGTCGAAGCAGTAGACACAACACCTGAAGCTGCAGTCAAACTCGCAGAAGTGCCGCTAGACAAAACGGAACCTTCAAAAATAACTGAAAAAGAGTCTCCCCTTAAATCACCTGTAAAAGATAAGGAAATAACAACTGAAAAACCTATCTCTCCAGCACAATTACCACCAGAAAAGTCATTAGATATTGCAATTCCAAAGTCGCCCACTGATATTACGGAAACAAAAGATATATCTCCAGATTTATCTGAAAAGGTCGAAGCAGTAGACACAACACCTGAAGCTGCAGTCAAGCCAGCAGAGGAGCCGCTAGACAGAACGGCACCTTCAAAAATAACTGAAAAAGTGTCTCCCGTTAAATCACCTGTAAAAGATAAGGAAATAACAACTGAAAAACCTATCTCTCCAGCACAGTTACCACCAGAAAAGTCATTAGATATTGCAATTCCAAAGTCGCCCACAGATATAACGGAAACAAAGGAAGTATCTCCAGATTTATCTGAAAAGGTCAAAGCAGTAGACACAACACCTGAAGTTGGAGTCAAACCCGCAGAGGTGCTGCTAGGCAGAACGGTACCTTCAAAAATAACTGAAAAAGTGTCTCTCGTTAAATCACCTGTAAAAGATAAGGAAATAACAACTGAAAAACATATCTCTCCAGCACAGTTACCACCAGCAAAGTCATTAGATATTGCAATTCCAAAGTCGCCCACAGATATAACGGAAACAAAGGAAGTATCTCCAGATTTATCTGAAAAGGTCGAAGCAGTAGACACAACACCTGAAGCTGCAGTCAAACTCGCAGAGGTACCGCTAGACAAAACGGTACCTTCAAAAATAACTGAAAAAGTGTCTCTCGTTAAATCACCTGTAAAAGATAAGGAAATAACAACTGAAAAACCTATCTCTCCAGCACAGTTACCACCAGAAAAGTCATTAGATATTGCAATTCCAAAGTTGCCCACTGATATTAAGGAAACAAAGGAGATATCTCCAGATTTATCTGAAAAGCTCGAAGAAATAGACAAAACACCTGAAGCTGCAGTCAAACCCGCAGAGGAGCCGGTAGACAAAACGGTACCTTCAAAAATAACTGAAAAAGTGTCTCCCGTTAAATCACCTGTAAAAGATAAGGAAATAACATCTGAAAAACCTATCTCTCCAGCACAGTTACCACCAGAAAAGTCATTAGATATTGCAATTCCAAAGTCGCCCACTGATATTACGGAAACAAAAGAGATATCTCCAGATTTATCTGAAAAGCTCGAAGAAATAGACAAAACACCCGAAGCTGCAGTCAAACCTACAGAGGAGCCGGTAGACAAAACGGTACCTTCAAAAATAACTGAAAATGTGTCTCCCGGTAAATCACCTGTAAAAGATAAGGAAATAACATCTGAAAAGCCTATCTCTCCAGCACAATTAACACCAGAAAAGTCATTAGATATTGAAATTCCTAAGTCGCCCACTGATATTACGGAAACAAAGGAAATATCTCCAGATTTATCTGAAAAGCTCGAAGCAATAGACAAAACACCTGAAGCTGCAGTCAAACCCGCAGAGGAGCCGGTAGACAAAACGGTACCTTCAAAAATAACTGAAAATGTGTCTCCCGGTAAATCACCTGTAAAAGATAAGGAAATAACATCTGAAAAGCCTATCTCTCCAGCACAATTACCACCAGAAAAGTCATTAGATATTGCAATTCCAAAGTCGCCCACTGATATTTCGGAAACAAAAGAGATATCTCCAGATTTATCTGAAAAGCTCGAAGAAATAGACAAAACACCCGAAGCTGCAGTCAACCCTACAGAGGAGCCGGTAGACAAAACGGTACCTTCAATAATAACTGAAAATGTGTCTCCCGGTAAATCACCTGTAAAAGATAAGGAAATAACATCTGAAAAGCCTATCTCTCCAGCACAATTAACACCAGAAAAGTCATTAGATATTGAAATTCCTAAGTCGCCCACTGATATTACGGAAACAAAGGAAATATCTCCAGATTTATCTGAAAAGGTCGAAGCAATAGACAAAACACCCGAAGCTGCAGTCAAACCTACAGAGGAGCCAGTATACAAAACGGTACCTTCAAAAATAACTGAAAAAGTGTCTCCCGTTAAATCACCTGTAAAAGATAAGGAAATAACAACTGGAAAACCTATCTCTCCAGCACAGTTACCACCAGAAAAGTCATTAGATATTGCAATTCCAAAGTCGCCCACAGATATTACGGAAACAAAGGAAGTATCTCCAGATTTATCTGAAAAGGTCGAAGCAGTAGACACAACACCTGAAGCTGCAGTCAAACTCGCAGAAGTGCCGCTAGACAAAACGGAACCTTCAAAAATAACTGAAAAAGAGTCTCCCGTTAAATCACCTGTAAAAGATAAGGAAATAACAACTGAAAAACCTATCTCTCCAGCACAATTACCACCAGAAAAGTCATTAGATATTGCAATTCCAAAGTCGCCCACAGATATAACGGAAACAAAGGAAGTATCTACAGATTTATCTGAAAAGCTCGAAGAAATAGACAAAACACCCGAAGCTGCAGTCAAACCCGCAGAGGAGCCGGTAGACAAAACGGTACCTTCAAAAATAACTGAAAAAGTGTCTCCCGTTAAATCACCTGTAAAAGATAAGGAAATAGCATCTGAAAAGCGTATCTCTCCAGCACAGTTACCACCAGAAAAGTCATTAGATATTGCAATTCCAAAATCGCCCACAGATATTACGGAAACAAAAGAGATATCTCCAGATTTATCTGAAAAGCTCGAAGAAATAGACAAAACACCCGAAGCTGCAGTCAAACCCGCAGAGGAGCCGGTAGACAAAACGGTACCTTCAAAAATAACTGAAAAAGTGTCTCCCGTTAAATCACCTGTAAAAGATAAGGAAATAGCATCTGAAAAGCCTATCTCTTCAGCACAGTTACCACCAGAAAAGTCATTAGATATTGCAATTCCAAAATCGCCCACTGATATTACGGAAACAAAAGAGATATCTCCAGATTTATCTGAAAAGCTCGAAGAAATAGACAAAACACCCGAAGCTGCAGTCAAACCTACAGAGGAACCGGTAGACAAAACGGTACCTTCAATAATAACTGAAAATGTGTCTCCCGGTAAATCACCTGTAAAAGATAAGGAAATAACATCTGAAAAGCCTATCTCTCCAGCACAATTAACACCAGAAAAGTCATTAGATATTGAAATTCCTAAGTCGCCCACTGATATTACGGAAACAAAGGAAATATCTCCAGATTTATCTGAAAAGGTCGAAGCAATAGACAAAACACCTGAAGCTGCAGTCAAGCCCGCAGAGGAGCCGCTAGACAGAACGGTACCTTCAAAAATAACTGAAAAAGTGTCTCAAGTTAAATCACTTGTAAAAGATAAGGAAATAACAACTGAAAAACCTATCTCTCCAGCACAGTTACCACCAGAAAAGTCATTAGATATTGCAATTCCAAAGTCGCCCACAGATATAACAGAAACAAAGGAAGTATCTCCAGATTTATCTGAAAAGTTCGAAGCAGTAGACACAACACCTGAAGCTGCAGTCAAACCCGCAGAGCTGCCGCTAGACAAAACGGTACCTTCAAAAATAATTGAAAAAGTGTCTCAAGTTAAATCACTTGTAAAAGATAAGGAAATAACAACTGAAAAACCTATCTCTCCAGCACAGTTACCACCAGAAAAGTCATTAGATATTGCAATTCCAAAGTCGCCCACAGATATAACGGAAACAAAGGAAGTATCTCCAGATTTATCTGAAAAGTTCGAAGCAGTAGACACAACACCTGAAGCTGCAGTCAAACCCGCAGAGCTGCCGCTAGACAAAACGGTACCTTCAAAAATAACTGAAAAAGTGTCTCAAGTTAAATCACCTGTAAAAGATAAGGAAATAACAACTGAAAAACCTATCTCTCCAGCACAGTTACCACCAGAAAAGTCATTAGATATTGCAATTCCAACATCGCCCACAGATATAACGGAAACAAAGGAAGTATTTCCAGATTTATCTGAAAAGTTCGAAGCAGTAGACACAACACCTGAAGCTGCAGTCAAACCCGCAGAGCTGCCGCTAGACAAAACGGTACCTTCAAAAATAACTGAAAAAGTGTCTCAAGTTAAATCACTTGTAAAAGATAAGGAAATAACAACTGAAAAACCTATCTCTCCAGCACAGTTACCACCAGAAAAGTCATTAGATATTGAAATATCGAAGTCGCCCACTGATATTACGGAAACAAAGGAAATATCTCCAGATTTATCTGGCGAGCTCGAAGAAATAGACAAAACACCCGAATCTGCAGTTAAACCTACAGAGGAGCCGGTGGACAAAACGGTACTTTCAAAAATAACTGACAAAGTGTCTCCCGTTAAATCACCTGTAAAAGATAAGGAAATAACAACTGATAAACCTATCTCTCTAGCACAATTACCACCAGAGAAGTCATTAGATATAGCAATTCCAAAGTCGCCCACTGATATTACGGAAACAAAGGCAATGTCTCCACATTTATCTGAAAAGGTCGAAGCAGTAGACAAAACACCTGAAGCTGCAGTCAAACCCGCAGAGGAGGTGGTAGAAAAAACAGTACCTTCAAAAATGGCTGAAAAAGTGTCACCTCTTAAATCGCCTGTAAAGGATAAGGAAATAACATCTGAAAAGCCTATCTCTCCAGCACAATTACCACCAGAAAAGTCATTAGATATTGAAATTCCTAAGTCGCCCACTGATATTACGGAAACAAAGGAAATATCTCCAGATTTATCTGAAAAGGTCGAAGCAATAGACAAAACACCTGAAGCTGCAGCCAAGCCCGCAGAGGAGCCGCTAGAGAGAACGGTACCTTTAAAAATAACTGAAAAAGTGTCTCCCGTTAAATCACCTGTAAAAGATAAGGAAATAACAACTGAAAAACCTATCTCCCCAGCACAGTTACCACCAGAAGAGTCATTAGATATTGCAATTCCAAAGTCGCCCACCGATATTACGGAAACAAAGGAGATATCTCCAGATTTATCTGAAAAGGTGGAAGCAATAGACACAACACCTGAAGCTGCAGTCAAACCCGCAGAGGAGCCGCTAGACAAAACGGTACCTTCAAAAATAACTGAAAAAGTGTCTCCCGTTAAATCACCTATAAAAGATAAGGAAATAACAACTGAAAAACCTATCTCCCCAGCACAGTTACCACCAGAAAAGTCATTAGATATTGCAGTTCCAAAGTCGCCCACTGATATTACGGAAACAAAGGAGATATCTCCAGATTTATCTGAAAAGGTGGAAGCAGTAGACACAACACCTGAAGCTGCAGTCAAACCCGCAGAGGAGCCCCTAGACAAAACGGTACCTTCAAAAATAACTGAAAAAGTGTCTCCCGTTAAATCACCTGTAAAAGATAAGGAAATAACAACTGAAAAACCTATCTCTCCAGCACAATTACCGCCAGAAAAGTCATTAGATATTGCAATTCCAAAGTCGCCCTCTGATATTACGGAAACAAAGCAAATATCTCCAGATTCATCTAAGCAGCACGAAGCAATAGACACAACACCTGAAGCTGCAGTCAAACCCGCAGAGGAGCCGCTAGACAAAACGTTACCTTCAAAAATAACTGAAAAAGTGTCTCCCGTTAAATCACTTGTAAAAGATAAGGAAATAACAACTGAAAAACCTATCTCTCCAGCACAATTACCACCAGAAAAGTCGTTAGATATTGAAATTCCTAAGTCGCCCACTGATATTACCAAAGCAAAGGAAATATCTCCAGATTTATCTGAAAAGGTCGAAGCAATAGACAAAACAACTGAAGCTGCAGTCAAACCCGCAGAGGAGGCGGTAGAAAAAACAGTATCTTCAAATATGGCTGAAAAAGTGTCACTCCTTAAATCGCCTGTAAAGGATAAGGATGAAAAGCCTATCTCTCCAGCACAATTACCACCAGAAAAGTCATTAGATATTGAAATTCCTAAGTCGCCCACTGATATTACGGAAACAAACGAAATATCTCCAGATTTATCTGAAAAGCTCGAAGAAATATACAAAACACCCGAAGCTGCAGTCAAACCTACAGAGGAGCCGGTAGACAAAACGGTACCTTCAAAAATAACTGATAAATTGTCACCTCTTAAATCGCCTGTAAAATATAAGGAAACAACATCTGAAAAACCTATCTCTCCAGCAAAATTACCACCACAAAAGTCATTAGATAATGAAATTCCTAAGTCGCCAACTGATATTTCGGAAACAAAGGAAATATCTCCAGATTTATCTGAAAAGGTCGAAGAAATAGACAAAACACCTGAAGCTGCAGTCAAACCCACAAAGGAGGCGGTAGAAAAAACAGTATCTTCAAAAATGGTTGAAAAAGTGTCACCTCTTAAATCTCCTGTAAAGGATAAGGAAATAAAATCTGAAAAACCTATCTCTCCAGCACAATTATCACCAGAAAAGTCATCAGATATTGCAATTCCGAAGTCACCCACTGATATTACGGAAACGAAGGAAATATCTCTAGATTTACCTGAAAAGGTCGAAGCGATAGACAAAACAGCTGAAGCTGCAGTCAAACCCGCAGAGGAGGCTGTAGAAGAAACAGTACCTTCAAAAATGACTGAAAAAGTGTCACCTCTTAAATCGTCTGAAAAAGATAAGGAAATAAAATCTGAAAAACCTATCTCTCCAGCACAATTATCACCAGAAAAGTCATCAGATATTGCAATTCAGAAGTCGCCCACTGATATTACGGAAACAAAGGAAATATCTCTAGATTTACCTGAAAAGGTCGAAGCGATAGACAAAACAGCTGAAGCTGCAGTCAAACTCGCAGAAGAGGCTGTAGAAGAAACAGTACCTTCAAAAATGACTGAAAAATTGTCACCTCTTAAATCGCCTTTAAAAGATAAGGAAATAACATCTGAAAAACCTATCTCTTCAGCACAATTACCACCAGAAAAGTCATCAGATATTGCAATTCCAATGTCGCCCACTGATATTACGGAAGCAAAGGAAATGTCTCCAGATTTACCTGAAAAGGTCGAAGCAATAGACAAAACATCTGAAGCTACAGTCAACCCCGCAGAGGAGGCTGTAGAAGGAAAAGTACCTTCAAAAATGACTGAAATAGTGTCACCTCCTAAATCGCCTGTAAAAGATAAGGAAATAACATTTGAAAAACCTATCTCTCCAGCACAATTACCATCAGAAAAGTCATTAGATATTGAAATTCCTAAGTCGCCCACTGATATTACGGAAACAAAGGAAATTTCTCCAGATTTATCTGAAAAGTTCGAAGCAATAGACAAATTACCTGAAACTGCAGTCAAACCCGTAGAGGAGGCGGTAGAAGAAACAGTTCCTTCACAAATGACTGAAAAAGTGTCACCCCTTAAATCGCCTGTAAAGGATAAGGAAATAACATCTAAAAAGCCTATCTCTCCAGCACAATCACCACCAGAAAAGTCATTAGATATTGAAATTCCTAAGTCGCCCACTGATATTACGGAAACAAAGGAAATATCTCCAGATTTATCTGAAAAGGTCGAAGCAATAGACAAAACACCAGAAGCTGCAGTCAAACCTACAGAGGAGCCGGTAGACAAAATGGTACCTTCAAAAATAACTGAAAAAGTGTCTCTCGTTAAATCGCCTGTAAAAGATAAAGAAATAACAACTGAAAAACCTATCTCTCCAGCACAATTACCACCAGAAAAGTCATTACATATTGAAATTCCTAAGTCGCTTACTGATATTACGGAAACAAAGGAAATATCTCCAGATTTATCTGAAAAGGTCGCAGCTGTAGATAAAATACCTGAAGCTGCAGTCAAACCCGCAGAGGAGCTGGTAGACAAAACGGTATCTACAAAAATAACTGAGAAAGTGTCTCCCGTTAAATCACCTGTAAAAGATAAGGAAATAACAACTGAAAAACCTATCTCTCCAGCACAATTACCACCAGAAACGTCATTAGATATTGCAATTGCAAAGTTGCCCACTGATATTACGGAAACAAAGGGAATATCTCCGGATTTAACTGAAAAGGTCGAAGCAATAGACAAAGCACCTGAAGCTGCAGTCAAACTCGCAGAGGAGGCGGTAGACAAAACGGTACCTTCAAAAATAACTGAAAAAGTGTCTCCCGTTAAATCAGCTGTAAAAGATAAGGAAATAACATCTGAAAAACCTATCTCTCCAGTACAGATACCTCCAGAAAAACCATTAGATATTGAAATTCCTAAGTCGCTTACTGATATTACGGAAACAAAGGAAATATCTCCGGATTTATCTGAAGAGGTCGAAACACTAGACAAAGCACCTGAAGCTGCAATCAAACCCGCAGAGGAAGCTGTAGACAAAACGGTACTTTCAAAAATAACTGAAAAAGTGTGTCCCCTTAAATCACCTGTAGAAGATAAGGAAATAACTTCTGAAAAACCTATTTCTCCAGCACAAATACCTCCAGAAAGACCATTAGCTATTGAAATTCCTAAGTCGCTCACTGATATTACGGAAACAAAGGAAATATCTCCGGATATCTCTGAAGAGGTCGAAACAAGAGACAAAACACCTGAAGCTGCAATCAAACCCGCAGAGGAGGCAGTAGATAAAACGGTACCTTCAGAAATAACTGAAAAAGTGTCTCCCGTTAAATCGCCTGTAAAAGATAAGGAAATAAGATCTGAAAAGCCTATCTCTACAGCACAATTACCACCAGAAAAGCCGTTAGATATGGAAATTCCTAAGTCGCCCACTGATATTAGGGAAACAAAGGGAATTTCTGCAGATTTACCTGAAGAAGTCGAACAAGTAGAGAAAACACCTGAAGCTGCAGTCAAAGCGGCAGAAAAAACTGTAGACAACACGCTACCTCCTAAAGTAACTGAGAAAGTATCAGCTGTTAAAACGCCTGGAGAGGATATGGAAATAACATCAGAAAAGCTTGTGACCCCAGCACAATTACCAAAAGAAAAGTCATTAGATATTGAAATTCCTAAGTCGCCCACTGATATTACGGAAAGAAAGGAAATATCCCCTGATTTATCTGAAAAGGTCGAAGCAACAGACAAAACACCTGAAGCTGCAATCAAACCTGCAGAAGGGGCGGTGGACAAAACTGTACCTTCAAAACTAATAAAGAAAGTATCACCTATTAAATCGCCTTTAAAGGATAAGGAAATAACATCTGAAAAGCCTATCACTCCAGCGCATTTACCGCCCGAGAAGTCATTAGATATTGAAATTTCTAAGACGTTCACAGATATTAAGGAAACAAAGAAAATATCTCCAGATTTATCTGAAGTGGTCGAAACAATGGACAAAACACCTGGAGCTGCATTCACACCCTCAGAAGAGACTGTAGACAAAGTGCTACCTTCAAAAATTATTGAAAAAGTTTCACCTATTAAAACGCCTGATGAGGATAAAGAAATAACATCTGAAAATCCTATCTATCCTGCGCATTTACCGCCCGAGAAGCCATTAGATATTGAAATTTCTAAGACGTCCACATGTATTGAGGAAACAAAGAAAACATCTCAATATTTATCTGAAGAGGTCGAAACACTAGACAAAACACCTGAAGCTGCAATCTATGACAAGTCTTCAGATGCTTCTCTTGAACAATCGAGGGAGACTTGTATCGAGACATCTCCATCAGAGACCAAAGTGATCGAACCTTCTGTGAAGATTTCGCCACTGTCATCTCCTAAAACGGAAATGTCAAGGACAGAGTCACCGAAACCGCCAAAGTCACCCACAGATAAGCAGTTGTCGGTAAAAACTGACGTGTCACAGATAGAGCTGTCCTCGGAAATAGAAGAGCAGAGAATGGGCCTTACTGAACGACCCACAGACATTACAATCGTTAAATCACCAAAAGATTTCATTAAACCAAAAGTTACTTCGCCTAAAGCTCCTATATCTGGCGAACAAGGTAAATATAAGCATGTGGAAGTAGAGCCAAAAACTAGTGGAATATTGCCTCAATCAGCCAATCAAATTCTAACAGAAAAACGTATTTCCGTTGAGAAAATATTACTTGAAAAACAATGCACTGATATAGAAATTCCGGGAATTAAAATGACCGAGGAGCAGATTCGTGATACGACCGAAATATATCCAAAATCACCTATGGAGGAGAAGGTGGACGAAGCAATGGAACTTTCCGCTCCTATTTCACTGAAAATAGATGAGTTGGTAAAAGCCGAATTAATGGAATCACCAGCAACAGAAGAAATACTAGTTGATATTGAAAAACTAAAGCTCGAAACTGAGATAGAGAAGAAATTGATCAAGGTCCATGAAGATATTTTAAATTTGAAGTCACCCATAGATACTATCGATTCAACGGCAAAATCACCAGCTTTATCTATGGAAGAAGTGGCAAAGGTGATAATACGCGAAACAGTTGAGGTGCGTTCGGAAATGCCTATTTCTTCAGAAAAGTTAGCTTCAGAAAAAATGTCTGTAGAACCAAAATCAATTACAACTATTGAGGAACAAATTACCAAAGCCTCTGAAATATCTGCAATTGCAGATGTTCCCAGATTACTATCAATAGGGAAAGGATCAGTTATTCAGGGCGATGTTAAATTAGAGAAAAAAGAAATCAGTTTTAGCGAAAAGTCGGCGGACATTAGTGATAGGGTCGATATCAAAGCAAAATCACCAGATTTATATCTGAAGGGTGCAGAAATGATATCACAGGAATCTTTAACTAGCGATACCGTAGTTGCTGGACAAATTGTCACTACGACGTTAGTTACAAAGGAAGCCGAGATTGTTGAAAAATCGCAAGCTGCTTCGCCTCCAGAATCGCCAATAGATGCGAGGGAGATGAAAGCGCTGGTTCCGGATGAAGGGCATGTCATTGGGCAGTCTTCATTAGGGGAACTGTCAGAAATCGAAGTTCCAGAAGAAACATCTCTAAAAATCACCGATAAGAAAGACGTACTTCACACATCACATAAAATTGATGAATTAGGAAAAAACAAATTAACGGAATTACCTACAACTCCGCAATCAATGGTTGTTGAAATAAAAGAGAAAAAACGAGATTCTGACAACATACCAGAAGATATTACTACTGAATCCTCTAAATATATCTGGGAGACTAAGACAATGTCATCAATATCGTCTCGGAAAGAAGAGCAAAGAGCTCAGGTATCTGGGAAGAGAGACGACATTGCAGAACAAGAAGTAGCATCATCTGCCAAGATAGCAGGAAAGCGTGATGAGGTAATTCAAAAGATTAGTGATGCTATCGGCTCGCAAAAAGCAGTCGAAATCAGCACAACGACCAAAGGAAATCTCGAACATCTTACCTTCAAGCGCTCTTTAGACAAACATCCTAAGGATGACGAGGTCGAAGTTCAGCTACCCGATACAGCTGATTTGTCGAAAGACACTAAAACAGAAGAGCCTACTCTAATTTCTTCACCAATAAGAGACTCTGTAGACGTGGCCAGATTAATTAAGGAAGATCATAGTGCAAGTAAAAAATCAGCAAAACTAGGAGAGATGGAAAATATAGTGCCTTCCAGGGAATTTCCCTCGACATCAGAAACATCAATTGAAGAAGAATTTGATAGTTTGCTGGCAAAAGATTCACATCATGCAGAAGATTTATCTCCAGATGATAATATGAATAAATTAGTGGACAAAACAATTCGTGCCGAAAAGAAAAGAAAATCTGGATTTACAGACAGTAAAGATTTTTATGAGGCACACATTACAAGTCGTAGAGTGTCTGGAGAAAAACTAGCAGTTGTTTTCGAAAATGGCATAGACGAATGCAAGGATAAGACAAAATCAGAAATCGAAGACTACATCACATCAGATGAGTTTTCTCAGATAAGCAGCTCAGTAAATAGAAGTGATTCTGCGAAGTTTTCTGAAACAGATGCTGAACCCGTATCTTCAGAGACTGAATCTTCATACAGATTGGATATACATACGTTGTCAGAGAAAAGTTTCGAGAGCGCAAAAATCAGCACACGAAGCGTTGCATATGATGTAGAGTCTCCTAGAACTGATGCAACAGAATACAGCGAATCTCATATTCAATCCATTATCGAAGGTTCACTTTGCGAAACAAAGTCTCAGAGTGATTGTCAGGTATTGGATGAAGTATCCGATGACTTCGAGCAAGTGGAGGAAAAGTATTTAGTCGACGTTTCTGAACATTCACCGTCTACAACTTCTCCATCTACAACAGTGAGAACTCAAAAGATCACGAAAGTGATCGAAAAAGATAAAGCAATCGAATCTGCCAGCCCTGTAGGCACTCCCATAAAAAAAGCTAAAGATTATGAAGTTCAACATGAAGATATTGAAATGAAAGGTGATGTACTTAAGGTTACAATGCATCATGAAGACGTTTTAGATAAGCAGAAAAAGACCAAATCGACTACTGCATTGTCTGCACGAAGTCGTAAAGTGACCAAAAAGTCTACTGACACTAAAGACGAAACAAAATCATACAGAGCTTTTAGTACAAGTACGAGAGTAAAACAAGTTAAAGCTGAGAGCGATGCCGATATTAGTTCCGATGATGAGAAAAAAGAGTATAGTGTTAGAGAGAAAGTATTAAAGAAAACAATTAGTAGTAAAGTTTCTGGAGAAAGTGGCAAAGAAAAGACTCATATACCGCGCTATGTAAAATCACCAATTAGAAAAGTATATAGTAGCGACAGTACATCAACTGATACTGCAATTACTACAGCAAAGAAATATGAACCAAAACGAAAACCAAAAGGTACTTCTTCACCATCCGCAGAAACTCATAAACCGTCCCACACAGTCCGCAAATGTGATACAAGAGTACATGGGTATATGCAATCTACTGTTTCTAGAGACATGAAAATTGACAAAAGTATAAGAGAAATTGTACAATCTAAAAAATCTGCAAATTACACCATTTATAAGACTAAAGATAAAAAGGAAAGTGAAAATGTTAAAGAAAAAAGTAAGCAAACTCCAAGATCCCCGAAGTCGTCAAGTACTCTTGAGGAAAAGGATTCAAAATCAAGTGCAGATAAAAGATCTCACAGAAGTGATGGTAGCAAAATAAAATCTAAAAGCACCACCGAATATCGCAAAGACTCACGAAGTACCACAGAAATCCGAAGTTTCAAAGAATCGCGAACATTTACTGAATCCCGAAGTGAAACACGCGGTACAAGAGTAAGTCCTATCACAAAGACGAAAGAAAAATCTACGAAAGCTCCGATAGAAAAGACAAAAGGTACGAATATCGCACACGAGAAAATCCCAGTTCCTATTGTAAAAACCCAAAAGATTGAAATGGTTACTAAACTTGAAAGTCCAAAACCGTCAGCATCCCCAACAAAGTTAAGGAGAGCTATGCCAGTCGAAGAACACATCAGAAAAATTTCGATTTCTAGTAAACCGTCCCAAAAGCCGTCTGAAACAGACAAAACCGTCCAAGAGCAAGATGCCAGCCGTAGCCAATCCGTCACTCCATCTACACATCAGGAAAAAGCACAAGGTCTACAAATAGAGCGTTCCCCAAGCTCGTCGTCTTTACCAGGAAGTCCAGTGAGAGTTCGATCTGCTAATGGTGGAACGAAAGTCTTGACGTCAGAAGTATTTACGAGAAGCCACGATCACGCAGGTTCAATTGAGGTGATCTATAAACAACCCTATGACAATTTGAAGAAAGTTTCCTCGGGATTACGCGAAATTGAATTCTCCCTGATAGACACGACCGATTCAAGTTTATCTGAATCAGTAGCTTTGCCTAGCTCACCATCAGATCATGAGATAAGCTCCGACGCCAATGGTAAGCTGAAGAGTTTATCACCGTCATCGCCGAAACGTCGATCCTTAGATTCAATACATGAGATGAAGCATAGAGTATCCGACTTAATTACTTGCGGTTTAATACCGGAGGATCGAAGAAGTGAAGACCTAGAAGAAATCCAGAGGCATTTCCTTCAACCTAGAGAAGAATCCCTCATGGATTTACCGAGGAGGTTGCTGTCGCATTTCGAAGATATTACTGAGCAGGATATATCGACAAGAGTAAGCGAACAGATGGAACGACAATCAGCCGAATCGTATAGGACAGGTACCACAATTTCTGTGTCGCCTGAAACTTCTGATGTATCAACCCACAGCATGGCTTACACAGTAACAAAAGAGGTATACGTTAAAAAGTTGCATTCTAGTTAGGCAATCGGCTTTTCATGAAATACCCAAATTAGCATTTTTTTAGCTGTAGTTTTTATGTTTGTTAAATTAATATGTAAACGTCAAGGTAAGATAATTTTGTTGCGCGCTGTATATACTTTGGTACATGGTAACTTCTTTTGTCATATCATTGTTTTATTTATTTTGTTATTCTTTTCTTTGTCGAACAGGATTTCAACCCAAGGCAATAATCCGCATAAAACAAATACCAAACAAACATGTCCGCATCCATACCAACTATAAACATTATGTCAGAGATAGAAAACGATGAAAATTACGAATTAACAATCGCCGATATTTCAACTGACATTGAAGACCTGGATGGCAACCAGGAAGAACAGTCCAAAATGCCTAAGCGAAAATTAAGAATAAATCTTAATACTGACGTACGTACTGATACGGATAGTGAAAACTTTGAGGGTTCTGATTTAGATGAACCTCCTGTCCTTATAGCTCACAAGAGAAGGATATCGAATTTTAATATAGATTCCGGCATTGTGGAGGAAACATGTAACGTCAGTGATAAAACTGAGAGGAGTAAATTAAAGTTGCATTCTCAAAAAAGCCTAACGCAAGAATGCATCAAACGATTAACTGTAAATGAAGACAGAGGAGTTCTTACTGATACGGAAAATGTATCAGGCTCTGAGACCGATAGTGACTCTGAAGCACCGGAAATACAATTGGATCCAGCAACGTATGATTACATTGATTCTGTCAATACAAAGGATAATATGAAATATAGCTTGATAGCCACGCCATCGCCTTGTGCAACACCGATCAATTACCTTTCTGAGGAAGAAGGTATTCCTAAACAGAAAAAGAGTCTTCGACTCAGTGTGTCGATGTGTCAAATTGCTAACGTGACCGATATAGAATTGCTAGAATCAGATGTTGAAAATGATGAATCGAATACTAGAAAGACGAAACGAACGAAAAGACGTCGTGTCAAAAGCAAGGCTGATAACAAGGAAAATAACTTAGATTCAAATTCCATCTTGGGCGAGCACTCCTCAAAAAGTAAACCCGTATATTTTCTAAACCCAAAATATTATTCTAGTGGCAAAGATAAATATGCAATAACTTATGCTGGTACTACTGATATAGAGGATTTCGAGGCAGAAACTAACGTTGCATCTGAATACTTCTATGATAGTAGTGCTATGGATAAAGAAGTTGAAAAAATGCAGTATTTCTATGGTCCTACTAAAGAAAAACATCAGTGCAAACGCCGCATGGGGGATATTACTAGAAATAATATTCAATTAACAGATGAAAGTGATGAAAATATTGACGATAAAGTCAAACCGAAACCATTCAGAAGACATAGCAAACAAGAATCCAAGCAATACATCCAGCCTCCAAAATCTAACAAAATCTGTTTGACCGATGTAGAAGACCTGCCCTCATCGGATATAGAAAATGTGCCCGAGGTGTCACTTAAACCTCCACGTCATACATCCGGAAATGTAACCGAAGAAGAGGTTCTCGTAGAGACAAATGATTACTTAGGAAAAATACCCGAAGTAACATTGCCTAATGCTAAAAGAGAATTGATTTTTATTAAAGAAAACGACGCCAATGCTCCTACTGTTGTGGTAACACCATTAGATCCTGACGAAACTCCACTTGGTTTAAACACAACACCAGAAGAATTTACCGATATCGAGAACATGTCGGTGGATGACATGACTGATGATGAGGTTAATAATGATCGCGTCAATGAAATTGAATCAGAATTAGAATTAGAGGAAATAGACAACGAACAAGTTGAAGAACGCGAATGTGTAAAGACATCCAAACGAACGTTACACGTGCCATCACAGCGAATAGATAACACTACAGATACTGAAGAGGTCACAGTAGATATCGCCAGTGACAATAAAAGAAAACCCAAGTTAATTACATTGAATGTTGAGAAGCTCGACAAAGCTGAATTAACAGATACAGAAGATATTTGTTTTAGTGATACTGAAAGATCTGTGAAAAAATCTGAAAACACTCGAGAACATAGCGAAGGACAAACAGAATATTCTGAAGATGATAGATACAGAAATAAAAATGTTCGCTTTATTCGAAGTTATAGAGAAAATGCAGATAAAAATGGAATAGGATTTACGAGCGACAGCGAGAGTACAGATACTTCTTCCTCGCCTAAAAAATTACAAACCAAATTAAAAGATTCAGCATCTGCCACGATTAATTTAGACGAAAATGATGGGGTCATGTATTTGAAAGGTGGAAGCTATTACATGACAGGTATGGATGTGGAACATCTGCCGGAAGATCTGCACGGCAACGTTTCTGAAGGTAAATCAAAAGTAGTAGCAAAGATATACGCTAGAGACTATCAGTATAACGCAAAAATTCCGCAATATTTTCACGTTCAAATGTTCACCACCAAAACAGGGTATGCAACGAATTTCAACATCGATTATAAGCCGATGCGTTTGAATTCGTTGAGTATGTTTTACGTGCACTGCGGCTTGATAATTACAGTCCCGTGCATAGAGAAATCTGTTTATCATTTTGGCAAGCCAACTGTCGTCAGTGAAACAGATAAGCCAAAGATATTTTTCGCTAGAAATCAAAATAAGAAATTCTCCGATAGCATCGCCAGGCTCGTCACCAAATTTGAATCGTTCAGTGCCAACCATGACATGAAAGAAAAATACCAAAAAGATGAACATTTCAAAGAGAGAGTTCTAAACATACGAACAAATTTCAATATTAATAGTGGATATCCGCCTGTAGGATGTAGTTCTTTTCGTAGACGTGTAGTAAATGCAGGTAATTTAGGTTCGTAAGTGGCTTTTTATATCTATAATTTCT
The DNA here is from genome assembly GCA_963170755.1 of Amphimallon solstitiale. NCBI lineage: Eukaryota > Metazoa > Arthropoda > Insecta > Coleoptera > Scarabaeidae > Amphimallon > Amphimallon solstitiale. The sequence continues at coordinate 233,115,971 of OY720675.1, read as the reverse complement.
TTTTAGCGTATGCTTCACATTGAATTGCAGTAGTTTTAGAGCCATGGTCACACTTGTCTGGTGAAGGTAATGTAAACGAAAGTAGCGTTGCACTGTGTCGTAGTAAATATATAATTGATCGATTTGTCGTGAAAATGTCCTAATATCGTTATGTGCTCATTTCAGGATGGAGCGCGCCAGACCCAGAGTCCAAGGACAAGCCAACAGCGGCAGTAACCAAGCCGAGCGCAGCAATGCAAGGTAAGAAATGTTAAAATTCTTAATTAGGAGTTAAATTATAATAAAAGGGCACTACCAAATTATAGTTATACAAATAAAAATTATGATATTTACCAAATATTATTTTTCAAATACTGCTTGACATTCTATAATGGTATTGACTTAAATGCTTGCGAATTTTTTCTAAGCAACCCTGTTGAAAATCCATTAAGCAGCAAAAGTTTTCAATTCAGAGATTGTTTCACATTATGAAAATAATTTTCATTATTTTTTCGTGTTTTGAGTTATTTTATATACCTAGTACATACTGATGAATACAGTTTCTAATCCAAAATTGGGAGTTGTATAACGAGAAGGGAAACGGGGGACACAGTGAAACAAAAAATGTCTTATTGCCAAAATCTCCAAAACTCGAAAAGTAATCAAAACGAACTAAATGACTCTATTCTATTAACTGAGTTAGCAGACGGTTCTTGGTGGAACATTTTGTCAATAACTAATTTATCGAGTATATACCAGTTGCTTGCCTGCAAGTTGCGGATGCATTTACTGTGTGATAAAACGATGATGAGTTAGTACGAGAAAGCAATATACAAACTGTTTTTTGATCGAGTGTAGTGTTGGAAAAGAGGGGAATTCGAGTACATTTTCGCTGAGGCTGGACTGACTCTCGTTTAATCAGTGCGACAAGGATAGCAGCTGTACTTGCGCATTTCATTTGAATTTTGTTAGGGCTCGAATGTCTGGTCTACTAGCAGATTTTTAAATCGCGTTTCGTCCATCTAATTTAGAACAATTACTCGCCAAAATTATTGAATTTTCGAATCATGTTACCCCGGAAATGTTAACAAATGCCCGTCGAAATTTTTATAATCAGCTGGGTTACAGCTCAGATCAAGAGAGAGGCTTATTTGAGAATTTAATAAATAATTAAGTACTTGTAGAAATTCCATTCTTAACTTCCAATGAAATTCCTTGTTTAGGCGTTTATATTTACTGAAACATTTTGTTTAGTTTTATACAAATTGTTGTTTACTTTCAGAGTCTTAGTTTGTATTCTTTTCTATTTTATAAAACTACGGAATTATTTACTTTTTGTCGTAATAAGAGTTTTGCTATTGTTACGTTTTCGTTTTTTATATCAGCTATAGTTCTTATCTTTGATATTTTAAGAAAAAAATTATTATTTTTAAGTTTTTAGAATTGACGATCATTTCTTTTATTTACTCATACAATTTGGGAAGCTGTGATGAAATCCGTTACTAAAATTATTTAGTGCGATTATCTGATTCTTCAACAAGTCTCTACTTATAAATTATCTGGGTAGTGCTTTTTATTGTTTAATATTATTTCCATCTTGCCTAAAGCAGTACAGTAAATGACTTTATTATTGGTTAAAGAATTTGTTATTAACACTAACAGTAGCAATTTTCACGGACTAGCGCAGTAACGCTTTCTGCAGTGCCAACTTTAAAGCAGCTCTAATGTTAGTAACAGCGGCTACCCCCTTATTCTCTCACTTATAGTCGACCAGCTTGTCTAGTATATTCATCCGCAGGTGGATCGCATGCACACTGTATAGAGAGAACTAAGCTAACCGACAAATCAGGTGTTTATAAAATTAGTTGCACAGACTGTAAAGCTATCTATATCAAACAAAGTGGCAGAAAGATTGAAACTAGATTAAAAGAACACAAAAGATCAGTATTGCATAATATTAGAAATACAGGCCTTGCCGAACATTGTATAAATAATCTCCATTTTCCCGATATAGATAGTTGTAAACTTATACATAATGTGAACAAATGTCCAAAATTAAATTTGTTAGAAATATTAGAAATTAAAAAATCAATTCAAAGAAAAGAGAAAGTAACCAACACACACACAGATTTTACAAACACACACACACACACACCCATAATAGACATTTTTGTACAAAAAGGCAATAAACAAAACGGCATATAAATACCCTTCGCATAAATTGACCGTTTAGTTAAGCTCAAAAATGGTATGAAGATACCGAAACATATGTCGCAAAGACTTAATACTCGATAAATTAGTTATTAAATGACCCTATAATAGTTGGAGTTTTTCTACACTACAGATTTCTTCTTTTGCATATCTGTAAAGTAATAGGTAATAATTAGTTATTGATAAAAAGTTCAATGTTTCACAGTACCTCTATGGGAGAGGTAAAGTCAAACACAGTAAGGGACGAAATAAAACATTTACTAAACCAGACAAAAACACAAACAAAAATTGTATCTAACAGGCACAAAAGAATTATTTAAAGTAAACCAATACAAACATTAAATTTCTTCAAAGGAACTATAAATAGGTAAATCATTAATCTAAAACGTCAGAATCTGCTATACTATCATCACTGTCAAATTTCATCTCGACGCAATTTTCGCAGTTGTAAAAAGGCTCGTCGCTGTCGTTATGGCACCTGTCACAAATCCATCATTTATAGAGTGGGTAGCGAATCCAGCGCATAAATCATTTCGCTCTGTCGCTCTTCTAAACTTTAGCTTCTTAATTCTAGGACCTGGTTCAGGATACACTTCATTGTTTTGTCATTTCTGGTTTTGGGGAACTTTCTTCAGTTCATTTGTCTTCTTTCGCTCAGCTATTAAGTATTTTTCGGGAATCTTATTTACAACAATATTTTTACCTTTTATGCGACCTTTCCTGGCGCCTTTTTGCTTTTGGATAACTTTATTTCAGAGCTCTTGAAGGTTGAAAGGAGAGGGTACTTACCAGATTTGACATATTATTTCCATTATTTTCGGGAAACAAATCCTCTGAGTCGGTGTTTCTCCAGAAATTCTGCGCGATGGTGTTTCAAAAATTGGAGGCGGTGAGGATGATACATCTTCGGATCAGTTTGTTACCTCTCACTTAACATGGTGTCGTCATCGGAGAGAACATTCCTGTCGTAAAATTCTCGATTCATGGAAAGCAGACTTATTATTGTTGGGACCATGGTTTCCCTTTCACAAGCGGCAATCTCATAAAGTGACACGGTTTTTCCAGCATTTTGCATTAGCCAGTTTTCAACAGCTGCGTTGTAATATGCTTTGAAAGGTTTCAAGATTCCAACATCAAGAGGTTGCAATTTATTAGTGGAGTGTGGCGGAAAGGTTTATAACTCCGTTATTTTTTACAAGATCAAGTTTCTCTACTGATAATTGACTCTCATGGTTGTCTTCTTTTGAACTTTGAGTAAGAGGAATAAAATGCTGTAATACATTTACAACTAGTTCTCATCCCATCCACTTAGATGAGTTTGCTAGTCTAGGAATCCCTGGGCTTCCTTCAACATATGCGGCTTGTAATAAAACCTTGGAAAAAACTTTTCTGTTGGTATTGAATTGTCACTTGCCCCACGATACAACATGTAGTAATTGGAGTACCTTTTTCGGCACTTATGCACTTGCTAACCTGTTTTATTACTTTTTCCGCGACTACTTTTGGTAGTTTTTGTACCGTCATCGTCTCTGTTTCTTCTAACTTAAATATTCTAGTTCCATCGTTAAATTCCGGATGCTTCTCATAACCTCAAATAGGTTGTAAAAAGAAACATCTACTTTGTGCCTATTGAACGATGTAGTCCTCTATAAATTACACGATTCAGGGGTTCCTAAACTTAAGACCGGGTTTCTTTTCATAGACCTTGTGAATCAGTCAGTACCAGGCTTCATTTCGATTGTCTATTTTGTAGGCCATTTAATATTATTGATTGTTGCCATTTCACATACTACAGTTCTGGACAATTCAGCGGTGAGCCCATATAACACCTTCGAGCAGCTTAAGAGGTAATGCTTCAACTATCTTCTCGTTTCACCATAAACACCTTTTTACTTTCATAATTCGGACGCATTTTTACTGGACCTTCACCCTTGGTTGCATTTCTCTTTTTGCGGACGTATGTAAACAACGCAGAATATTTTACACCAGGCTTAGATGCAGCAGCGCTTAGGCATATTCGACTAATGTCACACATTGGGTCGTTCACTGAATGACCCAATGTTGCGTTTATAATTCCGTGCTATCCTTATACCTATGGCAATTACTTATAATGCAACAAATGTTGCGTAGTTTCATATACTCGTGGTTTCCTTAATAGTTCATCTGCGTACTTCATTAACGGCACTAACATAAAAATGGTACCAGAAGTTAAAGATTTGGGAGTTTATTTGACTCAAGCCTTACTTTCAAATCACACATTTCAAGCATATGCTCAGAAGCCTTCAAACTTCTTGGTTTCATCATGCGGATTTCTAAGTGATTTATAATACATTGTATTTAATTGTATACACGCATTAATTAAAATTATCCTGTTATTGGGCACTGGCCTGTTGGGTAATAATAGTTATTTATTATACAAGGGAAAAAAGTATTAGATTTTAGCTCGAGGTAAGGTTTATCTCACGACGCGAAGCGGAGTGAGATAAATTACCGAGAGCTAAAATCTAATTTTTTTCCCGTGCATAATACACTATTTTTTTCTGTGATGGGAAAAACGACGATTTAATATTGAAAAAATCACATAAATACTATAAATTGAAGTCAGAAAATCAATCGATGTGACATTTCAAGTGACATTACACCTGCGTTGCTAATGGAAACCTGTAAAATAATCAAATATCTGTCAATTTAAGCGGGCAAAAAGTGAGCACTTTTTTCCCCGGGAAAAAAGTGAGTACTTTTTTCCCGGGTTGATAAAGTGACATTTTATTACCTGTCAAGAAGGATAAAATGTCAACTTTTTTTCCCGTCACAGAAAAAAGATTATTATTATTATTATTATTATTATTATTATTATTATTATTATTATTATAATGTATGAAATTATAATTATCTTCTTAACATGTAATTTAAATAAGTACAGTATGCATCGTCCTGTTCAACGATGACAGATTTTGCCGTGATGAAAAGAGTTTCAACTATTCATTAAATTGTATACACTTTGTTAATTTTGATTTTAATTCTTAAATTAATTTTAAATTCAGGAGGCGATGAAGATTTTAAATATATCGAAAGATCGATATATTTTTAAAAGAGTTATAATTAACTAAGTTCAATCGACTGCTAAACATGTTAATTATCAACCATATACTAAACTAATCACTTGTGATTTGTGACAATTAATAATAAAATGACAAACTTGACAGCACGCTGTCATCTAAAAAGTTTCAATTACTAACATCATATAATTCAAACGAGAAATGTGTAAAAGTAAAATGTGAATAATTTAGCATAGAACCGTCGCTACTATCTATGCACTTTTATCAAACGATCTTGATCTATCATAGACATACGATTAATTCCAGTACACAAATAATATCGACGCAAATTGTACAATAAAAGAGTAATGTAAAAATGAGGAGTAGAGCTTTCGGATACCATTCATGTGGCTCAATCTGAACGTTTTTACCTATGACGAACATCATCTAACATTATCACACAAATAATTCTGACTATGTGTCAAAGATATAATATAGACTTGTGTAAATCAAACATGAAAGTGTTAAATATGTGTTAATAGGACATATATGTTTCCACCTTATTTGGTTTCTTCAGTGTGGCACAACTTAAAACAATATGTGGAGTATTACCTTAAAATAATACTGCACGTATGTTTTTAATAACACATATTATTTGAATTAACACACACCTTTTTGGTTGTGCCACACTAAAGAAACCAATTAAAACACATATTTAACACTTTCATATTTGATTTACACAATTTTATATCTTTGACATGTAGTCAGTATTATTTGTCTGATAATGCTAAATGTTCGTCTTAGGTAAATTTTTACATTTCTCTTTTATTATACAATTTGCGTCAATATTATTTGTGTAGTTGAATTAAATGCATGTCTATGATACATCAAGACCGTTTGGTAAAACTGCATAGATAATGGCTTAATTGTTCACATTTTCACTTATACCGGGTGTCCCAGGATAGCGGTAAAGTCCATTATTGGTATCTAATAATGTAGATAGCGAATAATTTTTATTACAAAAATTGTAGATAATCATAAGCTGTACAATTTAAAAATATTTTTATTTATACAGGCTGTTCGACAAAGACGAACCAACACAAACTTATGTTTTTTTTAATGGAATGCAATGATTTTTTTTGCGTTTTATGATAGCCCTTAAAGGATTCATTAAACTGACATCAACTTGTATTTGCCGATTTTCAACTGTTTCTGAGATATGGCGATATTTCGTTAACAATTGTGCAACATTTGAAAAGTTGCTATGAAATAACGACTGATGATGAAATACCTTTCATGGGCTCAATTAGTAGAGATACCTTTTCAGTACGTGAAAGTAATTTTTATTTTGACATATTTACGTATGTTCTTTAGAATTGCATGCCATTCGCAAAAGTTAAAAATTCTAAAAAAAAATAAATAGAACATCCTGTATATTAATATGCCATTGAAAGATACTTAAAATTTACTTTTAAAAATATCTACTTTCTTACGCCTGTGGGCGATATTGCAAAAGTTATAGGGTGTTATATCTGAATAAACCCGATTACGACTTAAAAATATGAGTTGCCATGACTTGCACTGCTAGTATAACTAAAATGAATCGAAAAAAGTTATGTACTTCTAATATTTTCTCTTTAAAATAAGTAATTTTTATTAACACTTTAAAGCTCATGAAAAGTTTGGAAATTTAATGAATCAGCAATAGTATAAAAAATATCGCAGTCGCTGTGTGTCAAAAATTGTTTAAACGTCAAACTTAGATTTATAGCTTCAGTTTAAAGAGACATCGTCATTATAAGTACATAAATGTACATTGTGTGCAAAATAAAATGTTTAAAATTTGAATTAATAAATATTGTCTATGTTTTGGGGGAAAGTGCTCGAAATTGTTTGCTGGCACAACGAATATACAGGAAAAAATATCCAAATATGCGACTGCCATCGACAAAAGCTTTTCAGAATTTGTTAATAAGATTTGAAGAAACTGGCAGTATTCTGTATGAAAAAAAGAATAGTGCCATAGAACACGCAGATGCGCAAATAGATGTTTTGTTATGCGTTCAAGAAAACCCACATACAAGCATACGTGAACTTTCTAGAGTCCTGGACGTAAGCAAAAACTTTATTAAAAGAACCTTAAAGAATTTTAAATACCATCCGTATCATATAAGCTTACATCAATATCTTCAGGGAAATGATTTTATTAATAGAGTTGACTTCTGTAACTCGATGTTGCACAAAATAAATCAAAACCACAATGTTGTAACTCAGATTTTGTTTTGTGATGAAGTTACTTTTAAAAGTAATGGTCTAGTAAATAGACACAATATGCATTACTACGACACTGAGAATCCGCACTGGTTGAGAAACGTTGATCATCAACATAAATGGTCGTTAAATGTTGGCATTCTTAACCATCAAGTTATCGGACCTTTTTTTTTCATATGGTACACTAACAGGAGAGAGGTATCTACAATTTCTTGAGAACTATCTGCCTGTCTTATTAGAAAATATAGTTTTGTACGCGCGCCGCGAAATGTACTTCCAACACGATGTGGTTACAGGACATTACGCAAGAAGCGTTCAAAACATTTTAAATAATACATTCAGGGAAAATTGGATTGGCCGTGGTGCTCTATTATTGTGGCCACCTAGATCGCCAGATTTAACTCCAATGGATTATTTCCTTTGGGGTTATGTTAAGGAGCGAGTATATAGAATTATTCCAACCTCAAGAGAGAATATGCAAGAAAGAATTCGAGAAGTATTTTCTTCTACTAATCGAGAACTAATGGCAAATGTCTATAGGTCATATGAAACACGACTTCAAAAGTGTTTAGAAGTAGAAGGACAGTATTTCAAATATTTATTATACATTTTTGTAAACGTATTTGTTTCCATATTATATTACTAAATAATAAGAACATACTATAAAACCAAACATACGCATTTTCTAATTTGTTAGTTGATAGCTTATAATAGCTGTGATGCTTGAAAATAGTAGCTTACGCCATGTTCTTCAAGATAGCTGTTTTTAATAAAGTAAATTTATGCTCTTATTGACGGTTTGCTTTTCAACGCAAGTTATATATCTAAGTTTTGAAGTTTTACATGATTTGAGACATAAGGACTGCAAATGTTTTTTAAAATATTGCTAATCCATGAACTTCCAAACTTTTCATTTCATGAGTTTAAAAATTTTAATAAAAATTACTTATTGGTAATAAGAAAATATTAGAAGTATTTTTTCTCGTTTACTTTTAGTTATGCTATGTGTAATGGAAGTCATGGCAACTCATATTTTTAAGTCGTAATCGGGTTTATTCAGATATAACACCCTATAACTTTCGCAATATCGCCCACAGGCGGAAGAAAGTAGATATTTTTGAATAGTAAATTTTAAGAACTTTTCAATTGCACATTAATATACAGGGTGTTCCATTTAATTTTTTTTTAAATTTTTAACTTTTGCGAATGGCATGTAATTTTAAAGAACATGCTTAAATATGTCAAAATAAAAAGCACTTTCACGTATTGAAAAGGTATCTCTACTAATTGAATCCATAAAAAATATTTCATCATCAGTCGCTATTTCATAGCAACTTTTCAAATGTTGCACAATTTTTAACGAAAAATCGCCATATCTCAGAAACAGTTGAAAATCGGCAAATACAAGTTGATGTCAGTTTAATCAATCCTCTAAGGGCTATCATAAAATGTAAAAAAAATCATAGCATTCCATTTAAAAAAACATAGGTTTGTGTTGGTTCATCGTTGTCGAACACTCTGTATAAATAAAAATATTTTTAAATTGTAGAGCTTATGATTATCTACAATTTTTGTATTAAAAATTATTCGCTATCTACATTATTAGATACCAATAATGGACTTTACCGCTACGCTGGGACACCCGGTATACATTTCTCGTTTGCGTTATATCTTGTTAGTAACTGAGACTTTTTAGATGAAATTTGTCATTTGGATATTAATTGTCATTACATTGACGCTTCACCAAGGTAACTAATTACTTTTAATACATTTCTTATAAACATAAACAATTCCGTTTCTTGTGTAAGCGGATGTCAATGAACTTGAACAATATAAAAATTAGAACGTTTTCATAACAATTAATTAAAAACATTAAGGAATACATTATCGATATACAAATAACTAATAATTTGGTAGATAGCCTACATTTCAATTTAGGTTCTTTCAAAACATTAAGAAAAAAATCAACAAAAAACGCAGGTATATTTTCAGAGATTAAATAATTGCTAGGAGCATTTCCATCTTTACATTCATTTTATCAAAACTATCTCCACATTCTTTCGATTCAGTTCTGATTCTTTTTGACATCATTATAATCGTTTAATTTATTAATTTATTTCTTTTATGTTCATCATGTGATTGAGTACTCCTTTATTTTTCTCATTTTCCGGGTTATAAATCCAGAGAATGCTAAATGTTTGCTAACACAGTTAACAAGTGCAGCGAGTAACGTGCATTCGCATGAACAATTTAACCATTAGAAAAAACGATCATCCCTCCATTTGTTTGGGAAATCAACGTTTAACTTACGTAGCATACCAGTCATGGCATAGCGAGTATTAACGTCATAATCGTGCCTGTGTGATGTCATCACGATCTCGGCGATCTTGTCCGAACGGGCGGTTGTTTTAAACAGTCTTCGATAGTCGCTGTGCCGTTATAGGTATCCACCGGCATGCAAGCATGAGCACCTACTATTTTGTATATTGTAACTATTATGTGTTGTATTGTGTATTTTGTTATTAATAAATAGGAAGAAAGAAGAAGTAACAGTTACGTCTACAGTTTTCTTTTATCCTTCTTAAATAATGAAATGTTAAAATTAACGCGACTAAAATATATATGTGTAACTCTTAGTTAATTATTATTACTACTACAATTAGTACTAAGCACTCAGCTTTATTTCTTTTATTACTATTATTTGTGAAGTCCCACTCATACATATATATATATATCGCTTAGAGCTATAGCGCTTTCGCTTGGTAACATTCTGGTTTATAACTGTTGATACCCCCAACACTGTATGATTCATATCCGTTTCATTTTTATTTCTCTCATTCACGATCATGACACAGAGCACACCGATTTCGATCAGTAATTGCGGTCTATGAAAATTATTGCTATCATAAAAATCAATATGTGAAAGATAAAAGCTAATTCTTAATAATCGATTTTGAAATTTTCTATATTCTGATTTTACTTACATGAACATGAATATCTAAAAAAAATATTCTTACTACAAAGTATATAGTCAAAAAAGAGGTTAATGCAATTCGTAGTTTCTCTTTTAACAGATTCAAAAACAACCGATTCGGGCTGCCTAACATACGAAAGTGTTTTGTTGGCGCGTCCCAACCAACCTGATCCTTATTGCAGCGATACCATACACAAAACCACTTCCTATACCCAAATCGATGCCATGCTAGAGAAAATGCTTTGCGAAGTTGAACAACAGGAGAAACTGTTTTGCTTAGATTTAGATCTCTTAGAACGCGAAGAACAGTGTGTAAACACGTTGGAATTGGTTCCATCGACGGATGCTATAATAGAAATACCAATAAAGAAGTCGATTAAGGTTCCGAAAACTTACGAGACAACTCACGAGATTAATATATCGGAGGGACCTATTGACAAAGATGACAATTACGAGTTGGTAGCATTCGGTGATCCGAAGAAAGTTCTACCACCGAAGAGCGATGACGATTATGACCTGATAGATTTTCGAGAAGACCATGAAAACCCCAAAACGGATTTGGATAATATACAAGATTCCGTGACCAAATTACTTATAGAGGTGGAAAATGACGAGGCCGAAATGCTTTTGCAAAACATAGCCAAAGATGATTATCTTGAAACGGTCCAATTTGGTTGTTCCAAAAAGCAAGCCACTTCCAGCGAAGAAAGCGTTAAAGATAGTGATTCTTCGTCGTCGGATAGTTGGGAAGATCAAAACAATATTCAGGACTATGAACCCATAGAAAGTCACACTGCCGTGTCTAAATTTCTAACTTGCGACGTCAACAGTCCCAGTCCATACTTAAGCGATATCTGGTACGAAGGGGCCTATAGAAATTTGAGCATTGTCCCGGAGGAGGACGAAGAAAATATCAGTTTAATTGGCTCAGTGTCAAATAGAAGCGTAAGCAGTAAAAACTACAGTCCGCTCCGTAAAAACTACGAACCAATTTCAACGAGTTATTTTACCCCACAAAGAGATAGCAAACAGAGCTCCTTCGAACAGACAGATAGTGATTCCAGTGAATATAGTCAGGAAAAAATATACCAACCAGGCAAGGAGAAAGTAATAAAAGCTGAAGTTAAATTATTAGTTAAAACAGTTGAACATGGCAAGGAAGCGATTGAAATCAGATCAGTGCGTGAATTTCTTGAATCCCCTAAGAGATCTGACGAATTTGATTATAATAAACGCTCGAAGACGTTGCCTATTAAACAGACGAAAAGGGAAACTTTCAATAAGAAATATTCTGATTCGTGTTTCGATATAAGAACATCAGGAAGAAATGACACGCCAGTCTTTACATTACCAAGGGTTTTTGTTAGAACTAATGAGGTGACTGCCAAAGAGCCATTGAAGTTTAGAAACGAACTAGTAGCTACACCTAGTAGCAATTTTCCGTTACACTCAAATATCTATCAGAATGATTATCTACCTACGCATGATACCGACGGCATTGATCTCTTTGCAAACACTCCTTTCTATCCTTGTTATAAATCTCCTAGCTCAAGCCCGCCTATAGAAACGTTCAAACATCCCTCTGAAATTCCGAAAGCCTACTGCGATTGGTTGCCTGAAAACTACGGCACCAGAGGTAAAGTTTTAAGTTTTTCTTTTACCGTGCTGAACTCATACGCATGGGTTTTCTTGATTTTGTAGTTAGTTTTTTTTTTCGTGTTCACCCTTTTTTTTAACTAACTACTGTTTTTTCTCTTACATACTATGAAAACGAAACAATTCTGAAACCAACGAATTTATGCATTAACCGCAGCTGTAATACGATTGCAGTAAGGATATTTCTTTAGAGGAATAATAAGGTAGTGGTTTGGTAGTTTAGGATTGCTTGTTGGAATCGCATGTTCTTGCAGGAAAACCGACCTCGACCACAAAACATTTAGCTAGTTCCGAAGAATTATCGCTAGACTCGCCAAAATTCGACAAGTCGAACGCAAACGATATAGACTCTATTGCGCAACAAACTAACGCTTTTATAGATATTGAGTCGCGTCGCGAACCCGATGAATTGCAAACAGTATCGCGCGAATCTAGATTACCGGCTCAAGACGAAAAAACAAAAACTTTAAGCAGAGATTCTAGCAGAGAAGACACCAGCAGGGGTGACGATAAGAAATCCAAGAAAGGTTTCTTCGGCACATTAAAATCCATCGTAGGTAAGTCACAGGATCGTTCCGATTCTGAATCGGAGAAGTCGCAAAAGAAGGAAAAGAAGAAAGAAAAACGAAAAGAGAAAAAGAAGAAGCCTAAACTACCACACGAAAAGCCACCAATAGAACCTCCAGAACGACCACCGAGAAAACCAAAACTACCAACGCCACCGCCAGCACCTATTGAACGTCCCGAATTTGCAAACATACCTTACGTAGAGGCATCTCCAACTGACCAAGTAAACGGTATTTCTGAAGAGCACGATCTTCAAATAACCGACTTGGATACCATGAACGAAATACCCGATCACGTCAAATCAGTTGCAAATAACTTAGTCACCGACATAATAACAACCGGCGAGACAAAAGCTCAAGATATTTTAGAGAAAAGTCCTGCTGGAAAGCGGACTGTCATACGAGAAGAAGTGAGGAAGCAAATCGAACCAAAGATATACGATGCTGGAGATTTTCGCGTAGTTGTTTCGCCTATAACAGATCCTAAATCGAAAGATTTCTTTAAGGCAGAAATAACTCAAAAACAAATCAGCAAAGACACATCCGAAATACCCGAAAGAATTACAAAGGAATTCGCAGAAGGTCCTGTACGACCTCAACGCAGAAAAGATCATATTTATGAGGATATAGGAGAACCAACTGAACCATCGACGAAACTTATACTATACGATGCAGAACCAACTCCGAACATTAAAGCGCTGACCACTCAGTTGATACAAAATGAAATTCACTTTGCTGCATGGGCAGATGACAGATACAATATTTATAAGCCATCGGAAATCAAAGATAAGGCTCATACCCTTCCGAAGACCAGTAGAAAGCATGGAAAACTCTTTGGATTTTTAGCGAAAAAATCCTCAAAAGACGTTGATGAATCCGACAATGAGAAAGAATCAGGCAAGGAAATAATCGAGAAGCAAGATAGGGAACCATCTAAAGAAAGAACAGTTAAGGCGGATTACTTATCTGACGAAGAAGGTGCAGACCACAGAAAAGGTGGCTTCTTTGGTATCTTCGGTAAGAAGAGCAAAAAAGAAGATGATCATAAAGACGAAAAGGACATGACAGATAAAAAAGAAGCGGACTCTCGCACAAGTGCTGCAGTAGCAGAAGCTTCAAGAGAAAAGTCTCCAGATAAAGAGCAAGTAGATACTAAAATTGTTGGTGTGAAAGAAACAGTAGCGAAAACAGACAAAGAAACTGATGCCTCGCCTGAACCGAAACCAAAAGGTAAAAAGAAACCCAAGAAGGAAAAAGTTGCTAGCGAATCTGAAGACGAAAGCGAACACAAAAAGAGCGGTTTATTTGGTTTGTTTGGTAAAAAGGGCAAAAAGGATAGCAGAGAAGAAGCACCTAAAGCAGTTCAACTTTCAGAAACAGTCTTGCTAGATATGAGTAATACAAACGATTTCTTACAAAACGAAATTCAATATTTCGAAGATGTAAGAGTCATTTTCCCAAAAACTGACGAAGGTACACCAGTGCAGATAGAAGAAGCGAAAAAACTGGAAGCGTCTCCTAAAGATGTAACAGAAGCTAAAGCCGAAACAACCGAAAAATTATTAATTATTGCAACTGAAAAGGAAAAAACACCAAAAAGAACGAAAAAGAAGAAAGACCGACAAGAGAAACGAGAATCAAGTGTATCAGAAGATGAGAGCGAAGGAAGGAAAAGTGGTATATTCGGTTTGTTTGGAAAGAAACATAAGAAAGACAAAACAAGAGAAAAATCGCCCAAGATTCCAGATGAAATTAAAATATCAGAAGAAGTGCGTAAACAAATGTCGCATACCAGTAATTTCTTACATAAGGAAGTAGAAGTGTTTGATGACGTCAAACCAATAAATGGTTTTACTGCTCCAATAGCAGATGAACCTATAATTGTGAAAGAAGAGGTTACGTTAAAAGATATAAAGAAGGTAACGCCAGAGAGGACAATAACTAAAGACACCAAGACTGAGCATGTTCTAATAAAGGAAACTGCTAACCTTGACCCTGTTACGAAGCAGGAAGTTATAACATCTGCAAAAGAAATAATTAGGGAAACTGTTACAACTCAGTCAGTTGTCCAAGAACCTGTAATAACAAAAACAGTCAAAACAGATCCTACTCAAAGAAAACAAAGAATTGTGAAAGAAACCACGGTAGTGTCTGTTGATGGAAAACCCGTAGAAATAATTAGAAAGACTTTTGAAGAACCACTTATAAAGGACGCAGATGATAAAACGAAGCTTGATATTACCAAAACAACTGACTTCTTACAAGGTGAAGTCGATCGATTTGATGACGTTAAAATGGCAGCTAAAGAACCTGTAATTGTAAAGGAACAAGTTGAAGTTAAACGTGACCAGAAGAAAATTGGAAAAGAAAAGCAAGACTCCGAATCAGATGACGAATCATCTAAAAGAGGAAGCTTCTTTGGCATATTCGGCAAGAAAACGAAAAAAGACGATGCGAAAGATAAAAAAGAAGACAAAGATATACCAACTGAAGTAAGTTTATCTGGGGAAGCTATCCAAAACTTGTCAAACTGCGATCAATTTTTAAGGAACGAGATAACTAATTTTGAAGATGTTGCTCCAGTTACTAAGGAAGTAGAAGAAAAATTTGAAAAAGTCGTCATCCAGAGACAAATACCAACACTTATATTGCAAGAAACAAAGAAATACGAACCCACAATTGAGCAAACTGAGCCTAAAGTGAAGGAGAGTTTAAAGGGAGATATAAAAGAAATGACACAGGCAGGTACCTTAAAAGCAGATAAGAAGAAAGAGAAAGCCAAAGATAAAACAAAAGTCGAAACGCAATCCCAAGAAAATTTGGAAAAAGAGAAGAAAGGATTCTTCGATCTTTTTGGTAAAAAGAGTAAGAAGGATGATAAAATAAAACCACAAGAGGAACCAGTAAGTAAAGAAATTCAATTATCAAATGAGGTTTTACAAAATATGCAACTTTCGAATGAATTTCTAACTAATGAGCTGTCCAACTTTAATGATGTTAGACCTGTTATCGTTAGTATGGAAGATAAAGTGGAAAAGAATGTTGTTCAGAAACCTCTTGTGAAAACAACAGTACCAGAATCAGAAAAAATTGAAAGTGATATTGCAAAATCTGCAGAACAAGCAGCATTATCTAGGGCTCAGTCTGACGACTTTTTGAAAGATGAAGTCAAACATTTCGACGACGTAAAAATTGTCCACATTCCAAAATCAGATGATATAGAACTATCTGTTGAAGATATTAAAAGGGAAGAGATTCGACAACTTGATAAAAAGAAAATCAAAAAAGAAAAATCTGACTCCGATGAATCGGAATCTCAGAAAAAAGGCGGATTCTTTGGATTATTTGGTAAAAAAACTAAGAAAGAAAAACCATTAGAAAACACGGAACTATCACAAGAGACACTTAAAAATATGACGGGTGCCAGCCAATTCTTAATTAATGAAGTCACTTACTTCGAAGATGTACGGCCAGTAATTAAAGAGGAAATATCTGAACCTCTTCTCATTAAAACTGAAATTAAAAAGGATAAGGTCAAGATACCAAAACTTCTGAGTGAAGTTGAAGCCAATCAAATTAAATTAGAACAAACTGCAAATTTCTTAAAAGATGAAATAGAAAAATTCGATGATGTTAAGGAAGTCCTACCTAAATCACCAGAAAATGTTGACAAATTGAAGCCTACGCATATTATTAAAGAGACAATAATTGTGAGAGGCGATTTACCAGATGAAGATATACGAAAAATTTTAGATGACAGTGATCAAGTGATGGAAGACAAAATCGTGAAACAGCAGGCTGTCTTAGATGACAAAAAGAAGACTAAATCAGCTATTACTGAAGGTGAAGAAGAACAAAAGAAAGGAGGGTTCCTTGGGCTATTCAGTAAGAAGCATAAGAAAGAAGAAAAGCCAGAAAAAGAAACGGACACCATTGAAGAGATTACAAAGAATATTACGAATTGTAATGAATTTTTAACAAATGAAGTAAATTTATTTGAAGACGTAAGACCTATTATTAAAGAAGTTGTCAAAAGCAAAGATACAAAAGAGGATGCTACACAAGAGATTCCAAAATCAGACGTTGATCCTAAAGTAAGTATGGTTCAAACAGCAGACTTTTTAAAAGACGAAATTGACAAATTTGACGACGTTAAACAAATATTATCCAAACCACTAGAGGAACCCAAACCACCGCATCTTATAAAAGAAACTCTAATTGTCAGAGATGATGTTTCAGAGAAAGATATAAAAAACATTTTAGAAGAAAGTGATCAAGTCAAAGAAGATATAATAGTTAAGCAATCTGTAACATTGGACAAAAACGAAGTTGATGATGAATCAAAGGTAAGTACTAAAAAAGTTGAAGGTAAAAATAAGGGCGGGTTTTTAGGATTATTCGGTAAAAAATCTACAAAAGATGAAAAGGAAGTTGAAGAAAAGTCATCAGAAGAAGCTTTTAAAAACATTCAAAACTCTAATCAGTTCTTATTAAATGAAACAACAAGATTTGAAGACGTTAGACCTATAATTAGAAAAGACAAAATTGAACCTCCATTACAAAAAATTGATGCACCTGTTACGAGAGTGCAAAAGCCAGCAGATGAAGACGAAGATGTTAGAACAAAAATGTTACAAACTGCAGACTTTTTGAAAGATGAAGTTGAAAAATATCACGATGTTAAGCAGGTATTACGCAAATCACCGGAAAAAGAAAAACCTCAATTAAAACCGACGCATGTTATTAAAGAAACTATAGTTATTAGGGGTGATTTGCCTGATGAAGAACTACAACGAATTTTAGATGAGAATGACCAAATTAAAGAAGACGTAGTAGCTAAACAGGAAGTAGTACATCCTACAAAGAAGCCCAAAGCACCAAAAGAAAGTTCAGAAGAATCGGATGATGAAAAGAAAGTAGGATTCTTTGGATTGTTTAGTAAAAAGTCCAAAAAACACGAAAAACAACCAGAAGAAGAAACCTCAGAAGAAACTATTCGAACAATTCAGAATTGTAATCAGTTTCTAACGAACGAAATAATTTTATTTGAAGATGTCAAGCCCATAATTAAAAAGGAAGTTATTGAAGTTCCAGATGCTAAGAGTAAAATTAAGGAATACCAAAAGGAAAGCCAAAAGTCATTAAAACAAAGCGAAGATACTAAAACTACAATGTTACAATCTGCAGACTTCTTAAAAGAGGAAGTTGAACAATATCATGATGTAAAGCTAGCATTATCCAAATCACCACAACAAAAAGAAACACATACTCTTAAAGAGACGACTGCTATTAAGGAAAATTTGTCAGATAAAGATATAAAGCAAATTTTAGATGAGGGTGACCAAGTCAAAGAAGATCTGTTAATTAAACAAAAAGCAGTAGTACAAGACGAAAAGACACCTAAAGAGGAATCAAAGGTAAGCTCTGAAGAACCGGACGAGAAAAAGAAAGGAGGATTCTTCAGCTTATTCGGTAAGAAGTCCAAAAGGGATGAAAAGCAAATACAGGAAAAATCGTCAAAGGATGCACTTAAAGCAATTAAAAATTGCGACCAATTTTTGATGAGTGAAATAGCTTCATTCGAAGATGTTAGACCTATAATCAAAAAAGAACTGTCCCCCGTTGATTCAAGTGACACTCAAATATCTAAAGTACATACAGAAGAATCAGAAGAAACTAAAATAAAAGTTGCCAGGACGGCCGAATTTTTGAAAGATGAAATCAAAAGATTCGACGACGTTAAACCAATATTACCCAAATCACCAGTAAAGGAAGAAACCACATTAACACCAACACATTTGATTAAGGAGACAATAATTATTAGAGGCAATCTGCCGGATGAAGACATAAGAAAGATTCTAGACGAAAATGATCAAGTTAAAGAAGAAATTATTGTTAAGCAAGATGCAGCATTAGACAAGAAGAAACCAAAAGAAAAGAATACGATTATTGAAGAACATGAGGAGAAAAAGAAAGGCGGACTGTTGGGATTATTTGGTAAGAAATCTAAGAAGGATGAAGTAGAACAAGAGCAAAAACCATCAGAGGCAGCTTTAAAATCTATTCAAGACTCTCATCAATTCTTAACTACTGAAATAGTTGATTTTGAAGATGTTAGGCCAATAACTAAGAAAGAAATTACAGAAACAGAAAAACCAAGAGAACAAGATGAAGAAACTAAGATTAAAATAATACAAACTTCTGACTTTTTAAAGGAAGAAGTTGAACGATTTGAGGATGTGAAACAATTATTGTTCAAAAGACCAGACGAAGACTTGCCGGAATCCACAGATATTATTAAGAAAGCAATATTTGTTCCAGAAGATTTGCCAAATGAAGACGTGAAGAAAGATGATACTGATCGAGTTAAGGAAGCTGAAATAGTGGTGCAAAAAGCGACACTAGACAAAAAGAAGGACAAAAAGGAAGCGAAAGCAATTGCAGATGAATCAGATGAAAAGAAAAAGGGAGGATTCTTTGGATTATTCAGCAAGAAACCGAAGAAAGAAGAGAAACAATTACAAGAAAAGTCATCAGATGAAGCACGTAAAACCATACAAAATTGTGACCAATTCCTAATAAACGAAATAAGTGGCTTTGAAGATGTTACACCCATAATTCAGAAAGAGATTTCGGAAGTTCCTTCTGCTAAAAAGAATTTTGAAGAATTTGAAATTCAAACTGAAAAATTAGATAATGAAACAGATGAGGCTAAAATTAAAATGGCAAGAACTGCTGACTTTTTAAAAGATGAAGTTGCACGATTTGACGATGTCAATCAAATACCAAAATCAGTGGAAAAGGTCGATAATCAACAACTGAAACCCACACATATTATTAAAGAAACAATCATTATTAGAGGCGACCTGCCAGATGAAGACATAAAACGGATTCTTGAGGATAACGATCAAATTAAAGAAGATGCCGTTATCAAACAAGTAATATCAAGGGATCAGGATGAACCGCCGAAATTATTGGAGGATATAGAACATTCTAGGCAAGCACCTTCCGTAGAACATATACAAAATTTAACGAATACTAATAACTTCTTAGCCACTGAACTAAAATATTTTGAAGATGTAAGGCCAATTGTAAAAGACGTGTCTGAAAAGTCAAAACCACTAGAAGAATCGCCTAAAAAGGCGAAGAAAAAGAAGAAAGGTAAAAGAGAAAGCAGTGAATCGGGAGACGAAAGTGATGGATCGAAAAAATCAGGTTTCTTTAAACTCTTTGGTAAAAAAGGCAAAAAAGACAAACCAGAAACCAAGGACGGTAAGGTTTCTGAAGAAACAACTACAGAAGAAAGTAAATCAAAATCTAGCACTTTAGAATATCCTCAAAAAGGCGTTTCAACAGATACTATGTCTAAAGCTGAACGAAAAGGTAGTCAGAAAAAGTCTAAAAAGGATAAATATGAAGAAGATAATAATTCCAAATCTAGTACTTTAGAATCTCCAAAGAAGCAAACAGATGCAAAGGCAAAAGCTGAACGAAAAGGTAGCCAGAAGAAATCAAAAAAGGATAAGTCAGAAGATGATAGTTCCAAATCGTTATTTGGTATCTTTAGTAAAAAAGACAAAGCACCGAGTGAAATACCTCCGCAATCAGACAAAATTATTCTTTCAGAGGTTGCAGTGCAAAATATGAAGGATTCTTCTAGTTTCTTAATCAACGAAGTCGAACGTTTTGATGATGTAAGAGAAATCAAGGAACCAGTTATAAAATCTAATGTGAATTTAGATGCAAAAATGACGATTGCTGAAATAACAAAGACACTTGAACCAAAAACGTATGAGAGTGGAGAATTTCAAATTGTAGTTTCTTCGAGTAGTGAACCAAAAAGGCGAGAATTTTTAGTAGAAAGTATACGTGATCCAGTACAAAAATTAGAAGATAAATTAGCGAAGGAACAACCAGTTTCCGAAGGACTTACAATGACTCAACAAAGACTCATAATCGATGATATGCATGATGATGAAGATAACATAACAACAATGAAAAAGCAAGCTAAGAAGACGACTATACCTGAAGTGTCAAAAGATGTGTTAAAAAGTATGATAGACACCAGTAATTTCTTGAATCAGGAAATTTCGAGATTTCACGATGTAAGACCAGTTATTGGCCAACAGGACTTACCACTATCAGAAGCAGAACCACAAGACAAAAGCAAACGCAAAAAGAAGCAGAAGAGTTTTGAAGATGACGGTTCAAGAAAATCAGGTTTCTTTGGAATCTTTGGCAAAAGAGAGAAAAAATCCGAAAGTCCGGAAATGACAGTAGACAGTAAGAAAAAGGAAACCGCACAAACAAAGGATATAACTTTACAAGAACCTATAAAATCAGAAGAAGTGAAGCCTGCACAGGAGGCTAGGATTTCTCAAGAAATTGCTGCACCAATAGATTTTGTGGAAAGTGTTCATTTGACGAACAACTTCTTGAATGATGAAATAAAGAACTATCATGATGTAAAACCAATTTTGCAACAGCAGGAGATCGAAGTTTCGGTAAAACCTGATACTGCTCAGAAAGAAATTGATCAAAAGACTAAATCTAAAACATTGTTTGGTTTATTCGGAAAAAAATCTGAAGAAATCAGCGATGAACAACAAACTCAAAAGGATATTTCTATGAAGGAGAAAAGAGAACGAAGAAAAAGCGGTAGTCCGTTTAGATTATTCACTAAGAAATCCAAAGATGAAGAAAAAGTAGAAGAAACAAAACCAATAATTTCGGAGCAAGCACTGCAAGACATGTACGAAACGAAAAATTTCTTAAGTACAGAAGTAATGAGATATAACGATGCTCCGTACAAGCCAGGAGATAAACAGGTCACAGAAATAAAGAAGTCTGTAGCTTTTGTTGATGATACGCAAATACAACCATCTAGTATAGCATCTACAACAACCATAGTTAAGGAAAGTCTCGATGATGGAAAAGTTCAGATAGAGGCAATATTCAAGGAAATAAGAAATGACTATCAACCGGCCGAAAAAGTTATCGTAGTCATTAAAGACGACGTATCCGATGCTACCAAAAGTGTAAAGGAAATGACATTTTCGCCTCCAGATATAATTTCTGAAATCACTGCTAATATTCCATCAGATTCCACAATTAAAGAAATTCAAGTTGAAACTTTTGAAGTAGATGCTAATTTAACACAGCAACAAATAGAAAAACTCATCAAAGACTCGCAAGAAACTCGCGTACAAACGAAAACAATTTATGACATAATTAAACCAGTAGGTGAAGGAACGTACAAATTGGAAGGATTCTTAGATACAGAAAGATCTTTTGTTGATATTGATGTTAGCGAACAAGAGAAAGTAACACAAGATATTGGTCAACAATTTGAAGAAATTACAAACGATGTTTTACAATTAACCAAAGAATTAGACGCAACTGAAATATTAGAAGACAAAGCATCAGATGCGAAAGATGATTTGAAAAAAGAAGCTACAAAAAGTGCAAGAAAATCCGGCGGATTCTTCAGTAAACTGGGTGACAAAATAGGTGGTAAAGCAAAACCAACAAAAGCAGCTTTAGAAGATACCCATACAAAAATATCTGATGTCGTTACAGATGTAAACAAGGAAGCTATACACAGTGTAGAAGATATTAAAGGACCTCTTGGAGAACAGGTCACCAGTATTCAGGATTCTGCAATGGATATAAATAAAAAAATCATTAAAGATATGGAAGACCTGGAAGCTGAAACTAGTAAAAGCATTGATACTATTGAAAAGGAATTGAAACAAAAAGAACAAGAAAAAATTAATGCAGCCAACCAGTTCTTAAAGAACAAAGAACAATCAATGCACAGATTCAGAGAAAGCACTCCGGAAGGAATCACTGAAATTGGTCAAATCGTTCAAAGCGAGATTGAAAAGATTACAAGAGATCTTCGCCATGAACCTCGTCAAGATACACAAGAACCAGTATTAGCTGCTGGTATTAGTATAGAGTCATCTGGAAAAGTGCAAGAAATAAAACCTGATATAAAGGAAACAGCGGATAAAGATAAAACTAAAAAGACTTCGAAGAAAACTGGAGGATTTTTCGGAAAACTAGGTGACAAGTTTAGTAGCAAGACGAAGGATATTAAAGATGAAGAAGCTATACTTGCAGAAATAACCGATACCATGAAACAAGTAGACAGTGAAATAAAGTCTATTGAAGCGAAAATTGAAGACGGTGGGTCAGAAAGTATTCGAGCAACAGGCGAATTGGTACTTGAGAAAGGCGAAAAAGTTTCAGCAGCTACGGACGATAAAGCACAGAAAATAATAAATAAATTAGAGAAAGAAGAAACAAGTGTAAAAGAAAACATAGGAGAAATCCATGATTCATCGAAAAAAGTTCAAGATGACATTATTAAAGACACTAAACAGACGACAAATGACCTTGTGGCTGGTTTTGGAAAAAATATATCTGAAGGAACAGAATTACCAGAAGAATATACTATTAAAGACCAGACACGCGATTTTATTGAAGATTTAGTTAAATCTGGCGAAGAACAAGAATTAGGATTGAAAGTGCAGACAGAAACCAAAGTAGAGAAAGCACAGCCGGATGCAAGCGCGTCTGAAGAAAAACCAGAAATTACTAAAAAGCGAAAGAAACCAAGAAAGAAATCTGGTGGATTTTTCTCTAAAATAGGTGGTATCTTCACAGAGAAAAGCGAGGATTCCGTAAAAATTAAAGATGTTAGTGACGCAACAAAGAAAGCATCGGATTCTGTAGCTGAATCTATTTCAGATGCCGTAAAACAAACCAGCGAATTACTAGAAGATTCGAAGGATACTACACTGAAAAAAGAAGGACAAAAAATTGCTGAAACTCTAGAAGGTGCTTCCGAAACGATTATCAAAGAAGAACAAACTATGAAACAAGCAAGTCAAGATTTACGTGAGGATGCAGTGGATGGTGCAAACAAGATAGGTGGATTTTTCAGTGATCTTAGTAAAACAGCAAAAGGCGTAAAGAGTGATATATTTGGTCAAACGAAGGATATAAAAGAAGATATAATAGATACAACTGAAGACGTTGTAGAATCGGTACATAAAACTACCTCAGACATTACAAAAGAAACAGACAAAGTTGTAAAAGAACTAGGAGAAACCGCAAAGAGTACTACAGATAAAACAGAAGATAAAATAGCCGATACAAAAGATAGTTTATCTTTGAAAACGCAAGATGCAGTTGCAGTCACAACAGAAGCAACAAGGAAGACTGCGGAATCTGCAGGAACTACTACATATGACTTGGTGAAAGAAATAGAAGCTATTCTTTCTGACACGAAACACCAAGTAGGAGAAGGGTCAGGTGAAAAAGTGAAATGTGTTATAGAATCCGGTAAACAACTGTCACAAGATATTGGTGAAACTGTTCAAGATAATGGAAGTAAAATTGAACGATTCTTTAGTGATTTGGGTAAAGAAGCAAAATATGTAAAGGATGATGCAGCTGAAAAAGTGAAACAAGTTGATGCATTGATGGCGGATACAACAAAAGAAACTACAGAATCTATAAGGAAACCCACTTTCGCTTTAAGAAAGGAAATTGAGGACGCTTTAGGTGATGCAAAGCAACAAACAATCGAAATATCTGCAACTACAACTAGTAATCTTCAAACGCAGGGTGATAAAGTCACAAAAGAAACTAAAGAAAAACTCGAATCTGTAAAGGATGCCTCAGAGGAAGTATTTCAAGGCGTCGAAGAAACAGCGAAAGAGAATACGGGAATATTTGCGGGAATATTTGGTGGTTTGGGTAAGAGAAAAGATAAGAAGAAAAAAGCTGGAAAATCTACGGAAAAAGCTGCTGTTGATATAGCTAAGGAGACTAGTGATTTCTTAGAGGATTTGAAAGTTAAAACAACAGATACAAGTAAAAAAGTTATTGATCAAATAAGCGAACTAAATACAAAAGGCAGTAGTGAGCTAGAATCAGCTTTCGAAATAGCCAAAGATAAAACAAAATCTGGCGAAATTATATCTGGAGATATTAAGGAAAATGCAGAAAAGTCATTCACTGCGTTAGACGACAAAATAAAAGATGCAACTCATAAAATCAAAGTAGATGAGTCTAAATTTACAGAAGAAGGTGGTGACATTCTTAGTTCTGTTTCAAAAGGAACTCAAGATAAGGTAAAAAGTATATCTGCTGATGTGAAGGAATCAGTGGCAACGGGTACAGATAAAATTAATGATACAGTCAGCGATGGTCTGGATAAAATAAATGAATCTCTTGGTGATCTAGATAAGAAAATAATAGATACTGATGATATTGATAAGACTTATTCTTTATTTTCGAACGCAGCTAGAGACACTACTAGTGATTTTGGAAAACAAACCAGCGACTTCCCTAGTAACTTAAGAGATGAAGCAAGTGATGCATCTAGGACTGCAGCGGATAAAATTAAAGATGCTACAATTAAAACGCTCGTGAAAGGCGAAGAAACTCTTGCAGCAACGTCAAAAGTGGCCGATGAAAAAGTTCAGTCGATTAAGGAAGTTGGTGAATCTATATCAGAAGGTGCTACGGAATCTGTATCAAAAGGTAAAGATAAAATTGGTGGTTTCTTTGGAGGTTTGGGTAAAAAAGCTAAAGGAATCAAAGATGAGGCATCTGATAAAGTAAAAAGTGCTGGTGCAGTTGTAGCAGATACGGGAAAACAAACTGCGGATTCTGTCAAAGACACAGCTATTGACTTTGGAAAACAAACAAGCGACTTTCTTAGTTACTTAAGAGATGAAGCAAGTGATGCATCTAAGACTGCAGCGGATGAGATTAAAGATGCTAAAATTAAAACGCTTGAGAAAGGCGAAGAAACTTTTGAAGCAGCATCACAAGTGGCGGATGAAAAAGTTCAGTCGATTAAGGAAGTTGGTGAAACTATATCAGAAAGTGCTACGGAATCTGTAGCAAAAGGTAAGGATAAAATTGGTGGTTTCTTTGGAGGTTTGGGTAAAAAAGCGAAAGGAATCAAAGATGAGGCATCTGATAAAGTAAAAAGTGCTGAGGTTGTTGTAGCAGATACGGGAAAGCAAACTGCGGATTCTGTCAAAGATACTGCTACTGATTTCGGAAAACAAACAAGCGACTTCCTTAGTAACTTAAGAGATGAAGCAAGTGATGCATCTAAGACTGCAGCGGATGAGATTAAAGATGCTACAATTAAAACGCTCGAGAAAGGCGAAGAAACTCTTGCAGCAACGTCAAAAGTGGCCGATGAAAAAGTTCAGTCCATTAAGGAAGTTGGTGAATCTATATCAGAAGGTGCTACGGAATCGGTATCAAAAGGTAAAGATAAAATTGGTGGTTTCTTTGGAGGTTTGGGTAAAAAAGCGAAAGGAATCAAAGGTGAGGCATCTGATAAAGCAAAAAGTGCTGGTGCAGTTGTAGCAGACACGGGAAAACAAACTGCGGATTCTGTCAAAGACACTGCTATTGATTTTGGAAAACAAACAAGCGACTTCATTAGTAACATAAAAGATGAAGCAAGTGATTCATCTAAGACTGCAGCGGATGAGATTAAAGATGCTACAATTAAAACGCTCGAGAAAGGCGAAGAAACCCTTGCAGCAACATCAAAAGAGGCAGATGAAAAAGTTCAGTCGATTAAGGAAGTTGGTAAAACTATATCAGAAGGTGCTACGGAATCTGTAGCAAAAGGTAAAGATAAAATTGGTGGTTTCTTTGGAGGTTTGGGTAAAAAAGCGAAAGGAATCAAAGGTGAGGCATCTGATAAAGCAAAAAGTGCTGGTGCAGTTGTAGCAGACACGGGAAAACAAACTGCGGATTCTGTCAAAGACACTGCTATTGATTTTGGAAAACAAACAAGCGAGTTTCTTAGTAACTTAAGAGATGAAGCAAGTGATGCATCTAAGGCTGCAGCTGATGAGATTAAAGATGCTAAACTTAAAACGCTTGGTAAAGGCGAAGAAACTTTTGAAGCAGCATCAACAGTGACGGATGAAAAAGTTCAGTCGATCAAGGAGGTTGGTGAAGCTATATCAAAAGGTGCTACGGAATCTACAGCAAAAGGTAAAGATAAAATTGGTGGTTTCTTTGGAGGTTTGGGTAAAAAAGCGAAAGGAATCAACGATGAGGCATCTGATAAAGTAAAAGGTGCTGGTGCAGTTGTAGCAGACACGGGAAAACAAACTGCGGATTCTGTCAAAGACATTGCTACTGATTTTGGAAAACAAACAAGCGACTTCCTTAGTAACATAAGCGATAAAGCAAGTGATGCATCTAAGACTGCAGCGGATGAGATTAAAGATACTACAATTAAAACGCTCGAGAAAGGCGAAGAAACCCTTGCAGCAACATCAAAAGTGGCAGATGAAAAAGTTCTGTCGATTAAGGAAGTTGGTAAAACTATATCAGAAGGTGCTACGGAATCTGTAGCAAAAGGTAAAGATAGAATTGGTGGTTTCTTTGGAGGTTTGGGTAAAAAAGCGAAAGGTATCAAAGGTGAGGCATCTGATAAAGCAAAAAGTGCTGGTGCAGTTGTAGCAGACACGGGAAAACAAACTGCGGATTCTGTCAAAGACACTGCTATTGATTTTGGAAAACAAACAAGCGAGTTTCTTAGTAACTTAAGAGATGAAGCAAGTGATGCATCTAAGGCTGCAGCTGATGAGATTAAAGATGCTAAACTTAAAACGCTTGAGAAAGGCGAAGAAACTTTTGAAGCAGCATCAAAAGTGGCGGATGAAAAAGTTCAGTCGATCAAGGAGGTTGGTGAAGCTATATCAGAAGGTGCTACGGAGTCTGTAGCAAAAGGTAAAGACAAAGTGGGTGGTTTCTTTGGAGGTTTGGGTAAAAAAGCGAAAGGAATCAAAGATGAGGCATCTGATAAAGTAAAAGGTGCTGGTGCAGTTGTAGGAGACATGGGAAAACAAACTGCGGAATCTGTCAAAGACACTGCTACTGATTTTGGAAAACAAACAAGCGACTTCTTTAGTAACTTAAGAGATGGAGCAAGTGATGCATCTACGACAGTAGCGGATGAGATTAAAGATGCTACAATTAAAACGTTCGAGAAAGGCGAAGAACCTCTTGCAGCAACATCAAAAGTGGCAGATGATAAAGTTCAGTCGATCAAGGAAGTTGGTGAAACTATATCAGAAGATGCTACGGAATCTGTAGCAAAAGGTAAAGATAAAATTGGTGGTTTCTTTGGAGGTTTGGGTAACAAAGCGAAAGGAATCACATATGAGGCATCTGATAAAGTAAAAAGTGCTGGTGCAGTTGTAGCAGATACGGGAAAACAAACTGCGGATTCTGTCAAAGACACTGCTATTGATTTTGGAAAACAAACAAGCGACTTCCTTAGTAACTTAAGAGATGAAGCAAGTGATGCATCTAAGACTGCAGCGGATGAGATTAAAGATGCTAAAATTAAAACTCTTGAGAAAGGCGAAGAAACTTTTGAAGCAGCATCAAAAGTGGCAGATGAAAAAGTTCTGTCGATCAAGGAGGTTGGTGAAGCTATATCAGAGGGTGCTACGGAATCTGCAGCAAAATCTAAAGATAAAATTGGTGGTTTCTTTGGAGGTTTGGGTAAAAAAGCGAAAGGAATCAAAGATGAGGCATCTGATAAAGTAAAAAGTACTGGTGCAGTTGTAGCAGATACGGGAAAACAAACTGCGGATTCTGTCAAAGACACTACTACTGATTTTGGGAAACAAACAAGCGACTTCCTTAGTAGCTTAAGAGATGAAGCAAGTGATGCATCTAAGACTGCAGCGGATGAGATTAAAGATGCTAAAATTAAAACTCTTGAGAAAGGCGAAGAAACTTTTGAAGCAGCATCAAAAGTGGCAGATGAAAAAGTTCTGTCGATCAAGGAGGTTGGTGAAGCTATATCAGAAGGTGCTACGGAATCTGCAGCAAAATCTAAAGATAAAATTGGTGGTTTCTTTGGAGGTTTGGGTAAAAAAGCGAAAGGAATCAAAGATGAGGCATCTGATAAAGTAAAAAGTACTGGTGCAGTTGTAGCAGATACGGGAAAACAAACTGCGGATTCTGTCAAAGACACTACTATTGATTTTGGGAAACAAACAAGCGACTTCCTTAGTAGCTTAAGAGATGAAGCAAGTGATGCATCTAAGACTGCAGCGGATGAGATTAAAGATGCTAAAATTAAAACGTTTGAGAAAGGCGAAGAAACTTTTGAAGCCGCATCAAAAGTGGCAGATGAAAAAGTTCAGTCGATCAAGGAGGTTGGTGAAGCTATATCAGAAGGTGCTACGGAATCTGCAGCAAAATCTAAAGATAAAATTGATGGTTTCTTTGGAGGTTTGGGTAAAAAAGCGAAAGGAATTAAAGATGAGGCATCTGATAAAGTAAAAAGTGCTGGTGCAGTTGTAGCAGATACGGGAAAACAAACTGCGGATTCTGTCAAAGACACTGCTATTGATTTTGGAAAACAAACAAGCGACTTCTTTAGTAACTTAAGAGATGGAGCAAGTGATGCATCTACGACAGTAGCGGATGAGATTAAAGATGCTACAATTAAAACGTTCGAGATAGGCGAAGAACCTCTTGCAGCAACATCAAAAGTGGCAGATGATAAAGTTCAGTCGATCAAGGAAGTTGGTGAAACTATATCAGAAGATGCTACGGAATCTGTAGCAAAAGGTAAAGATAAAATTGGTGGTTTCTTTGGAGGTTTGGGTAAAAAAGCGAAAGGAATCACATATGAGGCATCTGATAAAGTAAAAAGTGCTGGTGCAGTTGTAGCAGATACGGGAAAACAAACTGCGGATTCTGTCAAAGACACTGCTATTGATTTTGGAAAACAAACAAGCGACTTCTTTAGTAACTTAAGAGATGAAGCAAGTGATGCATCTACGACAGCAGCGGATGAGGTTAAAGATGCTACAATTAAAACGCTCGAGAAAGGCGAAGAAACTCTTGCAGCAACATCAAAAGTGGCGGATGAAAAAGTTCAGTCGATTAAGGAGGTTGGTGAAGCTATATCAGAAGGTGCTACGGAATCTGCAGCAAAATCTAAAGATAAAATTGGTGGTTTCTTTGGAGGTTTGGGTAAAAAAGCGAAAGGAATTAAAGATGAGGCATCTGATAAGGTAAAAAGTGCTGGTGCTGTTGTAGCAGATACGGGAAAGCAAACTGCGGATTCTGTCAAAGATACTGCTACTGATTTTGGGAAACAAACAAGCGACTTCCTTAGTAGCTTAAGAGATGAAGCAAGTGATGCATCTAAGACTGCAGCGGATGAGATTAAAGATGCTAAAATTAAAACGTTTGAGAAAGGCGAAGAAACTTTTGAAGCCGCATCAAAAGTGGCAGATGAAAAAGTTCAGTCGATCAAGGAGGTTGGTGAAGCTATATCAGAAGGTGCTACGGAATCTGCAGCAAAATCTAAAGATAAAATTGATGGTTTCTTTGGAGGTTTGGGTAAAAAAGCGAAAGGAATTAAAGATGAGGCATCTGATAAAGTAAAAAGTGCTGGTGCAGTTGTAGCAGATACGGGAAAACAAACTGCGGATTCTGTCAAAGACACTGCTATTGATTTTGGAAAACAAACAAGCGACTTCCTTAGTAGCTTAAGAGATGAAGCAAGTGATGCATCTAAGACAGCAGCGGATGAGATTAAAGATGCTAAAATTAAAACGTTTGAGAAAGGCGAAGAAACTTTTGAAGCAGCATCAAAAGTGGCAGATGAAAAAGTTCAGTCGATCAAGGAGGTTGGTGAAGCTATATCAGAAGGTGCTAGGGAATCTGCAGCAAAATCTAAAGATAAAATTGGTGGTTTCTTTGGAGGTTTGGGTAAAAAAGCGAAAGGAATTAAAGATGAGGCATCTGATAAAGTAAAAAGTGCTGGTGCAGTTGTAGCAGATACGGGAAAACAAACTGCGAAATCTGTGAAAGACACTGCTGCTGATTTTGGAAAACAAACAAGCGACTTCCTTAGTAACTTAAGAGACGAAGCAAGTGATGTATCTAGGACTGCAGCGGATGAAATTAAAGATGCTAAAATTAAAACGCTTGAGAAAGGTGAAGAAACTTTTGAAGCAGCATCAAAAGTGGCAGATGAAAAAGTTCAGTCGATCAAGGAGGTTGGTGAAGCTATATCAGAAGGTGCTACGGAATCTGCAGCAAAATCTAAAGATAAAATTGGTGGTTTCTTAGGAGGTTTGGGTAAAAAAGCGAAAGGAATCAAAGATGAGGCATCTGATAAAGTAAAAAGTGCTGGTGCAGTTGTAGCAGATACGGGAAAACAAACTGCGAAATCTGTCAAAGACACTGCTGCTGATTTTGGAATACAAACAAGCGACTTCCTTAGTAACTTAAGAGATGAAGCAAGTGATGTATCTAGGACTGCAGCGGATGAGATTAAAGATGCTAAAATTAAAACGCTTGAGAAAGGCGAAGAAACTTTTGAAGCAGCATCAAAAGTGGCAGATGAAAAAGTTCAGTCGATCAAGGAGGTTGGTGAAGCTATATCAGAAGGTGCTACGGAATCTGCAGCAAAATCTAAAGATAAAATTGGTGGTTTCTTAGGAGGTTTGGGTAAAAAAGCGAAAGGAATCAAAGATGAGGCATCTGATAAAGTAAAAAGTGCTGGTGCTGTTATAGCAGATACGGGAAAACGAACTGCGAAATCTGTCAAAGACACTGCTACTGATTTTGGAAAACAAACAAGCGAGTGCCCTAGTAGCTTAAGAGATGAAGCAAGTGATGTAACTCTTGCAGCAACATCAAAAGTTGCAGATGAAAAAGTTCAGTCCACGAAGGAAGTTGGTGACGCTATATTTGACGGCGTTCAGAGATCTGCAAAGAAAGGCACAGATGAAGTTGGTGATTTTCTCGGTGGTTTGGGTGAGATAGTGAAAGATATCAAAGATGACACATCTCAAAAAATAAAAGATGCTGGAACCGTTGTTGTAGATACAGAAAGAGAAACAACGAAATCCATCAAAGATAACGCTAGTGATTTTGGAAAACAAACTAAGGAGTTCATCACAGATTCGGGAGACAAACTGGGTACTTTTAGCAGTGCTACAAGAGAAATTAAGGGAAAGGAGAAAACCGCTATAGAAAATATTTCCGAAGTTACTAGAGATAAAATAGATTTAGTAAAACAAACCGGTGAGGGTCTAATAGACGATGCTAAGGAAGGAAGCAAATTAACTGAAGCTACTGGCGATGATATGGCGTCTATGGTCACGCGAGATGCTAGACATTCCAGTCCGCTTAGTATTAAAGATGAAAAAGGCACAGAAAAATCAAAAGGAGTAAAAGAAACTCTTAAAGAAGCCAGTGAAGGAATCAGCGGTTTATTTAGTGGATTTGGTAAAAAGAAAGACAAAAAGTCAAAAACCAAAGTCAAACATTTAAAATCAACAGAACAGCCTAGTCTAGAAAAGTCTGGGCATGATCCGAGTGATATGGAAAGATTTCTTTTAGGCGAACGGGGGGCACTGATAGATGAAACTGCAGCACCTATTGATAAAAAAGTACAAACACATACAACATCCAAATCGCCTCTTGTGACCTCGCCCACTTTACCAAGGCGGGTAGCATCACACAGAATAGCAAGAGGTGACGTACCCTATTTCGTCGAAGTAACAAATTTAACATATGACGATTCGAGTAGTGACGAATCGTATATAGTTACAGAACCTGGTGAAAAATTTTCTGCTAGAATCTCTGACG
This sequence comes from Amphimallon solstitiale, assembly GCA_963170755.1. Classification (NCBI taxonomy): domain Eukaryota; kingdom Metazoa; phylum Arthropoda; class Insecta; order Coleoptera; family Scarabaeidae; genus Amphimallon; species Amphimallon solstitiale. The sequence goes on along the minus strand of OY720675.1, from coordinate 233,083,584 downwards.
ACTCTTCTATAGATTCAGGTAATAAAAACAAACCTGTGTTCCATATAGAATCTGAAGAAGACTCTTATAGTCTTAGTCGGCAGGGTAGTATAAGGTCAAACATTCTCGATAGTATTAGCGGGCAACGGTTAGAAACGGTAATAACTGATCTAGATGATATTGACGATACAATCCCTACCGATACCCAATTTACGTCTAACGTTCTTTTCGAAGCGAATAAAACCGCGAAATCCGTGCCGGAAACAGATACCGATATAATCGAACAAAAACTGAGCGATATTGAAAAAGCGTTAGGTAATCTTGAAGCGGCTGAAACTGTCGAAATAGTCGGAACAGTAGATCCAGCCAAGCCGGGTCTAAAAAGAGTTGAGCGAAAATTTGAAAGGATGGCTTCCGAACTAATGGCGGAAAACGTCACAAAAGCTAAAGACTCTAATCTGACGTCGCCTGAAATAGAGGAGAAACACGAACGAGATTTCCGCCAGATTGTTTCACAATTGAGCACGGAAGAAATGTCCGACTGTCAGAGAGAATATGCGGCTCTCTGGGACGAGCAAACGTTCTCGCCAAGCGAAGGATGCGACACCTCGAAGACGCCAGACAGTCAAGCGGAGGTTTTAGAACTACCACAAGGTAGATGATACATGTTAGAAGCTTAAAATAATTTATTTCTCCTTCCTTCCCACCAATAAAGTCATTGCTTTTTAGTAAGTCTTAATCATTCTCGCATAAGTGGATGTTTTCGCATGCACACTCATTAAAACCAATCTCTCACCATGCTCTCTCTTCCTCAATCTATTGTGTCTCTTCATTCGTTTCACCGCAAACATATCGGGACGTGCATAGTGCAGCGTGGAAAACCTCTCTACATTATGTTTACTTCCGTAGGTGATATTATTTATATGGGACCAGTCACCTTAAATAAAGATCACGTGATTAATAAAGCCGGTGTGGAAGTAGACGTCATACCGATCATGAGAAGTCCCTGTCCTTCACCAGCACCGGGGAAAATATCGAATAAGAGAGCAAAGTCTGAATTGGGCTTCCGTTCTAAGGCAATGCGGGACGCTGATAGAGGTAGTCTGCCTGATTTACACACTTATAAGAAGGGCGTGATTTTAGATACGATATTTCGTATGAGCCCCAACCTTTTCCTAGATAGAACCACGTGCACTGGCAGCACAGAGTCTCTTAATTCGATTTTAAGGAGCGATGATAGAATGGTAAAGTCGCTGGGCAGTAACGACTCACTATCAAGAGGTTCGATTACTGGTGCCGTCACCAACTGGTTGCACAAGAACAGCCCCTTCGGTTCAATAGAAAACATGACGCAGAGTTCCTCTTCAAATCGAACTTCTGCATTTGACGAAATCGATTTGATGGAGGCGAGTTCGAGTTCTAGACAGGACAACCAAGTTCCAGATATATTTATATCTGAAGATGAAGTATTGGTTGTGCCGCGTTCCTCTCCCAAACTAAGCAGGAGATCGCGCAGGAGAAATAAAAGATCAAAATTGAGAAGACAAAATATTAACATTGAACAAACGCCGTTAGGTAAATAGGAAGAGAGTAGAAACGGACCCGATATGTTTGATTTTAGCATGTTTTTGTCGCTTTGGAATTTTGAATTATTACACCGGCAAACGTTAGCATTTTTTTTTACATTTATTTGTTTATTACTAACATCATTTTATGTTTATAAGTTCATTCGTTTTCCTTTTTACATTTCAGTTAAGATGTCTACGGTAAGTTAGGTGTTGGAGATAGAATTTACTCTAAGAAATAATTGAATCGTAATTGTATATATTATAAGTATAGTATATACCTGCCTGTATGTTAAAAAAATAATAGCCAACATTAATAACTAATTAAACTATTCTTCCCTATCTTTTAACTGCTAGAACCTCGCTAACAATATTCTCTCCCGATTCTTTTTAGAAACCGGCAGCGTTCCACTAACAAAAACGACGACGACCGAAATAACAGGCGAATCAAAACTAACAATTGTACCAAAACCTAAACCTAGAGTGACTAAAACACCCGATACTCACCTCCAACTAACAACTAACATAGACAAGATCGATTTTTCCACTATTAAGTCCCCTGTTAGGGATGACACATTAGATAGAGACGATACCTCGGAAACTGTAGTAGATACATACTCGGACAAGAAGAAGTTCTGGGAAAATGTCGGCAAGGATGCGAAACACGACTCCGTCACTAAAAAGAGATACAGCTTATATGAAGATACTACAACGGAAAGCATTAGTATGGCTAAGCGAGCCTCCATCCAAGAACTGTCGACGGAACCACCAATTCCAAAGCCTAGAATAGCATTGCAAAGCTCACAGAGTATACCCGAGGCGAAAGAGGAAGTTCCAATGAGATTCGACGAGCGAATCGAAGCGGAATTTGCCAAACCTCTCAGTGAATATCAAGCAGCTTTTGTTGATCATGGTCAAAAATCTTCACCTAAACCTTCAAACGATGAAGAAGCAAAATCTGCAGCGGATAAGTCTGATAGCTCGGAATCAGATCACGATCAATCAAAGTCAGCTGGTGGTGAAAATACCGGATATATCTCAGACAGTGGAGATGTTGAACACTACATTTCAGATTCAGAAATCGAAGATAGAGTCCCACAGATACGTGAGCGACAAATGAGCGTATTCACGACGCCAGGTGCAACTGCGCGCAAGAATATTTACGAACGATCTATGTCTTTGCCTACAGAAGATCTTTACGATTTGAAAAATATTTTACAACGGAAGCAACACTACGAGGAACAGATAAGGAAGGAATTAGTGGAAGAACAATTAATGACTGAACTGGAGGAAGAACCGTCCCCAGAACGAAAAGTTTTAGGAATTACAACAATTAAAGAAGAGGAACCATCAGGTGCAAGAAGTGTTCCAGAGAAAGAAACGCCAGACGCAACTACTGTCAACGACATCGCCAAGTCTTTTGGACGAACAGTAAAGACCGGTACAAAATTAGATTCTAAACTGTCAGAAAGTTTCAGCTCAGCAGAAGACACAGAAAGCAAACCTGACACAGATGAAAGAAAATCCGTTAAAGATCTAGCTAAAAGTTTCGAATCCGAAGCAGGATCTTTCATAATTGGACAAAAAGTTCTACCACCCAAACATATCAAACACGAGGAGAAAAAAGAAGAAATAATAGAGAAAGATAAAACAGAAGTTGCCCGTGAAACAGAGAAAGTAGTGCAGAAAGTGCTAACGGATCAGAAACAAGTAGATAAAGGGGACTTAACTAAATACATGGAAGAATCAGTAGACGAAAGTACAACCGATGTAACCATGCAAGATTTTGAAACATCCGAAGAATTAGGAAGCAAAGAAACTGACGAAATATCCATGAGAAAACAAGTAGTAGTTGATTCAACTTCCGAAGATATACGTAAAGACGAAATAACAGAAACAATGACAACAGATAGTATTCTTTTGGTTAGCGAGAAAGATTTTAAAACCCCAGACCTTCAAGAGGGAAGCAAAACGGAGTACAAAGAAGATTTGTATGAAATCGATGAGAAATCAGAAGAAAGCAAAGTAACATACGCAAGCGACATTGATCGAGATAGTTTGATGACGAAGGATATAATCGACATGTTGAAACGAGAAGATCGTGCTGAAACACTCAGCGAAGAACAAGAACCGAGCTTGATGGAGAAACACGTTACAAAAGATACCGAATTGGATGCGGATCTCTCAGAGACAGATCAGAAATCTGATGCCAGTAGAATTACCTATGCTAGCGATATAGAGAAAGATATTTATAAAGAAGACATGGAGGCTCAAAGGTTTGACGAAGTAGTACAGAGGTTTCCTGAAGCAGATGAGTTGATGAAGAAAAAAGAAGTTACTAAAGAATCTTCTGAATCTGCGGATTACGAGAAATACAACGGAAAATCTGAAGACATTGATCCTCTACTAGAGACACAAATTCTTTCACATAAAGACGTAGTCACGACAGAGAAAGCGCACAAACCCGATGAGACTATTGATCTTCTTGGTGAAGATATTCTAACGCACAAACCGGATGTAGATAGCACCTCTGCTTCAACCGTATACAAGCCAGATATGGACGAAACGGGCGAAGGTGAAACGCACAAACTAGATATGACTTTAACGCACAAAAGCGAAGACCTGAAATCAGTTTCACAAACAGAAACACCACTAACGCACAAAGAATCTGATTCTGGTCCTCGTATACAATCCTCAACTGAATCGGAACAAAGCGTCTTTTCGGATCACAGCATCGATTTGGGCAATGCAAATTATAAGGAAGACCTGACATCTAAGCCTAGTGATTCGATGGAAGTGCACGTGGACAAGAGTGAAATCGAAGATTCGGAGAAGATTGCGGATTTAGAGCAAGATGCGACCGACATTGAAACTAAATCCTTGGATTCCCTAAATGCCACTGAGATGTCGCCTAAAACATCTTTTTACACTGAGGATAACATTCCAGAAATCACAATTAGTTTGTCCGGCAAACAAAGGCGAATCAGTGAAGAAAGCGAAGATTCTGAAGAGAAGCCTTTGAAGAAGGAGTTACACAGAAAAATTATCGGCAAATCAGATAGTGGATCTCCAATTTATCAACCCGAAGAACACATTCAAGATACTGTTTGGGAGGTGTCAGTTGAATCGCAAGAACGGACGATGTTCAATGAGAAAACCGCTGATCTTCCCGTTACGAAACAAGTGTACGTTGATAAAGATGACGATCTGAGCAGTAGCTTACATGACGAATCAGATTTGGGGTCGGAAATTCATCAAGATCACTCCGAATCTGGTTCATCAGATAAACTGAAGTCTGATAGTCACAGCGAAATTGAAAAGCTCATCTTGGAAAGTTTACATCAGCAGAAAATTTCACATGAAGATGCAAAAATAATTGCTGGTGAATTACTTCACGATATAGAAGCCGAAATACAAAAGAGACAATCCCTCTCGGTAGAAGTGAGCGAGGCTTCAATCCCGGAAGGATCTGAGAATGATGTATCTGAATATTTAAAGCAATTAGCGGAGTCAAAAGGTTTGGACTCAAGAGAAGTTCAGCTAGTACAGTCCGTTTTAGCAAGAAAACAACGACAAATAGGAAAACTCTCCAGGGGAGACACCCAAGCTTCTAGCATGGAAATTACGGATGAAGATTTGAGATATAGTGGGGCGGAGGTTGATTTTTCTCCGTCCGGAAGTCGTGCTCATATTCTAGAAGAACAAATAGAACACCTAGAAGTAGAACGAATAGTTGAGAGAAAACTTTCTAGGGAACTTGGCCTAACTATTGGTGACACTTTTATCCTGGGAAGACCTGGAGAATCCTGGAAATCTCCTGATGACGATAAATACGAAGAGCATAAAACTGAAATTGACACAAAGATGACTGAGAAGGTCAAAAGTGAAAAAGAAAAATCAGAAAGAGTAACTCAAATTGACGACACAACTAGAGTGGACATCCAGGAATCTGAAAAAACTAAGAAGTTAACGGAAACATCAACAAAAGAATCAGATAAAATTAAAAAAGATCGATATACCGCAAGTAAAGAAGCGACTGCCAACGTAAAAGAGGATGAAACAGTTATTTCCGATATCAAAATAACAATTTCAGAAACAACTGGTGACGATATTTCTACGGAAATATCACACTTAGATGAGAAACAAGAAAAAGAAACGACAACTACAGGCAAATACGAATCAGAAGAGAAAATTATTCAGAAAAGTGAAAAGGGAGAAATCGACGAAACAATCAAAACATCACAAGAATACAAAGAAGATAGTAAGGAAGATGTGACAGCAACTATAGATCGTGTGGATGAAACGAAAATTACTGGTGACATCATAAGCACGGTATCCGAAACTTCTATGCACAAAAAAGTTAGTAGTAGCTCTGTCATCGTCGATAGCAGCCATACTGAATCAAAAACAATATCCAGCACAGTAATTACGGACATCTCTCCAGAAGAACTGGAAGACTTAAAGAAAACTTTAAGTAAGGATGAAGAAAAAGATATTCCAAAGCCAGACATCGCAAAAACTACTTCTGCGCAAATGAAACAAACATCTAGTGATGATTCGAAATCCAGTCAGGATGAGAAATCTCCTGAAGAGCAAGTTTCTACTAGTTCATCAGAACGAAAGGAAACATCAGACGCAAAAGTAGAAGTTGTATTCCGTAAAGCCAAGAAGAGGGATACCGACACCAGCAGCAGTAGTCCAGTTTTTAAATCTGACCGGAAATCTGGTGTCGATTTCGAAGCATATTCAAGTTCCGGAGAAAGTCATTATCAAAGTTTTGAATTAGATAGTGGAAAAAGTAGACCATGTTCTTCAGACGTCGAAGGTTTAATTGCAGCAGGTTCCTCGGAGTATGAAAGTGTTCTGACATCACAAGATATATCAACTCATACGCATCAAACATCTTATCATACAGCCGTTAGTAGTTTAAGCTCTAAAGAAAGCATGAAGAGTTTAGATAGTGAGAGTTCTGGTAATCTTGCGAGCGTGGAAGTATCAGAAGCTTCTGAAACTTTGGTACCATCCGAATATGACGGTGGTGATATTACTGGCCATACCTTAGATGACTTCTCTGTGGATCGCATGCCCAAAAGGCAAAGTACCGAACTAAGCGATTCCGAATTAATATTTCCTGATATGCACGAATCCCTAGATGCATCAGAAGAAGACTTGGATGTTAAAGCTTCCGACGATCTTCCGTCAAAAATGAAACGTTCGTGCGAGATGACGTTCCAGCCAGAACCTAAGGTCTTTGTTCCCGAATCTCCTCACTCGGAAGTAGTACATGAATTGGACGAACGCTTCGGGACTAGTCTAGATGAAGGCAGTGTTCTTAGCGTAAGCCTATCGAGTACATCCAGTGCAACTGCTTTAAGAACAGTCATAGAATTATCTCATGGTGAATCAGAAAAACCCGAAAGTAGCTTGGTGATATCGGGAACTCCTGACTTATTGAATTATGATGATTTAGGCAGTAGAGAAAGTTTAGTGCCTCTTGTCACACAGTCAGTCACGGATACTTCCACGTCAACATTGTCACAATCACATGATGCACGAATAGGTTCTGTGACGATAACTACGTCTACAATTGCCGAAAACGGAATACAAAGTGTTAGCACACAAGTAACATCTCAATCTCAATCGCCTGACTCCGATCAAGTTGAGGATTTTAAATTTAAAGAGGAACCATTTGACCCTAAAAAACGTGGGCATAGACGTTGCGAAAGCACAGTCTCGTCCAACATAATGTCGAGTATATCCACCGATATCGAGAGAAAGTTGCATTCAGACTTAGCTGAAAGTGATAAATACATGAGTATTAAAGAGGGGAAGAGCGACGAGAAGAAAGACGTAGATGAAACTGAAAAAGATGATTACTATGAAACAGAAGCGGATCAAGCTTTCCACAGAGACATCCGGGAAGGACGTTACGCAGATACGGAATATGATTTAGATGGGAAAGAAAATGACGTTTTTGATTTCTCCCGACCACAGTCTCAAGTCAGTAAGTCTGATTCAGAACGCGAAAGAATTACATCGACTGCGTTTTCGGATGACCGTCCAGATTCCGAATTAGCGGAGCTGGCCAAACAGTGCTCTTCATCCGAGGCTGTTAGTGATCCAATAGAAAGACCTATAACCCCCGAACCAGGTGAACCCTGCGACGAATTCGAAATTAAAGATGATACACCTGAATTTAGTTCTGAAGCCCAAGCAAGCGTAGGTGAACTCGAGCAAGAATATTCATCGGCAGTGGCGAGATCACAAGAAATATCCGAAATTCAGAAGCAAATATTCTCTGAAGTTGCAACTGACAAGCAGACTCACAGAGATATTTTCGATAAAAGAGACTCCCATGAAAAATTAAGCAGTACTTCTAGTGAAAAATCTAGTTTCGAAGAAGCAGAAGCCGAAGCTGTATTCAACATGGTGGCTCATCTGTCACCCGCACACAAAATAAAACAAATCTGCCCTATACTTGAGGACGAGGATGCTGAAAAACATGAACTGGAAACTAGAGAACGGGCGCAAAAGGAATACGAAAAGAGAAGGTCTCAGCATCGTGATCAGAGTCCCGGAGCAATCCCTGATATTAAAGTAACGCAACATATGGCCCCGCTTGTGGATCGAGGTTTCAGATATCCCGATCTAGAACTAGAAAAGAAAGAAGACAAAGAAGAGGAACCCCAAAAGTCTGCTGCACAAACACCAGCATCCAGCAAAAGCTCCGAATCCACAGATCAGGGTCGTGAGTATAACGTAGAAGAACCATGCTTCACTGTACCGGAAGAACCGGAGGATGTTGGAGATTTAGAAGAAAAAGATGTCAAAGATGAAAAAGTAATGAGTGAGACCAAAAGTGATGTGGCAGTAGCAGTAGAAAAAACTACATCTGAACCTGATCGGGATATAGTATCACCTACTGAATCCCCTAACAGTGATTCCTTCGAAATGTTAGAAAAACCAGATCTCATCGACGATTTTGTTGTCATCGAAGAAGTAGGAAAGGAAGCATCCGAAATGGATATGGAAGGCAAAAGTGTAAGAATTTCATCTAAGAAACATGTAAAACGACATGACAGAGAAATTGAAGAATATCTTGCAAAATCAGATCCCTCTCCAACAATAAAAATGACTGACATAAAGTATTATCCTGATGGTTCGTCGAGTGAAGAATTAGGTTTCGATTTTGAAGAAAGTCCACCACAACCCAGCGATAAATCTTCTGAAGCACCAGGGAAAAGTCCAAAAGATTACATTTACGAATACGATAAAGAATTAGAGGCCAACAGGAAGTGGATAGAACAACAGTTTCAAGGAACACAAGCTGCGATGATCGCTGCAGGATATGGTTACGAAATGGAATTTGAAAGAGGACCTCTGGAAGATATTAAAGAAGAGGATGTAAACGATTTTGATTCTAGCAGAATAGGAAGTTTAAGTTCACAGAAGGAATCGGGCGGTAGTCTGGGAAGTGTAAAGGACTCTTATTCGAGTACACCTGAATATGACGTACTAGCAGGAAGGAAATATTTTACTCGATCAGGTGAACATGACGACGTATCTATGTCCAGCTTGCAAGAATTTGAAAACTTAGAAAGAGCAATGTCTTTAGAAAACAGGCGGTGTATTGCTAGTTCGCAGGAATCTTCCAGCAATGGAAGCTTCAAAAACCGTGTTTATCCTGGAAGAAGTGGACAAGGAGACGACGTCTCTGTAAGTTCACTGAAAGAGTTCGAAGGATTAGAAAAAGCATGCATCGCCGCTCATAAAATAGAAGTTAAAGTTAAAGAAGAGGAAGCAATGTTATCCCAAATAGACGAGGGCCCCGAAAGCGTAGCGTCCGAGACCGAAAGTTGCGAAACTGTTTCGGGGACTGATAAAAAACTCATACCGGACTCGGACGATGAAGATTACGAGAAACGAATGTTCGAAATCGACGAAATTATAAAACAAGCACAAAGCAATGTCGAGCGCTTCATTGAAATAGAAAAAACTGAATCACTTGGACGCGGCGATTCATTCGAAGAAGTGGCTAAAGTACCTGATCTAGATCTAGACACTCCAATTACCAGATCGGCAGGAACAAAGGTTCAATGGGCGCAAGGTGATGATGGAATGGCCACGTCAACAGATTCTTTGGATCTAAAACCGGACAAACCCAGCCATCACGATAGTACTGACAGCTTAGATCAGAAGACAACAGCAGGTGATATTATGACAGCCAGTACCGATTCCATCGAGTTCCAAGCTCAGAGATGTAGAGATGCCATGACTAGTGATAGCATAGAAATCAGAGATGGTGATCGAAGCTATATGATAACGAGTGACTCTCTGGAATTAGTTACTGGCAGTCAAGCGAATATAGTTACTAGCGACTCGATAGATGAAGACGGGTCACGAATTGGAACACATGATCGAAGCAGTTCCAGCACAGGTAAAGACTTCAGTTCCTCCGTGAAAGAAGACACTGGTGACGTAGGAGAAATTAGACAAACTGGTGAATGTATGTTAGGTAGTACTGATAGTATAGCATCTACGTCAACTGCTACACATGCCACATGCCATTACGAAACTGAATCAGTTTGTTCCGGTAGTTTTACTAGCGGCGGATCTAACACAATGGTATCTTCTACTGAAACTATTGAACCCTCACAGTTTAGAGATCCAGAGGAAACAGCAGAAGCTATCAAGAGAACCTGGTTTGATGACGACCAATACCTTAGAGAAGGTGTACAACCTTACGTCACGGAAATAATTGAACCATGCGATGACGAAGGGGGGGCATATAGCCATACTATTCACAGGCAGATACAGTTACCACCTGAAATCAGTAAAGTCACATTCAGCGGGCCTGATGCTGAGGATCAGATGAGAAAATTTATGGAGAAATTTGATAATGTAGTGGAAGAACACGAAACCGAAGAAATTGACGAACACGGTAACAAACACATTAAAAGAGTAGTACAAAAACGATTCGTAATAATGGACGATAAACCTGAGAGTGGGCGACAAGGACAGGCCGAGCAAGACACTCAAATAACTCAGATTACAAGAACTGTGACAGACGATCAAGGGTCTAGAACAACTTTCACGCAACGAGTTGATCCACGACATACATCCAGGATCCCGAGAGCGGGAGAACCATCAGGTTGGTCGCTCAACCCTTAACTTACCCAATTCAATTGTAACTCTTTTTATTTCAATATGTTACTTCTTTCGTTATGCTTGTATTTAGTTACGTTATCAGACACACATTCGACACATTTTGATTTGTTTATTGGTAAGTTTTATGAATTTTGTGTTTGCATGATGATTTTTTGCATGAGAAACTAAATTTGTGAAAATTAACTTACGGTACTTTCGTAATCGAAGAATGTCGCTAGACTAAATAACTAATGTATTTTTTTTTGGTGATGTAGGAGAAGCATATGGAACTCAAGAAAAATCGGAAAAGCCCGAGCAACAAACTACACCGCAAACATTAGCCAGAGGTAAGTTACATGTTTAATATATCAATTTACAAATTATTGTTTTAGTATTAAGCAAAATACAAGATACAACGACATTTACGCTTCTAAGTATTACACGATAATAAATCTTTTATCTTAGTAAATGCAATTGTATTTTCTAACAAAATACCTTTGACTGTACCATGCGTTATTATAACTCTTGATATTTTTCATTTTTCAATAAAATCCATAACGTACAATTTCTTCAATTTCAGCAGAATAATAATAATACCTATCATCCTGTTGTTCCTTCAATGAAGATCGACATTGTCCATAAACATACCAGAGCACAATTGCTCTCTAATGGATGAAAGTTTAAGTAATGTCAAGCAATTCTGCAACACAAGAAAAATTCAGCTAACACCTGTTACATAAGTTTTGGGACAATTTTCTAACTTTTATTATTTAAACTCAAAAAACCAGTTATTGAACCTTAGACCCTATCTATCTTCATTTACACAAAGTTTTCTTCTTACATCTCGCATTAGTCTTTGGACGACTTCTAAATCAATTTCTCTAAGTTTTTGGAAAATCCTCTGTCATAATTGTTGGTCATTTCGAGCTTCCCAACCAGTGTATTATACCTTTTTAGCCAATAAGACCCAAAAAGTTTTAATTGGCCTTGCCTGAGGGACATTTGGACGATTGTCGATTCTAGAAACATTGGCATTCCTTGTGCTTCTAACCAGTTTAAGGTTCTTCTAGCATAAGACGTCGATGCAAAGTCAAACCAAAACATGTAATTGTCATTAATGTGATGTACATTAAGAGGAGCGTTTACCTACCGAAAACTAAGGCATCGCCGTTTTGCGTTTTTTAAATTTATTTTGTAATTTTAGAATCTCAAATTTGGGTTAGCGATGCAAAAGGCATAAATTTATAATGTCAAGGCCAGTTTCTGTATTAATTTATTTTCTTAAAAAGTTATGTGTTTTAGAAATAACCACATTTGACTAACTATTACTAACTAAGGCTACACAAAAGAAAAAAAATCCTCTACGCGCCAGCTGCAAATTTGATGAACGATATAAAAAAAAATCAAATTTATACAATTATATTTGAAGATAAAAAATATTAAATAGTAAACATTGTCACACACATTTCACACGATGTTTTTCGAAGCTATGGCGTCGTCTATCCCCACTTTACGGTATCTCTACCGGTCCTTGCAAAGACGCAAATCTATCGGAATCGGTCGGCTATTGCAGACTTAAATCCAAGAGAAACAGTTTGTAATTAAAAAGAAATGTCATATATACCTACCTATAATATTCGAGTGTATAATAATACAGTTATGGGCAAGCGAAAATTGGCTTATTATAAAACATCAACAATCTGTGAATAAAACCGAAGCGCTGTGATCGGAACCGAGTATCGTCTAGTTCCACATACTCACACCCCCCTTGCGTCTACCCGTCCCGCGAGTAATATAAATTGCATGCGTTTCTATTTGTTTGTAAACGCCCCTCTTAATGAAATTTATTAGTTTTGACAGACAGTTGCAGATATATAATTCAGCGTCCATTGCTTGCCCTCTTACACGGCCTACATAAAGTCTAGATAATTCCCAATTCATATATGGCACAATAGAAAAAACTTTATCAGAAAACTTTTCCTTTTCTTTAAATTTTATATTATCAAGGGTATTTTCAATATTATCTGTATAGAAACCTGTATTTCCAGGAAGCTCGTCGTCCATGATTATTGTTCGGTTATTAGCAAAATGTATACGTCGTAAAGCTTGACTACAAGGAGGAATTCTGGTCAATTGTGCAATGTGGTATATTTGGGATATATCTTACGTTTTCTATACTTTAAACCATTTCGTGCTAAATATTGAGAAATTGTAGCGTTTGAAACGTTTGAACGGTAAGAAAGTTTTTGAGTAGGCACCCCAATGGTATTTTTGACACGTTCCAGATAAACTTTTGACTTAAACTCCAGTTAGCTTGCATAGACGGGCTACTTTTGGGAGATTGGTGCATGGTATTTCTAGTTCGCATTCTAAGATGTACGATATATAGAACTTTTTGATATGTTTTGTTCACTAAAAATGTTAATTTTTCTTGTTGTTTGTTTGGGCAGTTGTCCAACCAGATTGTAAATGAACTTACGAATATTTAGTTTGTATGACATTATAATCACAGTAATGTGAAATGTCAAATAAATTAACGAGACACCATCAACAAACTTCTTCATGGCTGACTGGAACTATTACATTTACTATACTACAGAAAGCATTAATATTTTCCACAAAACTTACGCAACAGGTGTTTAGCATCTAGAAATTCTTCCATACTAGAAAATGTCGTATCCTCCCAAATGGCTATAGTGTTGATATTTCTGTTTTATTTCTGGGTAGACTATTCTGCGGTGCTGTCGCTTTTTAATAGAGACTATTAAAAAGATCTTATTATTGTGGACTAGCCCGCTCAAGTTAAACCCTGTTCTAATGGTCATATTGTTGTAGACGTTAATACTTTTAACAAAATCAGATTCGTTCTTTTCAAAATACATTAATCATTAGTAGATATAAAAATACGTTAAAATTATTTTCTTTGTTATAAACAGTTGCTGTGTATATAATGCGCAGCACCCAAAAATGATACAGTACAGTGAAGAAAACATATTTAAAATGAAAGAATCGTAAAACACTTCCAGCGAAATATTTCCCAAACTAGCAAGGTGGAACAATCTTGCTTACATCTTAAACGACGTTTCTCTATGACGTCCAAAGACTTATTATGTGAACTTTCAGGTTCCTTCACCTTTAGTTGTCACACCTTGCCATAGTCTTATTAATCACGTCATTTGCAGAACTTGTAACATTATCTAAATATAATACAGCAGATGTCATCGACATACTGCGACAATAAATACTGATCCAATACAAGATATAAATTATTCACATAAATAGTAAATATTATTGGTCCCAAAGTCTAACCTTGGGGAACACTGTAAGAACGCTCTATAATATTATTTTATCCTGAGCAAAATGCTTGTTCGAAGATGGATTCTCTTTTGTTTCGAAGTTTCTAGCTTGTGAAATTGACAAACAACTAATAAACCGACATACACTGGTGATATCAATAAAACTATTTGATTGTTTAATATGGTGGAGTCGTTTTAGCAATCGATACAGTCAAAGTACGAACTAAAGACGACGATTCAATGCCACTACACATTCCCATTGACCGAAACAATTTCAGAACAATAAAATTAAACTAATTAATTAATATTTCAGGATATATAGCGTCCACTAGTAAAATACTATTACGTGAAAAGTAGTTAAAATTGGATATCAGAAATAAAGTTATTAAGTGGTATTTTTCTGTATCTATATTTTATTTAATATTTGGCTATTCTGTTTAATACACAAGCATTGTTGATAAGTTTGTATTATCTGGATGACAATTATAACAAACGTCAAAACGTAATTATGACAAATGTCAAAAAGGTGTATGAATATTATTACTTATGATAGTCTTGAAATGTCTTTTGTAGACTATTCAACTCATGTGTCATTTGTAAAAATATGACCAATAAGAATCAAAGAATCACATTTTTGTGTCCTAGCAACAAAAATACTGCTGCGTATTTACACTAGTGGGTATTTCATTGAAATCACCACTAGTGGTATCGGTGGATATTTTTGACAGATATAATCTCTTGTTTTCTTTGTGTTTTCCGGAATAGTTTTATGAATTTCAGCATCAATTTCACTTTCACCTTTTTCACCAAACCTTTTTGAATTGCTTTCCATATCAGAAATCTATTTATTCTTGCAATAACTTATTAAATTCGAATCGTAGAAAATTTTCTACATTGACAGTAGTTTGTTGAAAACATACTACTATGGAAACCAACGCAATAGCTACTTAATTTTAGAAAATTAAAAAACTCAGTTCGTCATTTATGAATGAATCATTCGATGAATAGTCCTTCGAATACAATTCGTAATCAAAGTATGGTAGATCATTTTTGCGGTGTTATCACTCTTGTTTCCTTGCGTTTGTAAATAGGACTCGTGCTGACGCACTCGTCCAATATTCAAGCGCAAGGAAACATTCGTGAACCACCACAAAAATAATCGAGCATACTTTGACTACTCGTTGTATTATATATGACTATTCAATTCACCTGTCATTGTTCAAATATGAACCAATAAAATAGCAAATATTTACTTTTGTATCATAGCAACAGGAAATTTCAGCGACTATTCAATTCACCTGTCATTGTTCAAATATGAACCAATAAAATAGCAAATATTTACTTTCGTATCATAGCAACAGGAAATTTCAGCGATTATATCTTCCTAGAAGGTATTCAAGTGGATATTTTAAACAAGTGAAAGTTTTTATTAATGTAACTCATTTACTAACAATATTGAAGGTACAATTAGAAAAACTAACATTACTGCAGTGCTGCAGCAGACATTCTGGAACAGAGCTATCACTGGGAGTACCCGAGGGAGTACCTTTCTCTTGTAGCTTAATACCGTCACTATTACTGACAGATGTCGAAGTTGTACATGACACATTTGTTGTTGTAAAATTTCTTCGCATTTTGGTGATAATCGACTCGTGGTGCTCATCATCAAGCTGCAAGTACGATTTTATGGAATTCAGATTTTGGTGTCCCGTTATTTTCATCAGTTGTTGCTCTCCGACTCCAGCTTTCGCCAGAGATGATACAGTTGAAGAGCGTATCGAATGATTTGATATCTTCCTTCTTTTAACATCTAATCCAGTTTTTTCAGCTAATAACTTCACCCATTTACTGATCTCACATATACCAACTGGACTGTTCTTATACCACACCGCATTCTCAACTTTATCCCAAAACGGATTCGGTGTCAAAAACATCCTTTCTGTTTTCACATTTTTTCCTCTCTTCGATTTCAGTAGATAATACAATCTAAATAACAGAAGAATATTAATTATACCGTCTTGAAATTAAATATAAATAGGTTACCTAACTGGACACATATCGGTATTGCTTTTATTCTCTATCAACCACTTGCTGCCTGTCAATGATTTAGTTCCCCCCTGCGCAGTTTTCGAAAATACTGGATTATACTCAATTCTACCAGTTCTTCTTCCCTTGTTATCGAGTTCCTCCTTGAAGTAATAGGTGAAACAGTTGCTCCCTTCTCCTCCCCGCCAAGCTAGTTCGTAAGATGCTATTAAGAAAAACTTTTTCTGTAAACCGTCTGGGGTACTCTCATCTAATATGCGTATCATATTTAAGTATTCTGGTTCTGTAAGTGCCGCCGCGTTGCTGGTTCTTTTTTCAGGACACGCTTGCAGTTTTCTTCTTGTAGCATCCCTGGCGTCACGTGCTGACTTAAATATTGCATCAGAAAACGGGTTTACGTTTATTTTCCACTTATTGAAGAACATTTCTTGAACCATTTTCGCCGTCACGTTCCACATGTGCTTGATGACGCCTTCTTTATAATCGGACCCATCTTTTTTCTTCATATTACATGCCCACGACTTTAAGATGACATTTAAGTCCACAGGAGAAGTAGATTGATCCAGTTTATAGCCTTTTGCTGTTAAAAATGTACTAAATTGTCTCCATACTGAATCTGTGGATTTCTTCGTGTTCCAAGGGATATTTTCGCAAATTTCAGCATCGATTTCGTCTTCAGATTTCGTGCCAAATCTTTTCTCAGTTCCCATTATTTAGAAACACCAGTTTTTATTCAACGAAACGAACTAAATAGGAACACGATTCCAAAAATTTTAATGACAAACATAAATGTTTTTTTTGTTGACATGGAAACGTAATCATGTGTAACTAAATTTTGAGTCATTTTAATATGAAAAATTGATTTGGTTCATTGAATAGTCTCTCGAATACGATTCGTAGTCAAAGTTGAGTCTACTATTTTTGTGGTGCTTTACACTCATGTCTTTCATAATTGCGAATACTACTCGTGCTCCGCACTCGTAGTATTTAAATGCAATCATGAAAGACATTCGTGTAACCACCACAAAAATAATCGACATAACTTTGACTACTCATGGTATTATAAGTGATTATATTACTTGACAAATCAAATTTCGCGATATTTCAAATTTGACGCCATTTTAAAATATCGGTGCATGTCGGTTGCCAAAACGACTCAACCATATTTTCCAGACGATGTCATCCTTTCTGAACAGAAGCTTATGTAGTATGCCGACGGATGGAGCCACCATTAGCACTTCTACTTCCCTTTTATTTCTTCCTGCAGAAATAAAGAATTATGAAATTTATGATATTGTGATGTAGATGACCGCAAAATAGGACCACTACGACTAATTCATTTTAGATAATTAGTAGAAACGAGGTGCATCATTCCTTTCAAACCATTTCTATATCCTTCTAATCTCTGGAACATACTTTTAAAGAGAAAGCATTTCCTCTGTAAGGAGCTACAAGTAATTAGCCGCATTCAATCCCATAGGAATCCAGTCATGAACTACCGATTAAGCTACCCTAAACATTCACGAAAACTTCATGTTGAAAGTGACTTCCACATATGCACTTCACTTCTCATAAACATAGCCTCAGCCAGACTCCTCTATATGTAGGCTGTCCCATTTAAAAATTTGCTGATTGATTATTCGTTGCCCCTATTCCAAGTTATCTATAAATTTATTTTATAATAATAGTAAAATTGGTTACATCTTTCCACAATCGTTAGCTTAAATTAGCTTACCGACATAGACAATAGTAACACATGGTACAACTACAAATGTATAATGCAACCATAGATTGATTGAGATTCCTTTACATCCCAGATACTAAACAAATTCACCTGTATAAATTCTGAACTTTGCATACACGTTGCAGTTTAACATATTTAACAAAAACTCAATCTATCGAAGCTTCGTGTAAAAATATTTAAATTTAGACGTAGTGCGCAAATTACTAGCAATAAATTAAAGCTTTTTAGAAGCTTAATTAGTGATATTACGTAATTTTGTACATTTATAAATGGACATATGGATATAGTGCGATAACTTATCTAATGAAATTATCTTCTCTGTTAGTCTCCTCATTAGCCGCACAAGAAACTATGTTTTACTCATTAAAAATGTTTATATACATTGAAAGATTGAATAAACTATAACATGTCCAAAAGTGTTTGCAAGGTAAACCAGCTCTACTCTATAGCGAGACAGTGCCGGCAAAAGAAATAATTAAGAATTGCCCTACAGTATACAGTGTTCGTTTTAAATAGCATCATTAAAAAAAAGGGGTAAAAGAAAAATATGAGTAATGCCCATACAAAAAAATCACGGTCCAATGTGCTCACAGTGCCGAGAAATTTCTTTTTCTTTCCTCGAGTCCGAACCTGTCGCAGTTATACAAACGTAGTAATTTTCTGTATAGGAATTTGAGTTTCAAACTAATATACTTCTATTTAACGGAAAAAAAAAACATCGTAATGCAAACATTGTGAAGCTTCTCTTGTATTCTTTTGTAAGGACAAGTTCGTTCATTGTTTCATTGCTCCTTTAGCTTGCCAAATGAAAGGTTTGTTATTAAATGGGGGGGGGGGGGGGATGGCAGCTTTTATGTTGCGATGGAAAATTAAAAGTAAACTATAACTTTTTTGGATATCTTCTTGTTTAACTGCAAGATGAGATTTGATTCTGATAAAGAATTTGAGATCTAGTTGTTTCTTTTCTTTCAAACGTAAATGGAACAGGAGACTATATTGAAAAATAAAACGTATTTGTCAAACAAAATTGCCATTACTTTATTAGGCCACGTAGTTTCTGAACCACCCTCGTATATAAAAAAAAAACTCATTGCGTATATATCATGTGGTGCCACCTCATTTTTGTCATGAAACAAGGCTTTTGTATAAGAATTATTGAATTCTGACAATCAGTCCTGTCAAGCCTGTTTTTTTATTCCTGAAATTAGATCTGCTTCTATTCACCCTGTACCTTAGAAGAACTTGACTAAACAACTTATATACTTCTAATTACTCCAAAATTTACTGAATACGTATGAATACCGACAGAACTGTATACTAAGTTTATTTCTGTTAAAAAAGTGTCAATCTGAAGATATTCTGTTTAGGACATTTTATATATTCTTTTGTTGTTCTTGCAGGTTTTGTTGTTATTAACAACCCTTATTTAATTCGCCTCATTTTACAATTATCTACCTTATAAACACTTTTGGGCAAAGACGTTTACAAATTAAAATCCAAAGTTAAAATTTTCTTACGGTTAGGTATGATTAATTGTCTCGAAGGTGGAAGCTGTATAAAAGTGTAAATTATTAGTTCCTAGATTGTAGTATAAATAATTAATTGCAATTAAAATACATATAATATTAATTCCTCCTCTGATTTAAGAGAAAAGCATCTGCTTTTTCCAATAAAATGGAGACAATAAATACTGCTAATAATAATTTGCCGGGAAATTCAATTGTATATAGTATGTTTATAGGTATATTTATTAATTAAGTTTACTTAAATGTATTTATATCTGATGTTGTGATCATTTCAATTCATTTTATGGGGATTATTTCTTAGCGCAAGGAAGTCGCAGAAGACCTTTACGTTATGAGATCAGTATTGATGATCAGACAGAAGTGGATCCCAGAGAACACGACTGGCGCTTTAATTTACCCCAACATGGTAGATAGTTAACCAATCATACGTATATGTTTATCCACTTATTTTTCGTGTCTGTACCAAACCATCCCACACCCATATTGCTTATTCTTTTTATTTTATGATCGTTGATATTTATTGTATTAGATGAAGTTATTGCATAAATCAAAACAACTCCTTATCCGAGTTTGTCTAATGATTAATCTTACTTTTTAATTGTAAATATTATCAGTATATGGTAAATAGATTCTTGAAATAGGATATGGCCGCAAACATTTTATTATTTGACAAAATTAATTGTGAAACTTTAAACTTGAAAAAGAATTGAAATTCCAGCTAGAATCGTTACTTTTTACAACTATAGTGACTAAATTTCTTTTACTAATTTAATAGTATTTATAGATTTACAGATTTCGTCGTGGTTGTTTGCTATGTGGTCAAGTTATGTGACGTTTCATTAATTATTTATCCTTTGTTTTGAATGTTTTTCTCAATATTTTGGGCATTGCTTGTATGAACATATTCTGTTAAATATTTTAAATGTAAATGAAAATTGGAAAGGAAAATATCAAAGCACCAGGTTGACTTTAGAAACAAAACGTCTTCTATTACCTGACTTTTTATTGAAAGTTCAACTTTGTAATTGGTTACGGTAAATTATTCGAAATTCGAAAAAGTGTGTATAATTTAATTAGGCGGATGCCCAAGATGAAATAGTTCGAATACTTCAAAATGTGGGACTATTTGTCGTATAATAGCTGATTGTTAGGAAGATATACCATGTGTGAGCATGCCGAAAAGCGCAAACCAACTAATTGAAAATGCCAAAAGTTAGGTCGTAGTGTCAGTCAGAAAATTATCACAAAAGTACTCTATTTTCAAAGAAAAAAGGATTTATTCAGAATTTTCTGGAAATTATGAATCGAAACTACAATAAAATGATAAATATTCTAAATACACGGCGAACCAATTGGCCTGTTTACCAAGATTCTTCTGTAGGTACACGAGGGCTAGTCTATTTTGGAAACAACACAAACACAGTAAAGAAAAGTAGACATGATTGGGCCGGGCCAGAGTGTCAGTCAGGAAATTGTCACAGTGATACTCTATTAAAAAAACGACTTGTAGAGAGGTATTCAGAAATGATGGATCCAAACTACAATAACAGGAAAATTGTTCGAAATACACCGTAAACCAATTGGCCCGTTTACCAAGATGCTGCTGTACATGAGGGCTTGTCTATTTTGGAAACAACACAGTCATGGTAGAGAGGTATTTAGAAATGATGAATCCAAACTACAATAACAAAAAAATTGTTCGAAATACACCGCGAATCAATTGGCCCGTTTACCAAGATGCTGCTGTACATGAGGGCTAGTCTATTTTGGAAACAAAACAGTCATGGTACTATGATGAAAAGGATTTTATTTTAATAATTCTGAAATTAAAAATGTTCAAACTACGTAAAATATAAGGAAAATGCCATATTTGCCAACGAAATTTTAATATGGTGTTGTATTTCCAGGGCTTATGTGGGAAGAGTAAGAGATGTAGTCCTAGGTCACTGATGGGCGAAGTACGGTCCACAGACCAGATGTGGCCCCAGAATGGTGTAATCCGCCCAGTGACAGTAATGTAAATTTCGACTTTATTTACACACCTGATTTACCATGTGGGATGGCATAAAATCATTCACAACAGTGATATGAGTGCAAAACACACGACACGTGGTTTTGTCGATATATTTAAAGAAACATATCAGGACAGCAAAGATGTATTTTTAGATTGTGTTGTATATCATGACATTACGTAAATGTACCCTAGACATAAAACAAATTAGGTGCCTTTTCATGACATCGAAGAGTTTATCCAAAATAATAACAGTTGGTGAATTGTGAATGTACCAGGGAAATCCACCAACAAAACAAAAATCTATGGATCCACAAGAGATCTCCACTGTCAAGACAGGCAAGAACATAGAATTCTCTCTGAAACCTGATGGCGACGGTCTTTCAGATGTGGAAGTGGGCTTACTGATTGAGTACATGAAAAAATGCTATGCAATGACAAGAAAAGTCTATAAGGAAATTATCGGAAAGTTTAAAACTGCTACATTGCAAAAAAAGGCTTCACGACTAGGATCAAAAGAGTGCAGATTTGTAAATAGAACATCTACCAGATAGTACAGATTTGGCACTCGATTACTATTATCTCTTTCCTAAACTAAAAATGCACTTGAGGGTCGCCGATTTTCTTCGAATGAATACGTGAAAGTAGCGGTGGAGGAATTTTTTGAAGAGTAATCAAAAGAACTTCTTAGAAAGTTTCTGCCAAGCATTAACTACGCATGCTCAAGAATGAGAAAATATTATACTAAAACCATGGTAGAAATATATAATAGGTATGTTCTTGTTTATGACATAATCGCACACAGCTACGTCATATCATTGTATTATCCGCAAACATACGATGAATCGCACAGAAGAACCGCTTGTTTTACGACATAGGTGTGTGCAGCGCAAAGATATACGAAACTGAGTCAAAGTTATAGCATACCTTCTATATTTGTACCATGACTAAATAGTATATTATGCAATTAGCATTTAATGATAGCTATTAAGACACGAGTAAGAGAATTACAATACGAGGCGAAGCCGAGTATTGTAGTGAATACGAGTGTCTTATTAGCCATTAATTGCGAGTTGCATACATTAATTTTTCTACGACCCCATAATAAAACATTATTTTTTGAACATTCAATTTCATAAATTGAGCTTAAAATTTTCCATGCACCTTTGCGAATTTAGCTGGTAATAAATTGTTCGTGGCTACTAAGGCTTGTTCTATAATTTCTGGTGGAGTCAATTATTACATTTCACTGTCATTATCCCTCATTTTTACCGTTTATATTTTCAAAAAAACACAAATTTTAAGTACTTACTTGTAAATTGCAGAGAACTGTCACATTTATTTAATTTGTATATCTGTCAGATATGCAGTCGCCATATTGAATATTGTTTGAATATTGGAATGTCGCATTCCTATTGGATATAAACTTGTATCGTAATGAAAAATCTGTATTCCTATTGGATATAAACTTGTATCATAATAAAAATATGTATCGTAATGGACATCATTACAGTACAGGTTCGGCATATCTAATAATACAATTAAAATATGGGAGTAGAAAAACCTAAATACATCCCAGTCAATTTTAGAACTAAACATATCACGAACCATACTTACATACATTTTTCTCAATATTACACCGTTTTCTCTTTTTTCTTCAGATAACTGTCATATAAGTAATTACAATGAGAAAAACTATACGAATTACATAACAATGCGTTTCAAAAACCTTTATATAGCAATATTAGTTATATATTTCAAAGAAATATGACAAAATTCGTTTTGAATTAAGCGATAACTTTATCAATCTATAGATTACATAAAATATTTTTTTTATTCTTATAATTATATCTTTAGATGGTATTGCGATTGGTCTCGAATTCAAAACCAAGTAATCGTTGTGTATTTTCAGATTATATTTTATATATTTTGTAACCCCCTCTCGTTCAGTATGTTGTTAGTCTTATTATGCCGTGCTAGGCATAGAGGTGGTAACTAAAATTTCCACCGTTTTGAAAATACTATCATTTTAGGCATTATCATGTAGCAAGCAATTGAATTAATCTCCCAAATTGTTTAATATAACACATGCACAAATTATATATACTTTAAATGCCTTATCAAAATGTAGATGTCGCCTCTGCGCTTAGTACGGCACTATTGGCATACTTACTGGTACTATTTATTTTTCTTTATTTACAATTGCAGAAGATAATATTTTTCCTCTAGGTGTTTGCACAGTGCTGATGACATGTTGAGATGCTGTATATTCTTCATTCCTGTGTATACTTCCATATTTGTATATTTGAAACATTATTTCGTAGATCCATCATATAGTAGTGTAATGTAGAGACCATTTGTATAATATTTTTGAGTCGTACTGCAGTTTTTTTTTTATACAAGGTGATTAGGGAAGAAGTCTCAATATTCGGAGTATATATTTCTGGAGCACATGTGAACACAAAAAACATATAGTCGAATATCAACAGTTACTGAGGTAGCAGTGAAACTGCTTTTAACCCGATGTAATAATTATAATTCATCAATGGAGAAAATTACTTGATATCACTCATATCACAGTACAGTTTAATGCTGAACATATATAAAAATAAATGCGAAAACCACAAACGTCAGAATAAGTATGACTAATAGTAATCACTTAAATCATTCATGTATTTTGCTTATAATGCATGCAAATCCAAATAAAATATCAAATAATAACAGTTTACGCAGTAATAGTCATTAAAAACAGCTTTATTGCCCAAGAATATTGGAGGCTCGTCCCTGATCACCCTATATATAAAAAAAAATATTAATAATTTATTAAACATTAAATGAAGATGAACCTTAGTTACTTTTAATTTTATATATCACTACGTAACCGCCAAAATATTGTAAATTAACGATAGGGTAGTCTGGTGGTAAGAGAT
This sequence comes from Amphimallon solstitiale, assembly GCA_963170755.1. Lineage (NCBI taxonomy): Eukaryota > Metazoa > Arthropoda > Insecta > Coleoptera > Scarabaeidae > Amphimallon > Amphimallon solstitiale. Next base: position 233,059,340 of record OY720675.1, on the reverse strand, counting down.
GCTAAATACAGTCCGCCTTTAGCTGTTGTGGACCTCAGTCAACAGTTCTCCTCTCTAACGGCTTCTAGTGTGAAGAATCACTTTACACTAGATGGTTCCAGTCAAGCTGATTAAGCTGAAGAATCCCGCAAATATATGACCAAATTTATTTAATAATCTGGTTCACTTCTACTTCAATTTAATTTAAAATTAGTTTGACTGCCGCTGAACGTGTCGATTACTTAAAGCATTTTTACTCAAAAAATACTTAATCTTGGTATATATGAAGACAAATGGCAAGCTAGTATAACACTTCGTGTGGTATGCATGAATGGTTACCCACTTGATCACTTGATAGATAGCCAGAGATATGAAAAATTCTATTTTTTTTTTTAGTTTGCTTTGAATATGGCTGATTACGACTTGAAGATAAGACTATGAAATTCAAAATGGCGAATTTCAAATTTCAAACTTCACAAAATCGTATATCAAAGATAGATGTAGATATACAGTTAGCTTCATAAGGTTCACGTTCGTATGCATCTAAACATTTAACGTTCATCACAAGGCATGTAAACTTAAGGTTATGGATAACATCGTAGCGTTTTGGAATCCTTTTAATGAGGAAATTATTCCTCTCTATTTCGTAAGATATTTTTCTCCACTATTCACAATAATTTCCAGTTTCCTACTCCCAAGGTTTAGCGTCTCATCTATTTCGTCTTGCCATCTTTTCCTCAATGTTCTCTTCCTTCTTGTCCAAAATGGGGTCAATAGCGTTACTATTTTCAGCATATTCGTCTGGTTTCTTCTCAAAACTTACCCTTGCCTATTTTAGGCGTTATGCTATCATGCGCCTTATTATAGTTTCACCTGTTAATTCGTCTTCAATTTCTTCATTAGTTGCGAGTCTCCTTTCTCCATACTCTTGGACCTAGCATTGTTCTCGTTATTTTTCTTTCTGATACTTTTAGGTCTTCTTCATCTTTTACTTTCATATACCCAGTAGAAGGAAGTATTGTGATGAATATGTTCGACCTCGAGATTTTTTTATTTATTGTTGTGTGTGTCATTCTTGGTGTGATTAATTTCTTGTATATCTTTATCTTGATTGTTCTAGTGAGGGCCTTACTTTGTAACATTTTCCTATTTCCACCATAATTGGCTTCGTTTGAGGATTCTTTCTTTTATTCGTGCTCTGTTCACTCTACTATTGTTCCTAGATAGGTCAAGGAGATTTTTTCAAATGTGTGTTCGTGAATTTTTACCCGTTTCTGTGATGATTTATTTCCATTCCCGGCTGTTTAGCTACAGAATCTATTTTTTCTGTTGCCCTTTATTAGTTTCGACTGCGCTACTATTTATTGTTAAGTCATCTGTGTATGCTATTATCTAAATTTCATCGCTGATGATATTTTTGTTTCTAGTTTTACTAAGAAGGGTTGGAGAAATTGAGTCTTCTTGTTTGATTGCTTTCCTTTTACGGAATTCTTCGGTTGTCGTTCCATAAAATCGTACTTATTGTTGTCCATTGTCCAGGTTTCATTTTTATTTGTGTTTCCTATGTCGAATACGTTCTTGAAGTCCACCAAGATGGTGTGTGTTTCTCTATTTTATTCTAATGTTTTTTGGTATATCTATTGCGGATATGGTTTATCTACCAAGCTTGAAGCCATTTTGGTAATCCGCTAGTATTTTGTAGGTGGTATTCAGTAGAGTGTTCCGTAACTTAAAAGCAAAAAGAATAAACCTAATTGCCCGTAAATTGGAGAACATCACAAACAAGTATGAAGTGACACACGCCCAAAACATATAAGGGAGAGGAACAACCCAAATGGAAAGTACATGGAATAAATAAAAAATAATATTAGAGAATCGGAAGAGAAGGCTCTGGGGATGAATTCAAATGCCAATAGCACTAACTAATGGTACGACCAAGACTGTGATGACACGTAACACAAAAAAGAATAAATAAACACAAAAAATTATCATGACAGAAGCAACTAACACAAATAAATACAGAAAACTTAATATACGGGAGAAAAAGGTTGATTGGATATACAACCAACTTGAATAAATAATATACCACAATAACAATCATAATGCAAAACAGTTCTATAGAAAAATAAAGTCCGAAACAAAGGAGGACTAATAAATAAAGAAAGCCAAAGAGTCACAAAAAATCAACGATATCTGGAAAGATCTCTACCATAAGATATTTGATAGGGGCGTAAAACAAGCGCAATACCAAGAGGAAGCTAGTATGCTATCCTAGGAAGAACATGAAACCCCCTCAAAAAATGAAGTTTTAGACGAAATTAAAAAAAAATAAAAAAACAACAAGGCTCCGGGAGATGACGGAATACAATCAGAACTCCTAAAGTATAGCGGTCAGAAACTACATAATCAGTTATATACACTAATAGTTCAAATTAGGAGACAAAACGAAATCCTAGAGACTGAAGCACTGGCATAATAACACCTATATATGAAACAGGGAATAAAGTTCACTGCGAAAATTACAGAACAATAACTCTAAATAACTCAATGTTCTAAATTTTCTCTACGCTACGGAAATAAACCTAATGATCATAGTATGATATTTGTATAAAAGTTTAAACTTAACCCATTGAAGTGTGTTCGATTACGTGTAACTTTATTGCTAGCCAGCTGTATATACTTATTGAGCATGTTTTATTATATTATATTTATACCTATTATTATACATGTACTTACATTCTTTCGTTTTCATTTAATGCCGATATAAGAAAATATATTTGAATTAAGTAATCTGTATTTTACTTCTATCTCTTTTATAGTAATTTTATTATTTACACTGCGCTCATGTTCTTTCACGTCAAGTGATAATTTTCATTGCTTTCTACATCGTTGTATATGTAATGTATATGATTACCGTAACTGTATTGTAATTAATGCATTATGTGCACATATGTTATGTTCCGTATTTTCTATAGGTATTTTCTTTTTTGAGTACCCCGTATAATTTGTCATATCCATCATGCATATATTCATGTATGGCAACAGTTGTAAACAAACGTTTTGGAAGCACAGTATAAAGAGACATGCATGTTTTTTCCTACTTTTTTGGATATGGAATGTTGTGCATTGCTTGTTTTTTGATGTTGCATTTTATGTTTCAGCTGAAACTGACGAATCGACCGGCCAAAGACAATCAACAGACGAAGACAGGTATGTATATGTACCAGCAATAGATAAGTAATCAATATTTTATCAATAATAAATTCCCTATTTTTAATTATTATTGCAATAAACAGCGAGGTCTCTAATAAACGAATTCATAAAAGACGATTCTTCCTGTTTTGCCTAATAAACAAATTCACGATTTAATAATGGACCATTTGCATTTTATTGAATTATATGTTTTATAATTTCACCCCGTGCTTGATTTCAACATAATTGTCAAATTTGCAATTACAATTCCATAAACGCAGTTTAAGGAGTTTTTTAGCTTTGATTTTGTTAATTATCGACATAAATGAATCAACTTCAACATAATAATAATTCCGTTTTCCTGAAATTGGTGCACGTTGCATGGTTATTTGCAATAACAATCAACAGTGGTTCCTTCAGTTATGTCAGATAACTTATGTCTTTGTTTTAATATAGAAATAATGAACTTCGTCAATAATGAGGCCTGAAATGGCAACAGAGCAAAAACTCTCCAAACAAAACAAAATATTATTAAACTTCCACGTTATTTTCCTGTTCAAAAACGGTGAAAACTCTTGTTCTGAGTAGATTCATGCATTTTCTTTTAAATGCACATAACCTATACAAAATAATAAACACATTAGACTTGTGAACGATTTACTATAGTTTAACACAGAAAATACTTGTATTTTCAGATTTATAGGCAACACAACATTGTGTTTACAACAAACTGTGGCTGTTTTTTCTGAAAGATTTATGCCACCTAGTAAGTAATTTAATCTTTTCATATTTAGATTCTTCAAAAAATCATAAAATTATAATTACATATCAAAGAATTTTCTGAACTTGTATATGCAAAACCTTTATTAAAATAACTTTCTATGCTGGATACAATTTGAGTACTGTTTCTTTCCTTGAAGCACTTATATTGCTTTGTATTATTGATGCAGTTAAACTTGTAAGTTCATAAGGATTTTCAACAGAATAATGAAGAAAAAACAGTCACTGTTTGTTGTAAACACAAAGATATATTTTGTATAAATATAAAAATACAAGTATTTTATGTGTTAAACTATAATGAATCGTTAAAATACATTTCAAATATCACACCTAATACCAAAAAAGGTCAATCTGTGTACACAACTTTTATAAAAATTATTTTGAAATAGTCTCTTCTTTAACTCTCTATACTTTACACGCCATAAAAAGAAGTATGCAGTTTGTTGAATTGTGAACCTTGACCCTAGGATAGTAGTGACGTCAACAGAAAATGCCCTCATTGAGTCAAAGAAAGCCTATTGCTTCCACTACATATTAAACCTAATACATTATCGATATTTTCTTATGCGTATTGTTATTTGTTTCAGACCAATTGTAGACCAGCATATGCTCTCCGACGAGATGAAAAGACTCCTCAAGGAATTAGAAGAGGAAAGCAAGAAATAATTCACATCCTCATAAAATTATGTGTTAATGTATAATTTCCCTTCTAGATTAATTCTAAACATATTTATACATCGCATCTATTCCTTCCTAGTCATGTTGAACTAATCAATAAAAAAATACGATAACGACCAAAGAAATTTAAGACGGAAAAGTATACCTACCCGACATGAAATAATCGATAAATACTCGACTCTATACCCAAAAATGAATATCTATTTTAAAATGAACACGGATTACTCTACAGTAATAACCTCGATCGCGACTCATATATTTATAAAAGAGATAAAGAAATAACTAAAAAATATACAAAATGTTACGCAATGGCTTTGAATTAATTTCTATTTGAAAAAATGAAGAACACCTGCTTATCTTTCCATGTTTTACGCAAAAAAATTACACATACACTTTACATCTGAGAAAAAAAAAACAAAATTTGTCCATTTTGAAGCACATTTACTATTATATATAGTCCATTATACATTTACAAACATACAGATCAAGATTTTTATTCTTTAAGAACGCTTTTGCCATATTAAGAAAAACAACATTAAAACACGAAACTACTGAAAAAATTTTAATTATTTTAGTTATTATACTGTAGCTAAGATACATAAAAATATACGTATTTCCAAAAAGTAATATTAAAAAAATGGTAGTTAATGATCATATTTGTGTGATTGACACACTGTTTTACATACGTGTTATACGTTTCTAAATAACTGCGTATATTTGAGGATATAATTATTAAAAAGATAATAATAATGAAAAAAATACTCGTATAACTAGAAGGTTGTTTTGCATGTTGTATTATATTAATAGAAAATTTTGAATGTGATTAATTTAAGGAAATGTATGAAATATTAAAAAAACAGCCTTCAAGTTATCCTTTGATATTTTAATAGAAAGGTACTTAAAAAAAACATGATACTGTTTGATACTGAAAGCGGCGATGATCGTCCGAAACGTAAGCACCTGTCCTTTTTATATTACCAATTGTATAGCTATTTAGGATATCGCTTTTTGTATTATTTTTTTATTATATATTGTTGTATTTATTGAAGAATGGGGCATACATTTCGAAGGACCACCGCCGACCGTTAAAATTTGTATAAAGGGATGAATATTTGATTGGATATTAAATTTTAATATTAGTGTATTTATCTACATACATATAATATAGCCTAACGTTCTGGGATATTTTTTCGTTTTATTCCAACGGGATGCAGTATAAATAGTGGTCACTGGATGTAATGTAATTGGATAATGGGTTAGTGGTTTTTCCTGTTTCCGAATTTATAACAACAAAGGGATACTGTGTAATGCAAATACGAACGAAACGATAAACTATCTTTGAACGTACATAAAATATTATGATTTTTTGTTTTTGTCTCAATGTGAATTATATTAATACTCTATCATGTGTATCAGAATATTTAAAAAATAAAGCTTTCAATAATTTATTCGTGCTTTTTGATGTTTGTATGTAAGTACCTATAATAATAATAATTCCTTTATTTACAATAATTTTCAGCTTTACAGGAAAAAAACGAGAAATTTAGTCTAAAAATCATCAATTAAATAATAAAATAATCTCGATTCTTAAGTTACTAACTTTTGAATCGCAATGCAATTTTCGCGATACCATGTGCTTGCCGGCGACCTGCAGATACAGCTTACTATTAGATAAAACGACGACACCGAGAGTTTGTATGAGTTAGTACGAGAAAGCAATATACAAACTGCAGTACAGCTGCTATCTATCCTTGTTGCCCTGATTAAACGAGAGTCAGTCTAGCCCGTGTAGCCTCAGCGTAAATGTACTCGAATCACCTCTTTTCCAACACTACACTCGACCAAAAAGCAGTTTGTATATTGCTTTCTCGTCCTAACTCATACAAACTCTCGGTGTCGTCGTTTTATCTTTTAGTAAGCTGTATCCGTAGGTCGCCGGCAAGCACATGGTAGATTCCTATCAATCAAATGACCATACCCGCAGAACGGAATTTTAAAAATTCAGGGGCCTTAATAATAAAAAAATATTTCCCACTTTATTTGACATCTCTGATGCTTGCGTTATTAGCTTTTGTGCCATGATGCAATTTTCACACTTTGTTCTTATTGACTAACGGATTTATATCTGCAGAAATATATTCCAAAAAATCAGGAGTTTTGAGGATGAAATAAAAATATGTTCGTTGTTATTGGATATACATAACTAGAGTTAGGATCGGGCTGACAAAGCGGGCCGACCCGATAATACCGGGAATCGGGCCGGCAAGCAAAGTATCGGCAAGTCGGCGCGGCTCGCGTGTATATGGATACTCAGATCGATATGTTTTAGCAGAATGAATATAGTGCTATAGTGTTTCTTGTCATTTTTCAACTTAATCATTGATTAAAACATCGGTATAGTCTGTTTCAAGATATAGTGCGAATGCAACCACCCACAGGTTGCTTGAACACGGCAGGTGGTATGCAGTGAAAGAAATAGATATGAGAAACACGCTACAGGCCCGTATTTACAATATTTGATTAGAAAAAAAAGTGTATACATCTATTATAATATGAATGTAAATACAAGAATCATTTTGCTCCCTAATTTAATATTTATTAAATTGAATATTAAAATTATAAATTAATATTATTTCTTTTATTTTCTTAATACCCTTAAACTGGTACAGATAGTTTCCAGGCAAAATTTCTGTTTGCCATCGCAGGATTATAGAGGGCTCAGCACAAAAGATCCTTAATGATTTTATTTATGACGTCGCACTACATCTTGAAACAGGCTTATAAGTTCAAATTTGCGTATTTCCAACACAGGTTAGTGCAATCATTGTTAAAAACGTTGTTAATCCAAGAAATTTGAACCGGTGTTTGGACTAGGCACCTAATAAAATATTAAACAGTGATAGATCTATGTACATACCAATAAGTGTTTCACTGCTATTTGGTTTAAGAAAAAAAAGCATATAAAATAAAAACTTACATGTGGGGCACTGTGAGACGTGTCGTAATGGGACACAGTGAGACGTCTCATTGTACCCCACTCTACAAAAAAAAAACTAATTTCCGTTATATTCAGAGCAATGGCGAGAAATCGGAACAGAAAAACCAACATAGGATTGTCCTCTGAAGAATCTATGAGAGAAGCAGTGCGACTTGTCTTGCAAAATGGTTTGTCACTTCGTAAAGCTGCTCAGTTAAAGAATGTTTCTTTTCAAACATTAGCTAGGTAGGTTATCAAGCAAACTTTTTTTAGCACCAAACTTTAGATACCTGTTGTTTAAGATATGTGAAAAAGCAAAAGATGAACGAAGGCGAAAATATTAGAATGAGACCTAACTATGCGTGCAGACAAATTATGACATCAGACCAGGAAAATATGTTATCAAATTATTTAGAAGTATGTTCCAAGATGAACTATGGCTTAACAACTCTTGACTGTCGTCGATTGGCATATGAAACTGCTGTAAAAAATGACATCAAATTCCCAGATACATGGTCAGAGAATAAAGCAGCGGGGTTAGAATGGATGAGAGGTTTTCTAAAGCGACACCCCAAGTTAAGTATCAGACAACCAGAGGCCTGTAGCCTTTCACGGGCAACGTCCTTTAACAGGCATAATGTGGGAGTTTTTTTCGATAAATTGGAGAACGTCCTAAGAAGAAACGACAATTTTGCTAATGGTTCAAGAATTTGGAATCTCGATGAGACCGGAACTACAACTGTCCAAAAACCAAAAAAAGTTATAGCTTGCAAAGGAGTAAAGCAAGTAAGCCAAACAACAAGTGGAGAGCGAGGCACCTTAGTAACGGTATGCTGTTTTATAAGTGCGGCCGGCAATACAATACCACCAGCTATTATATTCCCACGAGTTCACTTCAAATCGCACATGCTGCGGAATGGTCCTTCTGGAAGCCTAGGGCTTGCAGCGCCAACAGGTTGGATGAATGCTGAACTATTTATTGAAGTTATGCGTCACTTTATTAAGCACACCAACTCTTCAATAGAGAATTCTACATTTCTGTTGTTTGACAATCATGAAAGTCATCTATCGATTGAATGCATTGATCTAGCCAAATCACATGGTGTCACAATTCTTACGTTTCCACCACATTGTAGTAATAAACTTCAGCCCCTAGATGTTGGAGTGTATTTTTCATTCAAAGCTCATTATAATCGAGCTGTTGACTCCTGGTTAATGCACCATCCAGGAATACCCATGAACATATACGATATTCCCGAATGTATTACTACTGCGTTTCAGCATTCTATGACACCAATCAACATATCATCGGGTTTCCGGAAGTCAGGAATATTTCCATTCAATCGCGACATTTTTACAGACGACGATTTCCTCCCCAGCAGCGTTACTGACAGATCTTTGGACCATCCGTCTCTTCCAGGTTCTAGTGGTTTAAACACATCCAAACCTTCAGATTTGAATGAACCTATAAATAATGTCGAGCAACAATGTGACGTTCCAGAAACGCCATCTATCTCAGCAACCAGTTTTCCTGAAAATAAGTGCGCTAACGACGTTTCTGATATTTTACCCAACCCTAAGAAAATTTTTGTAAGTCCTCAACAGTTTAGAGGGTACCCAAAGGCAGCAGCTAGAAAACAGGTGCAACGCAGAAAACGCGGCAAAAGCTTCATTCCGACCGATACCCCCGAGAAATTAGAGTTGGAAGCAAAGAACGCAAAAAAACTCAAAACAAAGGCAAAAACAGTTAAAAGAAAACTGTTAGAATCAGAGAGTAGCTCATCAAACAATGAAAGTGAAGTTTCGGAAGGTTCGTCAGAGTATGATGAAGACACGGAGGCACCGGTAACAGGATTTAAAGAACTTGACAGAGATGTGATAAAAGATGATTACGTCCTAGTGAAATTTGCTGGTAAAAAGTCAATAAAATACTTTGTCGGAAAAATAATAAGTGAAATAAACAGTGGCCATGAGTATGATATTAGTTACCTACGAAGAAAGGCAAAATCTACCAAATTTTGTTATCCCAATGTTCCTGAAATTACTTCTGTTTTGCAAGAAGACATTATTATGATCCTCCCAAGCCCTAAATTATTTGGGAAAACTAAAAGACAAAATCAGTATGTTCAATTTGAAGTCAATTTTGGAAATATTGATGTACAATAAGTGTTGTCTCACTCTGTACCATTATGTGTCTCACTGTAAACCATCATGGGGCACACTGAGACATTTGACACCACACCAAAAAATTACTTGTAGTTTTTTCGTTTCTAATTTTTTTTTTTGATTTTGTGAATTTTATACTACGTAATAAAATGACTTTTTCCAACCTAGTGTTTTTTTCATGAATTTAGATTCTATTTTTGCAAAAATGGTGACCAGGAAAAAAATCGTCTCAGTGTGGACCACCTTCCCCTAATAGTTTCCCAACCCATTCAAATAGTTTTAATAAGTGTGCAGGGATTGTATGTAGGGGAGACCGGGGATAGTTGGTACAATTTTTACGTTTAAATTTACGTTTTTTAATTTTATCTACCTTAAAGTATATTTAAATTTTTTGTAGCTCATCTACAGATACCTATAATTGAAAATTGAGTAGTAGGCAATGATACCTACTTTATTTGACTAAGTAATTACCCATAGAGTTCGTACATATCATAAAAGAAAGATAAGTAAAATAACGAAGTTTTGTAACCTGTTCTGAGTACTAACATGCCCCGGCTAAGGGGCATATGGTACAGATTATGGGGTTGGTTGGTACTATTTAGTTTTAACACTACAGTCAAAGAAAAAAGGTTAAATAGTAGGTTTTATTCTGAACAATAATGTTTTACATTCAATTGTCGGACTCACAATTATGACATATGTAGAATATAGTCACATTATAGCATTGCTCGTGTGACCATAGTTTACATTGTGTGCATTGAATCCACGCTTCTTCAGGTGCACTATTTGAAAATGATTTAACACACACCATATGGTTTCCACTGCTGTCACTGTCACTGAAACAATTGTCAGTAACCATTTTCTTCCTATTTTTTTAGCTCCTCCTTCTTACTGTCTTCCTTTGCTTCAAAAACATTTTGCTTAACGCCAACTACATTATTGGCATTCTTCCCTTTTTTCCGTTCAACTTTTCTCATCTTTGAAAAGAATGTCAGTTACAATGGCAGATTTTTTCTTACGTCTGGTAGATGTTCGCTCGGTGCAGCCTTTGGTAATGTTTTTAATTTCTCTAGACAACTGCTGCAGCTAGGCATATTTAAAGTATTGTCAATTGGAGTAGAATATTGAGGAATATCTGCCGAAGTCAACGGAATTTCTATTTGCTATTCGTTTAAAGACAGGGCACGTGAGAGCGTTTTCAGAAAGAAGCTGATTGGCTTCATTGACATCGTTGGGTTCACTAATGATTTCAAGGTTTGGATCTGGTCAGTCACATATGCTGGCATAAATGTACTATCGGAAAAATATCTCCTTTCAACGTTGATGTTCCTGACACTTTAAAACCATCCACATCGTATATTGTCATCGTGCGGCCGGGATTATTGGTCATCCATGTGTAACAAGCACTGTTAAATAAAAAAAAATATTTCTAGACATTGGGGTTCGTTGGTACAGTACCATCCAACCCCCACAAAAATGTACCAACCAGCCCCCTGGCCGTAGATATCTTTTAAAATTACACAGTAGTTGATACAAGAGGTTATGTGTTTGTTTAAATATATAAAAATGAACCAAAATCAACCTATATTAACTACTTGATAAAATCAAAACTAAATCCTACTCATTGATTGTATTATATAATATTATATGCAAGTGAAAATATTTTGTTAAAAGTGATTAAAACACAAAAATCTTTATAGCTCGGCAAGATATAAACACATGCAAGTGCCGTTTCTTACAGATAAGTTTGACGCACTGTGGAATACACTTACGCAGGCCATGGTTGCATCTGTTGACTTGTGTGGAAAATATTAGGTCTGTACCAATCTGTCCTTGTGCTCAACCAGCCCCGGTTTCCCCACATTCATATAGTTTTTGAAACCGAAGAGATACATGAAATACGGTACGTAGCGGTGGATTGGCTGGACGTTGGAATTGTCAACTTTCTGGCGTATTTTCTAATTGCTCTTCATAAATACATACCTGTATTCAATGTTATTTATACGTAAATACAACTATAGCACTAATCCATCTAATGACAAAAGCAACATAGGTATTTCTGTTACTGATTTTCATATAAATCATAGAATACAAAGTAGAGTGTACAACATTTATTGTATATTCTACAATTCTACTGAGATTCCGAAGGATAACCGATGCAAGCCGAAATCTTAGATGTTATAGAAAGTCGATAATATTACATATTTTAAGAATGTATAGTCCGATCCAAACCTGATGGAACTTGAGATGCGCGAGGCGTGGTTTAAACTCTGTAATCTCCGTGCTAAAAATATCGACACCAAAACGATCGTGTATATTTCCCGCTACTTTTGAATACAAACAGCATGGAATAAAATCTGCAATCTACAAGTTTTATTATTATTATATACATGGCAAAAGCAAATGAAAAAGTAAACCTCAACACTAGATAAATAAATTTAAAATAAAAATAAAGATTAATTTAAATTAAGAAACTAGACTTTTATAAAATTTTAATAATCGTTTTCATCTGACGAATAGTCAAGTACAGAATCAGTATCATTGTCGCAATGTACATTATTACTCCACTCTTTTGTTTTATTATTAATAACCACATGGCAAAAGCGAATAAAAAAGTAAACCTCAACACTAGATAAATTTAAAATAAAAATAAAGATTAAATTAAATTAAGAAACTAAACTTTTGTTTTATTATTAATAAAAAAAAAACTGATTTTATAAATGATTTTAAAATGTATATAAATGATGTAAATGTATCGGAGCACAGTACGAAGCAAAGACTAAACGACAAATGATCAAATAGTAGACTAATGTTTTCACGCCCGACTGTGTACAGCGCTCCCCATAGATATCTCTCTCATTTTATACTGCTTGCTTTCTCTAATACCGAAAATCGTTTTCTACGCAGGTACCATCAAGTTTGGATCGGACTCTATCTATTGTTCTTGTTTACATCCTTCATATCTTGTTGCACTTTGAAAATTGCTTATACTTATAACAAAACGCACAAACTGAAGTTAAATACTTTGTTATGAGCTAAAATAAACATCAATTATTGAGGATTTTCATTATTTGAATGATCTATATAGAATGTAATCTGCAAAATCGACTCGGTAGGCACCTACATGTTTTATTATAGATTTTTCTGTACCTTTCAGACAATAATTTTGTTAATAAAAGTTGTTCAATTATAGCTCATCTATCGAAATAACTTCGAAGTCGCTTGCCTACCGTCAACTGCACTCTTTCCACCAAGCTTATTTGGTTCATTCAAATGTATTTAAATTGGTTTATCTCAACTCTTCATTTGCCTGATACCTTTCCAGTAAAACTAACGCAGCGGCACACTACAAATGAATACATATATACGTCAATACATATTTCTAACTATAGTTTAATAACTTGCGTATGTATTTTTTTTTGTATTTTTAATATTGTTATTAAGTAGTAATAAAACATTTTAATAACTATGAAAAAAGGCTACTACAAGAGAAATCATGCGTAAAAATGTCAAGTAATAGCAATAAGTTCCTCATATAAAGTATCGTACTTATCCACATTTCTCAAAACTCTATTTGAAACAGGCGGCATATGCATAATAGTTGTTATGTATTGTTCAAGCGGCACAGGCAAACTTTTTGATTCTCCCTGTATATTCAATCAGAAATCACAACGACGGTATGAATATATTAGCTTCTGAAAAAATTACTATTTTTTACGTTCTACTTGCTTTAATTAATATAAATATAATATATAAAAAATAAATAAAACAACATCTTCTTCTTTATAGAAAATATTATTAATATATACAATCATTATTTCCAATCTTAATCATATACATAAAATACGATGTTGCAAACCAGTAGTAAATTCCATAAATTAAAATGATAAGTTCAAAAAGCATAAAGCAACTTCTTAAAAATGAGAAGTCATTTTATCGATGCATGACAGATCACCAACAAGTTCTTCTATTTTAGTACCAATTTTCTTTGACACCTGAAAGTACCAGATTACAATTAAATTACAGAAAATGCATTCTAATACTCAAGTTTACCTCAACTTTTTCATTAATTGGTAACTGAAGAAATTTCCACACCAATTCACCATCAATAATGCTTCGGCAAGGCCCAGTAGAGTGTTTTCTCCAAGTGTTGTAAGTCCTAAAAAGCATAAAAAGTAGTTTTTATAGGATGATAAAAATAAAGAAAATAAGAAACACATTTAAAAAATGGCTTATGTATCAGATTATGTCCCTGAAATTAGTGCAATTGTTATATTACTGACAGCATTTAAAACAGTGGCGTAAGGTAGGTACACCCTCGAAGACCCCGCATGCCTTTTCATCTTATGGGGCCAACCAGTCAGTCTTGCGGATCAAAATAATTTTCTTAATTATTATATTGATAAGATAGAAGTTATTAGAATTTACAAATATCATAAAAACCGAGTGATCTTTATCAGCTGTTGTTAGTTTTACTGTTCAATATAACGTGAGAGCAAGTGACAAACATTAAAGATATGATTGAACCCGAAATCAATTAAAATTTATTCCGAAAGTGATCAACTATGTCATTAAATATTTTCTCATACAGAGTATCCCCATTCGTGACATATTGTATAACGGTGAGTGTAATAAAATATTCGTTCGTAGAGTCACCATAGTAAAAGTCACACGTGATGATGCTCTAGGAACAACGCAAGATAGTAACATTCCATAAATATTGGAGTATATTTTCAAATCATCAGCGTAACACAAAACAGGGGAAGTCAGTGAAGTTAAAATATAATTAATAAAAAGAAGTGGACCCAAATTAGATCCCTGTGGTACACCCGAACCAAAGACATGTGTTCCAGACGCATATCCAGAATAAAAAACATAATTGGTTTTATTGTGTAAGTAAGATTGCATTAAAGGAAGAACTCATTCCAAAAGAAGGCAATTTTATAAGTAGAAATCCATGATCAACCATGTCAAAAGCACTGGAAAAGTCAATTTGGTTGCGACCATCCAAGTATGCTCTGATATATATTGTGTAAATGAGATGAGGTTTGATACTGTAAGGTAAGAAATCATGCTGATAGAATGGCAATGGGTCTATAGTCATGAACTATCATTTCTCTTAAATACATATTTCAGCACCCTTCCAGATATCAGGAAAGACGTGCAATTTGTAGCTTGTTGAAGTACAAGGGCGTATTTTTATACCTAGCCATGAAAAAAAGCACATAAGAAAACAAAACTTTCAATCAACAATCTTTACACGCCGATCCTTCCGTGCCAAATTTTCGACTTTTCGCACAATGTTTTCAGTTCGAGCTTCATCGGGTCGTCCGGACTTTGGGTCATCATTGATGGACTCTCGGCCCCATCGAGACAGTTTAGACCAATATTTTACTTGGAAATAAGCTGGTGTATCTTCCCCACATAGAGCAACCATTCTTTCATGAATTGCTTTTGGACCATTGCCTTCCTTTGTCAGGAACTTTATTACGCTGCGATGTTCAACTTTAGTTAGTTTCACTCATTTTATCGAGAAATAATAAATCTCTATACACAGCATAAACTAAACACAACTTAGCACATGTACTTCTAACAGTGACAGCAATTTGTCAATAATTTGTTTGACATCGTCACTCTTTTGTTTCATGGCTAGGTAGATAACATAAAAATACGCCCTCGTAGGCTAAGAGATAGTAATAGTAATAAGTAATAAAATAATTCACAAATTAATTCATTTTATTAACATATAATATCATAGAAAATATGTTAAAATTAATTTGGGGGAGGGGGGGCTTGAGACTTTACTTTACACCATTGATTTATAGTCAAACGAGTATGTATTTGAAATAAATATCCTGTTTTGGACAATTTTCACATTCGGCTGTAATCTCCAGGATAGCAAAAGTTGTGTTCATCTGAAGACATTATTAAGCTTATTAATTTTCAAAAATAGACAGAAACTATTTTTCAAAAACCTATTTGAATACCTTTACAAATTTATTGAACAATTTCACACTGATATTAATTAGCAGTTTAATGGGCAAAAGACTGACTGCAAAAACAATCATTGAAGTACATACTGATCGAAGCAAGCGCCTGTACTAATGTACGAGGCATGTTCGGAAAGTAAGTACCGTTTCGTTCTACCGCCACCGCAGCGCTTTGTCTTAGCTGCGCGCACGCGCAAGTGTCTCTCTGGTGCATAGTCTATCCGCTGACGCCAGTGCAGCAGGACTGAGTTGTGTTTACATTTGTTAGTGATCGTTCTAAATGTTTAAGACAATTTCTGAGCTCGCCGACTGTGTTGTGTAATACGGTTTTGAACGCAAGGAGAAAATTCATTAAAACACACTGTTCACAATAAGAATGCTTAGTAATGAGTCCCCACAAATTTAAAAAAAAACTATTTTGCATGAGATTGTCACAAATCGCCCTGAATTATCGGAAATTGTATTCCCGTTGGGTTCCGAAAATGTGTACGGATGTACACAAAACAAAGCAACTTGGAGGTGCTTTAACATTTCTTACCCGATACGGTGTTGAGGAAGATGAATTCTTAAATAGTTTTGTGACCGGTGAAACATTGAGAAAACTTCGGAGAACTAAACAGAAGTCGTAGAAAGCTTAGTCGAGGCATTGTGTTGCTGCACGACAATTCAATTGTGCAGGGGTCACTCAAAACCTTATTGAACATTTCGATTAAGAACAGTCCGATCACCCGCCGTACAGCCCTGGTCTCGCACCTACTGACTACTACCTATTCTTGAACTTGAAGCGTTATTCTGGAGGACAACTATAACGACGTAAAAAACGATGTTTTGCAGTGGCTGTCTTCACTGGCGGCATTTTTCTATGAAGAGGGTATAAAGAAATTGCTTTTCCGCTATGACAAATGTCTGAACAATGGTGGCAACTATGTAGAAAAATAGTTTAAAGAATGCTCTTTCATGTACATTGTTACACTCGGCTCTCGCCTTTGGATCGTCCTGGCAGAGGGAAGGCACAAATGGCACCGACGATAACTACATTAATGTCATCCGTTCGACAATTAAGGATGTGCCCGTTTGTCGGAATTACAAACCTTGCAGCTTCGCTCAACAAAGTTTAAGAACGTTTCGGAGATTTATTGTGTATCACCTTCAACCTGCCTTACCTTACTTCCCTAGTGTGCGTTGGAAAAGGTGGGGTGGAGCTTCGCCTCTAAGTCTCGGTTTTTTTTTAGGGCATGGATCACCCAGAATACTGAAGATGCATGACTTTTAGGCGCCAGCTGACATTCGGTTCAAGCCCACACCAATATGTTACTTATTCCGACAGCGAAAATAATTTAGATACACTAGGTATTGTGAGACAGATATACACGACATAAACAACAATAACAAATTTATTATATGCCCAGTAATCAAGAAATGAATGGATTGAAAACCCTACAGGGGGATTTACAGACATCCAAAAATAAAATAATTAAGATGAAAAAGAGTTATAAAATTACCCCAAGACAGTGATACAAAAATAATACTAATATAATTAAACGTATGGGTGGATCATCCTGTATATCATCAATAAATGAATTTAAAGGAAAACAAAAACTTGTATAATCACTAGACGATATTTAAATGTACTGTTCAAATTCAACTCTTTCGAGGATCTAAAATTATAGTAAACACAAAAGAAAACCCGAATGTGAGGTAAACGTTCCGCTGTATGGAGATTCTATGGGGTGGTTTTCCCTCGAAGCGACCACAACAGTAGCAGGTAGGGTCAGGTTAACCTTCGATCACAGTATGGATGTGGAAATTGTTATTAAAACCAGATTTTCATCCAAAATACAACATTTCTCAAAATGGCGACATACGTTCAAATAAAAAAAAAGGAAGCACATGTCGATCAGATGTTCACCGTTATGCGGTACAAAGAAAATTGTGCCATCCAAGGATAAAAGCTAAAAAGGTAGGAGAAAACGAGACGAAATGCGTTAATAAACGTTTTTAAAAATTAATACTACAACTCACCGGTGAATTAACTGTCCAAAAGAGATATCCAACAATGTTGAGAATAGAACGAAATAAATAGCACTTCTGCTTGAATGTCCGCTCTAATCAGGGAGATTCCACATTAAACGGTATATAATTATATCATAAATTAGTACAGAAAGTACTCGGACAAGTAACACTGCTTTATAGTTTGACTGACAAAATGAAAGTGCCTTCACGTTTCCACGGGAAAATGTCGTTTACGTCTCCCTACTCGAATCAACCAATCAAATCGATCCACGCTTACGCATAACCACAACGCGAAAATCGCTACTCGATCCATAAAACAGACACAACTTATCCGTTAGACGACAAATAATTAAAAGGATGAAGGGAAAGAAACAAGTAGAGGATGATTAATAAACAAAAAAAGGAAATATTTAACCCCAAAAATTAGAAAATTATAAAACTTCGTCGATATTATTTCAGACGGCATCACATAGACCTCTAACAATATGGACTAATCCGTTCACCAACAGATGGCCGTACCAGAGGAAAACTATAGTAAAAGGGGTTTCAAAATAAAAAAAGATGTAGAATTAAGCTAAGATATTCCAAAACAAAAGGAAACCAACCCAATTAATATTGCGTAGAGAAATAAAATTAAATTGCAAAATAATATACAGCTTGCTCCAAAATTAAATAAACTAAAAATTCTAAAATATTACTAAGTTCAAACAAAAGAAAAGGACATATAGCGTGGCAAAAAAACAAGGTGTAACAACATATAAATTTTGTTCTGAAGAAAATGCTTTTATGTCTTTTTTCCAAAACGGTACTTACTTTCCGGACATGCCTCGTATATATGTCAAATGGTAACATATGAAAACTTACCTAAATGCCTTGGGATTTAAACCAGCTGTATGTGATCCTTGCGAAACCAATACGTTTTGTAACATGAGCAACCTTCTGTAAGTTTTTTCTGGTATTGGCATTATATATCCTAGACCCCCATCAAGAGTTGCTGTAAAAAAATAACAAATCTAGATACAGTACGCTTTTGTCGTTTCTATGCAAAGGAAAAAGTAGGTAATAGAATGTACTAACAAGCAATCTCCTTTTTTGTTGCAAACTAGAAAACACTAGCCTTTCTCCTATATAAAGATATATACGAGGGTAGGCTGAAAACAAATGCACACATGCTTGTACAGCGCGAACGCAATCACCTTAAGAAGCGCGTCAGGTGGAATGTGGACATTCCCCCTCTGTACGTATGTGCAGGTTTCACGTCGTAGAATGCATCCAGTGTATTTTGAGAAGCGGAAATATGGGACATGTTCTGGTGCTATGTCAACGAGAGTTAAACAGCGTGCTATTATCGCATTTTTAACTGCTGAAAAATGACTCGCATGAGATTGATCGTCGTTTAAAGGATGTTTATTAGTGACACAGTAGCATATTCAAGACCAATACAGTTGCAGGAGTTCTAAATAAGTAAATGGTATCTCAGGCGTGTCAAAAGAGTTATGAGACAAGACAGACTAAGTAACAAAGAGATATAAATTAATTAGAAGCAAAACGTCTTCTCGATTTTATAAGGAAGAGACAGTTAAGCTGGCGGGGTTGCTTGCAAAGAATGAAGAAATCAATTAAGGTCAAGCAAGTATGTCAGTCCAGGTCTGAAACACAAGAAGGACATGATATAATGAAATAGGGGAGATTTTAATTTTAAAATGAACAACTTACGGAGAAGTTCTTTTAAGACAACAAGACCTGGTGTAAATTTATATATGGATAAACATCCCATTGACACCTACCGAGTAGAAGAGGTTTCAATAACATGTAAATATATAATAATAAAAAAGACAAATTTAAATCAATTAGAATTGTTGTGAAGAAAGGTACTAAATGCTGATTTATTTTAGGACAAGCAATGTCTTATCAATGTCGTCATTATTCTCCCTATTTGACAATTTTTTTACTATATATACAGGTGTCCCAGAAATAAAAAGACGGAGTAGCAGGTATATAAAGTCCGAACAGAAACAGGCCCAAATATACCGCAATAACGATGAAATAAAAATTTAATTTTCTATGTTGTTTTTTAGATAAAAAAATTACATTACGGACCTTGCACAGAATGTATGTTTATAAATACACGTAAGAATGCTCATTTGTAAATAGGAACGAACTCGCATTCATAGAAAAATACGCTTTTATTTGTATAAAACGGGAAAAAACGTTAAATCGTACTCATTCGTGTAAAACATATTTTTTGGCCGATGCGTCTACATAACGCAGCTATGTAGTCGGTTGTTGACCCAGATGGGCGACGCACTTTATTGCAGACAATAAAAGATTGTTTTTGTTTTTAAAATAGGAAGGTTGTTGCTCTTTAATGTGTTTGTAGTCGGAAACAGCTGATTATTAATATTATTTTAGAATATTCAATAAATCGTAGTAAATATCAAGAATGTAATTATTTTTTTCTAGCAGGTGTAAAATTAAAGTAATTAATGGTTTGATATTTATTATGAAGTATCTATTCCTCCTCCTTTTTTTTTAACACAAGTAATATGGTGGTCCTGAAAAGGACCGATTGTGAAAGTGAAGCAGGTGGATATTTAGTCCAGGGTCGGCGTAAGGCCAATTTAATTCTATATTATATTTTTTCTGCCGTCTGCGCACGAATAAGGACTTGATATATTGCGGGTACGTTTTTACACAATCTAGCTTCCGATTTCTGCTACTCCGTCTTTTTATTTCTAGGACAGCCTGTATACCTTGTTCGTACATTATCAATACTAGATCATTTTCGTACATCTTCATATATTGAACGCCTATGTATAACTGTACACCAATTAAAGTTGCTTACCAAACATTGTAATATGCCTCTTGTCAGCACCGGCCATCAGTCTTTTATCATCTCCTAAATGACCAAGTTTACACCGAAGTCTAAAAAAAGTGTTGACTGGTTCACCTACATGAAAATCAGCTTTCTTAAGCAGCCTTTGACCTGCAAAAATCATGAGTAATTTAAAAAATTATGTATCTACTCTTTTTGTTATAATAAAATATATCTACCTCCAAATGACTCTCTAGCCTCTGGCTGATACATATAGAGTACAATATTTTTCTCATTATCTGATAATAAAAATCCTAATGTTGAGTTATCGATTAGATATTCAATACTGTAAACTTCACAAGGTCGAAAATCCTACAAAAGATTTATTATTAGTTGTCGCACATTTTCTAATTTTACCAATTATTTAAGATGATTAGAGAATATCTCCATAGTGTATTAAATAAAATAAATGCCTTTTCACAATACGTACTCTAGATACTAATGACAGTGTACGATACTCTTCTTGAAATCGCAACAATGAGATCGATTTATAAACATCAGCTACAAGAATTAAACTTTTAATTGATAGAATCTGATGAGTGTATATTTGAGTATCGATGAAAGCAACGCCTACTAAATCGTTGTCCTTCAGTTGCCAAATATAAATCTATTAAAGGAAGTGTGATTAGTATTTACAAAAAATATAGCGGCTTTTGTACGAAAATTATTACTTTTTGTCCAACAGCAGACACTAAAAATCCCATAACTTGTGATATTGCCGTTACAGGTCCTTTCTGATCCTTGGCATAAATTTCTTTGAATTTATTCTTCGTCAGTGGTTGACCTGGTTCCGGAACAACTTCTATGATATCAAAAATTAATATCTGCAAGAGATATAAAAGACAAAATTACATATAGACATTGATACATATGCATATAAAACAAATTATACATTAAGTGATCAATTAAATACATCAGTGTAGAGCAGATCAGCTGAAGGACCCCATTCTTGATAAAGATATAAGAGCTAAGGAGAAACTTGGTCCTAGGAAATGGAAAAAATATTAGATTAAAGTATGTGGGGCTCTCACACCATACACTCAGAGACTGCAGCTCATGTCTTTCCAAAAGAGAAGAGTAACCAATACTTCTCATTGGATGCATTTCATCAATCTTGAATGAGAGAAATTTGAGAAATAGTAGCTGATTATTTTCTTTACTTACGACGAAGCAGAAGAATAACACTTTCAAAAGAACACAGTTTACATATATACATTTATACCCAAAGAATATATGCATGTGTCAGGATACACACATACATCTAGTGTCATTACCGACAATCAACGCACAGACACCGTGTTTCGGCCTTTAAGGCTTCGTCAGTGTACGTGCGTTGATTGTCGATAATGACACTAGATGTATGTGTGTATCCTGACACATGCATATATGCTTTGCGTATAAATGTATAGAGAAGACGCGTTATATTCAATTGTACGTTTACATGTTGTCATAGCTGTATTAGAGAAACTAAAAAAGTTACTTTATTAAATTATATTTGAGGGCTTTCATTTCATTAATTTAAATAGAAAATGAATAAATTGATCGTAATATACGCTTTCATGCAAATAAATACATAATTTCCGTTGCAATATTAAATTTCTCTCTTACTAATTTTTCATAAACTAATAGTTCAATTCGGTGTTGGCAGATAAATCATATCTGTCAAAAAGGCGTGTGTTGTGTATAATTTTCCTGTCAAATTTTCATGTTTATTTTTGCTTTGATTACATTATGAAAGACGGGACTTGAGAAAGACTGAAGTCTTAGAGCATTTCAATTACTAAATATATTAATTAACAGTTAACAGTTACTGTATTGTGAATAATTTTTCTTTGGTTACATCAAATGTCACCGTTGTAGCATGTTATGTATTTCACTTTTCATGTTCAAAAAGAACTCAGTTTGCTAGAAAGTCCCAATGTTCAAAAGCAGAACTGAAAACAGTAGCTTTATGTGGAATAAAGTTCAACTGTGAATAGAAGGTTACTAGATCTATAATAATGCTAACTTTGTCTAGCAATTCATTATTAATTGAATTGATCACCAAGATCGAATGAAGTTTTCTGCTGTAGGCAGCGAAACAGCATTTGTTGATATTTAACGTGACTGTATAAATGGATCATTAGTCAGCAATAATAGACAAGTTGTGCTGTAGATTAGAAATATCATCCCATTTTCTTATAAATATATCTTCATGTCATCAGCATAGGCGAGTATAGAATAAGTTAATGTTAGTAAATCATTCTTTAGCAAATTAAACAAAAACGGGCCTAAGCGTCAGTCCTAAGACACTCCAGATGTTGGAGAAAATTCGAGACTTCTAACCATCATGATATACATAATTAAAACTATTATATATATGTTGTTAACAACCTCATGTACAAAAGAAGCGCGTAATTTCTTTAATTCGATTTTTTTTTCTATTATTAGTAATTTATCTATTTTAGTCATGTAATACATTTTTGCGCCTAAAGAATTACTCATCGCTTCTTCCGTACATCAACAACTTTGGCTTTTTACGATAGGAGAAATTTCAAACTAAAAATTGCTTTGTTAAGGTCACGTTCGAACGGTCCTTTCTCAGAAGGTCATCCCTAACCGTTTACCTAGATGAAGCCTTTTCGTCTATTTTGAACACAAAATACTTAACATTGCAGTTTCTTAATTATTAATTTACTCGCGATCTAATTATCAGACGACAACAGACCCCACGTCATGATGTTACTTAATCGCTATTTTGTTTCCCATTCGAAGCTTAAAACTCTCAGATCAAAGGTTTACGAGTTATTCAATATTTGTTCTTATTTAATTGTCTTAATATAAGGTGTAATGTATTTCTTCATCACTGCTTTACAATCGCATTAAATACCCATAACTTGTTATAGAAAGCACCTCATTGTGACTCACCTTCATAATGTCTTTGTTACCTGAAAGGCAGATGCAGTAATTTCTTAGACAAACTACCTCGAGTCAGGTGTCATTCTTTTCTATATTTAATAACGAATCTGATTATAATGTTTTTTTCCCTGTATTTATTGATTGATTGTCCCGCGAATTATGTTCTCTTATTCTCTTAAAAACAGTTCGCGCTATTTCCACCTCCACTCTCCTGCTTCTAACCACGGCCTATATAAATCACGATCGAAGAAAAAAGCACTCTCTTAATTTCTTCCCTCTTACGCATCTAAAGCTTTACATCGATCCAAGTTCGCGTCCCTCCCAGTTCTAAGTCACGTTTGTTTTAGTGCCCCTAGTACTTCAACATAACAAAGTCAAGTTATAGTGCCGCGATTCCTTCGCTGGTTCGATTAATCCGTTCGCGTACTTTGTCAGATCCCCTATTCTGATTCGCCGATTAATCTACGCTTCGACCCTAGACTTACGGGACCCGAGGAGGTAAAGTATTCCTCATCCTTATTTATTACTTTAATTCTTAATTTTCTCTTACAACCGCTACATTAAATTTTACTTTATGCATTCTCAAAATATATCTAAAAATCATTTACGGTTTGAGATTATCGACCCCCTTAACTTCGTACCGATAATACCTGCCTTAACCAACGATCATTCTAACGACCCACTCGTTCCCTTCACTCTCTCCCTTTCTATCTCACCTACCCATTACGTGAACCAATATTTGTGTTATTGTGTTTTATTTAGTAATAATTAATTAAAGAACTTAAGGACACTCTTGTTGTTTTATTTTCCTTATTTTTTTTTTATCTCTTCTTTTATGTACTAATTAAAATTCTTTTACAGGAAAATAAATATAATAATCCTACATTTGTTTTATTTTCTTATTATATATTTTGTGTTTCTTTCTTTCACGTAATTCACCATTAGAGCTAGCTAATACAGCATTTTTAAAACTAACATCATTTTAAAAATATAACAAGTGGCACCTTTTAAGGATATTCATCAGTCTTTTAAGGATAATAATGTATATATAAGAACATAAAAGTTACACTAATGCCAAATATACAATAGAAATTTTCTTTTATAAGATTCCTATATAAACAAAATCAAATGCTGAAAACTGAATAGTAATGAATCTGTTTTAATAATATTTATGTGTTCTTTTAGTATGATTTTTTTGAAGTGTAAACTTCTTTGGACGCGTTGCGTTGATTGTGGGCACTGAACAAGACTGACTCGTCACGCTCGGCTATGTAACGCTCGTTCGGGTAAAGTCGGCTCGAGTCGACTAAGGGAACGAAAGAAATATATCATATGGAGGCACGTTAGCATCAGACCAGGGACTTGTAAGCGAGTATTCATATTGTCTATTTATATATATACACGCGATTATATATCGCGGCCGCTGCCATAGCAATGAATAGAGCATTGCTTTAATTGCTCATTATATACGAATTTATAAGCATTTAATTCTTTTCTGTTACAAGGATGGATGAAGAAAATCAAATCGATGACAAATTAAAACGAAAAAGGGAATTGTCTAATGCGCGCGTGAAGAAATATCGTCAAAAGAAGCACACTAAATCTCAACAACTGAATTCGTCGATGCAGGATGACCCTAATGTAATATAGAACGGAAAAAAAAAGTTGGATTTCGTATTATTAACCTCGCCTTGATGAAGTTTTCACTTCTGCCGTGTGGTTTTAAGCACACCCATTTTCTTGTTTATTATAACTAGATATTACACTTACTCGTCCCCTGGATGTAATATCTTCTCCATAGTTATAGTTAGTACCAACGGCAATATATCCTTTCAAACCCGATCTGGCACCTTCATAAGAAAGTGATACATTTTTAAGACAATTGATGTGTTCCCATTCTTCAAGATCGATTTTCGTATTTGGTATAACATCCCAAGAAACTGGTGAGAACAGCATTATGCTGAACTTTTCTTGAGGCGGGTAAGGAAATCTAAACAAACATAGTTAAATTATATTACTTCTCGTTTATATTATGCTTTAAATTTAGTGCATACCTTTCACCTCGATCCTCTATCGACAATTCTTTATCTTCACCGTTAAATTTATAATACTCTGTCGAAGGCTCTGCAATACTAGTAACCAAACAGTAGGTCTTCGATTCTAAATGATAGGTAACGTAGTGTGGGGTACATCTAAGAGGTACTTTCCTCACGGGCCAAGGAGCATCGTAACTTAAATGAGTTGGTAATACGCCAATCCTAAGTTCGGACTTAAATTTAAAAAAATATATAGACATTATTCACACTTTCCATTGAAGAGATGCTTCAAATACCTTACTGTTGAAATAAAGAAAACCTTGTGGACAATTTACGTTGTTGAAAGAAGCGAAACATAATATTTCACCATCTATAGTCATTGGATGTGTTCTTACTTCACCACGGTAGGTAAGGAATAATAGATGTGGATTTGCACCACATATGAATACACCATTGTAGCCTAAAAATATTGTCTATGTAATGTTTTCGTTTGTTTGTGACTATTAATAATTGTATGTTTAATGTGTTGGTTAATTCTCTTTTCAGGCTATCTAATATGTATTAAAGAACAATATAAATTAGTTTCCGTAAAATTATAGTACTATCACAAGAAATCAGAACTAAATGATTGATGATGAAATTTGATTCTGCATCGATTTGCTATAACATTCCCTATACCTATTTCCAGTGGTTTTCTTGTTAATCCATATTTTTATCAAAAGGTGATCAAACTCCAAAAGTTCTACCTAATAAGCCTTGATTTTGACAGGAATTGAAACAATGTTGATTTAATGTCAAAGCAGTATCATCGTACAGATTCGTGAGGCATCTACTTACAGTTCTAGGGATTTTGTTAACTTGCTTAAGTACAGTTTAGTACAGTTTATAATGGAGAATGTTGAAGAATATTCCAATAATGATTTATTAAATTTGTTTTACACGCACGGTGAATGTGGACGAATTGTTCGACGAACATGCAGACTATTTAATGAACGATATCCGGACCTGTAGCAACAATGACTCCCGGAAAATTCGCAAGAATCGAAACTCGCTTTATAGCAACTGGAAACGTAAGGGCAACTCAAAATAACCTAAAGCCCGTAACTGATAATGAAGATAACGTGGTGAATGTGTTGGCGTTTTTTCAAGCTTATCCGCGGAGTTCAATTTCGACAGCAGCGTTGGATTTGGGTATTTCAAAAACATCAATCCACAGAATATTAAAAAAAACAAAAAAACATGGAATGCATCCTTTTTGTGAGATAACTGTTCACGCATTACGTCTTGGTGATGAGGCAGGACGTGTCAACTTTTGCGAATTTATGATTTTGAAAATGACCGAAGATCCGAGATTTCTTCATCAGATTATGTGGACTGATGAATCGAAATTCAGCAGGCAAGGAATTACAAATCGCCGAAATACTCACTACTGGGCACAAGATAATCCACATGTTATTAAGGAACATAATCACCAAGACCACTTTAGTTTCAATGTTTTTTGTTTAGTTATGGACAACAGAGTGGCTTATCAAGTGTACGATGAAAATTTAAATGCGGCTAGATATCTGGAGATACTGAGAGGGTTTGTTAGTGATCTTCTAAATGCCCTACCTCCACGTGATAGAGCAAACAGTTGGTTTCAGCTTGATGGTGCTCCAGCACATTCAACTATAGCTGTACACCGGCAATTGTCAATGATGTTCGAGGATCGGTGGATTGGCCCGCGGAGACCTTGGAACTGGCCACCCAGATCACCCGATTTGACCCCCTTGGATTTTTACCTCTGGGGTCGTATAAAAGAACTAGTGTACTTTAGGCCGGTACAAACTAGAGAGGAATTATTGAACCGTGTTCACCATGCGTTTACTAATATAAGTCCAGACGAACTTCGGAGATCTGTTTCGCGAGGAATATATGACAGAGTTATTCAGTGTTTGAACCAAAATGGAGGTCATATAGAACAATTATTGTAATTTTACATTCTCTTATTATTTTTTGTCATTATGTTCCAATTTTTTGTTTTTATTTTAAATTTCGTTCTAAATGTTATGACTAATGTCATGTTCTAATTAAAGTAAATTTTTTACCGTTTCATTGATGTTTATTTGGCTTCGAAAGGCAAGCGAAGTTTCGGTTTCTGCCAAAAAACCACATTAAAATAAAAAATTTGGATTAACAAGAAAACCACTGCAAATAGGTATAGGGAATGTTATAGCAAATCGATGCAGAATCAAATTCTGCATCCGACCATCCAATAAAATACAGGGTGTCTCATTTGAAAAAACGAGCTTTTTCAACTTTTAAAATGATGTAATTGGCCATTAAATTTTGGATACCCTGTATGCGATAAATCAGTTGTCAATATGGCATTCGAAAGTATCATTCCTGTGCAGAAGCGCTTTCCACCAATCGAAATTGGTTAAAGGGCGCAATGCTCAAAACAGGACTAAATCTGTCAAAATTTTCAAAAAAATCAAGATATCTAAGAAAAAATTGAAAATAGGTATAGGGAAACCTGATGAAAACCCACTATGAAATTTTCTCCGGAATCCAAAAATGAAATAATATACCGGGTGTTCCATTTAAAATAAGGAAGTTAATGGCGACTTCCGGTATAACCGGAAGTAGTATGATCTTGAAAATATTTTAAAATGAAAGAGAATCTTGAATAACCCTAGAACCCAAAATTTCAGAATTCTAAGTTTTTTCTAACCACGAAAACTTCTAACGAACGGCTCTCGTGGAATACCCTGTATATGTATAGAGTGTAATATATTCGCTTTATTCTAGAAATTATATATATGCCTTTTTTACAAAAGCAGTTATTCGATTATGTAAATCCATAACAGGCATTTTAAGCAAAAGTTTAAGCGTTCAGAGCCTTATCCAGGTACTGGACAAAGCTCTGAATCAGAATAATATACATATGCTTACATTTGAAGATTATGTGAAATGTACGAGGGCGTATTTTCATGTTATCTACCTAGCCATGAAACAAAAGAGTGACGATGTCAAACAAATTATTGAAAAATTGCTGTTACTGTTACAAATACATGTGCTAAGTTGTGTTTAGTTTATGCTGTGTATAGAATTTCAGACGGTCCATTTCTCGATAAAATGAGTGAAACTAAAGTTGAACATCACAGCGTAATAAAGTTCCTGACAAAGGAAGGCAATGGTCCAAAAGCAATTCATGAAAGAATGGTTGCTGTATATGGGGAAGATACACCATCCAAGTAAAATATTGGTCTAAACTCTTTCGATGGGGCCGAGAGTCAATCAATGATGACCCAAAGTCCGGACGACCCGTTGAAGCTCGAACTGAAAACATTGTGCGAAAAGCCGAAAATTTGGTACTAAAAGATCGGCGTATAAAGATATCTGTCATTGCCAATGAACTCTGTATATCCGAAACAAGTGTTCTCAAAATTTTGCATTACGATTTGGGTATGAAGAAGGTGTCTGCACCGTGGATACCCAGATTCGTAACACCTGAACAAAAACTGTGCAGAAAAGAAGTTTCTCAAGAAAATTTGGTCAAGTTGGAGAGGGACAAAACATATTTATCTCGAATTATTACCGGGGATATTACTGTGACCCTCCTACTAAACAAGAATCCATGCAGTGGGTTCATAAGGGCTCTCCACCACCAAAAAAGGCCAAGACACAATTTTCTGGAAAAAAGCTTATGGCAACTGTTTTCTGGGATGCTGAAGGAGTTTTGCTTATTGAATATATGCCGAGAGGGTCCACCATAAATGGAGAGGTCTACGCAAACACAATTAAAAACTTAAAAACTGCTCTGGAGGAAAAACGCCCGCATTCTTATCCACAAAAAAACTTGTTGCTGCACAATTGACGGGTTCATAAGGCAAACAAAGTTTAGCACATAATCAATGACTGTGGGTTTATAGAGTTAAGGCATCCACCTTATATCCTCGACCTAGCTCCGTCAGACTTCTTCTTATTCAAAAATTTAAATAAGCATCTCAGAGGAAAGCGTTTTGCTTCTGATGAAGAACTCAAAGAAGCTGTTGAAAAATATTTTGCAGGGTTACCGAAGCAATTTTTTTCTGAGGGTATGGGGCAACTGGAAACAAGATGGAATAAGTATTAGTGTTGAAGGGAGTTATGTAGAAAAATAAAAAAAAATTGTTCTTATGTGCTTTTTTTCATGGTTAGGTAGATAACATAAAAATACGCCCTCGTATATACCTATACAGTGTACATATCTTTGTTACAGGCCTTAACAATATTAAGTTTATGGATATTTTACATTATTTGGCAGCTACCAGAATAATATTGGTGTTAATAGCTTGTTTAACTTCTCCAGATATCAGTCAGTCGCATAATTCATAAGATCTGTCACATGATGATGAGAAAATTTGTTGAGCGGATAAAATTTCCAGCAAATTGTAAATCAAAAAATGTTATGCAAGGGTTATTATGTTGTACGAAAATATCCTAATAATGTAATGTACACATTACAATGCAGGTGATATTGGTTATGCCATGCAACTATGGTTATTCACTCCAATTAATAATTCCTCAGAAGAGTACTTAATATTGAATTGAATATTATCAAAATGACAAATGCTATTTTGTAAAGTAGTTATTGGTGTCTCCCAAGATTCTGCACATTAATGTACCATCCTGTGAAAATAGCTAGCATAATTTACAAATGTTGTATATTGTATATCATGGCACTAAAGAATAATTTTCAATTACATAAGACAATGACGAACAACATATTATAGGTAAAATTGTGACTTGTATTCTACAGGGTGTTATAAATTAAGTCGGCACTATTGCTAACTTTGTTATTAATGAAGCTACAGTATCGGTTAAATTAGCAAAGTAGTAGTATTTTTATCGTGAACAATGATGGCAGAACCGAAGAGACAGTTGAACTTCTAATTTTCGCGCTATTTACAAAAGTTACTTTTTTTTTAATGGAACACCCAGTATATTTTTGCATATATTGAAAGAAGGATTTGTTTTAAACAAGAAAACTTCCATACATTACTGACAAAAAATGAAAGTTGCAGCAGTTATCCACTATTTGTACAGCAATTCATATCAATAAAATCAAGATGGCTATGATTAAAAAAACAGCAAATATTAAACAAGCATTGTGTATTATGTATATTTATTATAATAGATGTTCGAAGACATCACCGTTTTGTCCAAATGCT
Organism: Amphimallon solstitiale; assembly: GCA_963170755.1. Taxonomy (NCBI): domain Eukaryota; kingdom Metazoa; phylum Arthropoda; class Insecta; order Coleoptera; family Scarabaeidae; genus Amphimallon; species Amphimallon solstitiale. Next base: position 233,028,561 of record OY720675.1, on the reverse strand, counting down.
AAGATGCACTTAGAGTTTTGTTTTAAGCGCAAAACCTCAAAAGCACGTGAAATTAAGTCCACATCGGCATGGGTTAATGTCCTCGAATTCGAAATTTTTTGTACGATGTTTTTAGGTCCTAATGAAAAAAATTAGGGGGTTTCAGTTCTAAATTTTGGACCACCCTAACGCCTTCATTTAGAATATTTTAATATAATAATATAATTTAATATTCAGGCAGTTATGCAACGCGACTGATTTCTTGTAATTTTACTAAATGGGCTATATGTATTATTCTTCTGTAATATTACTGTCAAGTCCACTAATAAGTATTTGAAACGTATGAAGAAAAACATATTAAAATTCAATTACAAAATTAATGGAATTTCTATTTTTACCGCATTGTTTATTTTATCGAATAGTGTTTATATTATTATATTATTTATACCTACCCGCTATATTATTAAAATACCTCATTTTGGATATTTTCTCTTGCAAAATATAAAAATCCGAACTTTCAGTGTCGATCTTGCCGGCAACATTCGGCTCATAAAATATACTATGATGCAGTTTCATAAATCGTAGCTTCAAATTTCCTCTCGGAAAGCGAAAGACTTCGTATATGTAAAGATCCTTCTCTAATCGGACCAGAAGTAATGGTCTAGAGCCCCGATTGCCCAAACTAATCATCATAATTTCCTTGACTTCATACTCCTTTTGTATTAATAATTCATTAGCTGTAGACGCTTCGGTTAATAGAGAGACCGATTCTAAACTGTCGACCAAAACTTTATATCCGAAACACAAATTTCGAACTATGAAACAAAGTTTAAATTCCGGCACGGAATATATTTCCATGTTTGAATTTTCGCGGACTATGAACAACCAATACGTTTGTTTCACTTCCATGAGATATTTTTTCCACCAATTACGGAAAATTTTTGGTTTGGGATTCGGTGGATTCAATGTTGGCATTTTAAATTCACTATCGTCACCGTATAAAAGATCGTCTTCATTTTCGGCATCGTTCTTTATTTCTACTTCGTATTCTTCTGGAATATGCGTAAATTCTTCCGGAATTCTATTGGTAAACATACCAGAAGTGTCTTTGTACAGACATAAAGTTGACACGGCAGGCATCTAAAATATAAGTTCATTACAAAAAATACATATGCGTTTCAAAATAAGCAATATTACATTTGCTAGCGTTGATTTACTAACAACAAGACGAGCAACCGTTCGAGATTCACGTAACATAAGAGTTATTACTTGACCATCAGCTGCAAGAATTGCCAGGTATGGATCGGCGCTGGAACCATGGACGATCGGAGATCCTAAATCTAGTGGAATATGTTGCAATTGTGTGGTACCTGTAAATATTGTTTAAAAATAATAATAATAATAATAATAATAATAGAAAAATTCCACACCACTGTCTAAATAGAAGTCGAATTAATAATAAAAATAATAATAATAATTTATTTCTTATGTGTAATTACAATCTTACAGATATAGTTACATCATAATATACTCTTGTGCTAGTTATCACATTTGTCAGTTATTAAAAATCTAAAATATAAAATTTAAAGCGGAAGTCATGTTGGATCTAGGACGAATCAAATTAATATGAATTAAAATGTCGGTAGTGAGAGAACTCTTTCGTGTCGTAACGTTTCAGTGACTCATTATTAGTATAAATATAAAGTTTTAACACAATCGAGTCAGTAGTCCATAAGCTATTGTCGACCGAGCAATTTAATTGGGAGAAAAACTGTTCGGTGACTTATTAGTATAAATATAAAGTTTTAACACAATCGAGTCAGTAGTCCTTAAACTATTGTCGACCGAGCAACTTAATTGGGAGAAAAACTGATTTTTAGGTGGCACAGTCGCTTTAAGCAATTGTAAGGAATCATTTGAAGTAGACGCCACAGTGGGGCAGCCTATCGAAGTGATCATTCGAGAGCTTGTTAAGAAAGTCGAAAAATTACTAATGGTAGATGCTCGGCTAAAGAAGGAATGACTGGAATATCTGATACAACCATTCTTGAAAGTCTTGGCATGACTAAGGTTAGCCCAAGATGGGTGCCGAGAATGGTTACCCGGCCGCAAAAAACAACAGCACGTGGAATGTTCCTGTGCGTTTTGGGACATCTGTAATGAAGGCAGGGATGGTGTATTGAGTCGAATCGTTACTGGGGGTGAAACTTGGGTTCATCATTATTAACCATGAGAGCAAGCACCACCACCCAAGAAGTTTAAAAGGTGTCAGAGTTGACTGAAAAACTCATGGCTCCTCTTTTTTGGGACTCAGAAGAAATCCTGTTAATTGGTTACAAAGATAGATTCCATAATTGGACGAAACTACGCTTCCATGCTGGAGCGGTTAAAAATAGTCATTAAAGAAAAAAAAGAAGGGGAAATTGAGAAAAGGTGTCCTGCTCCTGCACGACAATGCTCAAGGCCACAAGTCGTGTTACGCTAGCTGCTCTGCATAAAATGGGCTTCGGTAGAATTTGGCTTTTCCCCGTTCTTCTGTGTTCTGGAAGTCATCCACTTAACTTAAACCTTACTTAACGTACGGTAAAATTAAAACAGAATTTATGAAGTCGTTCACATTGCCATAATTTACGTTAAGTGCGCAAGCGAATGAGCAGTTGGAGTGCCAATCAGACAGGTTCTTAAACGACATACCAATATCTTGCTGCGTGCATCTTAGCTGTCGACTGCAATCTGTCACATAAGTGAGGATAGCTATGCACCAGATCAATTACTACGTCGTCGTTTACAAAAATATAACACAGCAAATTTCGCATAGGTTATGCTAGTTTCAAATGACAGATTAGGAAACAAAGAAAGAGCGAATATACAGCTATGTAATTTCTGGTGGTCCCTGATTGGTGGAATTTACAAATGTATATTAAGGAGTTATCTTAAGTTGAAGTTCGGCCGACTTATTGCAATGTTAATTTACATTAAGTACAATAATTTTCATTGTGACCATACATGAGAAATAATGATTTTTAACTTTTGTTAATTTTACTACTACCTTAATGTAAGTGAATGTGAACAACAGTTAAAGCTGTTCTAGCTATTTTGCCCATACTAAGAGTGAAGTACCGTCCGCATATAGACAACTCGGTGCCTGGGATATTGCAGTCATTCATATATAGGATGAATAGAATCGGCTCAAATATCGATCCCTGAGCACGGGGTAGCTCAGGGATCAATACTTGAGGCGATTTTATTCATTCTATATATGCAATATATATATATTTCATTTGATTTCGGATTGACCGGCAGTCTCCATTCTGTTACCTACATTCTATCCATGAAGTAAGGTTTTATTAGTTTTAATGGACTGCCACGTATTCCACATTATGTAAGCTTTTCCAGTATTATGTTAAGGCTAACGGTATCAAACACCCTACTTAAGACTAGCAAACTCTCTTCCACTAACATGCATTTTAATATTTGCTGGGTTGTCAAGAATATGCCAGTTTTATTAAGAAGTGCGCCAATATTTCATATTTAAATGTGTTAATAGTTTTCTCTGCTCCCATACTTTAATTGTATTATTAGATATGCTGAACCTGTACTTTAATGATGTCCATTAAAATACAAATTTTCATTAAGATACAAGTTTATTTATATCCAATAGGAATGCGACATTCCAATATTCATTAATATTCAATATGTCCACTTCATATCTGATAGATATAAAAATTAATTAAATGTGACAGTTCTCTGCAATTTACTAGTAAGTAGTTAAAATTTGTGCTTTTTTGAAAATATAAACGGTAAAAATGAGGAATAATGACAGTGAAATTTAAAATTTTACTCCACCAGAAATTATGGAACAAGCCTTAATAGCCACGAACAATTTATTACCAGCTAAATTCGCAAAATACGGAAAATTTTACGGTCAACTTATGAAATGGAATGTTCAAAAAATAATGTTTTATTATGAGGTCGTAGAGAAAATAGTTTATGCAACTCGCATTTAATGGCTATTAAGACACTCGTATTCATTACGATACTCGCCTTCGGCTCGTATCGTAACTTTCATTCTCGTATCTTAATAGCTATCATTAAATGCTCATTACATAATATACTATTTTCTACTCCCATACTTTAATTGTATTATTAGATATGCCGAACCTGTACTTTAATTATGTCAATTAAGAGACAGAATTCATTAAGAGACAAGTTTATATCCAATAGGAATGCGACATTCCAATATTCAATCAATATTCAATATGGCGACTGGATATCTGACAGATATAAAAATTAATTAAATGTGACAGTTCTCTGCAATTTACTACTAAGTAGTTAAAATTTGTGCTTTTTGAAAATATAAACGGAAAAAATGAGGGATAATGACAGTGAAATGTAAGATTTGACTCCACCAGAAATTATGGAACAAGCCTTAGTAGCCACGAACAATTTATTACCAGCTAAATTCGCAAAAACGTACAGAAAATTTTACACTCAATTTATGAAATCGAATGTTCAAAAAATAATGTTTTATTATGGGATCGTAGAAAAAAGTGTATGCAACTCGCATTATTAAGACACTCGTATTCATTACAAATCTCGCCTTCGGCTCGTATTGTAATTTTCTTACTCGTGTCTTAATAGCTATCATTAAATGCTCATTGCATAATATACTATTAATTAATTATTAACATATGTATGAAATTTTTTCACTGACAGTAATTATTAATTACTGATTTGTAACTGTAGGATTTAACATCCATTTGCGGACAGACTACAGTACTTCATAACTCGTTAGTGCAGCTATCAATAAATATAATATTATTATTATATGTCTCAGAAAAAGAAGCGATTTAAATATCCCGACAAAACCCGGAACACACAGCTTAAAACGTAGTAAACAATTTGATAGACATCTAAACAGTCGAGAATGTAGTAATTTGTCAACAATTTTATGTTTTTTTTTTGTTTTTTTAGTAAGTGTAAAGAATTTATGTTAATAAAATGATTGTACAAGAGCGACTTTTTGGATTAACATGTAAAATCTACTCAAAATTAGGACTGAATGCGATGTTGGACATAACCTAAATCTAAACTCGAGCATATAAACATTTCATGAAATTTTCTGTTCAATATGAAAGCCAGGTGTGCACATATCATAAATTATTGAAATTTATATACTATCTGTCCATAGGATCTTTTGGGTCACTTCATCTATTGCGTGGCGTTATCAATGACATCGGCACCTAGAATGTATATATACTCATTTCTTTGCAATCTCAATGACTAAAAAGGATAGAAATTTTAAACTTTAACTTGGGGTTGTCTTCCCCGTAAGAGTAATAAGACAGACAGAGAAAATATACCGCCATGACACTCTGTTATTGCGTTAGTCAACTTATATGTTGTAAGATGAATGAATGACAGACCCGTAAATTTTGTTCATAACCAGCGGTTATTATTGTTTTATGAAATTTCATTATAATAGATATAGCTAATTTTAAGCAATGAATAAAACATGTTATAAAATATATAAAATATTATATATAAGCATCATAAGCTCTTTATTATTAAATATTTAATTCTATTTTGTAAGTAATGAATTTGAGCCGGAAGTGTTGATTTAATTCATATGGATGAAAATCAATGGCGTAAGTCAAAAGAGCCGACGGACAGATAGTAAAGTGTAGAATGACAAAGTTATAAATAAAGAAATATGAGCTGCAGAAATTTGTATGAGTCAGCTGTTTCCTAGCTTTGAAGACTCATTTTTTAAAACGAAACTCCAGGACATCTGCTGCATAGTATGTATATTTGACAAATTCATCTAATTCTTGTAGTTAAAAAATGCTTGCTCATTCGTTCTTTAGGAGCTTTCAATTCGCCAGTTTCTTGATTTTGCCAGCACTATAATAAATACGTTTTTATAAAATAGTGTCACTGAAATAATACCTTTATCTTACTTAGTCTTTTGGAAATGATCATTACAATTACTGCTGTCCCCACTTTTTGGAGTTTATAGCTTAACATTTTGCACCTACATATTTAAAACTGTGTTTGTCGTCGTTTTAAGTAGACCAATCTTTCACAATGTTTGGCTAGTAAACCTAACTTTTTGCTTGGATCTGGCTGATTACTGATATTAATAGCAAAAATTGTATTTTGTAACATAGTTAAATATAATAAGCCAAAGCCAAAATGTAAGATAACGTTCACAGGTTTTGGCCTTGGCTATGTTCATGGTTATAAAATACGGCGGATTACGCTTACTAATTTTTCCATATTAAATTTGCCTGCGCAAAAACCAATGATATCTCTTAAAAGTATGTACCATGCTAGCTATTAAGAGACGAGTAAGAAAATTACAATACGAGCCGAATATTTGAATCACTCCTTCTTATTCTCAGACGAGGTATGGTATTGTAGGTGTCCCAGGGGTCTTGCCTTATTTCTAACGTACATTAATAGGCATGCGTACCGGTAAGTACCAACATAAGATCAATAATAAAAAAATATTTATTTTACCTTGCAGTAATTTCACAGCTGTAGTTGTTACTTGCACAATATATTTATTATTTCCTAAATTCGTAGCGTATACAGTTGGAACTTGCGTAGAAAATCCAGTATTGTCTATTTCATTGATCTCATGACCAGTTTGAAGGATCTATTAAAAACGCGATACTAATATAAACTTAAACACAAGAGATTAAAATAATCCTCACCATAGATCCATCTTCCTGACTCAGAATTAAGAAAGCATGTTTGTCGTCGTTTCTGCACACGGTCCACATGTTAAAGCAACCCGGAAGTGTGAAAGTTGTTACTATTTGAGGTCTTATGGAGCGCTGCAATACGCAAAGCGCTCCATTTTTACCGTATCCAGATGTCGTAACTAATTCTAGATCGAGGTCTGGACATTGTTGAAATTCTTCGCTGAGGAAAGCCGGTTCGCCCAAAGAAACATTTCCGCATGGCCCAATATTTAATAAACTGTCGCAAACCTAACAGAAGAAAGATCCAATCGTTTTGCACCTGTTTCTTATTTAATTATATTTTTTGAGGGTGGGTAAAAACATGGTTTTTTGTATAATATAATAACCGTTGTGGTTAAACGTCCGCCGGCGGAATCTTTACGATTGTAGTAACATGTCCACCGACAAAGGCAGTGTTTTGTGCATACACGGTGAAATGGGCGTCCCTCTTTTGTCGTTTTTTGCCGGTCGGCGGCATGTTCTATAATAAATAAAAATTCCGACGTTATCCTAACGATCATGATCATAATCTACTTTTATTTTATGAATGTGCGTATGAACCTGCTTATTTCTTAAAATCGACAAATACAGATGAAATAAATTGTACTTTGTATTATTATGACTAATTGAAACATCTTGATATACAATCCTTCTACGAGGTAGGCGTCATAAATTCTCGGACTGACAGGCTTATACAGGTTCAAACGTGTTCAAACTCCGTCACGTCATGCATGCACATACGCGAAGTAACGAAAGTTGAGTACCGCGCGGTCATTACATTTTTAACAAAAGAAGGGCATACACCATATCACATTAAACAACGTTTAGACCATAGATTAGAATACGAATAGACAGTGAATTCTTTCGGATCCCACCAAAACTATTAAACGTAGTTTGGTATTCAGTCGCTAAAGTCGCTAATCCTACCCGCGTCAAATTTAAAATTTAAATTTTATTTTATAAGTTCAGAAGGTTTATATAATTATAATTGTAAATTAGTCACTTCAAATTTTAGAAATTATATTATAATGTTGATGAATATATATTTAAACTGACCAATTTACAATCATAATCACAAAAACAAGAATTGACATATATGCTAAACACTTAAATCCTACGAGGAAAGAATAGAACAGGAGAGATAATAAACTGGTGGGGAATAGGTATTATTTAGACGGAGTTACCACTTTAAGGCAAGTCGTTATGGCAATATTGACCAATCATAGTTTATAAAATGAGTATTTTGAATAACTTGTCATATATCTGACACTACATCTGACATGTAACATACATATTCTATGCATTGAGGCGGCCATATTGAGTTACCACATTTGGACAAATATTGTTATTAAGGAGACTCTCCTGTTCTATTCTTTACTTGTAGCTTAAATCCCATGTCGACAGCTGACAGATGAATATTAAAATGATAGATACGAATATGGTTAGTCCTACCAACTTTCACACTAATAAACATTTAAAAATGAAAATTACTAGTCACATTTACTATAGCGCTATAGCGACTGAATACATCATTAAGGGTTCACGACCCGACTAAGTTCCATCTTTTTGTAATGTACTTTACAACGCATGGTTTAGACAGCGTTTACGGTGATTCATCTCCTTCGTATTCAACTGTAAAAAAGTGGGCAAAATGTTTCCGGTTGGGACAAGAATCCCCGGCAGATGCTGATCGGTCGGGTCGACCAATTGAAGTGATAACGCCTCAACAAATTTCAATTACTGAACATTTAGTGCTAGAAGATCGCCGTTTGAAAGTGAAGGAATTAGCAGTGATAACAAACATTTCCAAAACAAGTGTTTCGAATTCTCCATGACCATTTGGATATGAATAACATTAGTGCTAGATGGATACCGCGACTTCTTTCTGCTCTCCAACGTGAACGTCGAGTCGAATGTGTGCAGTCGTTTTTAAACATGTGTGGAGACGACCCACAACCAATTTTGGAATCCATTGTCACAGGGAATAAAACAATGGTTCTGTTTTACGATCCTCTATCGAAAAGGAAGTCCATGAAATGACGGCGACCTGATGAACCTCGTCCCAGAAAGGCGAAAGTCGTTCAATCAACGAAAAAGGTGATGGCCACAATATTCTGGGATTGTGACGGCATTTTGCTAATTGAGTTTAAAGAGCGCAATACAAGTGTGAAGGGCACATCTTATGCGTCTTTTTTGCATAAATTAAGGGACAGTATTCGTGCAAAACGTTGTGGAAAATAGACAAAAATGTGTGCGATTATTTCACGACAATGCTCCCGTCCATACTGCCGCCATTTCACAAGCTGCCATCCGCAAATGTGGCTTTCAAGAATTGGAACATCTACCGTATAGTCCGGATATGGCTCCTTGTGATTTTTTCTTTGTTTTCTGATTTAAAAAAGGCCTTAGGGGACGTAGTTTTAAGAACGAGTGAGTTGCCAGCAACTGTTATAGAACATTTTGACGGAAAAACTTCAGATTATTTTTACAAGGGTATCGAATTATTAATTAATCGTTGTAATAAATGTATAGAAGTTAGGGGAGATTACATTGAAAAATAAAAATTCTTATATTGTTCCAAGTTTCTTTTTTGTATATCAGGCCGAGAATTTATGGCGCCTACCTCGCAACTTTCAAATTAATGTAATAAATAATAGCAGTATTTAAATGTTAGCTTATTGAGAGTCTATAGTAAAAATATTGTAAAATTATCTCACAAATGATACCGTCTCTATTTTACTTCACAAGTAATATGCCCAAAGTAACCCAACATAATCTTCTATTTATATAATATACGAAAATAAGATATTGCTAAAATATCCCTAATAGTTTCCCTTTGAATTCTTCGCCCCGTTATTAAATTTCTTTTGCAAGTCGCCGACCGGCAGAACTCTCAGTTCAGCAAAACCGCCGGCGGACATTTAACCACAGCGAATACTGAAACTTGAAAAATTTTACCTCAAATATGTAATTTGCAATTTGTAAACTCGTTTGTTTTTCATTTCCGTATACTTCTAATTCTTCCGGATCCCTTATATCCATCACATCGCTAGCCATACAGTCATTGATACTATCTAAAATTTTCTCGGATTCGCTATCAACTTTACTTCTTTTCACGCTCGGTTCTTCAGAATCGTCTAAGGTAATAATTTGGCATTGATCTTTCTCTGTAAATCTAAGTAACAGCGAGTTGCCCAATCGAGAACCCAAGAAGAGATAATTATTCTCACAAACGCATATCTAAAAAGACAGTAAAATATAAAACATAATTAATAGTTAAATGGTTAATTGAAGAAAAACGTTATATATGTCAGAAAAAATGTAATATAGCAAAACCTCTAAATAGCAGCTACTAAAATGTATGGTAAATACGACCGTTATATGTAAATGTCCGTTATTGACAGTGTCAAAGAAAAAGAAAAAAGTTTCATTTAGATATGTATTTATTCACTGCCGGTAGTAGTTGTCTTTTTCAATCGATTTACAATAAATTATATTACATATAACACCTGTTTTATTTATTTGAAAAAACTTTATTATGTCTGCTTTTTTTTTAATATGTAGGTACAGGGTTATTCATTATAAATTACCCATCCTTTATCATCGTTATTATTGCATATACAAAAGAATGTTTCAAATAAAAGTTGTGTGGCTGAGACTGAATTATATAATTGCATGCTATCAAAAACACAGTGGCGTGCAGATACAACGGTATAATAAATATATTTTTTAAGACTATGAAGACTATATAAAAATTATTAAATCTTTATAATAGTCTTTTTCTTATGATTTCAAAAATATGCCATATGATACCAGTACCTTAAACCGTTTTCGAGTTATTAAATATCGAAGATCGAAGTTACTGTACTATGGAAAAGTTAACATTATTAAAGTAAGCTATGAAAATGACAATTATTGTGTTTGATAAATGACATTTCCATTTTGACTATTTTATTAAGGAAATGTCATTTATCAAACACAATAATAGTCATTTTCAAAGCTTACTTTAATAATGTTAACTTTTCCATAGTACAGTAACTACGTTATTCGACATTTAATAACGGTTTAAGATACCGGTATCATATGGCATATTTTTGAAATCATAAGAAAAAGACATAAAAAATTAATAATATACAGGATATTCCATTAAAAAAAAATATACCGTTGTATCTGCACGCTACTGTGTTTTTGATAGCATACAAATAAAATTCAGCCTCAGCCACACAACTTTTATTTGAAACATTTTTTTGTATATGTAATAATAATGATGATGAAGGGTGGGTAATTTATAATGAATAACCCTATACAAATGAGCGACATAAATTATAGTTTACAAACTAGGTACTAACTTATGTACATATATGTATACGTATATATAAATATAAGAATTTATCAAAAAACAATTAGTTAAATTGGCGCAGCGGCAATATAAAGTCATGACGAAGAAAATGACGATTTGACAGCAAGCTGTCATGTAAAAAGTTTCGATGACTATGTATATAATTGCTTGTATATTTCCGCAAAGAATTTTGATATATTATTATATAAATATAATATATACAGGGTGAGTAACGATCTGACAAAGTAAATTTCCTCTTTAATGCATAATAATGGAATAATTTGTTCAACTTTATTTTTTGGCAATGTGATAGTTTTAAATCAAAAATGAAATGATAACATTTGCAAGAAATTTTATTAACATGTAATAGAAAAAAAATAATAATGTGTTGGGCGACCCCGTTGCTGAGTACACTCCTGTACACGTCTAGCCATCGAAACAATTAGTTGGACGATATCTGCCTGTGGCACTTCGTTCCAAGCAACTTCAACTTCATGGATTAACTCTGCCAGAGTCTGTGGAAGATGGTTTAAAATGGACAGTCTCCTCCCCAAAAATAATAGGTGTTGAAGGGCTTAATATGATTCTGTAAAAAATATTGGACATTTCGTTTAAAACAAGTCAGTTTTTTGTGTTTAAAATTCCTTCATTATGCAACACCTTCGCGAACACCCAGTATAAATTAGAAGAGGTGCTGCATATAAGTATCACTTGGCACACCTTGTGTGTATGCCATACCAAATTATTTTGTGTTCTGTCATGGCACTCTAAAATTATAGGCTATTAAAATGACAGCTGTAAATGTCACTTTTTAACTTTAATCATAAATAACTCGACAACTTTTATCTTTAACAAATAATTACTCTCAATAAAAAATATTTTAACAGGTAACCCAAATTTGAACTTACATATAAAATGTTCAATTTGAAAAATACACCTCCTTTGTGCCAATGATTTATGGATCAGCCTGTATAAGCGTATATATTTTTAAATTGTAAAGCAATGACAACCTTATCAACTACAGTACGCACATTTTTAATTGTATTAAGCATTAAAAATGAAATCTACTTTGTCAGATCGTTGACTCGCTCTGTATATATATATATAATTGAGACATTTACTGCATATCCATCCATTTCATGTCACTGAATTTGATAAAACGGTTGAGTACTTTATCGAGTATTTCATATTTTTGTTCTCGATATAAATCTAGTCAATTATTTTACAAGATATAGAACATATATGATAAAATTCAGTATATAGATACAGTTATTGTCATTATAAACATGCCTTTAAGCTTTAAAACCGAAATAACATATTTTAAACTTACACAAGTGGTAAGCACACTAGCAGCAGCCCTCTCAAAATGAAAACTCCGAACGTAGCGCATATTATCTGCTAATAAAGTCAACACATACAATTCACCATTCTTCAAAGACAGGACTAAGGTATCCTCTTCTAAAAATCCCACTTGTGCACAATCTAAACTGACTTTCAGATCTTCCTGGATTTCTAATAGTGCAAAAGAAAGATAAAAAAATCAGAATCAAAGAATTAAATTCCTTGAACAAATAACTAGAGAAAGGCAAAAATACTTTTCATTAATACAATATAGTCTCAGAGATTATTACCACCGGTACTATTTTCAATTTGAACACAAAATAATAATAAAAAAGCACACTGTTAAGATTATTTCATTCAAAAAGGTAAGAATATAGGTATAGTAAACACAATCAGGGAAAGACCTGCACGTCATTAAAATCTGCGCGAACAAAAGGCGGTCGAAAAGTACCAGCAGCGTAGCTGTTGAAAGTGATCGAGAAATTAGAATGAAAAAAAAATATTTTTATTAACATACTGAAGTAAAAAAAACATAATAAAAAATATCTAATGTTCTGTTTTACAAATAGCTTTGGTAGTGGTACGAATAAAGCAAATTGTGTTAAATGTTGATTTTGATTATTGCAAAATGATATTATCAATGATTTGAAATGAAAAAAATTCATTTAAAAATTTTGTGATATAATTTTGAGATATTTGAAATAATTAAAAAAAAATATCGAAGACGTATATTTTATTTATAATGTTAAAACCATTAAATAGAAATTAGTTGGAAATTTTAAGTAGAAATTTCTAAACTTACTTAAAGGAAAATTTGTCGATGCCTCAGCTATACTATTTAATGAAACTCCATAAGGAGGAATACTTTGATTCAGATAAATTAAAGCATTCACTGCAAATATAAGTGTTCCACCAAGAGGCTTCTTAATGGGAACTGCCTTTGTGCAGTCAAATGGCAAATTGGCAACACTCCAAATAATAGGATGTACTTTTTGTTGTAAATTTAAAGATATTGCGGCCATAGCACATGTATCTGTTCTAACAGCAACTCTCCTAAAAATTACAGATTGTCAAATAAACTTATTCCTTTCATTACCAAGCAGACATCTATTACCCTGAAAATGTCTTTAGAGGTTCATATAATATTAATAGCGTAGGTTCATAATATCCATGTAAAAATTGAATGTCTATAATATTATCAATTTTGTCAATAAAATCTTTCAATACTATCATATAAGATGCTAATATAGGCGCTCTAGAGCCATAAGGATTAGATGACATTGGTTTAACATCTGTGGAATCATTTTCATCAATTGCATTTTCCCTTCTAAATGGTAATACAACTAATTTTTTTCCAAAGACTGTCATGACAGCACAACGATTTTCAGGATCTGCTCTGACAATTGGCACATGATGATGGTGAGTCCAGCCATCCTATAACAGATATTTAAGAGGTTGTAATTAATTCTAATCAAAGTTTACCTTCATGTCATCTTCTTCAAAATAATGTAAACTCAGAGTTTTCAAATCATGAGTTTCTGGATCATATTCAACAACAGATAATTTTGCATCTGTAAATGCTAATAGGAGAGCATCCCTGGGTGAATTAGTTAAGTTAACGCTTTGTATGGATACAATGTTTCCAAATAATGTAAACTGACTAACACATTCCAACTTGGATTTTGGTGGTCTATGATCTATAAATAATAAACATATAACAGAGTATTTATACTTTCCCTGTTAGCTAGTAATACCGGATAGTTTTTCAGTTTTACACCGTTCAACATCAGGTATCAAACGAAATATCTTTATAACATTTGCAGCCGTTACAATAAGACTCTTCTCATTTTTATTATAAAAATGGCAACTAATAGCATGTTCTACGCCGGTAGCTGGATGGGTTTGTTTGCAGATTGAGAACATTATTTATTATAGATGTTGTTTTCACAGAGAATTCATACTTATATCAAATAAACATATAATAATATGTAAATATAACCTAAAACCATTCATATCATTAGATTAGTTATTGTGCTCAGTAGGTATATCATTCCCAAACATATCTGGTATCAACAAATGTTATTTAAGGTAAGCATCTAACATTTTAGTATACTCACGCCCTTTCAAAACCCTTATAAAACACAGGAGTCTAATTGTAAACACCGGTAATACTTGATCAATGCTGATTGTTGATTATTACACTTGTGAAGCGCGAGCGCGTTGTGTATCAAACTAAATCTAAATAATCGTGTCTCTTCCTTGCTCTTCCACGGGTTGTTATCTCTACGGCCGGGTCCAGACAGTTTTTTAAATCGTGACTCAGCCCGCTAGATGTCTCTTCGTTGGACATATACGGTTGATCGGTAAAACAGTTAGCGTATATTGGTATAGCTTGTGCAAGTAATATTAGTCTTCATCATTTATTGTTTACTTTAATCAATTGTTGTATCGTTGATTGAAGGAATATACAGGGTGTCCAGAAACTCTCCTGACAAACGAAGACCGGAGATTCCTCAGATAATTTTAAGACAATTTAACCCAATTCACCCTAGTCCGAAAATGCTTCCTAAGGGAGCTAGAGCTCTTTGAAGATGGCGCCTTGTAATTATTTTTTTTTAATATCTCCCGAACGCTTCTATTTTGAAAAACAAAAAAGGATACAAGATGCTTGCAACGAATTTAGAAATAACTTTGGAATTTTTGCAAGAATTCGGCGTTCTCTAAGCAAAAGGGTAAATTTATGCATAGAGACTAATGGTCATCACATCGAGCATCTTTTGTGACTATCTACCTTTGATACTTGTTCTTTTTTTGTTAGTTTCGTTCCATTGTAATAAATACTTTGTTTTTAAAAACCTTCAGCTAAAATTTTGTTTCAAATTGATTTTTGCTTCTTTTCCCAAACTTTTTTACGAATTGTGTGCTGCATTTATTGAAACAAAAGATGATTTATTAAATTAATTTTCATCCATGCCTTGATAGTCCTAGCCAACTTCGTCGCTAAAAATAAGTAGGTACATAATAAATTGAATTTTAATGACGAAAAAACGAAAAATTTTCAATCGATTTTTCTAGAAAACGGTGTATTCTACCGACTTAACGTAAGAGTACCTTTAAGTACTAGAATACCTGAAAATTTAATAATCTAGTGTCACAAATGCTTAAAAGGTAAAGACAAAAAAGTTATGCGTTAAAATAACCGTTTACCTACCCAAAACGCAATTGATGGAATCGATTCATTTCTGGAGGATAAATAAGCATACCAGTTTTTGTTTTTCAAAATAGAAGCGTTCGGGAGATATTAAAAAAAAGTAATTACAAGGCGCCATCTTCAAAGAGATCTAGCTCCCTTAGGAAGCATTTTCGGACTAGGGTGAATTGGGTTAAATTGTCTTAAAATTATCTGAGGAATCTCCGGTCTTCGTTTGTCAGGAGAGTTTCTGGACATCCTGTATAAATATGCGCAACGCTATGGTAAAATAGCGTGTCTTTCAGTTAAGTCGTCCCGCAAACCCCTTGCCGAGAAACATCATCGCTCTCTCGGGCTGTTTCGAATCTCGGATCCAAACGACTGATGCAGTCGCTATAGATCTCGGATCCAGTTTTGGCTACGCTCAGTGCTATGTAGTAGCGCATCTTTATGTATTCCTTCAATCAATGGTTATATGTTGTTTTTCATTGCTTTTATCATAAAGTTCTATTTCACTGTTTGGCAGCTAATAAGTAGGGCGCGGACATGACCGGTTTAAACTACGACGAAGTTACAACGGAGCAAAGAAATAATGTAAACAACACACGCTTACTGAATAGCACTAATTCATATGGTGAACTGCAACATCTGTTTACGCCCGAGAATGAGAGCAAAAAATGCCCATAAAATAAGGAATTTATGAGTAAAATCCTTTTTTCATCGGCGTAGATAGGAGCGTGAGGGGTTTTAAAAATTTATTATATTTACCTTATATTTCGCAAGAGAAATACAATTTTCATTCATACTTACGTTAGTTTCGTTTTTTCATTGTTTTGACTGTAATTACATACTTCGTAATTTTTGTAATAGTCTGCTTAATACCGGTTTATTGAATCGACACTGGATTTCCAGCTTCATGGGTATAAACAATATTTTTTATATATCCCCACAAAAAAAAATCATTTAGCCATTTGATGTTTCCCGTTCCAGTAATAAGACGGTCAGGGAAAGTATTCCCTAGAAATTCCTTTGCCCTTACTGCATTATGTGCTGGATAACCACCATGGTGAAACCAAACGATTTCCTGATTTATTCCAGTGTTTTGAATGGCGGGAAGTATTTGATTTTGCAATAATTCGAAGTACTCGTCGGCATTTAATATACCATCAATAAAAAAAACGGTCCTATCAAATTGTCACCTAAAATACCTGCCCAACCGTTTAGCGCGATATTGGGCGCGGTTTGCAAAATGCCGGTGTTCATTTTCCGTAACCCAATATCGAAGAACAGAGGGATTGTGTTTTCCGTGCAATGGAAAAGTTGTCTCATCGGTGAAGCAAATACTTCTAACGAAATTGTCGTCTCGATAACGGATTGACAAAACTCCATTCTTCGAAAATGGCCCTCCGGAAATATTTCTTGGGTTTCCAAATACGTGAAACATTTTTATTACTTATACCCAAATTCTCGGCAGCACTTCTAGTTGATATCGTGCTTGGTTTGCATTTCGTGCAGTTATTCAGGCAGAAACATTTTTCAAATGTATTAATAATATTATAAATTGTTTTTTGAAAGGTACAGAGGACAGTCTGCAAAAGTCAGCGCAAACATATTTAGGCACGTTGTTGCTGTGTTATTACCATAGAACCATTTTACTATCTGAGGCTTTTCAGCAGGTGTATAGACTCATTATAAATTAATTTTACTGAATGCTTTTATTGCACACCGCAACGTGTTCGCAGCTAAACATTTAATGTAAAATCTGGGTGGGGAGTAGTGGGAAGAAGGGGGATCGGAGAAAATCGTTGTGGTGCCGGTTGTTGCCGGCATTGGTGACGGACAGTAGGGGTACCACGTTGCCACGTATTACATGCATACGTATAGATCGCACGCAAACATTGAATCTCTATACCTAATGGTATTTGACACATGCTGTATACAATTTTTATGGTTAAATGAATGAATAAATACTATTATTTAATGCTAACAAAAGTTTCAGAAGATACAAATATTTTGTAAAAAAAAAAAATTGTGAATGCATTGAAAATGGAATAGTATGAACTAATTTTTATGTATAGCGAATGTATAAGGCAATAGAAATAATATTAGAGACGTATTGTATATCCTATATTTTATTACACTCTATGTATTTCGATAAAATCTATACTTTCACTTGATTCTGAAGAAGATTCCTCAGATTTCTTTTCAACTTCCGGCTCGTCCTGTTCATAATCTGCATGCCATAGTTGCTCGTCTTCCTTGGTTTCGTTAGACCTTTCCGATTTCACTTCCACTTCTTCTTCGTTCTTCGTTTCTTTACTCACATTTTCGCTTACCAAACCCGGTGTTGAGCCTACTTCAAGATCTACACTCTTTCGACACACGTCATATTCTCGTGACTGTTGGACTGGAACAGTTGGTTCTTCATCCTCTTCCATTTTCTTCTTCTTTCTCGGAACTGCAATTTGTATTATGATTGATTTTATTGACGAATTGAATTTTCTTATATACCCACCTTTAACTGGTGGTTTAGGCAAACCTTCAACGGTTTCGAAAAGTTCATTGTGAATAGTTTTCAAACCAATTTCTTGTCGCTTCTTGATGCGTTCCCTGACGATTGCCTTCTCTACTTCCGGCAAAACAAAATGGTGAACTAATTCCGCTACCAGTTCCTCTTGCTCCAAAACGCTCTCTTTCAATAACTCTTCATTTTCTGCAATTTCTTCATCTATTATCTCCGCCAGTCGAGTAACATATTGTTTGGCATCATCTTTTGACGCAAAGTCCATTCCTTGAGTTATAATATCTTCCAAATACATATCCACAGTATCTTGATGTACTTTGACAATCTGTTTGAGTTTAAACCATAATGTAAAGGTGCAATTGGAAAAATAGACGTACATACCTGCTTGAACATTTCATCATGTTCTAATCGTCTTCTCAATTCGAATTGCCTTCTGCCCGCTTCTGCTGCTTCCCGTCTTTCCCTTTCACGTTCCGCCATGATTCCTAAAGCATGAGCTTTCCTTTCATCCAGTAATCTACGCAATTCCTTATTCAAGAAATCCAATAGTGTTCCTACCAATGTTCCTTGTAGTCTGTTTAGAGCTTCTTGTATTTTATTAGACTAAAAAGGAAAGTACACATAAGCTACGAAATGCAAATTCCTAAATCAATTTCGGCAAAAATAAAGCAAAGCAATTTGCTGGTGATTTACGTTGGTGATACAGAAGACTTCTTCTCTCTGGTCATATTTGACTTCCAACTTTTGCCTGAAGACTTCGATTTTGTGTTTGTTCAAGACGCCGTGCGTACTTCTTAATTCTTGAATGAGTTCTCTGCAATTGTCTCTGCCTTCAAAAATCTAAACGAAATGAACGTTTTTAATATATATATATATACAGTTACAAGGACTGGTCTTCCTCGGGATTTCTACATTTATCAAAAGAATAGTTCTTATTTGAACCAAGAACGGATACTGTAAGCAACTGAGTACGAGTACTTACTAATATTTGAGCAGCACGACCTCTGAGAACGCTCTGTACAAGGATCAAACCTTGATTGTTCTCTTCTTCATCATCGTTGACGTACTCCACTTCTGGTGTCGGCAATGGGTCTTCTTTAGGAGGTACGCGAATGCGTAGACTGCATTTCTTCTTGGTAACTTGTCTCAAACCTATCAAAATAGAAAACTTGTCGAATTATACATTTGATTTTGAGACCAGCCTGTTAACTATAGTGTTACATCTATGAAAGCTTTACCCGAGGGGTAATTCGCTGAGGTATTGTGGTGTACACGTTTCAGGAATTAGTAGGTATTACGGGGAAATATTAGGGAATCGTTAGGAATTATGAAGGAAATGTTGGGTATTATAATACAAGGAATTGTGGGGTATTAAAGAGGAATTGGAGGGTATTATGAAGGAATTGTAAGGTAATATGAAGGAATTGTTAGGTATTGCGAAGAAATATGAGGTATTACTTAGAAATTTTTCATAAGTCTTTCTATTGCACATGCGCCATTGTTATAAATTACTACCCTGATTCATTGAACTATAGCCGCCATGGTGGGCGTGCCTATCTTTATTCCATTCCAACGCTTATATGATAGAAATGCAGCGTACTCGTTTTAATTCAGTGGTCACAGTTTTCAGCCAGTCCTTACGCTTGCGTACTCGTTCAGTACTGACTGATCTAAAAGAGTTTACCTTCCCTAGAGTATGGAAACGATTACTGAAAACTGCGTTTAAAAATTCAATACCAACTAAAAAGGAAATATCGAGTTTAGAAATTGCATTGACTGTAAATGCAACCTTAAGGATGCTATACTGTCTACTTAAGAGTTGGGTATGATACCAAAAGAACGTAATAATTGGGAAAGCATTGATATACCCTTGATTGTACGTGATGAAGAACGAGGAGATGAATCATACGAAGAATATAGTGACACAGATCAACCAACCTATTGACTCAAACCTGGCTGTAAACTTGTCAGTCAATCCCACACACAAATGTGCCGTAAGTGATTTTGTTTTTCAGAAAGACCCAGAGGAGGAAAACCAAATCAACACAGTACATAAATCAGTCGATCTGCAAGGTTACTCTAAAAAAGTATTCGAAATTTGTGAGGAATCCCCTTATATAAAAATTAATTTAGAAAATAGTAAAACTGTTGTCGTTAAGAAATCTGCAGTCTGCTGGCTTAGTTAGTACAAGTTAATACAGAAAGGTTGCGCAGATTTATTAAAAAAAAAAAATTAGTACGCCAAAAGATTCCCCGAAAAGACCTAGGAAATATATTAGAAAATTGCTAACAAAGAGACCTAAACGCGATAGTAGTTCCGAAGAAAATACAGATATAACCATTGAATACGAGGACAGTACAGATACTGAGAAATTTTCCTCATTTTCATCAGACAATAGAGATCTAGAACTTGAAGCTGACATCGATATGGAAACTGTTAATGCAACTGAAAACAGCAATCCATCAAATAATGGCATTGAAGAAAAATAAGAAAATAAGTTTGTGTGGCCTGATGTACGAGATGAAGTATATACCATAAGACCGCGTGCGTCTGCATTATCGCGATACCTGTAGAGTAAGCGAAACAGATAGAGATGTCTGTGTATTAGAACGGTAAACAAGTGGACGCAGTGTTATACTGGATTACAACAGAGCTAGTATTTCGCATTTGCCTATGATGCACTCACATTTGTCCAAAAAATCAACATTTATACGGTGTAGTCGGGCAGTCGCATTCGCCGTCGCTTCCACATATGGGCGTCAGTTCGAGTTTTATTATTGCTTAAGAATAACATTTTTTTAGCTAATTACAGGTTAATTGCAATGTTGAATTACAATTCTGTTTTAAGAAGTAAATATTTTATGTTTCAGTATTTTATTATAGTTGAGTTTTTAGATTATAATATTTGTTGAAAAATATTATTTTAGTTAAGCAGTTTTTTTTATTTTAAAGTCTAGGAGTTATTAATTATTTATTTTTGCTCTTTTATGTTGTTTATGAAGCTGTGATGAGTTACTTCACTGACATATTATCAGTGATTATCTGATGCTTCAAACAACTACAAATAATTACTTACAACGGGAACGCAATACCTATTACACTGTTTTCATATGATTTGCCTACGAATACATTTATACGTATAACTTATACGCCCGCTGTCGGTGTGGCAATTCAAGTTGGCACGCCCATTTATAGTCGACCAGTAGTTACTAATACATGCATCGCGCTATGAACGGCGGCCACACAGTTACTTCACTGACATATTATCAGTGATTATCTGATGCTTCAAACAACTACAAATAATTACTTACAACGGGAACGCAATACCTATTACACTGTTTTCACATGATTTGCCTACGAATACATTTATACGTATAACTTATACGCCCGCTGTCGGTGTGGCAATTCAAGTTGGCACGCCCATTTATAGTCGACCAGTAGTTACTAATACATGCATCGCGCTATGAACGGCGGCCACACGGTATACCGCGAGGGGATTTGGTCACACAATTAACAAATCCTATTCTGGATAGAACAACAGTCCCTTGTTTACCCTTTAAGAACTGACAACTTATTTTTATTACCGCAATTAAATTAGAGATTTGTTATTTTTTATTTTAAATATTTTATTGTGGACTTGTGTTTAAGTTTTTGCTATTTCACATAATGTGAAATGTGTGTTAATAAAGTTTTTGTATTGTTTTCCTTTTGCAATTTGAAGTTCTTTTAACAGTTAATCCTTAGGTTTGAAATAAAATGAGTTGTGAAATTTCGATATATTCTCCGCAAAAAAATTATGGAATCACCTATTCTTTTTGAATATTTTTTCAATATTTTATATTCTATAACTAAGGATTACACAAACATATTGAAAATAAAACAACATGCTAAAGAAAAACCAAAGACCGCAACTTGATAACAATTGAAAAAGTAACACCAACGTGAAAAATTTAATTAATGGGAACTAAAAATGAGTGTTTTTGCAGCGGGTCCGTATTGCGGCAGCCACCCTCCTAGGCAAAAACTCAATAAGTCGACTGACGTAGTCTTGAACCGCCTGGTTTCATTCTTCAGTGACCGCTGCTTTTAGCTCTTGTAACGTTCTTATTATTAAGGTATTGACGAGATAATGAAGCAATTACGGGTATTCCAAGGAATTTAATGGGTACTACAACGGTACTACTGGGTATTGCAAAGAATTTAATGGGTATTCTAGGGTAGTGCAAGGTATTTAATGAGTATTACTGGGTATTGCAAGGAATTTAATGGGTATTACGGGGTATTGCATCAAATTTGAAGGGTATTATTTTTTATAGTGTGAAATACCTCGCATTTAGGAATTGGTGTACAAAATATTGTGAGCGAATTACCCCTCGGCTTTACCGTTATTGTTTTTAGTAGGTAATCATTTTTTCTTGTAAGCTTAGATTGAACGGATCTTCGCGGAATTGTTACTTTCTGTAAATATAAGTCAAAAATGCAATAGGTGTGCTATGAGCGTAAGCTAGTATTTCTCTCGCGTTAAAAGTGGCAAATGAAATCTTTTACTAATAAGATTTGCCATCAAATGCTAATAATGAAGTCGAGTGCCACTTAGTGATTATTAAATGGGCGACTCCCACCAAAATATATCTCACCCGGTCACAACAGCTTTAAATAATACTAATGAAGGAGAAGCAGAAAATAAACCAGATTTTAAAGTACTTTACTGTATGAGACTAGATCAAAGTATCAGATTCCAAAATTCTTCATTATAATGAAAAACACATAAACTATGGAGTAGTAGATTTACGGCAGTGTGTTATTGTGCAAAGGCGTAAAAAAGTTTTTCAAATTAATGAAGATACACTTGGAAATGATTCATTTACAATCGTTTTTGTATCAGAATTTTATTATTATTTTAGATAAATGCTTTAATAATAAAATATTCTAGCTTAGCAAATAAACTTATGCTAATAGTGTATGTTAATAATAATACTCGTCGGCAAACAAAATCAAGATATATGTGCTTACTTGAAACCCTTTACCATCCAGAATACTGAAGGGTTTTACCTCTTCATAAATTTACTACTTTCATATTTACACTTTTTTTGTCCGTTGAATTAATTTTTCTTTTATAGAAACTTGTTAGTTTTGATTGATTATTGGGAACTTCTTTATGGCAAATATCAATGTGTCTTTTTATGTGTAAGGTACCACTTTTGGAACTTACGTTGAACATCTTTTTGCAGCGTTTACGAACTGTATAATTTTAAACAAAATTTTCTTTATGGTACATCGCAGAAAAAATAATAATGATAATAATAATAATACTTTATTGTGTGCCCAACAATGAAAAACCAGCAAGGGAAACACTGTAATTTACAATAGATATGCGGATTACAAACAACATCTGTAATGGTACATACCAATCCATTTATTAATTTTATAATTTTTAATTTTTTAGAATTTGATTAAGTATATTCTGTTATTAATATTTTGAAGAGAAATAATATTTAAAATCAATGAATATGTTATAGTATTATTAAGTAAATATTAGTCATAAGCTTAGTGTGTATTTAGTTCTAAGAACCGTGGCGCCGAATGTTTACAACAGTGAAATAAACGCTACAGTTGTGATAAACTTTCGCCTACGTAAAAGAGTGTGTATGGGAAACTTAGGTGGAAATAACCGAACTATATAGAGAAAGGGGAACCACTGACACTTTTATATAAAATAGAAACACGCGCTAAAAACGAGATAGTCGACCGCTAGACTTGATTCGAGTCGGAAAGTTAACTCCAAAGTCTGAGGGATTTGACTGGCTGGCTTCGTAAAGAAGTCGTCAAACCCCGACTAGCGGAAATTCAAGTAATATACATTAAATGTTCTATAAAAAGGAGAACCTAAAACTCCTATAATAAATTCGATAACAATCATAAGAATTGTTATTTGAAAAAAGTAAATGTGCACAGTGTTAAAAGTTTATAAAAAATATAATTTGCTCCAGTAAGCAGAGCAAGTAGATTCGTCACTACAGGATTGTGACCACTCAGCAAATGATGCCGATGAAAACATCGCAAGAAAAAGAAGATTTTACTGAAGATAGACATCGCTGAAGGGCGAAGAAAGAAACTTTATTATAAGATATTTTTAAAAGATTATTGTAAATAAAAATATTGTTGATAGTGAAGAGTTAAGGATTATGAAATAAATTTTAAATTGACATTAACATAATAAAGTTGATAAATACATATCATCTCCGTTCAATGAAGGAGAATGTAATTTGATCTGTATTAATATTGTTGTGTATTTATATAATAGTACACAAAACCAGCCTACGTAGTAATTTCTGGCATCCGTTGTTTATGTTAGACTACGTCGAATAATATACATAAAAATCTATGGCCATTAATAATTTGTAAAAATGTATTAAAATTGTCTTTAAATAGGTTTGATCTCTTTTGTTGTTTGTACGAGATTGTTCTATATATGTTAAAAATTATATGTGTGATTCATTGATTTTAATATAAGCATTATTTAAAGTTTTACAATGGTATTTTTTTTATTAAATATAATTAATGTTTAGGAACACCGTTTACTTAATCATTTCTTATTAATCCGAATCGCCCTGAGATAATCTGATTTGAGTTTAGGCGGCAAAGCAAGTTATTTAAATTTTATTTAGATTTAAACTCTACAATTTTATTAAATTAAATATAAGGGGGTTCCTTTACATTATATTAGGTCGCCTAACATTGGGGCAAGTTTTATTCATTTTAATTACATTATAAGGGGTTCCATTACATTATGGTGCCCAACTTTTGAGCATTTTATTCATTTTAATTGCATTATAAAGGTTGTTCCATTACACATAATACAATAATTACATATAAATCATTCATTTAAGTTTGAGCTCTAGAAATATCATTAAAATATTTGTTTCCATTACGGCATATGTAGTAGACCTCAGAAAACTAACCAGATTACCATGAAATCCCAATGCATCAAGTTTCTTCAGCAGATTGTCATAATCTAATGTGTGTCAAATGCACGCACAAAATCTGTATATACCGCACGTGTCAATTTTCATTAGCCATAGGCGATCAATGCATGTAATACGTGGCAACGTGGCAACGTGGTACCCCTACTTTCCTTTCCAATGCCAGCGACGACCGATACATGCTCGGAAATACAAGTTAGCAACTTAGCAGTAACTATTGCACCACCGACTTGGCTGTTTGTAATACGTTCAGAAACAATATTTACGAGTTACAAGGATTTGTTTTTCTTTTTCCTTTCAGTAAATGCAGAGAATTATTAAGCTGCGTTCACGCTGCATGACACAAACAAAAGCGTAATTCTAATAAAATTAAAAAATAACCATAATAAAATAAAAAATAACCCTAATAAAATAAATAAAAAAGGATTCTGAAAATAATAATAAACTACACAAGGGGCTCAAAAATACCTCCCTGCACAGCAAGACATTGCCCTTGGCGGTCGTAGAAATTTACTCTTACGTTTTCTAACATGCTTTTATTGCAACGTATTCGCCGCTAAACATTGAATGTAAAATCTCGGTGGTGAGTTGTGGGAAGAATGGCGACCGGAGAAAATCGTTGTGGTGTCGGTTATTGCCGGCATTGGTGACGGACAGTAGGGGTACCACGTTGCCACGTATTACACGTATACGTATATATCGCAAGTAAACATTGAATCCCTATACCTAATGATATTTGACACATGCGGTATAACATTAAATTGAAAGCGAGAATCAAGAGCGGCACTAATATCTTGGTTGATACAAAACAGATTACTCATCGTTGAGCGACCAGTCACGAACCCATGCTGTATAGGAGACTTTCTTCCGTGATAGTAAGCATATATCAATTTGTATAGTATTTGTTCAAAAATCTTGGAAAAGTTGGAGAGAATTGCAATCGGACAATAATTCCTTAGGTCACTCCGATCACCTTTCTTCAAAACAGGGCTAATTCTAGCTATCTTCCTTCTAATTGGATAAACATTTTTGTGCATCGCCAGATTGAACATAATTTTTAATGTGTGTACAAACATCATACGGCAAACCTTAATTAGACAAGAAGGTATTAATTAGATCGTCACCAGGGGTTGATTTCAGACGATTGGCACTCCACAAAATATCCTCCCCGTTGAGAGATGTTATGGTTAAATAATCAGTAACTCTTAGCTGATTTTTGATGTCAGAACAAGTGGAATTTGAGATTTTCCAGTAAACATGGGATAACACGTAAGATATATCCACATAAATATATCAACACATCACTTTTTCACTGCTTTTCACCAAACTTTACGATCGTTGATTTATCAGTTCCGCTAAAAACACTTAATCTATTTCATCAGGCATAGTTATAATAACCAGCAAAAATTATTATAAGTAGTATGATATTATTGGTGTCTTGCCTGTGCGAGGTGTAATATTAACGATGTTCAATAATACACTGTATGTATATATTTTTTAATTTTGGGAAGCTAAAGGTTGTTATACGACCTATATAACTATATAACTAAAGAGCTATACAGGGTGAAATAAAAGGACGGAGTAGCAGGTATGTAAAGTCCGAACAGAAACAGGCCCAAATATACCGCAATAACAAAGAAATTAAAAATTTAATTTTCTCTGTTGTTTTTTTAGATAAAAAAATTACATTACGGACCTGGCACAGAATGTATATTTATAAATACACGTAAGAATGATCATTTGTAAATAGAAACGAACACGCATTCATAGAAAAATACGCTTTTATTTGTATAAAACGGGAAAAAACGTTAAATCGTACTCATTCATGTAAAACATATTTTTTGCCAAATGGGCGACCCACTTTATTGCAGACAATAAAAAATTATATATATTTTTAAAATAGGAAGGTTGTTGCTCTTTAATGTGTTTGTAGTCGGAAACAGTTGATTATTATTATTTTAGAATATACAATAAATCGTAGTTTTTCTAGATTACAGTAAATATCAAGAATGTAATTATTTTTTTCTAGTAGGTGTAAAATTAAAGTAATTAATGGTTTGATATTTATTATGAAGTATCTATTCCTCCTCCTTTTTTTTAACACAAGTAATATGGTGGTCCTCTAAAGGACCGATTGTGAAAGTGAAGCAGGTGGATATTTAGTCCAGGGTCGGCGTAAGGCCAATTGAATTCTTTATTATTTTTTTTTCTGCCGTCTGCGCACGAATAAAGACTTGATATTTTGAGGGTACGTTTTCACACAGTCTAGCTTCCGATTTCTGCTATCCGTCTTTTTATTTCTGGGACAACCTGTATATCCTTCTACACTTAATTCTTCACTTTGCAAATCAGATAAAGCACATTCATTCCGATATATAATTGTATTCTTGTCTCTTAACATCCACCATTTCTTTTAAAATAAGGAAGATAACATTTTACAAATTATTATACTCAATAATACAGTGCGAATGTAAAGTAAATTTTTATCTCTACTTTTTGGCAATTTTCCTCGGACAGGTTAATTTTTATTTTTAAATCCCCACCGGTTAGTTGGCATAAATTATACTCTTCTATCCTAACCAGTAGTGGCTCAAAGGGGGGCAACTCAAAAAATTTAAATTGCGATGGGGTCACATGTTACATTTTCGGAAAGATCACTTTGTCTTCTATCTAGCAATGAATTTTTTTTAAATCGGTCGATTAAAACAAGAAGAAAATAGCTTTCAATATCACAACGCTATAATTCCTTTGAATTTTGTACTTATTTATCAACACAAACAATAGCTCCCTGAAAACATACACAAACAACCCAACTAAATACCTTTATCGGATAAGATGATCAAACTGAGCTCCATCAACTTCCTAATAGATAGCCACATGATTTTCAAATTCGTTTGCAACATTGCGAATTATCTGACATGTAATTTACCAAACTTGGTCTTTAATTCTTGCCTTTAAGTCGTCGATGTTACTGTTCTGTATATTTCACTTTTCACATACCCCTCTAAAAAATATCCGGCGAACGCGCAGGTCATTGCAGAGGTCAAAGGTTTTGTCCAAAAAGTTGCGTGCTAGTCCAGCATAGTGCTGAGGAGCTCCATCCTGCTGGTACCACAATGGGTGATGTGGTAAGTTTGAATCTACTAGAGTTGAGTATAATTGAGCTAATGTTGGAACTAACTCGTCCCTCAAAAACTTTAAATTTCCCTACAAAAACTATGGTTTATGTTCATCCATTGCTCCTGGCAAACGTTGACTTTTTGTGAATTCTGCGTATGATGTTGTCGCATTCAGTGGGGATTTCTGTGGGCCCAGTATTGTAAATTTTGACGTTGAACTTCTCCATTAAGGGCCGATGTTGCTTCATCTGAAAAAAATATTTTGCCCGCTAAACAGTGATGCTTAAATATTTGATCACTGTTCTCTCAATTGTTCCGTTGTTCAGAGCTAATTCTCAGGATGTTCGATGTGGATTGTCTTGTAGGACGAGCCTAATATCAAGGGGGATCTTAGGGTGGCAAGTCCTGAACTGATGCTTAATATTCCCTTCTTCTTTGAACTTGGTTTCTATTTTTCTATCTGCTGTTTGGGTGATATTTTTATTACCATATTTATTATTAAATAAAGTGAAGACCTCCGCCTGAGAACGGTGTTTTTCGCCACAACCGAGTGAAAATTTTCATTTTGGTTTTAACCCAACTTAGAACATAATAAAGGCAGTTTTTTCAAAATTTGACTCTCCGAACTGATTAACCCCAGTAACAACTAATTAACAGACGATATTGCGATAAACAAAAACAAAAACTTCACACCAAAAAAAAAGTCAAACAGATTTTATTAATCATGTAACATTAAAAGCTATTTTTTATTATTTTAATCGACCAAATTAAAAAAAAAATCCCCCACTAGATAGAAAATGAAACGATCTTTCCGAAAATGTAAGATTTGATCACCGTTGCAATTTATTTTTTTTTTTTGAATTGTCCCGCATTGCGTAGAAAAGTAAAATTTATGCCAACAGGTAGACAATTAAAAATAAAAATTGACCTGTCCGAGAAAAATTGCCAAAAAGTAGGGACAAAGATTTAGCGAATTTTCTTCCTTACTTTACATTCACACTGTATACATTATTACAATAACTTAATCAGTATACGTCTCTAAAACAATTAAATTAGTAAAATTGAAAGTATTTGAAAAAACAGTAAACATTATTAATGTGCTTCTGTGTTATTTATTAGATTCCAAACTATATCAAGCTAATAGTTTAAATATAAATAACCATTACCCTTATAAACTAACAAGTCTAAGAAAGTATAATATAAATGTGTGTAGATTCTAAAATGAAAAGAAACATAATATTCACTCTAATAAAACATATTGAACTGAACATTTGTACTATATACGGGTCACGCCGACCCGACATGCCGAACTGGGCCGACTCGGCTCCAAGATGTCCGACCCGACCGTAACAACAAAGATTTCCAGCCCAGTCCGGTTTCACTTCCCCCCTTCTTCATAAAGTCGAAAACCTGTATTTGAGAATAGGACCCAGACCTAAACTACATATACTAATATCGTTTCTACCCCACCCTACTTATTGTTCTGATAGATATTTAGCTTACTCTTTAATTCCAAATGCAACTCTTTCAAAACTGGATTTGTCCATTTAGTCTCGCGTATACATAAACGTGTCCCTGGCAATTTGACACTAGAATCGTTAATTTTCGGTCCTTTCTCCAACCAAGTGGGCAAGGTCTTATATTTTTCGACACCTAAAATGATATAAAACAATTAAGGATATCCTTATAGTTTTCCATCTAACTATACCCTTATAATTAGCGTAATATTTCTTCAAATGATCGTCTATAACTTGATGCCAACGTTTCGGATGTACACCGTGTCTCATCATCGGTGCGTATAATTCGGATTTATAATCTGCATGCTCATCTACTACATTAACGGGACGGTATTTCATAATTATGCCTCTGTGGTTAAAATCCAAACGGCGTCTTTCTAAAATATACATGTGTTTTCGTACATGGTCATGTCTTGAAAATTTATGGTTTATATCCACATACGTCTAGTAGATTCTAGCTTTAATTTAGCTAGTTTTTCTTCTTTTTCCTCCAATTTCATTTTGCAAAACATTTCCATCTTCCTTTCGCTGCGAGATTTCGTATTTTCTAAAAGTTCTTGTAGCATTCTTTCTAGCAGTTCCATTCTCAAATCTTGAATGTCTTGAATTTCCTAATGTGATTATTAATAGTATTTAATAAAGATATGGAACAAAAAGATTATTTTATTATAACTTGCGATGTCAAACTACCATTATAATAATTTTTACTTATTTACTAAATACGTTAAAATTTGATTTAAATTAAGCTTCTGTTATACAATATTTATTTAATACGGAATAGTAGATATCAAAATCAAAATACTTTTTTGACAAACAATTTTCTTGAAGACATAGTACTACAAAACGCGTAGTTAGGATATCAATTTTCACGTATTTATTTCACACATACAAATTTCAGTTTAACTGAATATTTACTGATTAAATGTAAATATACAGTTGAATTGTAAACTTTCAGATTATGTGTAAATTTACAGGTTAATTGCAAATTAAAGGCCATCCATAGTTTAACTGTAAATTTGCAATTCAAGTTAAATTTACAGTTAAAATTTCAATTTACAATTAAACTGTAGATTGTTCGCTTTCAATTTACAGTTGGACAGTACATTTTCACTTCAATCAGTAGATTTTCATAACATGCTTAAACTAACTTAACGCTCTATATATTTGTAATATGACAAAATTACTTGCTCGCGGAAAGCCCATTCTTCTCTTTCCATTGCATCAATGATGTCACGGCGTTTCTTCAAACTTTTCGCATTAGATATTGGCGGAAGTGATTTTTCCCATTGTCTCTTCATGCGAGCTCTTTCGATAAGTTTGATTTCGTGCATACCAACTGGCAATCCAGCACCTAAATTCATAAAAAATTTCACATCAGGAGATTCCAATATTTTAAAAGATGTTTCACGTCATTGGAGTTATTGGGTTTTTCATATTCCGAAAACAAACCGTTCTACAAACTCACAAATTACGTGCATTTTCATTTATTGAATAAACATCTGATTAAAATATGCTTAGAATTCATGCTTAATCGGCATTTTTAGGGTTGGGTACAATTCAGAATGCATCCTGGAAAATTCAAGGAATTTCTAGACAAGATGAGAAATTTCATGATATTTTTCGGACAACTTGATAGAAGTTGAGAGATGGTAGTTAGAGAAGTTATTAAAATAACTCATTATAAGATTCAGTATTCTTTCAGATGATATATAAAAAAAAAACAATTTGGTATAATAACAAGAAATTGAATTTTTGACAATTTTTATTTGCCATATTTCAAAATTACCAGTTCCGATATGAGACCACCAATAGAAGCATCTATACTTCCAGCTAACTTCCTCATAAATTCTATTTTCTGGATATAGATTTAATAAATTTTCGGTTTTTGAACGGTCTTTGGAAAAGTTTTAAGGGACAGAAAATACATGAGCAAAAGGCCATCCAGCTATATACAGAGTGAATCATTTCCGTATGGTAGATTGTTCCCTTATAAATAAAGATTTTTTCGTATGATGAGTATTTCACAAGTTGGTGGCTGACCATAGTGATAGTTTTTTAAGTGGAAAAATCTATATATTATAACATTTTGGTATTTCCTGTACATTTCTTAGTGAAAAAGTAATAACATTTTATAAGCTTAAAATGTCAAGTTTCCGATTTATATACCATTTTCCTGAAAAATTCAATGTTTATAGAACAGTATATTTCTCGAAAAAGACGTATTAGATGGCTATAACTTTTGGTAGTATTGTTCATAGTAGGAGGGCCTAATACAAGCATATTTTTTTAAAATGCTAGTTGCATGTGCAGAAAACTGGATTATACTTACATAACACATCTGACTCTAAAAGGCATTTTTTTTCAAATAAAACAGTCTATATATCGCTTCATTTGAATTGCTTAGTAAATTTTACATCAAAAACATACAAGGCATTATTATTACCTTAAAATTGACAATTGCTAAGCTATTGTTATTTTTTAAAATAATTTTGCCAATGTTATGTATTTTATTTAAATACGGCATTTTTGTACCGGAGGACTGTCAAAGACATTATTTATTAACTCAGATAGCATAACATTAGCGTTACTATAAAAAGATGGCCCAGGATAGATGTCTCTAGAAGAGTAATGGACACTTTCATTGGTAGTATTGCGTTTGATGAAAATGAATTACGAATTCTTATGGCAACCAATGACAATCCTCAGCCGTGCTTGTGGATATTAGCTAAACCAGCATTACAAGGGCCTTAAAATAAAAACGTCATCCGTAATGAATACATTTAAATATTGAGTTATGCAGCCATCATTTTGAAACTAAAAGAGTGTACTAAAATCATATCTCTATGCTCATTTTTAAGGTGCCAATCCACAATGAGAATATCTCATGAGATTTTTGTCTCATGCAACACAAATCGCAGGATAACTTCAATTTAATTGTGGAAACAGAGACCTGTTTCCACATTTTTCACTTTATTGTGGGAACAGGTCTATGTTTCCACAATTAAATTGAAGTTATCCTGCGATTTGTGTTGCATGAGACAAAAATCTCATGAGATATTCTCATTGTGGATTGGCACCTTTAGAAAGATTCCTAATAAAATTAGGTATGCCTGTCAACTGAGAAGCATTTTATTAAATGCCATCTATTCTATTGCCAATTTCACAGCAAATTTCATGCCTCACTATACCGTATTCATATAAAAAGCATAAAGTTATCAAAATTATATCAAAAAACGATAATAGCTCAGTAATTGTCACTTTTAAAGTAATAACGTCTTTGATATTTTTGGTGCGAAATTTAATAAGCAATTCAAACATGAAGGGATATAAAGGCCATTTCATTTGAAAAATGTCTCATGTAGTTTTAATCCAGTTTTCCGCATATGCAATTAGTAATTGAAAAAAATTAAATACGCCTGTAATACGTTCTTTTATTTTGAACAACATCATCAAAAATTGTGGCCTTATAATACGTTGATTTTGGAGATATGGTATGTTACACAAAAAGTGTTGAGAATTTACCACACAATTAAAAAAATGGCATAATATACAGGGTGTTTTATTAAAAAAACAATGATTGCTGCATATGTTTATACATCCTGTATCTAATTTTCTTATGTTAAAAAATTTATAACTAAAAATACTAATCGACCTGTCCGAGCGTTTTTCTGTAAAATAATTACCAGAATTTTAAACCAATTTGTTCCTTTCATCATGAACGCACTGTATAGGTATTCAGTGGCATAGATTCAGCGATACCCAGGCAGCAAGGTACGTCAATATGACGTCAATTTTAAGTCACTTTGGGACAATATACGTCAACTCACCAATAATTGACGTTACTTATACGTAAGTTTATCGACGTATTAGGGACGTATCTTCTGGAGGTCCTTATGACGTCAGAAGTACGTCTTTTTTAAATCGTAGTTATTAATTATTTAATTCAGAAATAATAACAAACTGTACAATAATTATTGACATCTTTAAACACTTGTAAGTACAAAATGTATTCATTAACTTTTTTGAAAAAAACATATGTACTTAAATTTATTACTGCTATATGTTGAATATACAAGTGTTGACTGTGTGATAAAACAAAAGTGTATAATATATCTAAGTAATCTAATATATGCGCACTATCAGTTTATCCACATGTTACATATTTAAAAATTAACTATTTGTTTTTCTTATGCAATTTTAAAATGATTTGAAATTGCCGCCAATAAACATCGCGATAGGGCAATAGTGTGTTGCGTGAGTTACGTGTGGTGTGGTAAACCAAAACGTTCTGAGAAATAAAAGCACAAGATTATGTTACAATTGTGAGTATTGCTTATATAATTATGTTTTACTCAAACTCAAGTAGCAAAAATCGCTACTTAAATTATCTATTATTATTGTTTATCTTTACTGTTTTACTAGGATTAAGGCGTGGAAATAGGCGAGGCCATACAACCTAACCTCAATTTTTTTGGCGACAACGATCGTTTTTTCTCGAAGTGAACATTGAATACGATCACATCTTTATGGTGATAGGAAGCAAAATCCTATATCTAAGTAGTCGTATTACACAACAACTTCTTTTTTACTTACTGAAGCTTTTATTTTTCTATATTTTATTAGGTAAGTTTTTCTTTCTGTAACACTCATCAAGTTTCCACTAGATAGCAACTAAAGTGCCTGTTATTGCCTTTAGATCCAGATAATATAAGCTGGGTTTCTTTTCCTATACTTTATACATTATTATAATATCTGTAACATCATAGCATCTACAAAGAAGGTTGTGAGAGTACAAGTCTGTTTGTATATTTTTATAAATGTTTACTCCAGCATAATATTTGATTTTATAGAATTTATTATGTATTTTTAATGTTTTATTTTAAAATGGTTGTTTTTATGTAATAAATTTATGCAATTTATAAGCTGTAATTTATTGAAATTTCCTTCTCACGGACCAAAAAATAACTTTTATGCAACGTCACTTTCACGTATAAACCTGACGTATATGTGACGTTAGAACATGACGTCTGTGGGCTGTGACATATTTTCGTCATTTTGACGTTACGGTAACGTCGTAGCTCAAGCCGCGGCGACGTAAATGATGACCAAAAATGGATGTCAATATGACGTCACCTTGCTGCCTGGGTATTGATCAATGAAGTCGACTAATGAGAACCCGCCTTTAGTTTGTTCAATTACTGGTGTTGATAATGACGACTAAGCTAAGCTATATCGAAAGCTAAGGTTTCGTACTTCACAAGTAAAAAAGTGCGCATTTAATTTTTTATTAATGACGTTGAATATTTTAGACACTGTGCTTGTAATATCTCTTCACATGAGTTATAACGACAGATCATTAAAATTTTCACTCAAGTAAGCCATATGTACGAAAAGCATGTAGTAACTGAAATTAATAGAGGAGAGCAGTCAATATAATTGAAATCATCGATAGACGTTTGAATTAAAATCAAAAAATTTACTGACTTAAGTTACCACATGCTTTTTATATGCATGGCTTTCTTGAGTTAAAATTTTAATAATCTCTCATTATTTTGGTCAATTCTTTCAGGCATATGAAGCAGTAATGGTAATAATGATCAAAAATACTCTCACAAATATTAGATAGGTATATTACCCCATTTTAGGAAATCCAATTTCAATATTTCAGGATCACTACTATCTACTATCTTGTAATTGGGTTCCCAGGGCGATGTTTGAGCAGAGGATTCTCTATATATCGTTTGAATTTTCTTGTTACTCTTCAGCATCTTTGAGCCTTGCCTGGGAGTAGTAACTTTTCGATTGTCCTCCATTTTGTCAAAAGCTGTGGCCAATTGAAGATCTAGAATAGGCACTCCTAATCTTGATTCATCAGGTGCACTGCAGTGATAAAAAAACATATGTAAATTAAAATAACAATTTCTGTATTATCATGGTAATTATCGTGACTTGAATAATTATATGCAATTTAGTTACTAACGCTTGAAAATATCTGTGCCTGTCCACGCCTCTTACATCCAATTGGTGTCTGTGTTCGTCCTTGGAAGTTCTCGGATCATACTTAGGAATTACTAAGTCCGTTTTAAAGACCACTTGATGTTTCGGAACATGAGGTAAGTCAGTGAACATGTTAGTGAAAATCGGACATAGTGACTGTAATAAAATATTATAATTGTAAATATGAATAGCTGTTTATTATAATACTAATAATAGGTATACATTATGATATACTAATGTGTTCGGTAAGACTACGAAAAGAAGAATGCGAATATACTTGAACGTGTGCTCTCTGAAATATTAAATGAGAGGGAAGGGTTGATTTCTCACACAATAGGTGTCCTAAATATCAAGCTAGTATCTATATAATAAAGTTTTTGAATGCATACCTAAATATGTTGAGTGTAGTAAAATTCTCATGCATATTTTGAGTGCATTGCTTGTTTATTATCATGGAGTTTATTAAATTAGATTGTAGATATATACGTAGCTCTGTATTGAGTGTTTCTAAATATAATAAAATTAAGCGGTACGCCAGCTTTCGGCATTTTAAAGAACTATGGGAATACGGGTGATTTTACGGCAGAGGTAATTTCATTAAGCGCCGGTTTTTCCAACACTGATTATAATACTCGCTTAACTAATCATTGATAAGCGAAGAAAAACACGCGCTATCTAAACGGCGTTTAATGATTTATTGTACAAAGTTGGCAATATATTTGATCAAAATTAATATATTTTGTTATTGTAATTTTCTTCTTTAGCACTGATAATTATTTATTTAATTCGTATACGAGATATATCGTTTGACTGAAATAAAAGTAGATATAGGGAAACACAGACACACACACATGTGCATGCAAACATGAAATGGAGGGGTACGATAATAGGGGAATACAGATGAGTTCATATCGGGACACCGGGAACCGAGACCGAGGCTTCAGTGCAAAACGTTGAAAGCTAGTATGCAGACGTTTGCTTTAAGGAATTGCTCCGCTATTTTGGTACCTAATTGATGTATAATGTATTAACATTGAATTGAAACAAAACTATAAAACTTGTAACTAAAATAAAATTCTCACATTTAAAACGAAACAAAATATTATAATGAACTATACAAATAAATTTTGCACGTCTTTGTACGAATTATCCTTCGCATACCATAACACAATCTGTATTTTTTCCTCGACAGCTAAGGGCATTTTGTATACAGTGTTAACAGAATTATTACAGAGTTGAATTGAACGTTAAAAAAGTAAAAAATGTCGATGAATTACTTTGCAAGCATTTTAAAATTGGCTGGCAAAGAAAAGCTGAAAAAGAAAATCCCATCTATTACAAAAACATTGTAAGAAGATTCGGAGAAACAGTAGAAAATGAAAATAGCGACGAGGTGATTTCCGAGATACTTAATGCCTGGTCAAATAAAGAGCAAGTAGCTGGAATTTTTATGGATTTGTCGAAGGCTTTTGATTTTGATTTGAGATTGGAGAACTTGGGGTTTAGAGGAAATTGTTGGCGGCTTATTAAATCTTATCTGGAAAACAGAAGACAAAGTGTTGTAGCAGTGAATGAAGAAGGTACCAGAATTAAGTCTGAGTGGCTCACTGTTGACAGAGGTGTACCACAAGGATCCATACTGGGGACCCTGCTATTCTTAATTTACATAAATGGTTTACCACTGGTACTCAGACATCCCAAGGCCTTATTTGCGGATGACGTCTCATTAGCAATAAGATCAACTGAAATAAATGACTTAAGGGAAAACATTGTACGTGCATTGTCCTCTATCAGCTCGTGGTTCAGAGCGAGTGATCTTGAGTTGAATGTGAACAAGACCCAAATCATCCACTTCACTGTTTCACAACGGGGGAGTCTTACTATAAACTATGGGGACAGTGATTCACAACTAAATTGGAAGTCTCATATACACTATCTATTTCAGAATATTTCTCCATTTAACTATGCCCTCAGGGTTATTTGCGGGTCAGTGAACAGTGAAGCCAGTCTGTGTGCGTACCGAGCTTACGTCGAATCGCGGTTGCGGTATGGTTTGTTCTTCTGGGGGAACAGTGTGGATGTGAGAAGACTCTTCATTTTACAAAAGAAATGTCTTCGTGCGATTTTCAAATTGAGACTCACTGACTCGTGTCGGGAAATATTTAGAACACGAAAAATACATACGCTCACCGGTCTCTACATTTTGGAGTGTGCTTTGTGTGTGAGGAGGGGTATGAACAGTACGTTTAACAAGTACCTATGTTTTGAATCACAACTACAGTACTCGTGGGACAGAAGATGTCTATTTTGCAGTCCCACAAACAACTCTGGCAAGGGTACAAAAGAACGCAACTAGTCAGGTTTTAAATATATACAATAATATCCCGAAGCACATAAAGGATTTGAGCGGTGTAAGTGGCTTCAAAAGAGCATTGGAAGTTTTTTTTATACCAACAGTCCTTTTACTCGATAGTGGAGTTTTATTTTAACAAAAATTTTTAAGCTGTTGTCCGTGTAACACTGTTAATTTTGTCTTTTATTCGTTTTTATATACGTATATGTTTGTGATGAGATTTTTTTATGAATATTCTATGTATGTGTAAATTTTGAATGACCTGTGCTTTTTGTATTATTGCTATTGATCACATATTTAATACTTTTAATGTGAGTAATTGAGGACTTGAAATAAAAACCGGACTAAGTGCCAAAAAAAAAGTTTTGAAATAAGCAATTTTTTAGCTGTAGCACAATCATTTTCGCACCTGTTGGTCAATGTTTTCTTCTCTACACAGAGCGTAGCTCCTAAAGTGATGTCTGTTATGTCACAGGAGTGTATTCAGTTTGGAAGTCGCCAAAAAATTGTTTTGTATTACTATAATATTAAAAAGTGGTAACTACAACCATCCGTACGTAATTCATGGGTTAAGTACCACTACTGTTAAATGGAAGAATGTGGTGTATTGTACGTTTTTATTATAAACAAAGATACTTATCTGGACAAAAACGCAATTTATATTTTTTGAAAGGGATAGCAACAAAACATAAATATTATTACACAACAAACTAACTATAATATGTAATGCAACAGCAGAATATTATGAAATGATCTAAGTATTAGTATCAACACTATCAACGTTTTCGTTGCACAAATTTATGAAAAACCCACGGTTTTCTTCCGATACGAACTGTATCATTGCTGTGAGATTTTCCCGTTTGTCTGAACTAATTCGACTGGTACATTGTAGTCGAGGTAGCTCCATATTCTGAAGGACTTGTGGAGTCACGTTCTTCTTAAGAATTTTGGTACGTTTCCAGGACTCTAGGTCATTGAGTGTTTGTTTAATTGTTACAACGCCTGGATGATTCTTGTCAACTCGAATCCATTGTGCTTGTGAGATTTTTAATTTTGTGGTAGTGATATACTGATCTGCTGCAGCCTTAAAATCAAAAAAGTCTTCTGGATTCATAACAGTCACTATGAAGGGGTTCTTAGGCGTGGCCGACACTATCATTTTTACTAAATCAAACGGAACTTCACACTTTTCTAGTCGTTTCCTCTTTTCTATCTGGGCGAAGTCCCGGTCACAACTCAAGTAAGAGTGACCGGAAATTAAGTATTTCTGGTTGACTTCGTCGATATGGCCCTTTGCAATTAAATACATCCATAAAAATAACAGCATCTTGTTTTTATTCTGGGCAACGCAATTGTCGCTCCATATTATCAACTTTCTTTTGTACGTTAATTTGCAGGCTGTGATTGCTTTCAAAATACATGATGCGATCTCATTGCCCCCACGGCCTGTTATGCCTTCATGCCATAGAAACATATTTCCCTTGTTATTATCCGCTACATGAAGGCATAAATTATAGCAAGACAATTGGCGCAGATAATACATGTCACTATGCGTTAGTGTTGGCAAAGACAACACTTGTTCGAGATCTATAGCTAATGTACAAGTGTCACTCGTTGGTAGTTGAGACTCTTGAGTGTCTTCCTTCATGCAAGTTCTTGCCCTTTTCGCCTTTCTATGGTGAAGCTGTAACTTCATCTTGGCCTCATTGCTGTTAGGCTTAGATCGTGTTTGCATATGAAGTAAATCACAAGTTGCACAAGTATCACTCCGGGGAGGATGAAAGCTTAGGTTGGGGAATTTTCTGTTGAAGGTTTGATAATAATAGCGATAGGTAACGTTGGACTAGGGATGTTCTTCCTTGAAGGCCCTGTATAATCGACTAATGTTTAAGTCTTGACTTAGATATTCCTTACTTGATTTCCCCCAGCTATAGTGGCTTTGTTCTCGGGGTAACGAATTGACTTGTTCAATTACCAGAGATTCATCATCAGGAGTAAACGTACGATATTGTGTAGCATTTCCTCGCCTCTCTACGTAAACAATGTCGCCCTTCTTCTTCAGAGCAACTAATGTTTCTATTCGTCTCTTAGTTATCTGAAATATTTGCAAGAAAGTCTGTCTGCAGACCTGTATGATGTGCCCAGATCCATTAGGTACTTAAAAATATACAGTAGCCTGTCTTCTGCTAGTTTGAGAGTCCTCGTATGTCCCATGTCTTCGTCTCTTAACCTCTGTCACCGACAGTAGGCCCATGAGATACGAATTCTGCTTTGAATTGTCTTTCATTGCATAAAAACTATGAAACAGTTTTACTTGATGTTCGTGTGGTACAGTTGTA
The DNA here is from genome assembly GCA_963170755.1 of Amphimallon solstitiale. NCBI lineage: Eukaryota > Metazoa > Arthropoda > Insecta > Coleoptera > Scarabaeidae > Amphimallon > Amphimallon solstitiale. Next base: position 232,988,130 of record OY720675.1, on the reverse strand, counting down.
CATTGATATTTGCACTTGCATACAGCCTGTAAGAAACAAGATTTCCCGTTCATGACACTATTTAAATTATTATCACGTCATCTGCGCGATGTGTTAACAGATCCGCGCAGACGACGCATTATCATAATAGGGAAGAACAATATATAAACAATAGTCACCTTATTTTCAGGCGGTTGTTTTGCCTGCACTAAACGTCCTCGTTTATTAACGTAATTTTTGCCCTCACTTCGCCTTTTCTTCCTTTCATCTTGTATACAACCTTCTCCTCTCTTTCTTCTAGCAGGTTTCACGGAAGTACTTGCCACATCACTCATTTTACTGCCAAATACGATACCGTTACACACTACTCTGCTATTACATCCCACATCACCAGAGACATTAACATCGCACCACGCAGTTACTTGTGATGTTATAATGGCACTTAGCCCGTAATATACGAGACTCCGAGGAACCCCCACTTTTCAACGCAACTTTTCAAGGCCTTCTAAACTAAATTGTAGGTAGCCCGTTATATATGTTGAACCGTATGACACATAGACCGGAATTATCGGAAAATCTAAATTTAGGATATTTTGGCACTTACCCCGGTTTTTATTTCAAGTCCTCAATTGTATTTCATATATTCTATCATTTTCATGACGTAACCTATACAAATTACTTTGTAAACCAGGTTTTAATAAACTATGATTATGATGATTTTGATTATGAGGAAGAGGCAGAACAAGCAGAGGGACTATGCCCTAGAAGTAACTTTCAGTAAAATGATGTATAATGTTTGTTCTCAAAAAAATATAATAAATTAAGATATAAAACACTTTGTTTTTTTCATTTTCCATTTTATTTTTCATTTTTAAGCTAACCTCGCAAAAAAAGTACTGTAAACCCATGTAAATTTCAAACCAAAATCACCTAAATCCAATCTAGTTTCCAAAAACACCTAAGTTTTTCAAAAAAATATTAAAGTAGGATTTTTCCGCAAAAGCGCTCTTAAGTTTATCAATTTCTATAGTCAGAATTCTAATATCTTGTGACTAGTAGCAAACTTTCGCGTTTCCTGAAAAATATGTTCAGGTGGATTTAGGGGGTTTTGTAACTAGGCGACTCATTTATTAGTCGCAACTTAAATCAACCCAAGCAATTAGAATGCCTAGTATATCCAAATTACAAATTCAATAAATATTAAATGCATTTTTGTTAACACCGCCACCAAGTGATATTTAAATCTCTTAGTGAGGATAATTCTGTCCGACCTCAGGAATGCGTACCTAAGAGGGGAGGTAGAAGTCTCATTTTGTCTCAGTCAGCTGGTTGCAAAAAGAACGCATCTAAATATAACCTCAGTTAAGAGAGGCGTTTACTAACAAATAGAAACTTATGCAACTTATATTACTCGCGGGACGGGTAGACGCAAGGGGGTGTGAGTAGGTGGAGCTAGACGATACTCGGTTTCGATCACAGCGCTTCGGTTTTATTCACAGATTCTGTCATAGATAAAGGAATACTATAGATGGGAAACGTAATGTATAAAGAATGAGTACTTACGGAACTGTTGATGTTGTTGATGTTTTATAATAAGCCAATTTTCGCTTGCCCATAACTGTTATATTATTATACAGTCGACTATTATAGGTATATATGACATTTCTTTTTAATTACAAACTGTCACTTGGATTTAAGTCTGGAATAGCCGATCGATTCCGATAGATTTGCGTCTTGGGTAGTGTAATGTTTTGATATAAATAAAAATGCACTTTGTTAGTTTACTTCTATTTATAACACTTTAATTGATATAACTTGAATATACATTATATTGCGTTTGTTTTGTTCTGTTACAACTTACAACTGTCAATCTCGTGTCTCTCTATGTGTGTGTCAAGGTCTTTTTGTTTAGAGATGTGTTTGTGTGTATGTGTTGGTTTAGGGGTGTGAACGTGTTTGGAATGTGTTCAGATTACTACATTTCCTCCCTTGCTTTTTAAAATGTTGTGTAGTCTTCTAGATAGCCTGGTCTTCTTCTAGTTCGCTTCGATAGGGGTGGTACATCTCTCTCTTCGTGCTCTTCTTCGTGTTCTATATCTTGTGTTGTAGTATCGTCCAGTGTTGTGGCTGGGTGTCGAAAGTCTTCATCCTGTTGTCTTTGTTGGACATTTATGCTTGGATGGTAAAGGATGTCGGGTAGGGGTATTTGTGTTTGGTAGTGGTTTGATGTGTTAAATATTTTAAAGAATGAGGCATTTCTTGTTATCGTGTTGGTGGGTCTTTTAGCTGTGATTCTGGTACCTTCGATTCTTATTATCTCGTACGGCACTGGATCATATGCTGGAGTTAAGGAGTTCTTCTTCTGCTGTTTACATAGCACTAGATCTTTGATTTTAAAATTGTGTGGTTTTGTTCTGCGCTTTAGGTTTGCTTTCTCGTTCCATCTCCTTCTTTTCTCTTCATCTTTTGTGCTTTTTGAGCTTTCTGTGTCTATGCTAGGTAGATGTGTGTTAACCGTGCGTCCAAACATTAAATTGAACGGGGAATGTCTTGTTGATTGGTGCGGTGCACTTCTGTAACTGAATAGAAAATCTTGTAGTTGTGAGCTGAAGTTGTTTGTCTCTAAGTGTGCACATATCAGTGATCTTTTCAGTGTTTTCACAAATCTTTCTGCTACACCGTTTGCTTCTGGCCACATTGGGGTAATCTTCATGTGTTTTATTCCGCGGATGTTTAGGTATGCTGAAAACTGATGGCTGTTGAAGGGTGGTCCATTATCAGTCTTTATTCTTTTTGCTAGACCAAATGTTGAAAATATCCTCGATAATACGTTTTCCGTAGCTTCAAAGTTTGTAGATGTACTACTTCTGCGAATGGAAATCTGGAATATTCGTCTATGATTAGCAAAATATACTTTCCATTTGGAAAAGGGTCTGCAAAGTCCATATCTAATTGTTCGAATGGTGTTGTTGGAAGGGTTCCTGTAGTTATAGGATCTCTGTGGTGTGTTGGTATTGTTGCTTGACATGCTGGGCAGTGTTTTATTAGTTTCTCGACTTTTTCATTCATGTTTGGGAACCATATTTTTGATCTGAGGAGTTCTTCAACTTTTGTTATTCCTAAATGTCCTTTGTGTGCAAGTTTCATCGCTCTATCTTGGAGTGTTGATGGCATGATGATTCTGCGGCTTTTTAATAGCACTCCTTTGTGTTCTGTAATTTTATCTCTTATGTTTTTATATGAGGTTAACTTGTTTTCGTTCCACATGTTTCTGTTTCTTAGCGTTTTTGTAAGTAACTGTAACGTTTCGTCTTTTCCTGTTTCTTCTTGTACTTCTTCCAGTGTTATTGAGGCGTATGTGTTGTTGTTAGCGATGAAGTTTACATACTGCTCAATTTTATCTACTTTGGGCGTTTCTGTCCAAGTCGGGTATCTCGACAGATAGTCTGAGGGGTTGGTTTCTCCTTTTTAGTGTTTTACTGTGAACGTATAAGGTTGTATTCTTAAACATAACCTCTCAATTCTTAAGCTAGGTGACAATCTTGGGTTTTGAAGGATGTGTACAAGTGGCTTGTGATCGGTAAATAGTTCGAAATTTGTTCCGTACAAATGTATGTGGAAGTGTTGTATGGCCCATGTTACTGCTAGTGTTTCTTTTTCTATCTGGCTGTATCGTTGTTCTACTTTGGTTAGTGCTCGGCTTGCATATGCAACAATTTCTGGTTCTGACGCATTTGGATTACACTGAGACAGTATTGCTCCTAGTCCATGTAGTCCTGCATCTACATGTAGTTTCGTTTGTTTGTTTACGTCAAAGTATGCTAGCTTGGTTACATCTAGTAGATCTTGTTTTAACTGCTTGAATGCTTTTTCGTGTTTATTTTCCCATTTGAATTTGTTCTCTTTTAAGATTAATTCTCTGAGTTCCTTTGTTCTGCTTGCTGTGTTTGGAAGAAACTTTCCTACAAAGTTGATCATACCTAATAAACTTCTTACTTCTGATTGGTTTGTTGGTGTTTTCAGATTTAGGAATGTTTTGACTTTGTCTGGGTCCGGACTTACACCTTTGTTGTCAAAGACGTGTCCTAGGTATTTTATAGTTGTTTGGTTTAGGATGCATTTGTGTTTGTTGATTGTTAGACCAGCTTCTTCTAGCCTGCTCAGTAACTGTTTCAGGGATTCGTCATGTTCGTCCTGATTTTCTCCAAATACTAGAATGTCGTCGCTGTAATTGATTGTACCTTTGATGTTGGCTATTATTCCACGTATTGTGTTTTGGAATATTTCGGCCGCAGAGTTGATTCCGAAGAATAATCTTTTGTATCTAAATAAGCCTAGGTGGGTAGAGAATGTGGTGATGTACCTGGACTCTTCATCTAGTGTTAGTTGATGGTATCCATCTTTCAGGTCAATTTTGCTAAATATTTTTGCTCCGTTAAGTGCTGAGATTACGTCGTCGATGGTGGGTGTTAGGTGTCTTTCTCTTTTGATTGCTTTGTTTGCTGAACGCATGTCTATGCATAGGCGAAGCTGCTGGTTATCATGTTGTTTTGGTACTAGTACTATTGGTGATATCCATGCTGTTGGGCCAGTTGCTTCTTCTATGATGTCTTGTTCTTTTAGTCTGTTTAGCCCTGCTTCTAATGATTTCCGTAGATGAAAAGGAATTCTTCTGTGTTTTTGTGCTATTGGTGGTATCTTTTCATCAATGTGTAGTTTAACGGTTTGTTGTCTCAGTTTTCCTACGCCTTTGATGATGTTTGGGTGCTCATGTGCAATGTATGTCATGTCTATTTTGCTTGTCACGTTATATGTGATGTTAATTATTTCAAATTCTTGCAGGTCTCATAGCTTAAGAGTGGGTCACCCTGTCCTTCTATTACATACACGTCTGCTTTTGTGTAGTTTCCTTTGTGTTCAAAATTGCCAGAAAACTTACCAATTACTTCTAAATTTTGAATTGTGTTGTATGGGTATATTGCACAATTGCTTGCATACAACTTGGTGTTAGGGATGTTTTCAAACGTTGTTTTGTTTATGATATTTACTGAAGACCCTGTATCTATGATGAAATTGAGATACTTGCTATTGAGTTTGACTTTTGTTATAGGTATGTTTGTTCTATTTACTGTTAGACTGTATGATTGTTCTGAATCTGAGCTCACCTGCTCTATTTTATTGCTATGTTTAATATTTTGTTTTGTTTTGCTTTGTCGGTTGTTGATTACAGGACTAGGTGATTGTTTATTTGGATTATCTTTTGAACTGAGGCAAACTTTGGCAAAATGCCCTATCTTAGAACATTTATGGCACTTGGAGTTGCTAGCTGGACACATTTTCCTTCCCTTTTCGTGCCAATTGTTTCCACAGTTTTTGCACAGCCTGTTTTTGTTGTTTTGTGTTTTATGGTAGCTGCTAGTTTTATTTGTGAATTCCTTTTTGTTTTCTATAGTCTCCATTTGTATTTATGTTGTTTCTAAAGCCTTTCCATGCTGTAACAACTTCTCGAGACTGGGTTCTTCAGTGAGTCCGAAGTGTCTCAAGTTTATATTGTTGGTGTTTAAAATAATTTGAGATTTGATCTCATTTTCAGTGTTACTAAACTCACATGTTTTTGACAGCTTTAAGAGTCTTGCATAAAATTGATCTGTTGTTTCACCTTGTTCCTGTTTTGCCTGGCGAAAATTGTATGTTTCGAAGTCTTTGTTAATTTTTGGACTAAAGTATTTGTTTAGTTTTTCTTTCGCTACGTTATATGCTGAGAGATTGTCGGATGGGGACTCGGTTTCGGGTTTGAGGTCGGGTAAGGATTGATATAAGTCATAAATGTCCTCACTTGCATAATGCAGCATCATGGCCTTTTTTCTTTCTTCGTTTTCTATGCCAACTGCCAATAGATAGTTTTCAAATCTGTTGATCCATCTTTCCTATCTTTGTCCTGCATTGTTTCCATTTTCTTTGACATTGAAAGGTTCTACAGGGGTTGTGTATGCTAACGCTATTCCGTGTTGATGCACTTGATTTTGTTTTCACTGATTGTTCACTTTTATCTTTGTTCCCTTTTGTCCTTGTCGCCAAATTGTAATGTTTTGATATAAATAAAAATGCACTTTGTTAGTTTACTTCTATTTATAACACTTTAATTGATATAACTTGAATATACTGTGGTAGTTCACTAACTTGGATGAGTAAGGATATGATGGAAGTACTAATGTTAATTAAATATACTGTATATGTTCTTGTAGTGAGTATTAAAAAAATAAAAGATGGTAATATTTTATGGACCAAACTATAATTAAATAAATAGATGTGAGAATATTTAAATTATACTTAAAATAATTGTGAGAATATTAATTGGGTATTTCCCTATAGTTTTTGTGAACCGTGTAAAGTTGGTTGCATATCGGGTTATGTTGAAGTTCGCCTTGCATCGAGTGGTTGGTTGCCTATCAGGTTTCTTTGTTGTAGTAATATTTCCCATTTCTGAAAGTAGAATTGTAAATGTTACTTGTTGTATTTTTATATGTAATATTATTTGTTAAAGCTTGTTTAATTAACACTTTTGAAAAAATAGAGAATATTAGTATGGATTTTGAATCATAAAGGTTGGAAAATGATGTATAGTTACGCGCTAAAATTCAAATGTAAGAAGTGTCAGATTTTGACATTTAAAATAATATAGTTAAAGTATTGAGTATTTGGTTTGCCGAAGGGTATAAAAGGTTGTGAAAATTAAAGTAAAGAATTAAATTGATAAATTTTTGGAATTACAAAAAGGTATTATAAATATTCAATTACAAATAAAACATATTTTGGATTATTATAATGTGTGGAACAATATGATTGGATATTATAGAAACTAAGGATTTATTGCCAGGGATATGGGGAATAAATAGAGAGGGATTCGAAAATAATTTAAGAAAAGCGGTAGATGTGTTTTCGGAAAACGAAATTTTCCTTCCGAAAAACACATAATTAAGAGATTCCTCATTATACAAAAGTGTAAAAGAAGTGGTTAGGAGATAGTAGAAAAGAAAGCAGATATTTTTTTAGGTGATTGCAACATTTTCCAGAATAGTACCATTTTTTTTTTATCATGCAAATATAATAAAAAATAAATTAGAAGAAAGAATTTCGGTAACGAATAAAGAAATAATTGAAGAATATTCATACTTGAGAAGAAAGCGAAGAAATATATAATTACAATTTAAAAATAAACTTACTGCATTGAAGTTATACAAATAGTTTAGTCCAGGACTTGAAAGATACGAGATATTCAACATAGCAGCTAACACAGGTATTCCAGTCCAGTAGAGGAAAGGCAGGTTTCAAAGGTCTTCACGAAAGCGTTCGACGGTTCGAGATTCTAGTTGATTGCAGAGGTTGAAGGTATTACAGGATAGCGGTCATTACAGTCCACATTCCGAGCATTCCAGACAATTAGGAAAAGGAAAGGATCTCCCTCATTGATTCCAGGAAATGTCTTCGACAAGCTAAAAAGAAAATCGTTTGGTGTATAAATAAGAATACCAGTTCAGTAGTAATAACAGGTCGTATAATTCTTTGAAATAATTTGAATTTATCAGTTTCGAATTGAAAAGTATATCAAAATTTAGAGATCTATTATTTATACGTACATTATAACTGTGTTGATAATCAAGAAAAGATATTTTGTAAGTTCTGTGCACAACATTAATTTGTATCATCATTTGTATAATTTTTAGAAGTCAAAAAAAACTGATCGGCAAACTAAAACTGATTAATTTGTGTGGGTATTTGATTTACATACAAAAACTATACAGTATTTTTAAAATAATATAATTAATATACTTACTTGTATATTTTTCGATCCACGAAAGGTGTATTTTCATGCACATATAAATTTACAAAAGAATGTTTACGTAAACAAGCTTGGTACTTCCATGAATGTCTTATTTGGTTGTGTGTGTTGAGAACTACCATATAATTTATAATTTGCCTGATTTATTAAACAAATTAGTTTGATACATTTGTTTTTATTTGGTATATAAAGAAGGTTTTTGAATTAAATTGATGAAACAGATATGACGCTTAGAACCGTAACCTATAAATAGAAAAAACAACTATCAGTGATTATATTATTATTTGAATAGTATGTTAATATATACCTTGAGATTGAGTTCACAGTAAGTATTGTTATTTGAAGATAAAGTTGAAATACACATCATAATTCACTAAAGAATAACTGTTTTGTAAACTGTGATTTATAAAGTTAAGAAATATAAAACGTAAAGATCCTATGATATAGGCAGATATTGAAAAAGTTACATATAGGCAACTGTTTGGGTTTTGATGATTCAAGGGAAGTTAGCAACATATGAAATAATTAGTTTAAATATTTTATATAAGAACTGAGTTAGTGAGGGCATAAATAAAAAATTACCTGAGAGAATTTGAAAATAGATTTAAAAAGTACATAAAGATTTCAGTTTTATATATAGACGAGAATTAGTACAGGTTTCAAACACATAGTAAGAATAAATATTATTAAATTTATCTGAGTGTAATCGTATCTTTATTAATTAAAGGTATTGTTACATTTTATGGCGTGCCCAACGTGGAGCGATTAAAATAAGACTCGCAAAAACATATTTCAAATATTTTATTAATTATAATAATAGCGATAACATTAGTATACATTTTACAAAGGTAATAAAATCAGTTTAAAGTATATCAAGGTATAAGGAAGTGTGTACTACAATTATTGAAAATGAATACCAGATCTAAGAGTAATTTTGGATTAAATAGATCTGAATCGTCTAGCGATAGTGAAGAGGAGGTTGGTCAGGATGTGAATGTACCAGAGGGAGGAGAAATTATATTACAAGTTCAGGAAGGTATTCAACAGACAGGAGAAACACAGGATAGAGGTGATAAGGTGGAAATATTAGGAGAGACTTCTAAAACAGAAATGTCGAATACAACAGCAGATATGGAATTAATTCTACAAATGTTTAAACAAATTAGTGAAGAGAATAATAAGAAGTTAATGGATAAACTTGACAAGGATAGTGAAAAGAATAATAAGAAGTTAATGGATAAACTTGACAAGGCTAGTGAAGAGAATAAGAAAAATAGAGAGGAGGATAAAAAAGAATTAGGAGAAAAATTGGATAAGTTGGAAAAGGCGAGCATTGATACTAGAGAAGAATATAAAAGGGATATTGAAGAATTTAAAGAATCTTTGGTGAGTTATCCAGAAGAAATAATACCAGTAACACAAGTTTGCGTGAAAGACAAACAAGATACAGCAGAGGTTAAGGGAATATTGGAAATGGAAAAAGAAGAAGTAATAGGAAATTTTGAGAAGGGTGTTCTAAACTGCATTGATGTTGAACAAAACACAGCTGAAAGTAAGAAAACGAATAAAATTTTTACAATAACAAAGAAAACAAAATACTTAGATTCCGGTAGAAGAATTTTAAGATCGTTTTTAGATACACTTTTAGTAGGAGAAAAAGATGACAAAAAGATATACTTATTCACCTCAAGGCAGAAAAAAGGGGTAGTTTCAGCAGACGATAAGTTCACTGGAAACAAATGTAATGTTGGACGTAATATGATACCAACATGTATGAGAAATAATGTAGGAAGTGTAGAAGTTAATATGTACAGAAAATTTGAAGGAATTGTAGGTGGTGATGATTTTGTTGATAGTAAACGTGTTTCTTTAGTAAGATATGTGCAAAGTGATGTGTATCAGGCCACTTTGATATTGGACATTAAGTACAAAGAATTATTGGTATGGGATATAGAAATTCAGAAAACTACAAATACATTTACACCAAAGGCTGATGTCATAAGTTCATTCAAAAAGATTGGAAAATTTGTGAACAAGGTGTTTTATAAAACTGAAGAAAATGAGTTTTGGTATGAAGAAGATGTGAATAAAGAAGAAACATATGGAATATTGAAAAATAGGGTGCGATTAAAAATAAATTGTTAAAAAAATTTAAGGGCATGGCGGTACTGAAGGGCCAGTTACCGTTGGTAAATAGCGCTACCACCCACCAGAGCTACATCAAAGTTAATAGAACCAAAATTTAGGGGCATGGTTAATGTATTTTGTTTCTATAAAAGTATGTCATAAAAAAAAAACGGGATATAAGTATGTGCATTTAATTTTTTTTTTATAATTGAGTTAATCATGTAAGAAATTTTAGCTAAAATGATCTAACAAAGGTTTATGTATTTTATTTCCTTGCTCTAAATTAATTGAATCAGGATAGAATTATTTAGACGAAGAAGAGTTGTAAAGATTAGTTAGTATGAAGAAATTAGTAATATTTAATTTATTTTCCTCATTCCTTACATTATAAAATTTGTAAATATAAGTGTTAGAGGAGTATATAAGTAACTTTACAGTAAGTAAAGAAACATACGAGTATAAAAATGTGAAGAAATGTATAAAGTTGATATATGAAAGATGAGTAAGAAGGAACCTTATTAAAAAAAAAAATTTTTTAAAGGATATTTATCGGAGTAATAAAAGCATTTAATGGTCAAGAAATATTAAAGTCATTAAGAGTTATAAAAAAAAAATGTGATATACAAATAGAAGAAGCCTATAAAATAAAATATGTATAGAAAAGATAATAATGAATGCTTGCTATGTATAATAAATAATAAAAGGGAAACATAAAAATATATGGAATAATTTATAGAGATTATGTATGAAAGGGTAAATAAAACCCAAAATGATAATAAATATATAGAATAATAATGTATAAAAGAAATATGTAGGTCACGTACGCCTTAAAAAACGAAAATATAATTTGTGTACTTTCCAAAAGTGAAAGTTTGAAAAGGTAGACGAAAATGTCTATTATAGGTATAGGGTTTTTGTTCAGCTAGGAACAGTTATATAAAATAAAATAATAAAGAATAAGTGAGCATATGTAAAGCATATTTTGTAGAGGCTATTAAATATCTGAAGAAATAACAGATACAACTTAAAAGTAATCACCAGTAAATGTTAAAAGTAGTTTCGATTATAATATTGATAAGAATTTTTAGAGGGTTTAAAATCATGAATAGGATAATACAGAGAAGGTATAAGATTGGATAAGAAAAGGAATAAAGTTACTTATATAGAAAGCATAGAAATGTTAAAAGATACATTTTATGACATTATTGATGAAGACAAATGGATAAAGATGTAAATTTTGAATATGTTGGTATAAATTAGTATATTTATGAGAATAAGATTAGTTAAAATGGTTTGTTGTAAATAATTGAGAGTTAAAAATGAAAATAGATACAGTGAGGTAAATAATTATCTTATATACCAAATATTAAGAAATGTACATGGATTTATATGAGAATGTATAGTTATGCTACAGAAGTAGTACAAATTGAAGTACATCATTTTAGTATAGATTGTTGAATAAATATAAATTTATATATTCTATAGAAATTTAGATTTATTAAAAAAGGGGCATATGTGGTAGTTCACTAACTTGGATGAGTAAGGATATGATGGAAGTACTAATGTTAATTAAATATACTGTATATGTTCTTGTAGTGAGTATTAAAAAAATAAAAGATGGTAATATTTTATGGACCAAACTATAATTAAATAAATAGATGTGAGAATATTTAAATTATACTTAAAATAATTGTGAGAATATTAATTGGGTATTTCCCTATAGTTTTTGTGAACCGTGTAAAGTTGGTTGCATATCGGGTTATGTTGAAGTTCGCCTTGCATCGAGTGGTTGGTTGCCTATCAGGTTTCTTTGTTGTAGTAATATTTCCCATTTCTGAAAGTAGAATTGTAAATGTTACTTGTTGTATTTTTATATGTAATATTATTTGTTAAAGCTTGTTTAATTAACACTTTTGAAAAAATAGAGAATATTAGTATGGATTTTGAATCATAAAGGTTGGAAAATGATGTATAGTTACGCGCTAAAATTCAAATGTAAGAAGTGTCAGATTTTGACATTTAAAATAATATAGTTAAAGTATTGAGTATTTGGTTTGCCGAAGGGTATAAAAGGTTGTGAAAATTAAAGTAAAGAATTAAATTGATAAATTTTTGGAATTACAAAAAGGTATTATAAATATTCAATTACAAATAAAACATATTTTGGATTATTATAATGTGTGGAACAATATGATTGGATATTATAGAAACTAAGGATTTATTGCCAGGGATATGGGGAATAAATAGAGAGGGATTCGAAAATAATTTAAGAAAAGCGGTAGATGTGTTTTCGGAAAACGAAATTTTCCTTCCGAAAAACACATAATTAAGAGATTCCTCATTATACAAAAGTGTAAAAGAAGTGGTTAGGAGATAGTAGAAAAGAAAGCAGATATTTTTTTAGGTGATTGCAACATTTTCCAGAATAGTACCATTTTTTTTTTATCATGCAAATATAATAAAAAATAAATTAGAAGAAAGAATTTCGGTAACGAATAAAGAAATAATTGAAGAATATTCATACTTGAGAAGAAAGCGAAGAAATATATAATTACAATTTAAAAATAAACTTACTGCATTGAAGTTATACAAATAGTTTAGTCCAGGACTTGAAAGATACGAGATATTCAACATAGCAGCTAACACAGGTATTCCAGTCCAGTAGAGGAAAGGCAGGTTTCAAAGGTCTTCACGAAAGCGTTCGACGGTTCGAGATTCTAGTTGATTGCAGAGGTTGAAGGTATTACAGGATAGCGGTCATTACAGTCCACATTCCGAGCATTCCAGACAATTAGGAAAAGGAAAGGATCTCCCTCATTGATTCCAGGAAATGTCTTCGACAAGCTAAAAAGAAAATCGTTTGGTGTATAAATAAGAATACCAGTTCAGTAGTAATAACAGGTCGTATAATTCTTTGAAATAATTTGAATTTATCAGTTTCGAATTGAAAAGTATATCAAAATTTAGAGATCTATTATTTATACGTACATTATAACTGTGTTGATAATCAAGAAAAGATATTTTGTAAGTTCTGTGCACAACATTAATTTGTATCATCATTTGTATAATTTTTAGAAGTCAAAAAAAACTGATCGGCAAACTAAAACTGATTAATTTGTGTGGGTATTTGATTTACATACAAAAACTATACAGTATTTTTAAAATAATATAATTAATATACTTACTTGTATATTTTTCGATCCACGAAAGGTGTATTTTCATGCACATATAAATTTACAAAAGAATGTTTACGTAAACAAGCTTGGTACTTCCATGAATGTCTTATTTGGTTGTGTGTGTTGAGAACTACCATATAATTTATAATTTGCCTGATTTATTAAACAAATTAGTTTGATACATTTGTTTTTATTTGGTATATAAAGAAGGTTTTTGAATTAAATTGATGAAACAGATATGACGCTTAGAACCGTAACCTATAAATAGAAAAAACAACTATCAGTGATTATATTATTATTTGAATAGTATGTTAATATATACCTTGAGATTGAGTTCACAGTAAGTATTGTTATTTGAAGATAAAGTTGAAATACACATCATAATTCACTAAAGAATAACTGTTTTGTAAACTGTGATTTATAAAGTTAAGAAATATAAAACGTAAAGATCCTATGATATAGGCAGATATTGAAAAAGTTACATATAGGCAACTGTTTGGGTTTTGATGATTCAAGGGAAGTTAGCAACATATGAAATAATTAGTTTAAATATTTTATATAAGAACTGAGTTAGTGAGGGCATAAATAAAAAATTACCTGAGAGAATTTGAAAATAGATTTAAAAAGTACATAAAGATTTCAGTTTTATATATAGACGAGAATTAGTACAGGTTTCAAACACATAGTAAGAATAAATATTATTAAATTTATCTGAGTGTAATCGTATCTTTATTAATTAAAGGTATTGTTACAATACATTAGGTATATTGCGTATGTTTTTTTCTGTTCAACTTACAACTGTAAATCTCGTGTCTCTCTGTATGTGTGTCAAGATCTTTTTGTTTAGAGATGTGTTTGTGTGTATGTGTTGGTTTAGAGGTGTGAACGTGTTTGGAATGTGTTCGGATTACTACAGGTAGGACCGGTAGAGATACCGTAAAGTGGGGATAGAGGACGCGATAGCTTCAAAAACACTCGTGTGAAATGTGTGTGACAATGTTTACTATTTAATGTTTTTTATCTTCAAAAATAATTTCATGAAGATTTTTATATCGTTCATCAAATGTGCAGCTGGCGCGTAGAGGTTATTTTTTTCTTTTGTGTACCAGCCTTAGTTGGTAGACATTAATCAAATTCATGCATTTTTGTGGTTATTTCTAAAGCACATAACTTTTTTAAGAAAATAAATTAGTACAAAAACTGGCCTTGACATTATAAATTTATACCTTTTGCATCACTAACCCAAATTTGAGATTCTAAAATTACAAAATAAATTTAAAAAACGCAGAACGGCAATGTCTTAGTTTTCGATAGGTAAACGCTCATGGTTATAGTTGTCAATAATTTAAAATAGAGGTTATACTTATCTTTTGAATTTATCTGTCATTTCGTATCTTACAAAATAGATATTTTGATTTAGTAACATTTATATTAGCTGGATGAAAAATTACATATTCTGAAGATATAGTATATGGTAGTAGTAGTAGGTTACGAAGTTTTAATGCCAAACGCAGCTTAAGTTACTCGTGAAAATAATGTAGCATCATCCAATGAAATTCTGCACCACTTTATATCATCCGTGCGTCAACTAACAATCTCTATAATAAATTAATACAGAACAAACTTACAACTTTTGCTGTTTGCATCATTGCTATTCTGGCAGCTTTGTAATGATCTTTAGGTCCAGAAACAATAAAGAGAGGATCTGTAAGAAGAAAGCCGTTTTTTAGATAGGTAACTTTATATTAATGAATTTCCTAGTTTTTCTCACCGTAGAACATATCAGTCGGCCTATGCAAGTTCAATGCAGTCCCATACGGTCGAATTTGCGAAATGCCCTTCATTTTGCTTCACAAAAAAAAATAATTGAGAATAATTTCTAGCCTAACAAGCTGACAGGAGGGTCGCGGCGTCAATTATTGTATGCACTATAATTATTGTGTCAAAAATTCTGACATTCACGGATACCAGGATTGTTGTGGTGCCGACAGTTTGATCGATACAATGAAATCCAGGGAAAAACAAGGTGTTATATTATAGACACGCACAATGTAGTTGTACTTTACGGTATATTAAATCCAATTTAATGTTCATATATAGTATTGTATTTTAAATGATTAATGGTTCGTTAATTATTACTTTATAAAAGGTTCTTTAGAACATTCTTGCTGATGTTAGGATAGTAGGAATTATCTTTATCTAAAAATCGATCGTACATCTGGGCGTACATTGTACGATAGGTACTATGTCCCATTAAATATTTGGTATTGATAGGATTAGTACAGTAATAAATAATAACAAAATGTAGAAATACGTTTTATTATCTTTTGTTTTCTTTGTACTGTCTTTATGAATCAGTATATAATTTAACATACTATCAGACAACGACCAAGGAGAAGCGACAGTATTGTCGGAACTTTTCATGTTTTGTGTCCTACTTTTACCTAATCGTATTTCAATGACAAACAACCATCAAGTGAACGCAGAAAACATATTTATATTTACACTGAAGGAACCACCATAGTGTTGCTCCTATAGTTCATAGGCAAATGTTATTTTTTTTAATTATTATTACAAATCACAAATTGTAAACATATTTCCAATTTGCTAATACAATAGTACTACATTAAATTTAATTACTACTCCCAGTCAGCTTATTGATGGTTTTGAGGGAGCATTGTAAGTTATAAGAATCGACCGAACGCACCAGGTTGAAGTTACGACGGAGCAATGAAATAATGTAAACATCACGCAGTTATTGAATAGCCCTATTCATAGGGTGAACTGCAACATATGTTGTTGTCGCGAAAACGACAACAAGAAAAAGTCCATTTTACTGTAAAACTTCTTTCTTCATCAGCGTAGGTAGAAGGGTGAGGAGTTTTTAAAATTTATTTTATTTACCTTATATTTCGTAAGATAAATAAAGAACGGGGAGTTTTTTCATTGTTTTGACTGTTACATACTTCGTAATTTTTGTAATAGTTCCTGTTTAATACCGTTTCATTGAATCTACTTCTCCCAATTATCTTGACGTAACTGTGCATACATTTTTAGTTATAATTTATTTAGATCTAGAACATTGTTTATGTTACTTTTTCAGATATGATATGGAAGAACGTCGAGAATGGCATCGTGAAACAATGGCGAATTGGATTAAGGGTCATACTGATTGTATGTCCTCCATTGTCAGTGATTCCGAAATTTATTGCAAAGTCTGTAAAATATCGTTACAGAATGCCAAAATATCGCACGTACGTCACTTAGCTTCGCTAAAACATACGCAGAAATTGGACCCGTTGGAAGCTGACAATTTTAACAAAGAACTCTGTGAAACGTTAATGGCTGCTAATATCCCATTAAATAAACTTGACAATTACAATTTGAAAACATTTCTCCAAAAATATACTGAAATGTCCCTGATGAATCCACCTTACGCAAATATTATGTCCCTAAGTGCTTCACGAAAACAGTAGAATGCATTAGAAGACATCTTTCAAATCAGTACCTACGAAACTGTCGATATACAGCATGTGTCAATTTTCATTAGCCATAGGCGATCAATTCATGCAATACGTGACAACGTGGCACCCCTACTTTCTTCTCCAATGCCAGCGCGACCGATACATGCTCGAAAATACAAGTTAGCTTAGCAGTAACTATTGGATCACTGACTTGTGTGTTTGTAATGCGTTCAGAAATAATATTTACGAGTTACAAGGATTTGTTTTTCTTTTTCCTTTCAGTAAATGCAGAGAATTATTAACTGCGTTGACGCTGCATGTCACAAACAAAAGCGTAATTCTAATAAAATTAAAAAATACCCCTAATAAGGTAAATAAAAAAGGATTCCGAAAATAATAATAAACTACTAGATCAGGAGATCGCCGCGGCCATTTGATGTTTCCCGTTCCAGTAATAAGACAGCTTTTATTGCAGACTAGATCGCAACATGTTCGCAGTTAAACATTGAATGTAAAATCTGGTGGGGAGAAGTGGGAAGATCGGAGAAAATCGTTGTGATGTCGATTGTTGCCGGGATTGGTGACGGACAGTAGGGGTGCCACGTTGCCACGTGTTACTTGTATACGTATAAATCGCACGTAAACATTGAATCCCTATACCTAATGAAAATTGACACATGCGGTATTAGAACGCTGTGTGGTAAATGTTGTAGCTGGTGTACTACATCCAACTATTCCATATAACGCCTATGTAATAGCATCTAGAGTTATAAATACAGTTGATGCGGAAACAATGGTTAAAGCCATTGTCGAGAATTTGAACAAATGCTTCATTCGGGCGACAGGTACAGGGAAAAAATACTTTTATTTCTTAGTGATAGTGCCGCATATATGTTAAAAACAAGCAGACTATTAAAGGAAACATATCCTTACATGCTGCATATTACTTGTGTAGCACATGCTCTCTACAGAATCTATGAATATATCAGAGACACTTGTATCCGATTTTAAAAAAGTTTTCAGAAAAGCACCATCGAGAGTGTAGCTCTTTACAGGGAAAAACTTCAATCTTTGTCACTACCTCCCTCGCCAGTAATAACTAGATGGAGAACATGATTGGAAGCTACTATTTTTATGCAGAGAATTTCGATAGTTTACAAAATTTCGTTACATGTTTAAAAGACGACGCTCAAAGTATTTCTGAGTGCAAGGAACTAACACAAATCCCAAATTTAAGAAAATCAGTTGTTATTCCTTCAGGAACACTTTGGAAATTTGCCTAAGCTAATCACATATTTTGAAAATCGAAATCTCAAATTATAAGATGGATTAACCACATTAGATGTGGCTATTAATAATTTCAAAAGTATTCCAAAAAAGAATATCTCCAGTACGCACCTATAACCAGTTGCGATGTAGAAAGGACGTTTTCTAT
Organism: Amphimallon solstitiale; assembly: GCA_963170755.1. NCBI lineage: Eukaryota > Metazoa > Arthropoda > Insecta > Coleoptera > Scarabaeidae > Amphimallon > Amphimallon solstitiale. The sequence goes on along the minus strand of OY720675.1, from coordinate 232,970,109 downwards.
CTACAAAGATGTTGTTGCAACCCTCACATACAATGATTTCATCATATAATACAGAATCTCATGTCAGCAGAATTATACAGTAATATAAATTAGGGCCACGCCCGATGCAAGGCAGACTACATTGAGTAACGGTATTGTTTAAGTTCATTTATTATAATTAAGTCGTATTAAATAAATACGTATATAACATTATATATTTTTTCTACTCCCATACTTTAATTGTATTATTAGATATGCCGAACCTGTACTTTAACGATGTCCATTACGATACAGATTTTCATTATGTTACAAGTTTATATCCAATAGGAATACAGATTTTTCATTACGATACAAGTTTATATCCAATAAATATGCGACATTCGAATATTCAAACAATATTCAATATGGCGACTGCATATCTGACAGATATACAAATTAAATAAATGTGACAGTTCTCTGCAATTTACAAGTAAGTACTTAAAATTTGTGCTTTTTTGAAAATATAAACGGTAAAAATGAGGGATAATGACAGTGAAATGTAAAATTTGAGTCCACCAGAAATTATGGAACAAGCCTTAGTAACCACCAACAATTTATTACCAGCTAAACTCGCAAAGGTGCATGTAAAATTTTAACCTCAATTTATGATATAGAATGTTCAAAAAATAATGTTTTATTATGGGGTCGTAGAAAAAATAGTGTATGCAACTCGCATTTAATGGCTATTAAGACACTCGTATTCATTACAATACTCGGCTTCGCCTCGTATTGTAATTTTCTTACTCGTGTCTTAATAGCTATCATTAAATGCTCATTGCATAATATACTATTATTATTCACACCCAGTGCTTAACTAATCACATAAATTCAGTAAAGTGTTAAAACAACGATTGGAATAATTAGAATAAATATAAAAATTCTTCGATGTATTCGCAATCTAACAAGCGTTACGGAGCTACTCAACTAAGCAGCTGCCCTGGTGTCAGAACAAGTAACAAATCCTCAAACAAACATTTGTATAGTAGGTATACAGCAATGTAATTCATTCAAAGAGAACAAATCTTACAGAAGAGAACCTTGAGAAAGTATTGCTAATAAATATTAATACTGCTTTACTCAACTTGAACTACGAAATGAACAAATAGTAAGGTATTTTGTATTTTATAGGTCACCACCCACTTGTTATCCAATTATATAAATAAAATTAAAACTTTTGAAAAATAGAAAATTTCAATAGTGCGCCCATGGGCTATGAGTCATCAACCTTTCGTGTCCGGTCTATTGTTATAAGTGAATTATTCAACTTATATCTATATTTTTCTTATTCCAATTCCTCGTCCCTAGGTTTCTGACAACCCTGGGCCACACACTGCCTCCCTGTCGAGAGTCTCAGAGCATGCTAACATTTTCTGTTGATGGGAATGCTTGAAAATGTGAGAAGTTTTGAAGCCAGTCATGTCAGTCGTTAATTATATCATATCATATGCGCTCAATCATCAATTCCGTGTGTTTATTGAAGAGAATGGAGAAAATAACTAACCGTATTATACTGCAATACGCTGACTTAGCCGCGGAAAAGTTTTGACTCGATTTTTTGAGCACCTTGTTAAAATTATCTTGAATGAAAGGAATCGTCACCTGGTTACGCTACACAACAATGAGTGGTTGTAGAAGTTATTATTTTATACAGATATAACTAAACTATAAAGAACCTTAATTTAAAATTACAAGGATAAATTTTATTTCTCTCTGAACTATACACTCATACTAGATCCTTCTGACAAAAAATTGTTTTGTTTCGATCTCAATCCAAGAAAAAAAATGTCACGTATTTGAAGGGAGCTACGCAGTGGTGCTGAGTAACCGCTGTGAGGTAGAATGAAGGGGGACGCCATATGCGTTAAAGCTAATTACACCGTTATAAGGTATTCGTTCAGGTGAAACAAACAACAGAAATTTTGGTTTTCTTATTATTTTTTTGTGCATTAAATTGAATACAAAGAGTTAATTAACGTTTTATTGGGAGTATTTTCTTATAATTAAAATTATTTACTCCTATATTTCACCCTCGGAGTTGGCCAAATTTGCATAATCAGAACACACAGTTTCAGAAACACTATTTTAAAAAATAATTCCAGTCGAACATACATTGGAGCTTTGTTTATTTGTGTTTTTATAACTGAAAGCTGTAATATTGCTTGAACAGTACCTCCTAAAGTCCAGAATTTGTATTAGCGCATCTGGTGCCACCCCCTTAACATCTACCCCACAGGAGTTAGTCGGCACCTCTGCGTAAGCCCCTTTAAGCCCGTGAAATGTGATGAATCGGTCGCGGCAGAAATATTAAAAGTAAGATATGTTAAGTTGTAATGACATTTTAATTATACAATTTTATGTAATCACTATTAAATTTAATTCTCACAAGTAAAATAAATGGGCAAATAAAGTTCACTTCTTTGGACAAAATTTATTTGATACCACACTGGCTATTAAAAAAAGGACAGCTTTAACCCTAGATCTGTTTACGTTTCATTAAGTCCTCGCCGCAGGGGTGCCATATACAGCAAGAGCGCGCGAGGTATGATCACCCGATGGTATACGTAAACTCGCATCTAAACGTGGTCCGATAATACATATTAGAGTTACGGCACAACATACTAGCATTGCCTACTCATATTCGAACTCATAGTGATCTGATTATTTTTTCGCAGATTGACAAAAAGAACAAATTAAATTTTCTCTTCAAGTGATGACGATTACTTAGATAACTAAGTCGATAATAACGCGAAGATTGTAATACTTATAACGTAATTATGATTATCTTTATGAAATTAAATAATAATGTAGTTGTGTAAAAAGTTATAGCAGTACAACTAGGTTTTAGAATGAAATAAAAACAACCCGCCTGAAACATCTGCAGAATAAACTAAGATGTCTAGAGAAAAATAAATAAATAGAAATTTCATGGTAAAAAAAAACTATAAATAAGTATAACAGAAATACCATAAAATAACAGAAAAACCTACGTGCATTCCTCTTTGCAGCCAGTACGCAACTGATGTAAATATCTATATCTGGCGAACACAGCTGGCGGAGATCAATTTTCCGAATATACGTCCGAAGAATATCGACTGGTATCGGGTGATCATACCCCGCGCGCTCAAGCTGTATACGTTTATAATAATAGTAATAAGCGATTGCTTATTATAATTGTTGGGGTGATGCGAAGTCGTTTAAGAAGTGCCGCATCATTGTTTTCAAGAATTTGTTCGTACTAATAAATCTTCAGAGCTGTAGTTCTTTTTCCGACAAAACAAAAATGGTGTTTATTTATAGTGAAAAACGCAAGAAGTTAGTAATTTTTGGAAAATTTTAAATTTCGACATTGTGGTTTAACCGGCACTTCGAAGTTATTTACCGATGAAGGAATGAGGACAATTTTGGGTAAATATTTTACATTTTATATACATATTATGAAATGAAACAAGCTTGCTTATCTGTAATCGGTTTTTTTGCCCCACCAATTGACCAAATTTTATGTTGTTTGGTTATAGATAAATCTGTAAATCTGTAAATCACAACCACGAATCTTCTTGACAACTTCACACCCAGGTACGTAATTGCTAAAACTACCGAAAAATTGTAGTGAGCTACAAACCATTCTTAGCAACATAGCAATTCAAAAGATCAAAGAGAGAGAAAATTTCACGTATTTTAATATATGTTAAAGATTCAGTCAGCAAACTGAGACGCCATTTCCAATAAACTTGTAATAAAAACAACATTTCGCATCGTCCAAGCCTTCAAAATCTGAAACATTTCTTATTCATCACATTTTTTAACAGGAACCTAGACTGTCATTATACTAAGCGAGTCGATGTTTTTCAATAAATTTATATACAATAAAGGTTCGCTAATCCGGACCTCCATTAATCCGGACTTCCCTGTAATCCGGACAAAATTAAAAATTGTAAGTTTAACATTATGTACCTTGTAATCTGGATCGGCCATAGATGCACTACTCCGGATCGCGCGTCGTGTGTTTTCGTTAAGTACAATGAAGTCCCGGTTACATACGACACATAAACAGGGCAATCCCCGAATCAGTTTGAATCAACATGGCCGCGAAAAGAGCGCACAAAACGTTGACCATCGGCGAAAAACAAGAAATATTACAAAAGCTGAATAGTGGTGTTAGTGGAAAAGTGTTAGCAGAAAAATATGGTGTCGGAACATCCACAATTTCTGACATTAAAAAGAATAAGGAAAAAATTACTAGGTATGGACTTTTATTCATTAACTGCTAATTCATTCATTACTGTATTTTTGTATTTACACAGTTATATCGCAAGCTGTGTCTCATTACCAACACGTAGAAAAATTATCCGAAAACCAGAATATCCAGAAATGGAAAATGAATTATACAAATGGTTTCTGTTGCAGCGAGAAAGACATGCAACCATCTCAGCAAATATTTTATGCGAAAAAGCCGTCCAAATTTATTCTAAATATTATAATGACAATAAATTTATTGCTAGCAAAGGATGGATACATAAATTTAAAAAGAGGCATGGCATTCGGCATCTTAAAGTGGTTGGAGAGAAACTATCGAGCGATTCGTCTGCGGTAGAACCTTTTTTACGAAAATTTACTGAAAAAATGAATGAGTTGAACCTACTCCCAAACCAAATATACAATGCAGATGTATCTGCATTGTTTTGGAAATTGCTGCCCGATCGAACATTGGTACACGCCGAAGAAAAAACTGCTCCAGGACGAAAAACTTCAAAAGAAAGGTTGACTTTTCTTGCCTGCTCAAACGGTGATGGTACTCATAAAGTCAAAATGATGGTCATTGGAAAAGCAAAAAACCCCAGAGCATTTAAGAATTGCGGGAGCCTCCCCGTTGAGTACTACTCAACAAAAAATGCTTGAATGACATCTGGACTTTTTGTGAAATGGTTTCATGAGTCTTTCGTTTTGCAAGTGAGAAAATTTCAGGCACACAATAATCTTAATGGAAAAGCTATTTTATTAATTGACAATGCTCCTAGCCACGCATCAGAAACCCAGCTTACAAGTGATGATCAAATTGTCACTATGTTCCTACCACCCAATTGCACCCCACTTATTCAGCCCATGGACCAAACATGCGATACGTTTAACCAAACTGTATTATCGAAAGAGTCTTTTGGTCCATGTTCTGTCTTTGGAAGCAAGTGATATTACAAAGACTCTTAAGAGCATTACTTTAAAAGATGCCGTATTTTTGCTTGCTGATGCTTGGGAGAAGCTTTCGCCAGATGTTATAAAAAAATGTTGGAGGAAAATACTTTGTTATTCAGCTAATAAGATCACAACAAATTCAGAAAGTGAATGGGATTCAGATGAGGAAATTCCGCTGCTTACTCTTAAAGAGAGATGGAATTTCGAACGTCAAGAATTTGTTGAACTCGGAAATATGTTACAGCTAATTAACGATGACAATTATCTACCTGAAGAAACTGAAATTGATGAATGGATCATTGAAGATGAAGAGCGTTTGCCATTAGATAGCGATGATAGCTTCTCTTCCGATGAAGAAGCTTCAAAAGATGGGTTGAGAATTAAGCATGAAGAGACTATTAAGAGTTTCAGCACCTGCATTCAATGGGCTGAGGAAAATAAAGTTGAATTAAACAGTTTAGCTAACCTCAGAATGCTGCGACAGCGCGCGATGGAGGCTAAACAAGGCTGTATTCGTCAAACCAAAATTTCTGATTTTTTTCAGTAATATATGTAGTTAACTTTTTACGTATATTTGTATGTTATGTACTCAGATATTTTCTATAAAAGACGTGTCACCATTTATTTTGCTTTTTACTCTAGTTTTAATATTACCTCCACTAATCCGGGCGTTCTCATAGTCCGAATCGAGCCAGTTTTAATTGATCCGGATTAGCGAACCTTTACTGTATATGTCAATGACTGAGTATTTGTATTTTTTGGAAGAATAACCAAGTTGATGATTTTCACTGCATACTCCTTTTGTTTCGGAATTTTGACTGGAAGAATTAACATTTCATCACCCGTAATTATTCTCGGAGACAGAGCAACATCAAGTTATTGCTGCTTCTGTTCATCCATCAAGATCGGGGACAAAAATATAATGTCTGTAATTAACACGGAGTGAATGAATTTTTCCTTATATATGTCACTTACCTTTTTATAATTGACTGCGTTCGCAGAATGTGAAGCATGTTTACACAGGCTGTTCATTTCACAATTTCCCACCCTATATTTTAGGAAATCTGGATATCTATGTAAATTCCCTGAAGAAACACTTCTTACGTGCTTCAGAGAGAAGCTTTTGGTTTGTTTAATTTTTTGATTTTTGATTTAGGCTTAAATAACTATTACTCAAACATACTTTAACTACTTAAAATGTTTTAGTTTTGTTTTCAAATTCAATTCAAATATTTTTTTGCAGAAAAATTCAATCCATTAATTGTTCAAAATGTTGTCCGTTGATTGCTAAACAATGGTATAGCCGTTGTTCAAAACTGCAGCGTACATTTTCAAAAACATCTCTTTGTATTCCACTACAGGTTGCGTTAATCCTCTGACGAAGTTCTTTTAAATTTTTAGGTGTGGGGGGGGGGGGTAAATACAGCAGGCATTAAATAACCCCATTGAAAATGTCTAGTGGTGTCAAATCAGGTGATCTGGCTAGCCATTCTATAGGTACTCTTCGTTCTTTTCATTTATATGAAAATACATTGTCTAACCTCCGCCGTACTGGAAGAACATAGTGAGGAGGAGCTTCATCTTGCTGAAAATGTAATTCGTCCTCATCAAATAGGGTATTTCCATCTCTATCCAGGTGATTTTCGAGAGCATCAAAAAATTAGCGGATTGATAGTATTTTCCAACTTATCCAAATATTCTTCACTGCATATTTAGATTTCCATTGAAAAACAACGGACCAACACTTGGTCCCCCAAGATGCTCCCAATAGATTAATTTTTCCAAGATGCTGGGTGTGTCTTTCTACAGACAGATGAGGGTTTTCGTTACTTCAATATTTCCTTTCCTTTCGTTAAATGTTGCGAAGTTGAATTCTTAAATAACCTTGAAAACAAAAATCAAATATTTTAAGCATTTAAAGTGCTGTAGTACAGAATCTGTTCCCTTCTATCCCACCTGATGATGTTTTAAAACTAGTAGAGGATTGTTTAACAAAAAACAATGTTCATTTTACCATTGAACAAGATATTTTAGAATTGTTAAAGGTGTGTTTAGACCAAAATTACTGTACTTTCAATAACTTATACTATGTGTCAAAGAATGGTTTAATAATGGGTAACCCTCTATGCCCCCTTTTAGCTAAAATATTTATGAACAATTTAGAAGAGAAAATTAACGAACTCCCATTTTCTAAAAAATGTATCTACTGGCATAGATATGTAGACGATATCTTAGCTTGCTTCACAGCAACAGATAGACAACTAGACCAATACCTATCACATATCAACAACCTACACCCTAACATTAAGTTTACCATTGAAAAAGAAGTAAACCAAGCTATCAATTTTCTAGATTCAAAGAATAATAACAAAGACAACTCTGCAATTTACCATAAACCGTCGCATACGGACACGATTATTTATAGTAACTCTACTCATCCTTACTCTCATAGGATGTCTTCGTTCAATTCGTTAATCCATAGACTTATTAATGTTCCCTTATCTAAAGATAAATATAATATAGAATTCAATTACATCAAGCAAATAGCCTACAACAATGGTTATAACCCAAACATTATTCACATTATCCTCAATAAACATTGTTTCAAGAAAGCTATTAATTTTGTATATCCTACAGAGAAAGTTGATACAAATAAGAAATATAGCACATTAACTTATACGGGGAATTTTTCGTATAAAATTTCAAAAATCCTGTCTAAGAATAACTATAACAAATCCTTCAGAACTAACAATTCTTTAAGTTCGATTATTAAAAAAAATAAACAAAAAACAGACAAAAATAATAAGTCATGAGTTTGCGCTAAATTTTACATAGGCCAGACCGGTAGATCTTTTTCTAAAAGAAATAAGGAACACGAACGAAGCTATATTAATAATAAAGGTGATTCACATTATGATACTCATTTAAGAGAGGAAACTCATAACTTTAATCATAATTTTGAAATTTTATACACAGTAAATAAATCTCAGAAATTAAATTTGTTAGAAACTATGGGAATTTTAAAACATAAAAATACACAGCTTATACCTAATAATCAAATAGAACATGGGAGTTCTCCATTATTAAGGTTATCTTTCCAGATTGTAGAAACTCCGATTTCAAAGAGGCGCGTCCTGTATTTCTCCGATTTTTGTACACCGACGTATGTTTTGGACCGTCGTGCTAATCGCAAGTGATGCGAAAGAGATGGAATATTTATGTTAAGTTGCAGTTGTTATGCGTTTGATTTGTTAAATCGACACTAGACATGTGTCACTCAAATCCACGTGGACTTGTAACCATAAAAATGCCATAAAATACAGGCTATTTCAGGTACGAGATAAAATTATTATTCTTCACCCAAAATATTGCAAGAAGTATTTCTTGTCCTTTTAGTATGTAAGTTATTATATAAAAAATTAACAAAAATAATGAGGTCTGGCCACCACACTACTTATATATATGAGTTTTTCAAATTATACAATTTAAAAATTTTTTAAACAAAAATTATTCAAATTTCTATTATTAGTATTATTCTATTATTCTATTATTCCTAGTATTATTCTCTTAATAAATCTCTATAGAATGCATACTTTGCAAGATATTCGAAAAAAGTGCTACTCGCTAAGAGTAAAACTGTTACTTCTGATCCGACTTTTGACATTTCAGGTATACAAAAAATATTTGCACATCCAGCTCTAAATACTTTTGTAGTCTTAAAAAATATATATAGAATGCATAATATAAGATATAGGTATTTGCAAAAAATCGCTATTGGATAAGAATGTTACTTCCGGTACGAATTTTGAATTTTTTTTTTATACAAAAGGTATTGAAAATTAAGTTTATTTATTTATTTATATATTTATTTATTTTAAATCCTTTTATATCCGTAAGGTAACTGTCTAAAACGCATGACTTGCAAAATATTGGCAAAAAACTAATTTTCGAAAGAGTAAAAGTTTTTTAATCAAATTTAATTTTGAGCATATTTTAATTCTCGACATTACATATTCTTCTACCGGATAATTCCTTTTACTTTCTTATACGTAGTATAAGGAAGTATTGTAATAATTTGCCTGACCGGAAGTAGTAGTTTATTTCAGTGAAAAAATCGAATTTTGCCAATATATCGCCAACTACTAAGTTTAAACAAATTTACAAAGAATTCATATGTACTCAATATTAAATTTGAGAAGAATTTAATTATGTGAGCTTTTTGAAATTCCTGCCAGAAGTAGGTATACATCTTGTAACTTTCTTTTGTGAATTTCTAACCCTGGACGTCAATGTAATTTCTTTTAGTACTTTAAAAATAAAAGAGTGTCGGCTTCATTTAAACCTCTATTGCTGATCAACAAAATGTAACGAATACATTTATAAAAGAATAATAGCAAAGTCTGCTTTTGAGAATGCAAAACAGTCGATAACATTCTAAATAAAAGTTTAAATTTATTAAAATTTATAACTACCCTTTCATTCTCAGTCGAATACTTTCTAGTTTATAAGATCTTCATTGTTTATCGAACAATGTCTATTTTCTCTCTCACAAAATCTGGTCTCTAAACACCAAATAAATGAGGATCGCAAAACCCTTATCTTTATGTTTCTGTTAGAGTTCTCAGAACCGATAAATCTCGTACGGCGAAACTCCGCCTGCTAGCCGAAACCGTATTGTGTTTCACTTTAACATTTCTCCAACAATTAGTCTTGCAGTATTTTATTTTCCAAATCACAAGTTTAATTAAGAAAAAATTTTTTCAACTCTTTCAAGGACGTGGTCAGAATAATTTTTAAATTATCATAGCATCGTTAACTTTCGGATATTTTTCTAATTTCAGTTTTTCTTTTCTCTTTCTACATATATTTTCGGAAAAAGGACTATGCTATGATATTTCTTTTATTTTTTTAAGTAATTCAAAAAAATAATTGTCTAAATACTTTAAAAAATAAAGTCAGGATTTGGAAGAAACTGATTAAATTTATTCTTTAACTAAACCTTTACTGGTTTTCCCGTAGTGACGTCGTATTACCGGATATTTGTGAATACTCGTAGGTCATAATTACCCATTATTAAATTATTTCCTAAATATTTCTTACTGACTGTATTTCATTTACATTTTACATATTGTAACACAATTTAGTTTAGTTTGTAATACAACCTCATCTGAAGAAGACACTGTGTGTCGAAACGATCGTCACGATATTTTATCAATAAAGTGAGAATTTAACTGATTTTTACTGTCAGTTTTATTTAATTTCAACTTAAAGTGTGTTTGAGTAATAGATATTTAAGCTTAAAACAAAAATTACACAAACCAAAAGATTTTTTAAAAAATCTTCAAAACGAATCGATCAATTAAAAAAAAAATAACACCAAAATGTACTGTTTCAAAATACCTTTAAAATGATATATTACTCGATATCACTTTCCATTTAAACTTTTTTAAAGGGGTAGCTCAAGGGGGGCAGGAGATTAATGTAGGTGAGTCAATTTTTACACCAAGAAATGGCTACGTGTTTCATGAAATTTTTCATAGACTTCCAGATTTTCCGAAATTTGTGGTGTTAAGTTTTGAAATGAATACCTGTATATTACTATTGCAGCACTTCTTGTTTAATGTTTCAATAGATTTCCCACTTGTCTGCTCTTTAGCCAAAACTATTATTTTACTTGAAGTAATTCCACAAATATTATTTTTGCACAATATTCTAAACATAAAATAAAAATTCAAGCAAACCTTAAATAAATAAACTTTATTTATCAACTGAAACATACCATATACATATCATGTATTTCAAAATAAAATGTCGATATTTATATTTGTTAGAAAATGCTAACTTACAATTACATTCAATGTACATGTTTACAAACATTAACTGTAGATATTTCTCTTATTATACAATACAAAATATGTATTCACATTTCATATGTGTTATATATACATACATTTTACAGTAATTTATGTTCGATGACTGAAATGCGTCATCGACATCGAGAAAGAACGTACAAATCCACGTTATTTATTATTTCTCTTCTCTCTAGGATTGTCGCTAAATATAGTATAAACCTGTATTTACAACAATATATACTATTACAGTATTCAAAAAAAAGTTTCTATTATATACAGGTAGCTGACAAAAATATCATTATCACAGACCTGTATATGAAATAGCCTAACCTGCCGAAATGAAATTAACTTTTCTGCGATATTATCGCATGATCTGTATTGTTTTAGAATACACATATTAAAGTATTAAATAAAAATTTAAAAACCTTTTGCACTTTACTTTACTTTTATTGGTTCGTGTTCAGAGCAAATTCATTAATTTATATTGAATGTGGAACATTATTTTCTAGAAATTTTAATTGAACATATTTTAAAGTTGTCGTTCTTCTTCTAATTATTCCTATGTACTCTTAAATTTGTCGATGTCAAGGATCTGTACTAATTTAATTTGTCTCACACTCATCAAACGTTTGCTGTCTATTTTTCTATTCCGACAATGAACCAATCTTGCAATTCTAAACAGCTGTGTTAGGCATAATGTACCCACTGCTAAATACTATCGTCCAATTTTTTTGTACCATTCTCAATTTGGATGTTATAAGTACAAATCATATCGGTAATTTTATTAAATGGTCAACTTGCATACTGAATTAAGCCAAAGTTTGGCAAAACAATATTGTAATGAACAATAAAAATTATTTGAAACTATTTTTACGATTATTATTTATTCTCTCAAATATGAGTTTTGACGATTGAGGCAAAAAAATTCAAAAGTCGGTTTATTCCTTGATTATCGTATTATTTCCGCAGTATGACCGATCCTAGTTAAGTAAAGCAAGTTATGATTTTTTAAATATCTTTTATTTCTTTTTAACTACTATAGAGCATGTAGAATTTCGATATTTATGTCATGCTAAATAGACAAATATTTTATACTTCACTCTTGCATTTAAGTTATATGTTAAGTTTGTGTATAATAGTTAGATAAATTACCGGAAGAATGGAAAATAAAAATTGGACAAACAATATATATATATATGTAGTGACAGTTTTATTGTCTTATCAAAATGCGATAGTAAATGTGTCAATTATAGCATGCTGAAATCATAACGTTTAATAACACTGACCAACAAAGCTTTGACCTTAAGTCATTAAATGACAAAGATTAAACAGCTTATACAAAGTATAAATTAACTAAAAAGCGGTAGTATTGGCTGCCCCTGGTTACGAAGAAATTGTAGTTGAGGCTACAAGTAACACATGCTGCTTCCACAAAAAACATAAACCTGAACATTTTGTTAGAGAAGATAAAGTATGGAAATAATCCTGGATTATTTTTGCGGATTTAAGTTATTATAATTATTTTAGATATGCGTTGGGGTTATGTCAAATACTGTTGCTTTTTATGATCTTGGGGCAGTTGTAACAGGAAAAATCATTATATTAAACAGAAGTTGCCTACGGCAGAAATCAATACCGGGATAAAACAATGTACGATAATAGCTTTTAGTGGAAAAAGAAATAAAACTATAATACCATCTCTACACGTATAACTAGGTGTCATGAAAAACTTTGTTAAGGCACTAGATCAAGAAGGTAAAGGTTTTGAATAGGTTCGATAAAAGTTTCCAAAAATTGCAGAAGGAAACTTAGTATGCTTGTATGACCTCAGATATGAGAAATAGGAAGTGATAGAAAATTTAAAGCCAATTAACACCCCGGAAAAAAGCTGCGTGTGTGTCCATGGTTTTAATCATTTATTTTGGGAAACAGAAAATTATTAAAAGACGACCAAACTTTAGAAAGGTCCATATTTCATGGACATGATACCTAGCACTGGATGCAGTATGTCGTTTAAATTTGACCATCTACATCCTCAATTGGTGGTTGATTTTGGTAATGGGAAAATGATACCAGAGTAAATATAATCCTAGAATGCTGGCAGATTGGAGGTTAAGAAGGTATATTGCTTATGTTGTTTAAGAGATAACGCAATGTTTCGTCATATTTCTAGTTATAAATATTTGAAATATACATTAAAGTATATTTATTCCAACTAAACAGAAATATCTTTTCATTAAAATTCAAAAGAAATTAGAGCTAACTTAACCATCTACTTCTTCCATAAAAATTAATATACGCTATTTAATGGTCAATCATTGAGGTTGAAAGGCTGAAATTTGTTGGTGAGTGTATTTGATTGATATAGCATCAAATTATTTATTATAAGGCTTTTAAATTTGTATTTATGTATTTAATCATATCTTTAACTTAGTGTATACACTGTACTTTTAATACAGAAATATGAAGACATATATTTTAAACTATATTTAATATATAAGAAGGATAAAAGCATCAAATTATATAAAACTGACAAATATATACCCATAAGCAAGCCAAATTCTCTGGCTTCATCATTCGTTCGAGGCCTTTAAGCCAGCTGCAGTTCTTGTATTTAAAAACGCAACACCAAATCGATCTTTAAATTTATATGTAGCATATAAATGATAAGTGAGAAATATATATGTAATAGGTGTCTATAATTGATCTACGCCATGCGATTTAGAAATTTACATGTTATTAAGTCGACAACATGGAAACGTCTTTCTTCATTGGTTCTTTGATCATATTTATTATAAAAATAAACATCACTTTATATCATACGATTATGCTTACATGTAACTATAACATTGACAATATTATGAATTAGCATTAAAACCCTTAATTTCTAATTCATATTATTTTAATGTCGATTAGTTTATGTCGACAATTTTGAGTTACTTCTAGAAAACCCTGTAAACTGCGCTTATGGGAATCTAATGTTAGATTTGACGATTAATTTGAATTCACGCAGGGGTGAAATTTGTAAAACGTATCAATCGCTAAAATGCAAATGGCGTCAATTACAGATATATTATATACAGGTTGGGATGCAGAATGGAAGGGCGTTTTTGGAATGGGCAGTACACAAGAAGGGGAGGGGGCAGAAGGTCGAGTTGATGTCGTTCGATTCAGGAGACTTGCCCGTTCGTTAGCCACAATGACCATCTGGACAAGAGAGCATTGTGCGTCTGCAGTTGAGGAATATGTACAATCGGACTAGTCTGTTATTGTCGTGCAGCGGCGCTTTTGCCAATGTTTCAATATTGCTCATAACGGTTCAGTTCCAAAACGTGACACAATCGACGACATCGGTAAAGAATCCAAAACCTGGAGGTTGTCCTCTAGGTGTAAGAACTCCAGCTTCCATAGCAAGGATGAGAGAATCAGTAATTGGAAGCCAAGGTGCTCTGTCCGAAAACGGGCTGCAACAATCCAAATTAATTGGCAAACACTTCGCAGTATTTTACACTTAGACCTTCACTTTCACCCCTATAAGCTTACGGATATCCAGCGCCTGAATGAAATAAATTTTGCACAATTTAGCAGTTCGCCGAAAGAATTCACGTGATTTTTGGTGATGAAATGAAGCAGTGATAATGATGAGCGATGATGCTCACTTTCATTTAACAAAGAGAACTTCCGACATTGACAAGCAGAAAACTTTCGTGAACTGCATCAACGCCCACTTCATAGTGCGAAAGTTACCGTTTGGTGCACTGTGAGCTGTCTTGGAGTAATTGGACTTCTTTTTTCGAAGATGCTAGAGGGGCAACTGTCATTGTAACCTCATGTGGGAACAATTTTGAATCCCAGAAGTGCAATGACGAAGGTTTAACACAAGGAATGTTTGGTTCCAACAAAATGGTACTACGGCACATACAGCCGGGGCTTCAATGGGAGTTGTTTGTCGCATTTTCCTTGGACATTTAATCTCCCGTTTCGATAAGGTCGTGGCCCCCTCTTTTACCTGACGTCACGGCATGTGCTTATTATTCATGGGGATACCTAAAGGCGATAGTCTACGTCGATAAATCTCGAATCTTCAAGAGTTGAAAGAAGCTATCACAACAGAAGTTTGGGCAATTATTGACATCGACTTATGTGAGAGGGTCATCTACCTGATATCACTTTCAGACCATAATTTCACTTTTTTATAGTTAATGGTAACACGTAAGTTTTCATTTTACGTAATTGAAAGTTTTTTAAGACAAAAGCAGCCGAGTTATTCTCATTTCAAAAACTTCCTTCCTTTCTACCCCACCATGTATAAGCCGCATTCATTTCGTTTTAAGAGGAATATTAAATGAAATGATGTGGCTGCATGAGGAGGTGATAAATAACTGTGAGTTTTGGTGTGTAGTGCTGCCAACCTTATGTACTCAATATTCCGTAGACGTACACTAAAAACATCAGTAGAAATCCATAGGCGCCAATTTCAAATCTGAAATATAAAGTACGCAGTAGTCTTAAATTGTTGGTTATTGGTTTTATTTCTCGTCGCACTAAATCTTAAAACAGACTCTACATAAAAATTCATTTAAGATAGAACAACATGTATATTTCTCTTTATTAATATATCCTCATGAAGTTTTAATACTTATAAGACGAAGAAATGGTAATTTAAAAAAGATTTTTACACTATAAGGGCTTTCCTCTACTTCGAACAATTGATGAAGTTACGGAATTAAATGCGTATACCTATACATTTTTATATTTACATAATAGTAATTGGAAAAATACTTAATACTATACTCATTGAGGGTTATAGCTTGCAAGTGCTCAAAAAGGACAAAAAGTAATTACAACATCTGAAGAAAGAGAGACCTTACAAAAAATTATTCTGAGACTTTTCTCATAACACAAAAGTACTAATAGCCAAACCGCAAACATACCACTTTCACACTTTAGATTTTGTCATCGTCTCTTAAATCTATATCACATAACCAACTACTTTTATATTATTCATTTAGGTATTTTTACATATTGAAATAAGTGTTTAGTGTGTGAAATTCTAGGAATAATTCAAAATAAAAAAGAAACGCAGCAGTAATTTTATTAAATATATTTTAGAATTATAGTTCCCGTACTTATAGTGCGTTGGTAATTAATATATTTCTAAAGCACGTTTTAGACTATCATCATATGAAATAGTACCAACAAATTGGATACTATTTTATAGTTTATTTTATATACAATGTAAAACGTTTCACAATTTTCTTGTACAAAATTATTGTATGAGTTTGAATACGGTTCATTATCACGGGTATTACATAT
Organism: Amphimallon solstitiale; assembly: GCA_963170755.1. Lineage (NCBI taxonomy): Eukaryota > Metazoa > Arthropoda > Insecta > Coleoptera > Scarabaeidae > Amphimallon > Amphimallon solstitiale. The sequence continues at coordinate 232,953,736 of OY720675.1, read as the reverse complement.
ACAGGCTGTTCCAGAAATAAAAAGACGGAGTAGCAGAAATCGGAAGCTAGATTGTGTAAAAACGTACCCTCAAAATATCAAGTCTTTATTCGTGCGCAGACGGCAGAAAAAAAATAATAAAGAATTCAATTGGCCTTACGCCGACCCTGGACGACTTATTACTTGTATTAAAAAAAAGGAGGAGGAATAGATACTTTATAATAAATATCAAACCATTAAATACTTAAATTTTACACCTGCTAGAAAAAAATAATTACATATATTCGTGATATTTACTGTAATAAAGGCTAGAAAAACTACGATTTATTGAATATTCTAAAATAATAATAATCAGCTGTTTCCGACTACAAACACATTAAAGAGCAACAACCTTCCTATTTTAAAAATAAAAACAATCTTTTATTGTCTGCAATAAAGTGCGTCGCCCATCTGGGTCAACAACCGACTACATAGCTGCGTTATGTAGACGCATCGGGCAAAAAATATGTTTTATATGAATGAGTACGATTTACCGTTTTTTCCTGTTTTATACAAATAAAAGCGTATTTTTCTATGAATGCGTGTTCGTCTCTATTTACAAATGAGAATTCTTACGTGTATTTATAAACATAATGTAATGTAATTTTCTTATCTAAAAAACAACATAGAAAATTTTTAATTTCTTTGTTATTGCGGTATATTTGGGTCTGTTTCTGTTCGGACTTTACATACCTGCTACTCCGTCTTTTTATTTCTGGGACATCCTGTATACCTACTATAAACCTGTACAAAAATTTAGTCTGTGATTTTACGCCATACATGTTTCGTGCAAAATTTCTATAATTACTGTGTTTATTCATAACCATGTTGTGTTTAAAAGGCATTTCGTTTTTAATCAATTCATTTCTCCAGAATTATATTTCCGTTATAATAATATTTTATATTTGTTTTAATTTTTAATTATTAATTATTTATAAAAGTCAATATTTAAAAATTAATCACATTAATAATTGCTTGTCTTTTCGAAATTTAATACTTTTCATCATATTTTTATACATTCAACGGTTCTCCTAAAAATCATTTTCAGGTTTCTATATATTTGAATAGGATATTTATTTCCTCGTAAGTCGCGCCAATTAATTAATATTAAATTAATTAATTGGATATTAATTAATTGATTAAAATTAATAAATTACTGGGTAAATTGGAGTTTCGAAACAATTGCATTTGTTGGGCGCCCTATACGGGAGAAGGGTGTCTGTTACGGAGACAAAAGATGGCAAGAGGAAGACTCGAGAGTTCTAGAAAAAGATGCATAGTTTTTGAGGAATGCTTCAACAACTCCAGCCGTCGAGCAGTATTTAACGCAACGATGAAACTAGCGACTTTAGAAGGTTTCTTTCAAGCAGTAGTACAGCTTTCAGTTAATGAAATATCAAAATTTAGAACACAAATAAACAAAAGTTCAATGAATGCTTGACTAGAATTAGTTTTTAGTTTTTTTTAAACAGTGTTATGACTAGGGCGCGGACATGAGCGAGTCATGACTCATCGCCCATGGGCGCACTATTGAGATGTTGTATTTTTAAAGAGGTTTTAATTTTATTTATATAATTGGATATCAAGTGGCTGGTGATCTGTAAAATACAAAATACCTTATTATTTGTTCATTTTCTCTTCTGTAAGACTTGTTCTCTTTGAATTAAGTGCATCCTTGTAGATAGAAAACGTCCTTTCTACATCGCAACTGGTTATATGTGCGTACTGGAAATTTTCTTTTATTTCAGCGTATTTAGCATACACAATTGCCACAATGTTATTAAATCTGGATTTGTATTAAAAACTGCGTCTAACTTTTGCCGAAGGCCACATCCGAATTCACTTGGAATACTTTTGAAATTATTAATAGCCACATCTAATGTGGTTAATCCATTTTCAAAATATGTGATTAGTGTAGGCAAATTTTCAAAGTGTTCCTGAAGGAATAACAACTGATTTTTTTAATTTGGGATTTGTGTTAGTTCCTTGTACTGAGAAATACTTCGAGCATCGTCATTTAAACATGTAACGAAATTTTGTAAACTATCGAAATTTTCTGCATAAAAACTATTTATGTGTATGTTTTAGCAAAGCTAAGTGACGAACGTGCGATATTTTGGCATTCTGTAACGATACTTTACAGACTTTGTAATAAATTTCGGAATCACTGACAATTCATTTTCATATTAGAAAAAGGAACATAAACAACGTTCTAGATCTAAATAAATGATAACTAAAAATGTACACGTATGTTATTGAAACTAAATAACAGTAAGTATATACATATTTACATTATTTCTCTTGCGAAATATAAGGTAAATATAATAAATTTTAAAAACCCCTCAGGTTATCTACGCCGATGTAGAAAGAATTTTACTCATAAATTCCTTATTTTATGGCCATTTTTTGCTCTGATTCTCGGGCTCTTCTCGAGCGTAAACAGATGTTGCAGCTCACCGTATGAATTAGTGCTATTCAGTAAATGTGTGTTGTTTACATTATTTCTTTGCTCCGTTGTAACTTCGTCGTATTTTAACTCGGTAATGTCCGCGCCCTAGTTATGACGTAAATTTGGCGAAATTCGAGGGTGAAATGTAGGAGTAAATAATACTAATTATAAAAAAATACTACCAACAAACCTTTAATTAATTCTTTGTATTCAATTTAATGCAAAAAGTAATAAGAAAAACAAAAATTTCTGTTATTTGTTTCACTTGAAAGAAAACTCGTACATTTTAGAATAATATATAGTGTTAAAAATTTCATTATTCACGGTCATCGATGACAAATTTATCCAAGTACATCTAGATTTATATTATTTGTTAGTCAGAATAGTATAAGCTAAATTCAATCTATTGGCTTGTATTGTGTAATGCTAACATGTTGCCCTAGTGGCTAATAAATTGTTATTGCTATTTAGCTTGCTTTTATTTGGGGGTTCCTATATTCATTTAAAACGAGTCCCAATTTATTAGTTTAATTTTAAAACAATAGCGATTAGTATCGATAAACTGGTAAATGAAAAAGCAATATGTCATGTTCTGCTAAGGTGAGTTAGAATCACTATTACTTCTTATAAAGTAGCGCTTACGAAAATCGTTTTTATACTTTGCAAATAATAGAAAGAATTTTATTAATGAAACTTACTAAATATATTTCGTATTCAAGTACGAAAATAAGACTTTCATGTAATAAACTTATACAAGAAAATTGTAAAACGTTTGAATTGTACTATAAAATAGTTCCAATTTCTTGGTAAGATTTTATATGATAGTCTACAACGGCCTTAACTCTTTAGGGTGTCCTTACCAATCATCGGTGAATGTGCAAAATGTTATAAAAAATTAACTTAAGACAATATTATATTGATTAGGCTGAAACGATATAGGAAATGTGTTCACTGAATATTTGTTCGAGCAGAAAGTTGTTCTTGGGCAAATTTATTCGCTCAGCAGTTATTATTAAACTTAAACAAATCTGATGTATATAAGCTTGAAGGTTTTGATTACAGAGGTGTATATATTGGTCAGACTGGTAGAAGCTTTCGTATTCGCGTTTATATAAAGGAAATTGATAACGAATGCATTAATTCGACGTTTGCAGCCAACATAGAACAAAATAATCGCAAAAAAACACAACGATTTTGTAAATACCTTAAGATAAGAAATTAGTGAGCCTAGAGGCCCTCGAAATATTCAAAGCCTCTCGTAATCTAGAAATCACACTGTTTACTGATCAGATTGATTTGATATATACACACCTTTGTTTGCTTACTGTACCTAGCTTTATATTGTTACACTCAATTTTCTGTTTCCTGATTTTTTCATTATTGCTGCCTAAGCTAACTATATTTAGAATTTATAATTTGTTTTAAATTAGTGTACCCTTTTTCTTGTATTCTGTATGCACTTAGATGAGTAGAAATAATTTTATGTTTCCATTTGTACTTCAGTGTTTGTTTATAACCAATTTGGTTGAAACTGTAGTCACACGTTTAGTTTAATATAGTGATATAACAAAAGGTGTTTTATTTAGTTCATTATGGAATATCACAAGGTAACGACTTACAGTATTAATCATTTGAATAGGGGAAGGTAACCTGTGATAGCCATGTGCCTGTGATGGCCCTATAATAATATTTAATAGACGGCATAATGGGATGTCTATGTTCGTCAACGATATGTGTAGACTATGTTGCGGATAGTCCGTATACAACTTTGTAAGTGAGGGTATGGTTCCGCTTTATTATTGTGAGAGAAAAATGAATCTGGTAAGTGCCGATGTAATAGTAATGTAATTTTAAATGCATATTGCACTGGAATCTAAGCATATATAGATATGATATTCAAACATTTATGTTCGTGGGCGTTTCTGATGTACACGTGGTACATCAGTTTTAAGGTTAAAATATCTTAACAGAAAATTTATTCATAATAGTAGGAAGTGCCCGTTTGCCTCTGATGGCCCCAAAACAATAGTTCTATGATAGCCCTGGGGCCATCATAGGAACCTGTTCGTTAGTCATATATATTCATTACTGGCTTTGTTTTAGAATAAAAGGAAGGAAAGGCAGCTGTGGGAGGAAGAGAATATGGCTTCTGCAATTGAAACCGTAAGAAATAAAGTTATGGGGTACACAATGGCAGTTAAAACTTTTAATGTTTCTCGTACTACACTACGCAGAAGACTCAATCAAAGTAATGGTAGTAAAAAGGGGTACCTAGGTGGCTATAAGCCTACATTTAGTCCTAACACTGAAGCAGAAATTGGGATGCATATTGTTAATTTAGAGACGAGATTCTTTGGACTCACGAGTGAAGAATTCAGAACACTTGTTTTCCAGATAGCCGAAAAACACCAAATACATCATCGATTCAACAGAGATAAAGGTATGGCTGGTAGAAAATGGTTAAGGGGTCTCCTTGCAAGAAATCCTACCATATCGATTAGAACTCCTGAGCACACATCTCTGGCAAGAGCTCAAGCATTTAATAAGGAAAATATTAAATCATTTTTCAATTCTCTTCAATAAGTTCTGGATAAATATAATATTCGTCCAGAGAATATTTTCAATATAGACCAAACAGGTATGAGCACAGTTCCAACCAGGGTTCAAAAAATTCTTGCAACAAAGGGACGCAAACAAATTGGAGTCACCAGTAGCGCCGAACGTGGACAACACTACACTGCCGTATGTTGTATGAACGCAATAGGAACATTTGTTCCTCCTGCTTTTATCTTCCCACGCAAACGTTTTAAAGCCGAATTAATGGATAACACACCAGTAAGCAGTGTTGCATTTTGTCAGGAAAATGGGTGGATGAATTCTGAAACTTTTGTGAAATGGTTGAATCACTTTGTTCAACATGTTAAGCCTTCGAATGAAAATAAAGTTCTTTTAATTCTAGATGGACATAGTAGTCACAAGGGGTTGGAAGTACTAGAGTACATTAAGAGTAACGGAATTATCTTATTTTGTCTCCCTGCACACTGTTCCCATCGAGTGCAACCACTCGATGTGGGATTTTTTGCACCACTTCAAACCTACTACAACCAAGAAATGCAACAATGGCTCAAACGAAACCCAGGCCGAGCGGTTACCCACTTTCAAGTAACAGAACTTTTCAACAATGCTTACTTGAAGGCCGCTACATCCTCCAATGCAATCAGTTCTTTTAAAAAAACTGGAATTTCTCCTCTAGATCCAGACATTTTTGAAGATTGGGAGTTTGGCCCTGCATCAACAACTGACAATGAAAAACCTGAACCTATAATCGACAATATGACGGAAAAAAATCGTGGCAAAGACATGCCAAATGAAAATATGAATGATGATAATAACAACAAAGCTAATTCAGAGATCTTGCACGAAGTTGAAGTCGATCAAAACGTCGCAACTACCTCAGTAAAAAATATAAACATAGAACAAATTGAAGAGTTATCTCCTCTTCCTAGAGCACCAAGAAGAGATACAAAAAGAAAAAGAAAACGTAGTAAAACAGGTGTCATCAACTCCACTCCAGACTTAGAAGTAATTAAAGAAAAGAAAAAAGAAGTATTGGACACAGACCGAAGAAAAACAGCAAGAGCAGCTAAAAGGAAAATTAATGAAAAAATAGAAGACAATAGTGACAAAGAAAGTAATGAACGAGATTTTAGTGACGAATCAGATTGTGCATGTTTGTACTGCAATGAAATTTTTTCTCGGTCTCGTTCTAAAGAAACATGGATAAGATGCCAGGCATGCACAGGCTGGTGTCACACCGAATGCGCTGGTGTTTCAAGATCAACTAAAATGTTTGTTTGTGACGTTTGCAAGTAGAAAAATGTTCCTTTTATAATAAATGTTTGTTTCTTTAATATATTTGTGAGTATCTATTAAGAAATCGCATCATTTTTCGAGATAAATTAATTACCTGTCCCTTTTATCGAGGAGGGCCATCATAGGAGGATGGGTGCCTATGATCGCCCCTTTGATCTTAAAAGAAAATCAATTTATCTACTGGTAAAATCGAACCATTTGAGAGTTCTAATCAACGGTCACTAAAGAAGCCTATGACCCCTTACTTTTAAGCCAATGAATGTTCTAAAATCTTAACTGGTTTCACAATTACAGTCGATTGAAGTTAGGGGGTCCGTCACAGGTCACCTTCCCCTAATTACTAAGCGAATAAATTTTTTGGAGATAACTTTTCATGTAAATAAATATCCGGGAAGGAAATGTTGCGGAAGAAATTTTTTTTGTATCTTAATAAAAGAGCTTGAAGTTATTCAAGTCTCCCTCGTTCCATGTTCAGACTTAAATTTAGGAAGTTTTCAAAATTTAAATGTATTATATCAAATGTATGTTTAAGAATTTAATAATTTACTAATATTTTTGACTATATGAAATTAATTATTTTGAATTTCTCGAATTTCATTTATAATTTGAAAATTTCATGTTTCACTACTTCTTCACTTGATTGCAAATTGCAAATATCTGTAAATTAGTATCAATTATTCGAATTCCAATTATTGATTTACCGACTTCCAAATTATTAAAAGATATAACACTTACGTAATCCGATGGACAAGTAATATTCATAACAAATATTAAGAGGCCAAATATTCATCGATATTTCATGTCTTTGCAATATCAATATGTTCTAATTTGTGCGTTATATAGAACTATTTTTCTCTGTTTTCTTTTTGTCGATAAATCCAATTACATTCTACAATTATAATAGAAATACATTATAAGAAGGCGCAGTTGTAGTAAGTATTAACAAAATAAAAAACGAATTGTTTATAATCTAGTCTGAAAGATTCCATCGCCCTTTCCACCGAGATACGACGGCCAGCCTTGTTTGTCTAAATCTAAAAATCGCGCGCATCTTTCTCCTTTCCTCAGCGCTTGACATCTACATTCTATCCTCACTCTGTAAACGGTCATCTGACCTAAATTCAGTCTAGAAATCTGATTGTAATAAGGGATATTTTGATTTTCATCGCTTTGCTTATCCTCAGGTTTTTTACTACTTTGTTTGAATCCTTCTTCGATGCATTCCTTCTTAACAAGTTCTTCCAGTGTAGATTTTTGATAGGATAGTATTTTTTCTGAAATATATACATTTTTTATTAATAAAAAGGAATTACTGTTCATCTTTATTTTATTTTAATCAAGATTTTGCATGTACTATACCTTGTCTCAGAAGAAGAAGGATTGATTCAAATATCGTGCCGAAATGATACATCCCTAGTAGCAAAATCACTATATGCACACTTGTCCTGCATTAGCAAATACGTATTTTTTATCTTTTTCTAAAACAGTGATTTTGCTGCTTGGGATATTTTTAAGAGTTCTCCGCCAAATATTGTATGTTTATAACCAAGTCATAAACTGTTCTCTTGCATGGTTGCTTTGGATTATTATATTTTACAGTGTTATTAAATAAGATTCCTACTTTTAAGTACAACGCGAACATCAATGATCAGTCAAATCCTAGCTACGGGTTGAGTTAACCACGCAAATAATGTCAACAACTGGGACATACAAAACGTCATGAAAAACATAACGTTTTAAATAAGCAATGTATAAAATCAGTAATGGGTGGAGATTGTGGCTAAAAATCTGAAATAAAATGCAAAAGGAAAAAATCCCTCACCACAAAAAATATATAAACAATCTATATACGTATTTCGGCAACTAAGTTGTCACCTTCAGTAGAAATCTGTATAAAACAAAAAAGAGTGTTAAACGTAGTATTTTTGGCTAAGGTGTACCCTTAGAAGATATGCTCTTCACGAAATCACCAGTAAGATAACACTTGTTTTATACAGATTTCTATTGAAGAAGGCAACTTAGTTGCCGAAATGCGTATATACAGGGTGAGTCATTACTAGCCGCGTCTTCGATTGCTCTTTTGCGTTTTAAATAAAAGAAAAAACAATTAGTGGAAGATCCATAGTTGCTTGTGGCGCATATTGCAAAAATACTTTAAGCTCTGACGCACTTCCGGTTTCACCGGAAATGCACGGAACTTAATTTTTTTAAATGACACCCTATATATTTTTGGATTTTCTTGTACTGCTTAAATTCTTTGTTTAACTGTTTTTTCTTTTTCAAAACTGAGCCAATAGTTTTTGAGTTATTAATTTTTTTTGAAAATATTTGACCAAAACACGTGTTCAGAAAAAAATCATTTTCACCTTGTTTTTATTTATTTATTAACTTTGGTGGTGCTTGTAGCCAAGAAAATTCTGCATGATTTGTAAAGTTGCACTCGACAAGACCTCAAAAAATTTTGTTTTTTTAAAGCCCACTTCCTGAAATTTTCATATACCAAAAACTTATTTTTTTTAAATGGAACACCCAGTATTTTATTGAGGCATTTTTTTCATTTTTTTCTTCTCTTTCATTTTTGTTAACAATGTCCTAACCTATCTTTTGTAATTTCTGAGATAATCACTATAGGGGCAATTAGCGGTCAATTAAGGAACTACGGGTGCTGTTCTATGCACCCAAATATTCGTCCAATAAAGGCTGGAATGCGGCTGACTGCCTGAGTCAACTGTTAAAGAAAGTCGGTATACATTTATGTCAAACTTATAAAAGCATCGCTATTAGTTATTATCTAAATGAATTATTCTTATGAAGAGTTAATAGATATGATTGACGTTTTGGGTGAATCTGAAAGAAACTCTTTGCTAGCATCCAGACTTTATGCACAGCGATCCCTGGTAGAAGTCAACCGAAGCCAGAAAGCTTCGAAAGTATAAAGTGGACGGTTTAAGTGAACAGAAAGTATTGAATATGAAAGAAAGAGCGGAAAAAGCTATAACTGGTGAGGATAAGACGTTTATGGTACTTGCGAGTGTAGTCGAACACCCCCATACTAGTACCTACTACGAAAATTAGTCGTCAGTTAGATGTAAGTAAAATTTGAGAATCCAGAATAATTGGGAAACATGAAATTCACCCGTAGCATATTCATACACAGGATTAGATGAAAGAAATTTTCAGAATCGCAACATTGTTGTCAATTGGCAGCAGATAAATTATCCTGGCTTTCTCAATTTTTTGTTGTTTACCAACGACGCCACCTTCTATTAAAGTGAATACTTTCATCGTCACAATTTCCGTTATTATAACACATAAAACCTCCCACTTTATCACATCTGTAAATTTTCAAAATTGTTGGTCATTAAACCTGTGGGGAAGAATAGTGGGTAGTTACATAATTGTACATTATTTCTTTGATGAAAATGTTAATGGAGGAGAGTATATAGTGATTATCTCAGAAATTACAAAAGATAAGGTATAGGACATTGTTAACAAAAATAAAATAGAATAAAAAAAGGAACAAAATGCCTCAATAAAATACTAGGTGTTCCATTTAAAAAAAATTAGGTTTTGGTATGTGAAAATTTCAGGGAGTAGGCTTTGAAAAAACAAAGTTTTCTGAGGTATTGTCGAGTGCAACTTTACCAAATGATGCAGAATTTTCTTGGCTACAAGTACCACCAAAGTTAATGTTTTTACTTTTAAAAAAAATGTGAAAATGATTTTTTTCTGAACAAGTGTTTTGGTCAAATATTTTCAAAAAAAATTAATAACTCAAAAACTATTGGCTCAATTTTGAAAAAGAAAAAACTGTTGAACAGAGAATTTAAAGCAGTACAAGAAACTCCAAAAATATATAGGATGCGTCATTTTAAAAAAGTAAGTTCCGTGCATTTCCGGTGAAACCGGAAGTGCGTCAGAGCTTAAAGTATTTTTACAATATGCGCCACAAGCAACCATAAATCTTTCATTAATTGTTTTTTCTTTTATGTAAAACACAAAAGAGCAATCGAAAAAGCGGCTACTAATGACTCACCCTGTACATTGTTTATATATTTTTTGTGGTAAGGGATTTTTTCCTTTTGCATTTTATTTCAATGTATAAAATGTTAATTCCAAAAATGGGAACAACAGAAATTGTAAAAGAAAAACCGTCAACTATAATACCTTGACTTTCTAATACTTTGATATTGTCTACAAGAGGCACTATTATGTTTCGAAGTGCTCTTTATATTATTCGAAATAGGTTTCAGAAGTATATGAATGTATTTTCTTCAGTTGTGCGCTATATCCTATTACACTGGCATTTATTTAGCTAAGTCTTAATTCAGTTATACAACTTTTATACATACATATTTCCTTTTTGCCATCTTCAGTAGATATCTGTATAAAACAAAAAATAGTGTTAAACGTAGTATTTTTGGCTAAGGTGTAACCTTAGAAGATATGCTCTTCACCAAATCACCAGTGGGATAACACTTGTTTTATACAGATTTCTACTGAAGATGGCAACTTAGTTCCCGAAATACGTATATAGATTGTTTATATATTTTTTTCTGGTAAGGGATTTCTTCCTTTTGCATTTTATTTCAATGTATAAAATGTTAATTCCAAAAATGGGAACAACAGAAATTGTAATAAACATCTCCAAAACATTAACTACTTATAGGTATTATTACTTCAATAACAATATATCATAAAGATGTATTATATATGACAGGCAAAATCAACTGTATATTGCATAATTACACAACATAAAGAAACAGGCGAATTAAGGCTTCTTAAAGAACGAGTGGGTAGGCATTGGCGTTGAGAATTTGATGAGTTTGTTAGAAATACTGTACGACAGAGGGTGCACAGTTTGTTTTTTTAAAATGGGCTTCCGACACTTGGTAATATCATGGCAGAAATAACTATGGATGAGTCCATACCAAAAATTAACCGAGCAATAACTACACAGACTCTTGAAACATTTACTTGAAATTGTTAATTTCAAGTAAATGTTAATCAAAAACTGATCATATTACCACATGGTCATATATATGTTATATTTGAGATATGTCAAATGTAACAAGAAAAATTTACTAATAGAAAAAGTTTAAATTATCCGGTGGAAAAGGAAATATCTGAGAACAATAAAACAGTAGACATGATGATGGTCGTCCAATATTTTAGCACAAAGGCTTGACGCAAGTATAATGAGTGCACAACAAGCTTTCGTGGAAGGCTTATCGATAGGATTTAAAAGATCTTCACCGCCCGGCAAATACTGGAAAAAGTATGGGAATATAATGTACCAATCTATGACTTATTCAATGACTTCAAGGAGGCTTACGACAGTACAGACAGGAACAGGCTATATGATATAATGGAAGCATTTGGCATACCAAGCAAATTGATAAGATTAAGCAGAACAACAATGACAGACTCGAAGGCCGTAGCGAGAATACAAAACCAAATGACGGAAAGGTTTCCAACCACCAAAGGTGTAAGGCAGGGAGATGGAGTTGAATCGATCCTGTTTAATATTGTGCTGGAGAATGCAATAAAGAGTAAGAATCTTGACAGCACAATAATGCGCAAGTCACATCAGATAATCTCCTATGCAAATGATATTAATCTAGTGGCTAGAACAGAACGAGAAATCATTGAAGTGTTAACCAAATTAGAAACACAAGCCAGTAAGATTGGACTGAAGGTCAATGAAACAAAGACCAAACTACTACTGGTGAAACCAAGATGAAGGATTGGCACAATAGAAGATAATAACTAACTAACAGTGAAAACGATATCAAACAGGAAATACAACAAAGCATACTATCTGGAAACAATGCCTACTTTTCACTCGCACATATTTTCGAGTCCAAATCAGCCACAAGAAAAACAAAAATTGGTGGTGACATACGGACGCGAGACGTGTTCAATCACTAAGCACTCAGAGGAGCTAATAGCAAGATGGGATCGGCGATTCCTAAGGAAAATATATGGGCCGATGATGGAGGATGGGGAGTGGAGAATCCGATACAACTTTGAATTAAAACAGAAATACAAACAACCAGATATTGTCGAATTTATTAAATTACAAAGATTGAAATGGGCGGGGCACCTAGAAAGAATGGGTGAGGACCGAATCCCAAAGAAGGTATATAACGGTCAGATGGAGGGTGCCAGGGAAAGAGGATGGCCAATACAGATGTGGGTGGACAACATTGAGGAGGCCTAGGTCCAAATGTTACTGTAGCGCCATGTAGAAGAAGACTGGTAAAGTTAGGTAATTAATAATTACTAACTTCATATTGTACCTTAATAGTTTGAACAAGTGTTACAAATGTTTTAAGAAAGCTGTGCAACGGATGGATGGACTGCCCAGATATTCTTTCCTCTCTGAACTTTATCACTCCCAGACCATCCTCTCGTTCCTCTTCTACTTTACTAATTCCCTTCTCGAGAACGAATTTACTGCAGGAGTCTCCGCTCGTCAAGATGTGTCGCTTTTCGAACTTCCACTACGATGATATTTTCTGCACCAATGGCTAATTATAGCATGTTTTCTTTTTAATTTTTTTCTAAATAACATGTATGTATATTTAGTACCGTTGTCCTTTAATTGTAAAGCGTTGGATAAATAAAGTTATTATTATTATTATTATTATAAATTGACAGATAATGCAGTAATAATCATGGACAAATGCATCATATACTTTACGTAGAGTGGTAAGGCTACTTACTTAGAAAAAAGGGTGTGATATGGATGATATCGCAGAACCATTTTATTTTGTGTTGGAAATAGTGATTTATTATTGTTCAGTGAATCAGACTAATATTCGCAGCTAATTTTTGTATATTGATAGTCACTTATAATACCATAAGTAGTCAAAGTTATGTCGATTATTTTTGTGGTGGTTACACGAATGTCTTTCATGATTGCATTTAAATACTACGAGTGCGGAGCACGAGTAGTATTCGCAATTATGAAAGACATGAGTGTAAAGCACCACAAAAATAGTAGACTCAACTTTGACTACGAATCGTATTCGAGAGACTATTCAATGAACCAAATCAATTTTTCATATTAAAATGACTCAAAATTTAGTTACACATGATTACGTTTCCATGTCAACAAAAAAAACATTTATGTTTGTCATTAAAATTTTTGGAATCGTGTTCCTATTTAGTTCGTTTCGTTGAATAAAAACTGGTGTTTCTAAATAATGGGAACTGAGAAAAGATTTGGCACGAAATCTGAAGACGAAATCGATGCTGAAATTTGCGAAAATATCCCTTGGAACACGAAGAAATCCAAAGATTCAGTATGGAGACAATTTAGTACATTTTTAACAGCAAAAGGCTATAAACTGGATCAATCTACTTCTCCTGTGGACTTAAATGTCATCTTAAAGTCGTGGGCATGTAATATGAAGAAAAAAGATGGGTCCGATTATAAAGAAGGCGTCATCAAGCACATGTGGAACGTGACGGCGAAAATGGTTCAAGAAATGTTCTTCAATAAGTGGAAAATAAACGTAAACCCGTTTTCTGATGCAATATTTAAGTCAGCACGTGACGCCAGGGATGCTACAAGAAGAAAACTGCAAGCGTGTCCTGAAAAAAGAACCAGCAACGCGGCGGCACTTACAGAACCAGAATACTTAAATATGATACGCATATTAGATGAGAGTACCCCAGACGGTTTACAGAAAAAGTTTTTCTTAATAGCATCTTACGAACTAGCTTGGCGGGGAGGAGAAGGGAGCAACTGTTTCACCTATTACTTCAAGGAGGAACTCGATAACAAGGGAAGAAGAACTGGTAGAATTGAGTATAATCCAGTATTTTCGAAAACTGCGCAGGGGGGAACTAAATCATTGACAGGCAGCAAGTGGTTGATAGAGAATAAAAGCAATACCGATATGTGTCCAGTTAGGTAACCTATTTATATTTAATTTCAAGACGGTATAATTAATATTCTTCTGTTATTTAGATTGTATTATCTACTGAAATCGAAGAGAGGAAAAAATGTGAAAACAGAAAGGATGTTTTTGACACCGAATCCGTTTTGGGATAAAGTTGAGAATGCGGTGTGGTATAAGAACAGTCCAGTTGGTATATGTGAGATCAGTAAATGGGTGAAGTTATTAGCTGAAAAAACTGGATTAGATGTTAAAAGAAGGAAGATATCAAATCATTCGGTACGCTCTTCAACTGTATCATCTCTGGCGAAAGCTGGATTCGGAGAGCAACAACTGATGAAAATAACGGGACACCAAAATCTGAATTCCATAAAATCGTACTTGCAGCTTGATGATGAGCACCACGAGTCGATTATCACCAAAATGCGAAGAAATTTTACAACAACAAATGTGTCATGTACAACTTCGACATCTGTCAGTAATAGTGACGGTATTAAGCTACAAGAGAAAGGTACTCCCTCGGGTACTCCCAGTGATAGCTCTGTTCCAGAATGTCTGCTGCAGCACTGCAGTAATGTTAGTTTTTCTAATTGTACCTTCAATATTGTTAGTAAATGAGTTACATTAATAAAAACTTTCACTTGTTTAAAATATCCACTTGAATACCTTCTAGGAAGATATAATCGCTGAAATTTCCTGTTGCTATGATACGAAAGTAAATATTTGCTATTTTATTGGTTCATATTTGAACAATGACAGGTGAATTGAATAGTCATTGTTATTGTATTTTTGATATACTTTCATAATAAATTTTAAGAGTAGTTTATGTTTTACTTTAAATTTTATGCATCCACATATTATTTTCATATTGAAAAGACATACATATTTATGTGTTTGAATTTACCAGAAGAGGTTCAGTAAAATATTGCATTCAATTTCAATTTTGAATAGATTTTACGTATTAATCCAAAAATTCACTTTTCAAGCGGCATCTTCGGATACGTTCATTGATGTGTGTTGTTGGTTTGGGTTGTTGTAGTTTACTACATTTTAAGCTATGTATTTCAGGTTTTGGCGGGATATTTGAATTACTCTTTCTTGTTCTGAGACAGGTTATAAGTTGTATCAAAAATTTCCGCCGACCTTTTGAAGATGTACTTAGTTATATAACTAGACAAAAAATTAAAAAAATAAGTGTTATTAATTAACAGGGAGTTATCAGGTATTCATGATACCATTCCTTTGGTTTAGCCGCAAAGAATATCCAGCCAACCAGTTCAACACCGTGAACACTAAGTCGCTGCAAATGCAAATTATGTTTCACTTAATGGAATAATCAACAGGCGGATATAGTGATTTCGAATGTTTTTCTCCATACAAACTGGGGATTAGGCCATATGCTATTATGACTGGTTTCAAATTTTCAAGCTTAGCACGTTAATCCTTCTAGAAAATCTCAGCAGTTTTCCAACTAGATCTTTCTTTGGAAGTTTCTCTTTTGGGTTCACTCTTCCGAGAAAGTCGTACCTTCACTTACTGTTAATCGTATCCGATGATAAAATGAGATATTTCGTCTCTTTGATTGCATTTCCAGCATGTTGTGCATATATTTTCTTAAATGACTGATCTGAATTCTGCTCATCAGTCAACGTAGGCGATAGGTTAGTATATTTGACATACCTCCTTCCTGAAGCTCTTTTAGAATAGATCTTATACAAGGTCCTGTCTTCTCTTGTCAGAACTGACAATAAAGATCTAGTTTCATCTGAAGTGACAATTTACCAGTACATATCATCATAATTGACAGTATATATATACTGAACGATATACTCTATCTCCAGCTAGTTTGCAAAAACTGGCGGAAAATATGCAGTGTTATGTTATAATTAGCTGTTATTAACAAGAATTGCTCGCTATTACAAATGTATTTGAAGAAATTTGTCACTGTTTATCAATTTATCAATTTCTTACTATCAGTTGTGTTTTATTCTATTTTCTTTATTACAACAATGGGACATGTCCAGAAGGTGGCGAAATTTTTTGACATAGGTAACCGAATATTTCTAATGCTTACCTTTTGATGCTAAAGCCTTTTTAAGTTTATCACTAATACATTGCACGTCTTTTTCCAGAACCAATTGCGCTCCTTTTACAGGTGGCAACCAATAAGTCAAAAACACCAAATCGATTGAATTTGCGACTGGATCAAAGGACTGCGCCAAAGCACCTACAATATTAAATAGCTTTTATACCATCTGTATGTACTACATATAGTAGATTGTACTCACCGACTGAAGTTAATCTTGGTATTCCAGTTATATTGGCAGCAGCATCTCGTTTTCGCATGTTATAGCCATTTTCCCTATCTTCGATTTCCTTCTCTGATTCCAAAGTCCACAGATTCTCGGACCCGTTGGATGCATTTTTCTTCTCGTCTTCAAGCGTCCTACTGACTTCTTCATTTTCCTTAATCCTGTCCCTGTGCGAAAGAAGATCTCTCTGTTCGAATCTCGAACGCCTCAGTTGGTTTTCTCTAGCTTTGAAATATGTGTCTCTGAGGATATCGTTCGGGACAGCGTTTAGATCTTGCAAAAGACGACTTCTTGCATTTCTGACGTTGTGATAATCATAGACACCGTGCTTCGTCATATCCGCCAAATTTTTTTTCTGCGTTTTGCTCGTACTTTCTGTCGTTCTATCTCTGCCCTCTTTAGTGTGGTCTTTATTTTTACTCCGCGCATCTCTGGTTCCATCATCTAAGGCGTCGCCCAATGGCTTGGTTTGTTGGTATAAATTCATTGATTCCGTCATATCTGGATAGTTGCTATAGTCAGTTTCGAAATCATCTTCTTGTGGATATTGAGTGTTGTCATGCGATTCCTGTAAATCAGATCATTTTAAATAGATGTTCTTCAAAGTAAATTAATTTACGGTGTTTCATGTTAAATTCGCATTTAATTTATTTTTCCAAAGAACGAATTTTATTTTGATAAATTAGGAAACGTTTCCATAAATTAAAGATCGTTTATTCATTCCTTTTATTTTTGTGTTAATATAATTTGATAATGCAAATTTAAGTCGAGACGTGTGTTTGTTGACGTTGGAGTGTAATTTAAGTTGGTGTTATTTTGGATTTTGAATCTCCAACGTTTTGGCAGATATCTTATGTCGTTTTCAGGTCAGCCCTGGGAAGGGGTGCATGGGCTTGCCAAACTCATATCTAAATTTTTATTTTGCTAGTGTGACCTCAATTTCTTAGTAGCAGCTGTGAGGATAGAAACCGTGAAAATCTATTTGAGATAGATATTCACTGCTTAAGCATACTAACCTCCAATCACTTAGTGGTTAGGAAGCAAACTTTGTTGAAAAAAATCGAAGCTATGGCGATTTGTGAAAAGAAATGGGAGAACAGGAGAAGATTCGAATTCCAGGAGAAGACGTGTAGATGGTGGAAGAATTTGGTTCTTTAAAAAATTATCTTGACATCAAAAATGTACAATATTTATAAATGAAAGACACTCGCCCACAAGTTAAACTAATTAGAGTAAAATACGATTTATTATTCATTATACGCTTTTGCAGTCTAGATTTTTGTATTTCAGATGATAACTAGATGTACAGAGAGTTTTGAATAAAATGTTCAAATACCATTTTAAATTTTATATTTGTTATTAATTTATATATGTCGAGTATATATATTATTCGTAGTATTCTTTAAAAAAATGGATAACAGATCAAAATTGGCTACGAGAAGAATTGATGCAGATAACGAAAGTCCAGCTGAAATTAACCATGAAAAGGTGGTTCAACAAATGAACGAATGAATAAAAATAATGAAGATGACATTTATAAATGACAATATCCAGAATGTCAAGCAAGATACTAAGAAAATTACACAACAAGAAACGATAGAAATCGGACAGAAAATATTATTGGAGGTAGATCATAAAATTGTCAAAAATACAAAGAAAACATATACTGAGGTGGATGGATGGTAGTGGATTCTCTGAAGCACTGTGACCAAAATCTTCGTTATTTTATTTCTTTTTATTTAGCACGACATGATTGCTTAGTTTCTAATTATGAGCAATACATTCGGGGTCATTTTCCTGTATGTGTTAAATTAAATAAGGTGTGCCTATGTTGAACATTAAAATACGCAGAACTCAAATCACGCACGATTTTTGGAGAAATAATATTTTTTGAACCAGACTACCAATCCGACTGATAATATCGCCAATATAGATTAAATATTTCTTCATCGCTAATGACATTTTCTTTGATAACCAGTTGTTACAGATATGCCCTAACAACAAATTTGTTACTGAGGTCAAGCAGTCGACCATAGAATGCATTATACCATAATCATTCATACTGAGAATGGCACGTCATTTTCAAAGACATTCCGAAGTTACTCTGCACTTTTTTATCTGGCTAGTAGAAGCTCGTGATTTCTAACCACCATGGCAATCATTCGTTCTCTATGATACGTGTAAATTATTTAGATGAATGTAGTTTCTTTTACAACATTGGAAATGTATTTTATAATGTAATTTGTTTATAAGTTACTGCCAGCGCCCTCTACTATTACTCGGTGGTCGCGTTCAGAACTAAACAGTAGTGTTTCCCGCTTATCAGACCCCTGTCATCTCGAGAGGCGTTAGGTGATGATGATAAATTACTGCCAGCGCCCTCTACTATTACTCGGTGGTCGCGTTCAGAACTAAAAAGTAGAGTTTCCCGCTTATCACACCCCTATCACCTCGGGAGGCGTTAGGTCATGCAGAAACGGCGCATTACATCTACTCAAGTTGCATAAAAAACAACTACTTGATTTTCCTTTAAAGCGAGGACTCTAGTAAAGTGCACAAAGGGATTGTATAGTAGTCAAACAATTCATAATTTAAACTTAAATTATGAATCCATAATAATTAGAAATTAAAATACCATATTTCTGTTCCTAGTAGTAAGATAATCGTCGTCAAGTCCTTGACTAGTTTTATGCCTGTAAGTAGTAACATCTTTGTGTTTTTCATTTGAAGATTCAGTATTAATCTTATAGGGTGCCTCCATGGATGGTGTTGAAACAATACTGTGCGATCCAAATTCGGGATGAGCTGCTATATATTCTTTGGCTTCTTCCAACGGTGCTCTTGTGTTATTGTATTCCAATAACCACCTATAATCTATATAGAAGAAGATTTAAATTAAATTAGTTATTACTCATGGATAACATATATTTATTTACCTGAATTATATATTTCCAGACCTGGTGGTTGAAAGTATTGGTTGAGAGCATTTAATTTCGCAAACATAGTTGAATTAAAGCGTAGCTTGCAAATATCGGCATGGTTTTGTTGTTTCGTAGTGCTTCCTGATTGGACAGAAATAATAATTAATATTAGATAATGATGTAAAACATTTCAACACTTGCCTGAAGTAAACTCATACATATCTTGATGACCCTCAAAACCTTTACAATCCGCTGTCCAAAAGAGAAACCAATCGAGACCTTTGTGTTCCATACTTAGTGTTAATCCCCCCATTTGTGAACCGGCAGTATCTGTGATCGGCGTATCATATATAAGTTTACCATTCTTTCCGTCAATGATAAATGCCTGCGGAGTTTAAGAAAAAATTGAACGAAATTATTTTATTCAGGAGATTTCAAAAACATTTACTTGACTGTAATAATATACTGGAAATCCTGATCCAGTTTCGTATTTCACCAAAAAGTCAGTGACGTTGTCTTCATTAAAATATGCTGGAGTAGGAATGCTGAGCGTTTCTGAATTCGGAATCGTGAGATTCCATATTTGTTTGAACGTGCTGCCATCTACTGCGATTGTGGTGCTATTAAATAGAGATATGATTATATCGGTAATATTATCGCCTGTAATATCAACCAAGACTGATGGCGATATTACCCCTTTTACGGTGTCTTGAAATAAAGTTGTAATATTTTCCTGCAACGAAAGTAATTTAAGTCAAACCAGTTAAAAGCAAATTCTTAATGTAAGTGGTTAAAATTATACTAATCATATTCACGTATATTCATTGATATATTATGAGATATGAGAGCTTTTAATCCGTTTATTACATCAACCTACCAAATAACCTTGAACTATTTCTTCTAATGGTACAACACTCAAATTTCCAGGAGATGTCGGACTACCAGTACCGAAAATCACGTACGTATCTTCATCATTGACTAATATCTGAGGTGGATAAAATGTTTCCGCGTTATTCGGCATGTCGACGCGTTTCAATTCATCCCCAGTTCTCCCCGACACCAAAATTAAATGTCCAGTTTTAGCCAGATCTTTACAATAGTAACATAGTTTGTTAGAAAGTAATATCCTCATATAAAAATAATGCAATAGCTACCAGTCTTCGAAGTATGTGCTGTTAAAATATCGTCAATACCGTCATTGTCTTGATCCGGGATATAGTTCGCCATGTAGATGTCGATAATTAAGGGCTGTTGTGGTGTGTATTTATTATCGAACTGCCAAATTATAGAGCCGTTTCTAGAGTCCACCATGCAAAATATCTACGAAAGAATATCAAATTAAAATTAAGTATAATAGAAGTGTGCTTTGATAGGTATAAAAAAAGGTAAAACAACGACATAGTCTCGAGTGGTGGTTATAGTCTTAGAATTTAAAGCAGTAGTTTTTTTAAAAGTCTCAAAAAAAAACATTCACGCCAGGAATTTATAACATTCTTGGAACAAAATTTCTTGCCGTCTATTCGAATTTTTTAGTTTCCGAATAATCAGCAGAATAGGTTGAATAGTAAACCAATAAAAATAAAAATTAATGCCGTTTTACTATTTTGGCTGTCAATGTGTGAATGTTTTTGTGAAAGAACTTCTTTATTAACAATTTTGGGCGACTCCTTTCCGTTCCTCTGTCAAATAGTCCAATAACAAAGCATAGTAATCAACTGGTTCTGGTTTTTCGTTTAGGAAAATAGTATGGACGAAATGTCAAGAAGATCCCAAATTTTTGGCATTTTTTATTTCGCCAATCAATTTGCTATGGTCTTCTTGTGGAATAATTTTGAATGAACCACTCTTGGCGATATTTGCCTAAGGTATTCTACTAATGAAGCATAATAAGCTACTGTGAGTGTATTCCCTATTAGGAGAATAAGATAGATAGAGATGCAGGAATAACACAAATCTTGACCGTCTTTTTTTCTGCTCCCCCTTCAAACAGTCCAATAATAAAGCGTAATAAGCTACTGTTACTGTTTTTCCCTTGAGGAGAATAGAATGAACTCAAATCCGTGGAATTTAGCTATTTGTAAAAGAACTTTTTCTGTGCCAATATTTGCCGTCTTGTTAGCCTTCATCTTCTAAAGCCAAATAATGATGCATAATGGACTACTATTACTGGTTTTCTTTTTAAGAGAATATAATTGATGGAAAACAAAGAAAAACACCAAATTCATACAATTCTGATGTTTTTGAAGTCAATTTTGCTTTTGTGACCTAAGCTAATTGTGCACCACCAATCTTTGTCGTATTTTCCATCAGTCCAATAATGATAGATAATGACCTTTCATTATTTCTTCGATTTTTCCAGAAGTCCAGCAGAACAACTCCTTAACATTCCCAAACAACATGACATTGAGGTTTTGAATAAACATTGCCATTGATATTTCCTTTCGTGTGGATCTTTTTGACCAACAATCAAATCGAAATCCCTGTAGAGGTGTCATATGAAATTTTTCATGCACGAAAAGTGATAATTGCCAACGGTGACGATTCTAAACTAAATGTGGCACCATCTCGAAGAAATTTACTAAACATGTCAAGTCACCTTTGAATGTGTTTTATTTTCAGCCATTATTTTATACCTCATTAGTGCGTTGTTTTGCTACTTAATAAAAAAAAATTATAGTGTGAATACAAATTGCTTAAAAGAAGATACTTTAACATATCTGACAATTCTGAATTAACTTTTCACATGTCTATAAGTTCCTACAACTGACGAGCATGTAGTAAAAACCACACTTGCTTTTTGAGGAATTAAAAAAATATCTCTGCAATGTATTGTATGCTAGGCTAAAGCTTGGTAATTTTTGAGCGTGTGAAGTATCATGTATAAAGTGAAATTTTGTATTTAAATTACAAATACATATTAAGTATTTTCTAAAAAAAAAAAAAACCGTTGGGTAAGTGTGGTGTTTATAACAAAAGCTAGCATGTTTAAGTTTTAAATGAGTAAATAAATTAAAAACAAAAATATAATTCGGAACTATGCTCTTTATACTCATGCTCAAAGACAATGTATACGTCTCATATATGTATTCCTTACCCCTGCTTTTCCAGTAGCTAAACAGTCTGGTATCCCGTCTGCATTAACATCTATATTGCAATATATGATGAAGACTGCGTGAGGTAACCATCTTCTCCATAATATTTCGCCATTGGAACCATTAAGAGCAACCAGACCTCCACCGCACGGAGGCTCCATGTTAAAAAACATTGTACAAAATATATCTGGATTAATATCATAGTTATCGCCTAAAAATGAAGCCGTTTAATAGTAAAGAGAAATGAGTATTTATCGCTAACGTTTAGAATATTTACCAGTGCCAAAACCGAATATTATATCGTCGATGCCGTCAGCATTTATGTCAACGAGTCTGATGGCTGATTCTGACGTTAATTTTGGAAGACTTGTGGTCCAGACATCTGTCACGACCAGATCACTACACGGTAGCAGTTTTTCACTGAAGCATTCTCTGGTTTTCGATATAAGCCAGTTCTTTAATTTATCAATTGGAAGTGGGAACAATGAGACGAGAATTACTACTAACGCAATCAAACCTGAAATGAAGAAACTTACGATAATATAATTAATATTTCTCAGGGCGACATTTAATACCAATTTCATACTCTTTAAAGCAATACTGTTGTGAGAAGTTTATAAATTGTTATAGACAAATACAATCAAAATTATCGCATCTGTTACAATTTTATATTATATTTAAACATGAATAAACTTCCTGTCTGTTATATTAATCAACGAATAGGTTAGATGCACCGGTTGTGGCCAGTGCACTTGTTGTGGCCACCTAAGAAATCATTGTCAAATAACTTGCTTTAATGTTGGAAATAAGCATTTTCAATTAAATTTCCCGCTTACTTAAACACTTCCAGATCGTTTTCAGACACGTTCGTTTGTACAAACACCTCCGATTTAGTTTAAATTAGTCTTTAGTTTGACGAGGTAATAGAAATGGTTGATTGTTTGATACGTTGCTTAAGAAACACGAGGTAAGTCTACATCATGTTTTGTTCAAATTTTATTAGATTTATGTTTGAAATGTTCGTTATTTAGTTTTTTAAATAAGCTTTTATGTGATTTCAACATTTTAAAGACAAATTTAATTGTACAAATACTTAAAATACACGTGGCCACTAATGAAACACGAAAGACGTCAATGTGCCAAATGCAGCCAGTACATGGAAAACACTATACTACAAATGGAACATGAAATCTAGTTGTGGTCACATAATAGATCTAATTAAAAGTCAATACAATATTAAAGAAAAAATTGTCACCAAAGTACCCGCTATGTATTGGGATACCGAAGCAGTTGAAAATAGTGAAGATAATTTCTTTATTTTTGACTTTCCAGAATTTGACACAGAAAATCAGAGTACCTAATACGGAAACAAACGTAAGCGAAAAGTACGTCAATATACTCCAGAATATCGTTACTCATAAAATCCAACCAGCTCCAGAAGGCCAGTTAGTCCCTGAAGTTCAGTTAAGTCCTGATGTTCAATTACCTGTTGACTTTCAGTCAGTATATAAAGTCCAGTTAACTCCTGAAGTCCAGTTACCTTCTGAAGCCCAATTAGATGTTGAAGTTCAGTTAGCTCCCGAAGTTCAGTCAGTTCCTAATACCCAATTAACTCCTGAAGTCCAATTAGCTTCTGAAATTCAAATAACTCCTGAAGTCCAGTTATTTTCTGAAGCCCAATTGTATATTGATGTTCAGTTAGCTCCCGAAGTTCACTCAGTTCCTAATGCCCAATTAACTCCTGAAGTCCAATTAGCTTCTGAAATTCAAATAACTCCTGACGTTCAAGCAGCTCCGGAAGAACAACCTAAAGTTTAGCAAGTTGCTGAAACAATTGGTAATGATGTTAACACTGCTGAAGACGTAAGATTCCTTAAAAAAAGAACGGTTAGTGAAGTGCTAAAAGATGTAAGGTCATGGCCAAAAGAGGACAATATTGTGGAAAAGAAAAGAAAGAATATTCGTTTTCCGTCAGTCGTAACGTCGGATAAATTGATAGAGATTTTTGAAGCAAATGTCAACGAAAAGATTATGAAAGAAAACAAAAAAAAGCAAACCAGAAAACTGTCAAAAAAACTACTAACCAAAAGAATGGCAAAGCCAAGATTAATGACCAAATACCTATCGAATCTGATCTTGAAGAACAAACCACACCCAGTGCTATCCAAGAAGATATTATCCAGGAAGTAAACGAAGGTGGAAAAGAAAACCGATTTAAAGTAGGATGATTTGCAATTATAAGATACGAGAACAATTTTTACCCCGCCAAAATTGTTCATGAAGATAATGGAGATTATTTTTGCTGTGCAATGAGTGCAGGTGGGATAAACAATTGAAAATGGCCATCCACCTGATTTAATCTGGTACCACAAAGAAGATATTAAGTGCCAAATAAACGAACCTGTTGCTATAAGCACAAGAGGAGTATATGCCGTTCGAGAAATGAAGCCTTATTTAAAATATATTTAAATGTTAAAATACCTAACCTGTTCTTTTTTGTATTTTTTTTAATAAAATGTTTCCATTAGATAAACTATCTATATTTTAACGCATATGGCCAGAACTAGTGCACTCACTGGCTTCAACTGGTAAATTGGTGGCCACAACTAGCAAAATTGTACTTGACTGAAATTTTATTTATTTTGTCCTTGTCAGTTATAGTTTTTTCGTATTTTGTATTTTTTTCTAGAAATAGTAATATCGATATTTTCTACGTACATAGTTGGTATAAGAATCTGATCTGAAATTATCGAGTAAACTGCAATGATTGTTTCCATACTGCTTAAAGTGGCCACAACCGGTGCATCTACCCTACATATTCTGGGATTTATCGGACCAAAACCTTTGTCGTGACCTTTAAATATCAACATAAGTATACCAATAACATTATTAGAGTGGCATACCAAGCAAGGACTTCTAGCATTTTAATAATGTGTATGCCTATATGACTTGCATTATGGGAAATTTGTGTCTTGACTGTCTACATGTTCAAGTAGCCATAAATTAGTTTGTATTAACATTAGCACAACATGACCTTGTTTAAACTTCCACCACGTACAACAGATATCTTGATACCTTTGGATAAGTGCTGCTTTAAACCACTGAAGTTAAAATGGAACTAACAAAACAAACAGTAAATTTGCGAATATGATTTATATATTATGGAATGATGGAATGACATATGCTACCGTAATGCAGTCGTAACATGTACAAACTATTTAAAACATATCAAAGAAAAGGAGGAGAAGAAGAAAAAGCAAGTAAGAGAAAAAGTGGAAATAGCTATTGACTCCTCATAAGAAAGTGAAATCCTCTGTGTCGTATTTGCGCCGAAAAGATTATAAATTTATGTTCCCATATGTTTATGAAATCTTTAATCTACTTAAGGAAGATGTACTAATATTCCATGGGGGTACCACCAGGGATTCTCAACAAATTCAATGTGAATTAAAAGTATAGCCTTTGGCTGAAGTGTTTTTGTAATAATTTATCCTGTTTTCTATTTTTATAGTTCTTTGATAAAATAATATATATTTGCATAAATGTTGTCTCATTTTTAATCATTAATAAATAGCAAATAATTTATTTGAAAAAATTATGTATCTTTTTTAAGCAAGCATGTGCTCCAAGGCAGGATAAGAATGAGGCAGAACTTTAATTTTTTTTATAAAGGCATTTTAGTTATGTAAAACCTCTTATGTTGGAGTTATTCTCCAAAAATCTGCATCATTTTTACTTCACTACGACCTAAATAATAATAATAAACCTATGAGTCCTATAACCTAAGGAAAGAAATCGGGTCTTGAAACAATAATATTAAAAGACGAAAACAAAACCTATTATTTATGCTCTAAAAGTTAATAAACATCATTTAAATGTAGCAAAATTATTTTTTTTACATATCATATTGAACCTACAAAGTAAATAGCTATCGATTTCTGCAAAACAATAAATTGGAAAATATTCATATTTTATCTAAATTAATCCATTTATCTAAAGCATGCAAATACTGATAATAGACCAATGTATATTTCGACAAACATATATTACTGTTACATCGAGTAAGCATTTAGTTGTAGTAGCCTGATGAAAGCATTGTTCTAAATCTTTAAAATCACTAGTTACTTCTTTGTTGCCTTTTCTTCACAATGGACGGGCTTTGCTATAAAGTTAGTAAATTTATCGAACCTGAAGAGGAAAGTTTAAAATAGAGATTAAGTATCGACATTAGGTAAGAGGATTACGCTTTTTTAATTAATTTACTCAGTGGACTGTGAATGGTAATTAGACGTTATTACATTTTAGGTATTCTTTTTCGTGAACAGACACCACAAATATTATGGTGTTTTGAAGATATATGTGTAGTAAATAGTTCTTACGAAAATTATAAAAATATATGAAAATGAAGACAATCAATAAAGAACAGAACATATTGAAGAATATAGGACCAAAAGTAAGAATGCTAATGCGATGTAAATGCAACAGCTTCAGATATGGTAAGATGGTGATTTCTTTTGGAGTTAAGGCGTATGAATGGGTTTGTGAACAAGAAAATCAGACACTTAAAGAGTTTGGTATCGTCCTTAGGTGGTAGTACATTCAAATTCCTGGAACACAATAATAATCTGTTTGTTTCCTGATCGGTATTTTTCGTGCTTCCTTTAGCTGATGAGGATACAATGCAAGAGTTATTTCCCTTTAACATCGTACAGGGGAACTAACACAACCATTAAACATTTTATGAACGCAATTTACTAGATGACTCCAATGGTCCTTGGCAAAGTAACGTGCTAAGAAAGAAGAATTAATAGGTATAATGAGATTATGTATTTTTAATAAAGTATTTAAAGTAATTTATAACATATAAAGTATTATTATTAATGAAGAATTATTTTAGAGAAGCAGCAACAAGTAGAGAACAAGGAAGACTACTACAATATGCATATATTAAATTTCACAGATAATACTTGACAATCTAAATGGTGAACCAATAGTCTTCAGAAGACCAATGATGTCTGATGGGGTACTTTTTAACGTAGGGGGTTCCACAAACAAACAGAACTTTTGTTAATGGTGTGATATGTGACCTGCAGATATGTTTGGACCCTACTTTTTTTAAGTGAATAACCAAAATGTAGCAAAAACAGGAGAACAGTACCAAGATATGGTAAAATTGCTGGATTTGTTGTGCTGCTTAAGATGTCATGCAATGTTATTACCAAGATATGGAGATTCAATGGACATTTTGCCCAAAAACTGTTTTGTAGGACGTATCTTCCCACGCCATGCTGATATTGAGTGACTAGTGAGGTCACCGGACGTTGGAGCTACAGACTTTTCATTTTTGGATATTTAAACGGATTATATGCGACAACAAAATACCAATGAGCTATAGGTGTTCGCTGCCTTTAAAAGTGGAATCTATACATTCCCAATAAGAAAGTTCATATTCTTGTAATAAATTATTTTTTTATAATATATTTTTCAATATCATCTCATCCTATTCGACAAGTAGTAATTATGAGTAATATTGGTTGCGTTTTTAAAATCATTTGCGTCGTCTTCCTTGGGAATAATTATTGATTATTTTATAATAATGGTATTTTAGTCTTGCTTATATTGCCCATCAAATTTCAAGTTAAACAGACTGATTAGCGTTCAAAATTGCGGGTTTAAGCGTATTTTAATATTATTCGAAATTTACTATTTGTTTTTTTAAACTCTGATATATTTTTATTTTATTTTATAATATCAATAATTGTTCGGCTTATTAATGTTTGAAATAAAGGATAATTCATTGTATTTGTAAATGTGTAGGTAAGTATAGTAATAAACTTCAGCTTAACTAATTTAACTTTCATTATTGTCTTAACATATATTTAAATGCATATAAAACAAAACAATAATAGAATTTAAACTTTATTTAAAATAAACTTACTGGTACTATTAATATTAAAAGTTATTAAGAACGTTTTACGTATATATTTATAACTTCTAATACAATAACAATGATATAATTTTAAGTAAGAACCACTCACGTTTCTTTTTTCAATTAACAAAAGCATATGGATATTGCAACGCAAGTGTACGTACCTATCAAAAGGATTAACCCCGAAAAAACGTAACAACATGGCCTGCACAATGACCAACACATAGGCCTATTTTTTATTCTGCTACTGAAGTCGGACTTGGTTAGTTTTCTCCTGGGTGCCATTAGTGGCCTTTTTACACCGACGTCTTCTGCAAACTAGTAAAGAAAGGAAAAATACGTGACTGTTAGTGCAATTCATAAATGAAATATACAGATACAGTTTGTATGTATATCTGCCATATCTTATAACAAACCATGACTTAAGCTGTGAACATTCTCTTACATTTTTGCTTTGGTTTATTATATTTTTCTGTTATTAAATACAATATGTACGTTTAAGTAAGTCACAAACATTAGTAGTTAGGCAGGTCAAAGCAAACCGTTAAATTCACCACCCAAACAGCGTCAACGATTGGTACACTTAAGACGAAGAAAACCAATTTTAAATATGTACCAAATGCTGACGCTACAAACTTCAAAAATTGCAGTGATATCTCTAAGACACTAAGTGAAGTAAAGGTATTACTTCAATTACAGTACATTATAAATATGTATATATTATAGCACTAGCAATCATAATTAAAGAATAGAAACAGGCGAACTAAGATCTCCTAAAAAAAGGGTTGGCAAGCAATTGGAAGTAGTAGAATTTGATGAATATGTTAAAAATATAATACGGTTTTTGAAGACGAACCTCTTCAAAGTTATAAAAAAGCTGATTACCATGATGAAATTAATTTAATTTAATTTAATTATTTTTGAAGAATGGATTGAACAAGTATTACATAAACTTCCAGATAAATGCTGTAATAGTCATGGACAATGCATCATATCATTCACTTAGAGTAGAAAAGCTACCTATTTAGAGAAAAGACTGTGGGATGGATTAATGGATGATACCATAGAGCCATTTTCTATTTGTGCTGGAAATTAATTTGCTATGAATGCACATAATACTTCCATATTTAAGAGAAAATTATATGACATATTTATATGATAGAGTTTAGAGTTTACCAGAATAGGTTATGTTAAACCATTCAATCCCAATTTTGAGTAGATTTTACACATTAATCCAAAAAGTCACTTTCATACAATAGTTTTATTAATATAAATTCGTTACACTTAGAAAAATAATAACATTTTTGACAAATTACTTCTCAACTGTTTAGATGCTATATCAAATTATTTACTACATTTTAAGCTATGTGTTTTAGATTTTGGGGGGATCACTCCTTATACAGAGATAAGGTACAGTAAAAAATAAAATCAAAAATTTTGGAGCAAAAATTCTAGAAAATTCGAAAGGAACTATCACTAACAAACAACAATTGATATAATAATTAATTGATGCTGAAAATAGTAATGAGAGTATTAGAAGTATGTAAATGTCTGAAAAATATTTCTGTCCTAATAGCTGCAAAGTCTACAAAATATTAGTTTTCCATAATATGATTTTTTTTCTGATTGTACTTGATATTTTTTCGACATTATATTTTCTATTAAAATAAATTGAAAAGTTACTAAAAAATTACTATTATTAATCTGCTATTGAATTAATTCGGTCTTCACTTGACGAAGATCCATAGTTTTAATTGGCAAATAACAACAGATGTTGGATTTTCTCTTTTTAATATTTCATACATAAAAGAAGTTTGTATATAATTAATTCCATATTTTGTCATATCGAATCTTTAGGTAATGAGTTGGTTAGCTTTCTTCGATTTTTATTCGATAGTGCCCATTATTGCTATAAATAGCTTCTTGTATACTAGCTCTCATCGTAGGTGCTATATTAATTATAATAAATCTTTTTATTGCAATTAAGTAACAATACACAAACTAACGTTAAACAGGACAAGAAACGTGTCAGTAATAGAATACGGCTCTAAATTAGAGAATGGTGTAAATAATTTGTTATAGAAACAGTTGAAACCATTAATTGCTTTAGGTAGATATTTTACAAGAAGCTATTTATAGTAGTGATGGGTACTCTCGAATAAAAATCAATTAAAACCAAATCTTTACCTAGAGATTCGCTATTACACATGACAGAATGTGCAATTAATTATATACGAATGTATATTTATGTTTTAAATATTAAATAGTGAACATCCACTAGTAATTAATTATTTTGGTAGTTCAAAAATTCGTAAGTTTTATGTGTCTCCAGTAATTTAACCACTGACTCACTGTCTACTTACTTTGTAACCACTTTTGCCATCTCTAATAAATACTTCATCTTCTACGTCACTTAAATCGTCCTCGTCCAATGAAACACTTTCACGTACTTCACCACCTAAACTCATGCCTGGATATGTAGCCATTTTTCGACTTCTGGGCAACTGAAAACAAATTAGTAAGTAGTAATATTATAAATAATATAGCAAAAAAATATTTCAAAATAAAACAATTTTATAAAACCAAATCCAAAATAGGTAAAAACTGAATTACAATTTAGTAGGTCTTCCCTTATGAAAATTTCGCTACAGGTAGGACTTGAACCCATACAGTCCGAACGCCGGTCGAACGCTATGCCAATTAAAGTGTTGTGACACAGGCATGGTCAAGTCTTTAAACGTCATAAATTATATAAAAATATTGCTATCTATACACTCATTTATGCGTTCAATATATAGATATGTGTATATATTGTACGTAGCAGGCTTTCTTCTTTTTATCAGTTTTCGTACATAATTCTGAACAATGTTCAAATGAAGTTAGAGTTTATTTGGTACATTACTTATTTTGCTAATAACAGAAGTACTTTAGTTAGTTCTAGTACCAATATATAAAACTTAACCTCATCAGTTGACTTATATAGGAGGTGCTAGCTTTAGCTAGTGATTTAAACATATATTAAGGGTGTTGTATACCAAACTAAAAATTTCGACGTCTTCGCTGCGGGTATCGGGGGGTATCACTCATGGGTGAAGCTTGCCAATACCTATGTATCTACCATGTACTGTTTTGCTAAATACTATAGTAAAAATCTAAATTTACAGTTCTCAGTTTATATGTACCGCCCTTATGGAGCGATGCATTCGAAATGACATACGTATGATGCGTTAAGTGCTAATTGTCTCTGTTCAGGCTACACATACTCTACGGAATGTAGATTGTAACTTTCTTTAGTCAGACATGTGTTCAATAAGTCAAAAGTTAATATGTAAGCTGGAATTCTGATTAAAAGGAATATTACTTAGTGCCTATGAATACTATATAATAATAATAATATTTTGTTGAACGGCACTAATGTCATCGTCTTGATTATCTTTTCCATTGGGCGTATTGAAAATCACAGGATAATTATTTTTATCATTTTAAATATGTACATATTATGTATATATGTATGTTAAAAAGGCCTAATACCAAGAATTTACCTACACGATTATTTTTATCTATAGGTACTATTATTATACAGGCTGGCCGCCAAGGTATCCGAGAAACCTCGTACATGAATTCAAGGAGCATTATTAAAGCTGCTCAATGTGGTCACCGCATTGTACAATGCATTACTAAATCTTCCGTCAGAATCCTCGTTCCCAGTTGTAGTTCTCCATATTGTTTTTCATCTCATAAAATGTCATGAATCTTATGGATGATCCGGTGTTATTAGGCTTTCCCCTTGAATATGTAAGTGTCTAGATTTTTTCATGTCTCATATGAGAAAATCTAGTGGGTAGAGATCCGGAAATCGCGGTGGCTAAGCTATGGGACCACCACGACCTATCCATCGATTTGGAGACGGTTCATTGAGAAAATTAGTGACACCTCTTCCACAACGGGCCGGAGGATCATCATAAATAATGAAGTGTAGCCACCACACGACTTTCTTGTACGTATGAGCGTTTCAAATTATACAAAATTGGATTCTGAATAATTTCTGTATAAAAAGATTCATAAAATTTATAGTTTGAAGCGCGCATACGTATAAGAAAGTTGTGTGGTGGCCACACTTTATTATTTTCGAATATCTTGCAAAGTATACATTCTATAGTGAATCATTAAGGGTGTTGTATACCAAGCTGAAAATTTCGACGTATTCGGTGCGGGTGTCGGTGGGGTAGTGCTCATGGGTGAAGCTCGCCAATACGCCACTACCATGTACAGCTTTGCTTAATGCCAGTAAAAATCTAAATTGTACAATTACATCATACGCAATCCAATTGCAAAATAAACAACATTAAAATCAAATTACATACTTAAAAACGTAATTGCAAATTTATTTACGTTATAAATATAAAATAATAAATAAGTGTTGAAAACACATTTTTAATTAAAGAAAAAAGATGCAAAGCATAATTTTTATATGCAGACGACTTGATAAATGCAGCTCCTAATAAAAATATCGTGCAAAGAAATATATCCCATGGAACTTCAAAGGACTATAGGATCAACGTTAATAAAGAAAAAAAAACCGAAGTATTGACAGTCTCCAAAGAAGAAGAAAGAAATTTCACAATAGATGGTGAGAGCTTGATCAATGCTATATATCGCATAAACTCTGTCTGTGCCATAATAATATATATCAAGATTTCTCATTTATTATTGAATTCAAGTAGGGTAACGAATTTCAAAAACCTAAAGTTTGCTTAAATGTCAGTGGCCAATCAGTAAATTAAGAAAATATACACCTTGAGATGCTTATATTTTGCAAGCCACGTGATACATGTCATATATTTTTTTTCTTCTAGCGATTTAGCATTTATTTGTTTAATTGCCAGAGGAACAGTTCCGAATGGAATATTTACACTTGTTTCTGGGAAATGTTTAAAGAAAATTATTTGACATCTAGCGTGTATAATTATTACACTTACAGCACGATAAGATAAAGTAGTTTTTGGAAAAATTCCTTAAATTTTTATATACATACTAGCTGACCCGGCAAACGTTGTTTTGCCATATAAATTATTTCTAGTGAATATTTTGGTAGTCTAATAAAAAATAAGTAACTTATTGTAAGTGTGTGGGGATGTGGTATATGACTGAAAGAGGAATGGAGCGCTGTGAACGATGACGGCTTATAAAAATAACAAAACACCAAACATTCATTTCTTGAATCATTGTACTTTTATTATTTTAACTAATAAATTTCTAATTACATCTCTATCACAAATAATGACAATAAAAAAAACTTTATCAGTCTCTTAGTGCAATGGAGTATACGATATTTTTAGTGAGTCCATCTTTAGCCAACACAAACAAACTGGATGGTTTACCCACGCGTGTGAAAAACACGGTGTGCCCAAATCTAAGCCACAAACAGACATCGTTTGGCCTTGATGAGAATATACTTAATATGAGAGTTGCACTTAGAAAGTAAAAGCGTCACTGCTACGATAGACGCACAGTCAACAATAATGGCCGAAAACGGTTTAGGCCCTAAACTTTAGTGAGTGAGAGAAAGCTTATTATGTGAGAAAGACAGGAGACCGGTTTCGTTCTCATCCCTAATCTGTGCTGTTTACGGGGTGAGAAGTGACACCGGTAGACGCCTGGCGGGAATAACTGATCGAGTGGTAACTGATAAATTATCGGCCGCCGAGAGTAGAAAATTATTAAAGTACTAATATCGCTATTAAAAAATAGGGCTTGATGGTGGAAGGGTGAAAATTTAGGGTTGTATGTATTTTTTAATGCCGAATCATAAGAAAAATAAAATACAAAATTTTGTCCAAAAACAAAAAAAAAATTTGGGGTGGACCACCCTTATCACTTAGGGGTATGAAAAATACTTTACGTCCTATTCTCAGACCTGCTGAATATACACACAAAATTTCATAAGAATCGGTCAAGCCGTTTCGGAGGAGTTTTGTGCCAAACACTGTGACACAAGAATTTTATATATTAGATAATGATTAAATGAAATAAAGCTCCTATACAATCATCTTACCCAATAAAATGCTTATTAACATGTGCGAAATGTATAGTTAATACTCTATTTCTCGGGGATCAGCATGTTCTAGTTTTGCTTTCAAATACATTAGACAAGTGCCTCAAAAAATCGCTTAAATTAAATTTAGTTTTCAATGGAAATAAGCAAGCATATGGAATACACCTAACCAGAGAAAAACTAGAAATTAAATACACAGTAAGTATTTTTTTATTAAAATTAATTTTAACGGGTGGATAGTTCATGGATAAAAGTAACAAACACGCAAAAGCACGTTCAAATCGTTCCCAGGTAGCAGAAGTTTAATAATTAAAATTTGAAGAGGGATATTTATGATTGACATGTCGTTATGGAAAATGTTTAAAATGATTAGATTGGTAGTAAGAGTTCTTTATATTTACTACAAGATTAAAATTTAAGGCGCAGATCAGCAGCACATTGCAAAAAATCTCAAAATTATTTCGTAACATCATTAATATTTTTTCATTAACGATGTAGTTTAGCGTCTAGTAGAACTGCTTCAAACTTAAATCTTATTAAAAATATTATATATCCTGAGTTAATGATTTTATAAATATACGAGTAAATATATCTTTAATAATATAAAATCTGCTAATATTAAATAATAATGTAATTATTAAGTATATATTTACCACTTGATATTCCGTTGTAATCATTATTTATCCGTTATGTGCACCACTTTCTAACACATATAAAACACGTAATTAAACATTTAGAATCTTAAAAGTTTTATTTTATACCTTAAACCGGAAGTCGGTTCGTGGTTTTCGATAAGGAAGCATTTAGTCTATGTACTACGTATATGTAAATGCATGATATACAATCAAGAACAAATAAATCTTAACAATGTAGGACCTATGTAATAACTTACACCAAAATTTGCAAATTAACAATTTTAGAATAATAATTACTACCTATTACTGTATCAACAATATCGAGGTATTAGGAAATAAGTAGAAACTATAAAACACAAAGAACAACACCAGGTTTCATCTGCCACGGAACGAGGGTGAAAGGTGTATTAGTGCCTCGTAAAACATTATGTAAATTTAAAAAAATATTTTCTACAAAAAAGAAAACTTAGTAACAATTAGGTACAAAATCCCATAAGTAAGTATCAACAATTAATGCAGAGATACCCATTCGACGATAGTAAATGCATCAATGCAATTGAAAAAGAAAATATCGATAAAGTAGTTTCAAAAGCATGGTCTTGTACTGAGATTAAAAGAGAAAAAAAGATGTAGAAATAACCATGGATGAAATAAGTTAAGCTTTAAGAATGGAAAAGTCCAGGACAAGCTAAAATATTATCGGAAAAGCTTAAAAATATGGGATCAATTGAAATGGAAGCACTGTCAGATAAATATTTAATAAAGCCTTGAATGAAGAAGGTATACTAACATTTTGAGAAACGAGCATGATATTCTCTATATTAAAAGAGATCTGATAAATTATAATACCTACTGAGGAATAATATTGCTAAGTGTTCGTACAACAAATTATACAAACTGACATTGAATGTCAAACTTAAGAATATAAGTGAGAGACCAAAGCGGTTCCAGAAAGGATAGAGATTGTTCAAGACCATATATTTTCCATTCAACAGATTGCAACAAGATCAGATTGAGAAAAAGAAAAGGCTACATAGCCTTCATCAACTTCCAGAAAGCTTTCAATAAAGTGCCAAGAACAACTGTGTAGGCAAACAAAAACATTAAGAAAGTAGTACAAAGTCTATATAGAAATGCCAAAAACATGTGTCCCGAAATATTTAAATCACAAGGTTGAGGAATAAGCCAGTATTATTATTACTTCATCAAAAAAATGTAATGAAAAACACAGACTTTATTGGTAGATTACAAAAAATATACCATGATGTTATTATGGTAGCGAAAGGAAAAGAGCTACAGAAAAATCTAGATTTTGGTAAGAAATACTTCAAACGTATGGCAGAAAATGTATACCAAAACACAAAAGTGGTATAACAGACAAACAGCAGAAACTAAATATACATGTGAAAGGAGAAAAATTTGAGCAAGAAAAATATCTTGATAACTTGGGAGTAATGATAGAAGAACGAGGGAAATAAAAAAGAAATAGAAGTTTGTAGTTGTAAATGCTATGAAAGTATAACACGGTGTACATAATAGCTTTGTTAACAAAAAAGAAATATTCACAATAACTTAAAAGAACTTTTATCAGACAGAGTATAAGCTCATTTGACTTATGAATGTAAAATTTAGACCGTGGCCAAACAACAAACGAGTTAAGACCCATTCAGCACAAATGAAGTATCTAATGATGTACACCAAGGAATGTGGGAAGATGTAATAGGAAAGTTATTAAAAAAGGAGAAAACATGGTAAAAGTTAGGCTAATGGAAAAAGTTAAAAGACAATGGTGTAAATTTATATATAGTTAAGGAAAATCATGTTATCAATCCGACACCTTTAGACTATAAAGGTATCTTGATTATATTATGACTATTACATCAACAATATCAAGATATCAAAAGAAGGGTAAAAACTAGAAAACACAGAGCACAACCAGAAAATAACCATTAACGAGAAGCGACAGTATTGTCGGATTCTTTCATGTTTCGTGTCCCACTTTTGCTCGTTCAATTTGAATTATAAATAACCAAGTAGGCTACAACCAATGACAGGAGATTACAAAAGCAATAGTAAACCTATCGGCCATATTATTAAATATATATAACGTCAATAATATCAAAGCCAAAATGCAGGACTGTAATGAAACAAACTAATAATAAATGATAAGCCTATCCTCTCCTCTATTTCATGTGTTGTTCTACGCTTAAAAAATGAATGAAAGCATATAATGGTACGAAAAACAGTCGAAGGTTGTATAGAAAATTCCAGCTATCGTTGCAAGAAGAAAACTTGCTATTAAGTCTGTATTTAAGCAATTTCTGGTATGTACTGTCTTGTAATTATTTTCTTATTAAAAAAAAAAGCGTTTCAGATAATGTTATGTTTTCTTATATCTAGGCAAAACCGTTTTTTTTTGCTGCGGTTGCATTATGCCAAACAAACTTCGAATATAAGACCAGAGTTCAGGTTGCTTATCCCTAATATAATACTAAATGTGTACTTCGAAACTGTTTTTATTTTAGTTGTATTACCTTGTTCTTACTTTCTTAATATTAATTTTTGACCTCGAGACTTTCGCAGTGTCCACGTTTTGAAGTAATACCGGAAAAGTTGTTATTGAAAAACGTTTATTTCTCTGTGTGTCACTCTCTCTCTCTCTCTCTCTCTCTCTCTCTCTCTCTCTCTCTCTCTCTCGCTCTCTCTCTCTCTCTCTCTCTCTCTCTCTCTCTCTCTCTCTCTCTCTCTCTCTCTCTCTCTCTCTCTCTCTCTCTCTCTCAGTGTGTGTGTAACCGCGATAGCAGCCAAACGGTAAAAGATATCAATATAAAACTTTATTTTTAGGAATATAAACTTCCTCGGGAGATCTGAATAGATTTTCGTTGCAATCGGTAGACTGGAAGTAGTAGTTTACTTCAGGGCAAAAATCAAATTTTACCAATGTCTTGTTGACTACTAAGTTCAGATAAATTTCTAGGGAATACTCAAAAGCGGATTGGAAACATTTATTACAAAGAAGGTTTTTCGAAACTCCTACCGGAAGTAGCTCGTCTTATTTGAAAACAGCCTTTTGCAAATATATTTGAAATCATGCTTTCTTGACAAAGATTATTAACAGTATAAAAATATTATATAAGGGTATAAGAGAGTATAAAAATATATATAACTATATGACTAATTTTTGTAAAAAAAAATCAAAATTCGGACCGCAGCACGTTTACGTTTACCTAATAGCAGTTTTTTGCAAATATCCCGAAAATTATGCATTCTACATAGATTAATTGCAAGTGCAAAAGCATTAGAGCTGGATTTGGAATAATTTGTGTACCAAAAACATTTCAAAATTCAGACCGGAAGAAACACTTAGTGGATCCAAATCAAGTACCAAAAACTACTTGACCGTCCTCAAGCTTATGTACCAATTCCTCCACTGACTTTGCACATGCAACCGAAAGAATAAAATTGTTATCGAATATCTCAACAAGATTCTTGTGTATAGCCAGAAGATCATTAATATACACCGTGTCGAGAATTAAGTATTTAGTTTTGCTTATTATTGAAGCTCTTAAGTTGGTTACATAAGGAAATTGATGGCATTTTTGCTATGATTGATATGCTGAAAACAGAAAAACATTTCCGAGAAATTCACAAAAATATTTTTTTAATAATAGATCATTCTGTATATACTGTATAGTGTGGCATAGCTCTATACCTGCCGATAGAGTAGATAAGTTCCTGTGCGAAAATCCAACTATCAAAATAAGAGGTTCATAATATAAACTTTTGTAACTGATATTTTTTGCTTGGCACTAATAATTTAATTAGGTAAATAACAAAAATTGCGTTTGTGTGGGATTTGAACTCGCGACTTCCCAATCGTCACTCATATGTTCTATCCACTGAGTCACCGAGGGCGCCTGATTTCGAATCTTCAATCGTACGAATCGCATCAAGTAACAGTTGTTAACAGAAAAGCCCGCACTCTGGCGTATTTACTAAATTTAAATAACTTTTAAATTGTTGAAATGTTTGGAATGGATGAAAAAAACAATCTAAACAAACTTAGGTATAGTAGTATATTGTTTCCGGCTGACGATACTACAGATTTTAACCAAGTACTGATGTTTCATACCAGCATATTAACAAGGCTTTGAACTTAATAATATCGAATTCTGCTGCTCCGGAATGAGAAAATATGGAATAGTACACGAAAATTTTTCCTGCTTCCAAGAATAAAATATTCTTTAATGTAGTAGAATTTGTGTTTCCTCAAACCTATTATGAATTTTGTATATAAAAATGGTGCTTTTCCAGCAAAACCAGATACATCTTTACCAATACTTTTTAACAAGACCTACTCGGTATATTTAATCGAACCAATAAATAAAGAATTTTAAGTATTTTTTTTATCCTTCATAATTTTTCCTGCGCGACAAAATACTCATCTTGTACTATCATCTTGTGGTTTTATTGGGTTTTGTAATTTGTAGGGAAGCCCTCATTTTAAATTTTATAATAACCTCGTCTCTTAAGAACAGTACGACAAAACAGATGTTAACAGATGATAATCAGTATATGTAGCAAACGGAATAGGACGGTACTAAGCTGCAACAAGTGTAATTACATTTATAACACTTCAAGTAGATTCTCTTCAAAATACTATACGTATTTGCTTGTTTTGTAAGAAAATTATAAATAACAAATCGGCATCGGAAATTATTAATTAAGATATGCATATTTAAATATTGCATTTTTTTAAATTTTTAAAGATTAACTACGCAGTTAGAATACATTCTGTTATACAACCAAGTTTTGTTAACCGATAACTTGCATGAGTTTTATTTATGCATACCTACATCGAGTAATAAAGCATGAAATTTAGAATAAGAATTAAGAATACGTAATTATGCCAGAGTTTACCTGTTCAAAGTCCTCGGAAAAAGCACAACTTAATATTTTCTTTTTGCAGTACAATTATCCCTAAACACCATGGAAGTTCAGGATCAATTTTCAAATTCGTTTTTTCAGTTTAATGAAAGTCACTTTAATTCAGGAGGTTGATATAGTACATGGCTGTTAGTTGTCACCAGGAGCCATATGGCGTATAATATGAACTGCTCATGTTCGAATTTATTGATTTTTCACTTTTGCGGCGTGTCGAAATTATATTTGAAAAAGACGAACATGAACAAATTATATTGGCAGCAATAATAATAATAATAAAGCTGATATTGATTTATTAAAGAACCGATTTAGACGAATATTCAGATAAGGATTTGATAAGAAGAAATTAATTTGCATGAGCAATGGTATTATCGTGGTCTATTTGTAGAAACTAATCCATTTTTGTGGTGCGCAAAAGTTGTTTTATATAGAGCATAAATCATGAGGGGATACTGGAAAATAAGAATCTGGAATATTACCATAATTTTTAAGATATCGTAAATTATTCTAGTCTCTAACGATGAAATACTTATTTCCAAATATTAAGAATTTGTTATAGGTACTTGCTTATAAAATGAGCAAAATACGTTGAAAAAGTAAGTATTGTAATTACCAAAAAGCGAGTTTTCAAACGGTCTCTTTCTCTCTCTCTCTCACTCGCTCTCTCTCGGACCGCAAGTAATATTTTTTACTCTTATTGAGAAATAGTCATTTGCGAATATCTGGCAAACTATTCGTTCCACACAGATTTATTAACATTATCAAAAGCAATACGAAATAATTCTTGTTTGCTGAAATATTCAAAATTTGAATCGAAAAGAACACTTTTACTCTTATTGAGAAATACAGTGGCAAGCGATAAATTCTGGTCGTCAATGTTACCCTTAATGCAGTTGACAGCGCTGTAGTGTATATCTGGTGTTGGTATTAATTTTTTCAAACGTTGTCATTATTTCCCATTTGTCAGATACTTGTCATATATGATAAATATTGGTATAATAATACAATGAAGACATTAAATAATAAATGCATCACTGTTTATTAGACTAAAAAACAAATAAACAAGATCTTGGTACCTATTTGATCATTTCGCCGTTTACTTGTATAATTTTATTTAACACGTTCGCGGACATGGTGTATAAGTGATGACTTTTAAAAACACACATATGTATTTTATAACTCTGACGAGATAAGAAGCCTATAACAGACCTAAATCAAAGTTGTACATTCTGAGATAGTTTTGACTGAAAGAAAATTGGTAGCGGCATATGCCGTCTTGTCCCTGTGCAAACTTTTTTTGTTTAAATGGGACATAGCGGGAAATACCGTCAATAGAAAAATACCGAAAGTCTTTATGAAACTTTATTATTTCATTGTAATACAAATCTACTAAAACAAACAAAATCAAAATACAGTTTGCAAAAGGAAATTTTTATGGTAGTCTTCAAAGCAAGGTTCTACGCAAAGGGCAGGCTTGTCTGGACATGTTTTACATAAGTATTTGGTTTCTTTCCTTTTATTATTTTTGGCACATTGCCTGCATGTCATATGGTGACTTTTATTTGGAGATTTTGTATGAGGAATTTTGTCGGGAAAATACATTTCCTTTTCTACTTGAATTCTGTCATCATCAATTTTCAAACGCTTTCCTCCTCTTCTGGGTCCTGATTTTACTAGCTGCCTACCATCATTCATATTGCTAATACCAAGGTACTCTTTCACCAACATTTCACGGAATGTTAGGAAAGAAATTTTGTTATCAAACTTCCTCATAATGTAACAAGAATTCCAGAGAGTAATGTCTAAAAGATGAAACAAGACTTTCTTATACCACCGGACACTCTTTCTTGGAGAGGAATAGTAGCTGATCATTTGGTCGTTGCGATCAATTCCAGACAGATTGTTATTATATATTGCTACTTCTTCCGGCTTTATTTTTACTTGTCCATATCTGTTCGTTACATCAACAAGTTTGGGATGACATTTAGTAGTTATGCAAAGCACATCTCGTCGATATCTCCACTTGGAGACATACACCTTTCCATTTATTTTCCATTTATGTTCTCTTTTCTTCAGTTTACTTTTTACAATCTCTGTGGGATTTCCTCGTCTATTTGATCGTAAAGTCCCTGTTGTGTGTGTCTTCGTTTTCAAAAGTATTTTAGATAGATTTACACTGTTGTAAAAGTTATCCATTAGAAGATGATGGCCCCGATGCAAATAAGGTTCCATAAGAGAAAGTACCAATGATTCCATTTTCGACAAACCTTGTGCTTCCGTACTTTGACCATTGTAAATCTGAGTATTTAGAACATAACCGTCTGTGGTACATAAGGAATAAAACTTTATACCATATCTTGCTTTTTTACTTTTGATGTACTTACTGCCTAAAGCTCAGGCGTCCTCTAAATAATAATAATGATTCATCGAGTGACATATTTTCTGATGGATAATACGAATTTCTAAAATTCATAAGCAGCTTATTCAGGAGAGGACTTACTTTATTTAGTTTATCGGTTGGTTCTGTTCTCTGTCCGTATGAA
The DNA here is from genome assembly GCA_963170755.1 of Amphimallon solstitiale. Classification (NCBI taxonomy): domain Eukaryota; kingdom Metazoa; phylum Arthropoda; class Insecta; order Coleoptera; family Scarabaeidae; genus Amphimallon; species Amphimallon solstitiale. The sequence continues at coordinate 232,911,055 of OY720675.1, read as the reverse complement.
CAACTAAAACAGCGCAGAATCTTCTACCCGTCATTTTACAATGATATACCTACATGAGAATAGTAAAGTGGATCGATTGTAAATGTCTTTCGTATAGAAGGAAATTTGTGCTGGCTTTGTAAAATGCATATTGCAAGAAAATTCCTTAGTTCATCTAAGGTTATCGGTTTTATAGACGATACGCGACTGTATCTTCTATGTGGTCTTCCAGTGTTTTGCAAAGTGATAGCATAAGTATTCATCGAAGAGAGTATCATATCCATTACTTCATTATCGCAGAGTTTCTCGAATACCTGCGAAGCAGTTGGACTATTTTCAAAGTGGATTTGTACTCCAGCGAACGTATTGTCAAACTGAAAGTCAGGAATTTCGTCATCGTTATAGGTAGAATCTTCCAAAGAATCTCGAGCTTCAACCTGTATGTCAATGTTAGTTTCTGGTGGATCTTCAACATCGCTATCAGACTCACTTTCAGTAGTATAATTTGGATCCCTTATATCATCGTCACTGCTAAATATCTCGGATTCGCTATGTTCAGGTTTAGTTTCGCATGAACTTACTTCATCCATAAGCTTTAGTAACCTAGCTTCTTCTCTCGGATCCATAACGCATCTATTAGGAGAGAAAAACATTGAAAATACCTTTTTATTTACCTACTAACCATTTGTAGTAGTAACATATTTTTTTATGGAAAATTGAACACCTAGGTATATATTACAAACTATTTCAGTAAAACAAATGTTTGTATTTCAAATTAGCAGAAAAATTTAGAACTGAAGTTTAGCTTACTTATTCTATGTAAAGTTTTACTTTCCAAATACAAATGAAAATATGTTTTCAAACGTTATAATCACAGCTATTCCCAACAATACATCTATCAAGTTTATTTATTTTTACACTCAAATTTAGGGGCATAAAATGAAAGTAAGTAACTAACAGTATACCTACTTAATTATACACTGATTTTATTCAAATAATTAAGATTACTTACCTTCACCAAAATGCCATACAAAAGCTAAAACGCAACACTGAACACTAGATATCTCATATACAAAGTATAAGGTTATAATAAGTCGCGGGAAAGACCTGCGAGGACATTCTTCGAAATTTTATTATTTCTGCTGGGACATCAAGTATCCTGCTACATAAATCCTCATATAATTTAGACAGCATATACCGTCTTGCGTCTGCGGATCACCTTAAAGTTAGACGGCATATACCGTCTTGTCCCTACGAGCCAGAGCGGCATATGCCGCTTTGTCCGCGAACGTGTTAAGCTATTGGGCATAGAAAAGCATAAATTTCTGAAATAATCTTGTCAAAGACCATTCCAAACTGTACGCATAGCGGCCAAAAGATCCTCCCTGTTTTGAAAATGTAAACGATGGTTTTGTTTACTTTTGACCAACTTTCCCCACATGTTTTCTATAGGGTTCAAATCAGGACTTAAACTCGGCCAGTCTAGCACATTTATATTGTGGTTTTGGTAGCTTTCTGTTACTCTACGAACAACAGTATGGACTGGGCAATTGCCCTGTTGAAATATAAAGTCGCCTTCGGGAAAACTTGCAACACTGAGGGCAACATCACATCTTCCAAAATCCTAATATAAACGTCAGTTATGAAACGTTCTTTTAAATGCAATAATACCCCAGGACTTTTTGCAGAAATCCATGCCCATATATTTAACGACTGATTTCAACCTTTTGTGTATACTTTGCATCATACCGCCGACTCCTTGGTCTTTATGCCTACTCTAACTTGGCCAAAGCGAAGGTCTTTTCATTACTAAAAATTGTGGTTTCCCAAAAGTTATTGTCATTCGCGAGGTACTGTAATGCAACGCCCAATCTGCCTTCTTTGTGTCTATCTGTAAGTTTGATTTTTCGAGCAGCCGCGTAATTTTTTAAATTCGCTTCCCAAATACGACGTCGTGCTGTGAAAAGAGATGCGGAAAAGTTAGGATGAATGATTGCTTCTGTTGCTCTTAGAAAAGGGTTATTTTTAATATTTTGGACTAACATAAGATCGTCTACCGCAATTCATGTTCGAGGTCGTCCAGAACCCTCTTGTCTAGAACATAAACAAAACCACTATACATACCTATATATATATATATATATATATATACCATGTGCTTGCAGGCGACCTGCGTATAGGGCTTACTGTAAGATAAAACGACGACACCGAGAGTTTGTATGAGTTAGTACGAGAAAGCAATATACAAACTGCAGTACAGCTGCGCTATCTATCCTCGTTGCTCTGCTTAAACGGAGAGTCAGCCTAGCCCGTTCTAGCCTCAGCGTAAATCTACTCGAATCCCCTCTTTTCCAGCACTACACTCGACCAAGGAGCAGTTTGTATATTGCTTTTTCGTACTAACTCATACAAACTCTCGGTGTCGTCGTTTTATCTCACAGTAAGCCCTATACGCAGGTCGTCGGTAAGCACACTGTATATACATACCTGGGCAAAATGGCGGCGATCATTGCGTCGCGTAAAAATCAGGTGGGCAGTGAGTGGTTCAAGAGCATTCTCCCCTCTCTATATCTCTGAGGGAACCAAGGGAGCCGGTTCACTAAATTTGAATGAACCGGATCTCGGCTCACTTGGAAAGTATGCGCGCGATTGAACCGACCTGATAGAACAGTTCTAACGTAATGCGATTCGCTCGATCCGCTTCGGTCGCGAACCGAGAGTCGGTTGATAATGAATCGGATCCCAGTTCGTTTGAGCCGACGACGGCGCCGAGTATTACATGTTCTACACGTTCCTGGAACGGTATGTTATTACGGATCTACGCGTTTCAAATGAGCCGGTCAATGAGGAGCTGGCGAGTGAGCCAAGTCAAAGTAAGGAACAGTTTTGCCCACCTCTAGTTCTAATGGGCGAGTGCAATAGGTGTCAATGACGCCAGTTCTTTATGTTATTATTTTATCGAAATAATAGGAGTTTCAAAATGTAGTCATTTTTGTGGTGGTTAGCAATATGTTATGAAATTTGATGTAAATTCAAAATTTGAATTTATTGCGATTCTTATATTCAATTGAGTTACAAATTACAAGTAATCACCCTTGAAAAACTAAATTGAAATAGATAATCTATAAACGCCCACTCTGTTTATTTATATCCAAGTTATAAACGCATCATTTTCGATGCGTTAATAGCGTTATTATGGCATCAGATTAGAAAAAGTTACTTGCTTTCTTTGAAAAAGCAATAGTATCACATTGGAATAAACCGTTAGAAATAGGTATTGACCGATGTTATTAAAAATTTACAGAGTACAAATGTGTTTCTGCTAAAATATACCTAATCAGGTTATCATGTTAAACAACTTAATAAATTTAGTTTCGATTTTTAGCGAGATCACCATTTATATTCGGTGGCACACTCTAAAGGTGCGAATTCACAATGAGAATATCTCATGAGATTTTTGTCTCATGCAATAAAAATCGCAAGATAACTTCAGTTTCATGATGATTTTCACCAATGAAATTGAAGTATCCTGCCATTTTTATTGCATGAGACAAAAATCTCATGAGATATTCTCATTGTGGATTCGCACCTTAAAGGTGCAAATCCACACTGAGAATATCTCAAGAGATTTTTGTCTCACGCAATAAAAATCGCTTCAATTTCATTGTGGAAACGGTCGAAAGACCAATGAAATTGGAGTTATTCTGCGATTTTTATTGCATGAGACAAAAATCTCATGACATATTCTCATTGTGGATTTGCACCTTAAAACCTATCGCAAAATCACATTGATTTTGATCGGCAATGACACTCATTGTTTTGTTATGTTTTTTTTAAACAGATTGCGTTTGTTACGGCACGTTTTTGCTATGCTATCTTTAAGGTTATTTTTTTATTACATTTCTATAGTCGAGTCGTTTTGGCAACCGACACGGTCAAAGTACGAACTAAAGACGAAGATTCAATACCACTACAAATTTCGATCGGCCGGAACAATTTCAAAACAATAAAATTAAACCAATTTATTAATATTTCAGGGATATATACCATCCCATAGTCAAATACTATTACATGAAAGCCATTTACAAATTAAATATTATAAATAAAGCTATTAAATATTATTTTTTCTACACCTATATTTTATATAACATTTAACTATACTGTTTAGGAAGCAAGCATTGTTGACAAATTGAAATGTTTAGATGACAATTATAAAAAACGTCAAAAAATAATTATGGCAAATGTCAAAAGGTGTACGTATGAATATTATTAATTACGACAGTCCTGAAATGGCTTTTGTAGGTTATATTACTTGACAGGTAACATTTTGCAACATCTCAAATTTGACGCCATTTTAATTTAGTTACGCATGTCGGTTGCGAGAGCGACTCAACTATATATTAATTTTGAAAATATGTAATTAGCTCTACCAACACTTTATAAAGAAATACATATAATTTGATCTTTCTGAATAGTATTGTAGTATCTTAAATTACTTATAATCTACTTTTTTTTTGAATGATTGTGCTACTTAGCAAATTTGAGTGTGTATTTATACTGATTTTACAGTTGCTATCACCATATCTTCTGATCCACAGCTTGAGATAAATATAAATAAAACAATAACACAACGTGTGTAAGAAAAAGGACACTATATTTGTATGACAGAAAATTAATGAATAAATGCACTATAACATGGATCATATACACTTATCATATACACTTCCTTGAGTAATAACAATTATTCCAAATGACAAAGCATAGACAAATTATCGACATGGCACATATACTTCTCTCATGACATGCTGAAAACAAAAGTATGAACATTATAATTTACAGTTATTTGGAATTGCATAGGTAATATATACCTTTCAATAAGACTGGCTCTCATATTTGTTGCAATTGATGATGGTACAGCTTCATTCAGCTTGAACACAGATTCAATCACGGTTAATTCAGTTGATGTTGTATCCATGCCACAAAAGGCGCACCAGTCATTAACTACCATACCTGCAGATACCACATCGCTACCTCTGTTTACTGTACCTGCCTACAGAATTGTTAACATAATAACAAAATACCCGTTTTCCAAAGAGTTACTTTTACTTACCACAAGTGGCACTTGTAATAGAGATGCCAGCTCTTCCAAGTCGACTATACTAGTATTTGGATGCACTAAACCTCCCTGATTATTTAATGCACAATATGATCCAACCAACACATTACTTGCAATTGTTTGTCTAAATACCTCTACTTTTAAAATATCCGCAATCATTTCTTCTGTTTCCTATGAATGAATAATTTTATCCAAGAATTATGTTCTAAAGGATTTTGTTACCCTATCTAAATCTGGATGTACTAATGCTACGTGATCGTTGCATGCAATGACATTTCCTAAAGCTGATAACCGTTCTTCCACTCTCTGTATTTTTATACTATCTGGTAAAGCATTTCGTATATGCTGAAGTTCCGTATCGGTTGCGGAACTGGGCAAAATTAATCCATTCTTGTTTCCAACACACATTCTACCTACTATTCGACATCCAGCTAAAGATGTGTGCACCACAGGTATCGTTTCTGACAATTCACTTTCAAATGTGCTGAAATTTGATTGAAATTATTAGGTTAATAAAATGAACATTCATATGACAATTTCTCGAACCTATAGAAGTTTTCAGAGCCGCCTATTCCAACCAAACAATATGCATTAGTTAGTTTTGAAAATACTCCAATTTCGTTATTATTTTCAAATTGTACACGTAAAGCCATTTTGATTTTACTTTAAAACTGCACTGACGACTTGAGGATTCGTAATTACTACAATAAGGTAAAAAGTGATTATTTGTAAATATGTGGTAATGCGGTATAATACGATGTTGAAAGCAATTGTGATTGATATGTGGCTTGATATAACATAACCTACAAGATTGCGGTTGACACAACTGAAACACGATGTCTTAGTGGAGTTGAATTGTGGATATTGGTAGTGGTATGTGGTAGTAATATGAAAACATGCCCAGTGACGTGTGATGACACAATTTAAAACAATATTATGAAAATTGTATATCATTACAATATTATCTTAATATTAAATATAAATGACTCAAATTTCAAATTAAATCTAAATCTCTTAAAATACGAAACAATCAAGTAGGTATTCGGGTTAATATGAACATATTAATTATAATTAAACCAGATGAAATAATTTTATGAAATAAGATCATATTTAATTTTCTTAATCACTTTTCTTGTTACAAAATGTATATGACTTAATTAGATATACAAATATTTATTATTATTATTTTTTTTTTGTTATATCCACAACTCATTTTCCAATTTATGCTTCAAAAAGAAAATATTTATAAATACTTCATATAAAAGTAGGGCATACATTTTGGGTACCTAGGTATTTAATGTTTCTTGTAAAACGTATTGATTAATTTTTCCAAGATTCCATGAATTAAACAATGCGATCTTTTCCCTGCTTTCAGGAACAGTTAGTTAAGGAATAGGTGATCTACATTACAACCAAAATAATAGTTAGCATATTTCCACTACTTAGAGATAGATGGCCATACCAACTAAATTATTAGAAGCCAGTTAAGATTAACATGACTCTGCTACTTAGATGGCGACAACATAAATAAATTTTATTATAAAAAATAGCTTGGTAATGAGATTTTTATTTTTGTCTTTTATCTTTAAATTGTAAGAAGGAAATGTCTGAATTTAATCCCAGTACAAGGATTTTTTTGTTTTCACGTAATAGTTATCGATTTCAGGCATGGTCACGCTAGAGCTGTTGATAAATTGTACATGCAAATTAAAACGGCGTCAAATGATGAGATGTTGCTAAATTTTCAACCGATCAAGTACTATAACATACAAAACCCATTTCAAAACTATCATAAATGATAATAATCGAATACCTTCTGACATTTGTCATAATTATCTTTTGACGTTTGCCATCTAAACAGTTTAAATTTGTCAACAATTAAGGGGGGTTACGCAGAGGTACCGACTAACTGCCGTGAGGTAGAACGTAAGGGAGTGGCACCATATGCGCTAATGTAAATTCCGCCGATGTAAGGTATTCGTTAAAATAAAACAACCAGCAGAAGTTTTTGTTTTTCTTATAACGTTTTTGCATTAAATTGAATACAAAGGATTAATTAAGGCTTCGTTGGGAGTAATTTCTCATAATTGAAATTATTTACTCCTATATTTCACTCTCAAAGTTGGCAAAATTATACCACAGTTTCAGAAACTTTATTTTAAAAACTAATTCCAGTCGAGCATGCATTGAGCCCCCTTACGTCTTACCTCGCGGCAGTTAGTCGGCAGCTCTGCGTAAGCCCCCTTAATTTGTAACTGGTTTTCGTCTAATAGAGTATTTGACTATAAAACGATAGCTTTTATATTAAGTTAACGGTTAGACAGAAACGCGGATGTCATTAGTCATTTCTTTAGCACCTACAAAAGGAACGACAAATAATAGCCTTCAGTAGTTTGCAATGGGCTACTTGGCGATTCGTGTTTATTCGTTTTACGATTTCAATGTTTTTGTAAAAATCTTTTTTTGTAATGACGATTTCTTTCTCATGGTATAAGGCAAGGTAGGGTAACTGGGACCTAGTTTTACAACTTTTAAAATATGATCTCTCCTGGTTGTTCCAACTTCAGATATCAATGCCAATAAATTTGGTTGTATAAGTAATCTCTATAGTGTTGACAACGCAAAAGTGAAAGAGATTGGGATCCATTCCCATTATTTGCTGAAACATTAATTTTTTACTATTGACATGTCAGTGGGCCCAGTTACCCAAATTTTGTGGGGTAACTCAATGCAAGGTAATTGGACCCATATTTGTAATGTGCTTGTTTGCCATACTCAAATTCGTTATTATAGATCTTATGGTTTTAGAGATATAGGATGTGCACGGAACAGTGATAAGGGAAACCAACATATGAAAAATCAGTACATCAAGATTTATTAATTAATTATGAAATATTTCCATTTCAGAAACATTATACATATTTCTTTTGTTTTTTTCGATAGGTTTTTTAATTATTCTTAAAATATCTTGCGAACTATAATCTACATAATCTTCTATGCCTGGCCATCGGCAAGCCTTGATTTTTGGGGTAATGAATATTTGCCTCTACCACCTTTTCCACTACAGGCAACAACACCCGCAGTTTTTTGAGGTACTTGAACATAGTGCTTCACTGTCGATTTTGGAATGTTATAAAACTTTGCTGCTCCTCAGTGCTGGGTCAGTGGGGCCTAATCATCAATACTATTAGGTTCCAATTACCATAAAAAGTGATTCTTTTTGAGAAACTGGGCACCTCCGAACATATCCTTTAACAACAGTAGTCACTTTGAAACATAAAAATGCAACTTTAAATATAGATATTTTACTAACCTTTCAATGTTATAATAAACACTTTTCACAAAAATTGGTATTTTATTGGACATTACTTAGACTTCGCGCTATAAGTTGCAACTGCGTAGTTCATCGTTTCCGCTGTAGCAGCCATTTTATAACCAAGTAGCAAACCGATCTAATCTAATCAAGTTGTTTCGGGTAGATGGAACCACTGTCGACAAATAGTTGCTTTGATTTTATCAAATTGTGCAGAAATGGTATTTTAAAAACTAGTGGGCCCTGTTTCCCCAGGGTCCCAGTTACCCGACTTTGCCTTACCCAATAGGCCTGCTTAAAATTAGCAATTTTAAATACTTTACTTGTACTATAGATATAACTTTTTGTCTATATTAGACGTTGCTCCTTTTACATAAACCCTCGTCGTTCTTGAGAACAGAGTAGCTTTCAAGAAATCATAAAACTATGTCTGCCTGCCGGGCTGTTTACTTAATGCATTCCGAATAATTTTCTTACACGTCTTTTTTCCTAAACGTATTAGCAAATCTGAATGTATTCAGATGAGTCTCATCATTAATGCAACGGGGAGTTATAGAAGACTCTTAATGTGGAGAAACAACGTTCCAGTGCACAGATTACTTGTGCACGCGGAACCGTTTAAAACATCGAACGTCGCAGGTCTGTCGCGGGGAACAAAGAGTGCGGGCGGCAAAGGTTCCACCAATTAGATTTAATATTCATATTTGCAGTGAACGAAGCGATAAAGCGACGTGGTAGACTCGGGCTCGCTTGGATATTAGTTGGAACAATTTACATCTCGTGTTTTGATTTCTGATGTTTGCGTCTTTGACGAATTGTTTTTGAAATTATTAGGCACGTTATACTCTTATTATAAAATTATTTAAAGAATGATAAAATTTAAATGTTTTTTAATACGAATACACATTAAATTTGCGAGTGCACGTGCACATGTGCACTTACTGAAGAGCCGCCACTGACTCGCACTAACATACGTAGGTACATACGAAAATGTTTACTATAAAAAGAAAAATCAAACTTCGAAAACAATTTTGATCGGTATTTTCAATAAAAGAAAGTCAATAACGTCCTCCGATATATTCTTTATTTCGTTGCATGATAAAAACGCAAAGCGACACCACCTATTGTGTCGCATTTTCTCGACTCGAAACGTCTGTTTCCATTTGTCTTTTTCTCTTTTTTCATTCCCGTCCATTTGCATCGACTGGGTAAGAAATGTGTCGTTCAGGGGGAAAAGAATCGCACGGCCATGAACGAGTTTTATGATAAAAATATTTCATATTGCCACCGCCGACGACACGTCGCCCTACAGTCTTCCCCCTGCGGTGCCTGGAGCGCGTGCACGATTTCGAAAATGGATTCAGATGCGAGAAAATGAAAAATCTAATATTAGGAACACACGAAATCGAAGATGTAATATGCGAGAGCGTTGGGAACAACAAGTAGGTGTAGGTATGTACGTACTGTCTATATACATGTATTTCGAAATATCTCAAATTGGAATTTGCTAAATAACTTGTACTTCATGTGAAGTCTCTTGATTAAATTTCGTTCTGTAAATTAATTTTATGTGTGTGTAGTCCTTTATTCTGCGTGTGCCTGCTTCGAAAACGTGTTCACCAGTGACGGTTCATCGCAGTTAAATAAATTGATTTGGTCACTATTGTGATATATGTAAGAACGTATTCATCAATAGTCTAATAATATAGAACTACTAGATGTACTGTAGAGAGATAGAGGAATTGACCTCTACATACAAAGGAAAAAATTTTTTTGTTGATTTATACATATTTATTTGTCTTTTTGGTAAGTTGGATTATGTACTGAGTTTATATTTGTTTAAAGAAATATGGTGATTATTAAAGTTGCAATACCTTTACTTTCATCTTAATATAGCATATTTTTAACAAAATAAAGCTTTTAAACATTATAACCCATTACAAGCTATAGCAACTGTTAACAACCTCATGTACAAAAGAAGCCCGTAATTTCTTTAATTCGATTTTTTTTTATTATTATTAATTTATCTATTTTAGTCATGTAATACATTTTCGCGCCTAAAGAATTACTCATCGCTTCTTCCGTACATCAACAACTTTGGCTTTTTTTTACGATAGGAGAAATTTCAAAATAAAAATTGCTTTGTTAAGGTCACGTTCGAACGGTCCTTTCTCAGAAGGTCATCCCTAACCGTGTACCTAGATGAAGCCTTTTCGTCTATTTTGAACACAAAATACTTAACATTGCAGTTTCTTAATTATTAATTTACTCGCGATCTAATTATCAGACGACAACAGACCCCACGTCATGATGTTACTTAATCGCTATTTTGTTCCCCATTCGAAGCTTAAAACTCTCAGATCAAAGGTTTACGAGTTATTCAATATTTGTTCTTATTTAATTGTCTTAATATAAGGTGTAATATATTTCTTCATCACTGCTTTACAATCGCATTAAATACCCATAACTTGCTATAGAAAGCACCTCATTGTGACTCACCTTCATAATGTCTTTGTTACCTGAAAGGCAGATGCAGTAATTTCCTAGACAAACTACCTCGAGTCAGGTGTCATTCTTTTCTATATTTAATAACGAATCTGATTATAATGTTTTTTTCCCTGTATTTATTGATTGATTGTCACGCGAATTATGTTCTCTTATTCTCTTAAAAACAGTTCGCGCGCTTACCACCCCCACTCTCCTGCTTCTAACCACGGCCTATATAAATCACGATCGAAGAAAAAAAACACTCTCGTAATTTTTTCCCTCTTACGCATCTACAGCTTTACATCGTTCCAAGTTCGCGTCCCTCCCAGTTCTAAGTCACGTTTGTTTTAGTGCCCCCATTGTGCTTTAACATAACAAAGTCAAGTTATAGTGCCGCGATTCCTTCGCTGGTTCGATTAATCCGTTCGCGTACTTTGTCAGATCCCCTATTCTGATTCGCCGATTAATCTACGCTTCGACCGCAGACTTACGGGAACCGAGGACAACAAAGACATCACAAAAGTAAAGTATTCTTCATCCTTATCTATTACTTTAATTCTTAATTTTCTCTTACAACCGCTACATTAAATTTTACTTTATACATTCTCAAAATATATCTAAAAAGCATTTACGGTGTGAGATTATCGAACCCCCTACCGATAATACCTGCCTTAACCGACGATCATTCTAACGACCCACTCGTTCCCTCTCACTCTCTCCCTTCTATCTCACCTACTCCTTACGTGAACCAATATTTGTGTTATTGTGTTTTATTTAAATAATTAATTAAAGAACTTAAGGACACTCTTGTCGTTTTATTTCCCTTAATTTTTTTCTTTATGTACTAATCACAATTCTTTTACAGGAAAATAAATATAATAATCCTACATTTGTTTTATTTTCTTATTATATATTTTGTGTTTCTTTCCTTTTACGTAATTCACCATTAGAGCTAGCTAATACAGCATTTTTAAAACTAACATCATTTTAAAAATATAACAAGTGGCACCTTTTAAGGATATTCATCAGCCTTTTAAGGATAATACAACATAATTGAATTTTGCCCACATAAAACGGTCAATATCGTTCATCCTTGTCAAACTTTCGACGCTCATATATTTTCCTTCTTTCTCTTATGGTGTGGGTCATTTCCCAATAATCAAGACATAGCATACAGTGCATCTAGTAATATAATAGTATTAGATCATTGGTATTCACAAAGATTAGACAATAAAGGTGTGACACTAGAAAAATAAACTGCATTTCTATAGTAGGATAGAAGACAATCCAATTTAATTGAACTATAACTATTTCAACAGTTCATGAAGTAATGTCAAAAAAAGTACCTGTTCAAAGATTTTGAAGTTTTACATGAATTAAACCGAAAACTTCCTGTTAAGTCTTAATTTTCAATAAATAAATAATAAAAATGTCAGAACGTATCGAAGCCGGCGATAGAAATAGATCTGTCAGTGAAAGTTCCGAAGCAGAGTATGATCCCACTTCCCTCCGATTTAACTTTACTTCAAGTAGCAATGGTTACAAATGAAGAGATGAAGAGGTTATGTTAAAGTTGCGAGCCAAATTGTATCGATTTGATACTAAAAGTGATGTTACATCTTGTGTGGAAGGAAAGAGGTACCGGCGAAATGAAGATGTTGAAGCATAAAGAAAACAAAACTGTCAGGATAGTAATGAGACGTGACAAGGCATTAAAAGTGTGTGCCAATCATTTTATAACTCTTTTTATGGATCTTAAACCTAACCTTGGATAGAATAAAGCTTTTGTGCACGCTGTTCATTGTGATTTTGTTGACGAAGAGATCAAATCTGAATGTTTGCCGATTAGATTTGGAACTGTTGATTTTGCAAATCAGTTTAAGGAAGCATCCAATGAAGGTAAAAAATATGTCAAAGAAAATTGCAGACTGTACAAAGGTGAATCAGATACAGACGCTAGTGATGAAGATGAAAAACTTGAACTAAGTACTGAACATGGAATAAGTCCAAAGATGAAGATGAAGTTACAGCAACAGATCTGACAATTATTTAAAAATTGATGTTAATAAAGCAGATGAGAAAAAGTCTTTTTTTTTTCTAATACTTTCTGGTACATCACGAATATAGAAAAATAATTGTGAATCACATTATAACAGCTGCTGCAATTTCTTTTCTTTTTTTCTGAAATATGTAGGTACCTAAGGGATGTTTTTAATATAGGAAATAGTTATAAGAATTTACAGACATTGCATGTAAATCTCCTCATTTCATTTAAATAAAATAGACTTTGATAATAAAAAAAAAATAACATGAACATGTACACATAACCTAGTCAGCAGATTAGTTTTATACTGTTTTACTGCCTACTTATTTTATACTTTGTTCTAGAATGCCAAGTGAGATAGACATTTGCTGTTTACATTATGATTATGTAATAACCAAACACGTGGTACTTGGCTCCAGTATCTCCGTTAGATTTGGAACAATTTTTGTATAACACTTATTCTTATGGATTAGCAATTTTTTGCAAATATTTCTCAAATTATATATTCTATAGAGATTTATTGAGAGAATAAAAGTACTTTGAGCTGGAGTTAATTTCTGTATAAAAAAAAAATCAGAAGTGGGACCGGAAGTAACAGTTTCACGTTTATCTAAAACCAGTTTTCTTTTTTTTACACATCCTGCCAAATACACATTACGGATAGATTTATTAAGAGTATAATGGTATTATTATTTATCAAGTTTTACAAACCTTATTTTACTCATGAGTTTATAAAACGAGTTGCATACGTATAAATACGTAAAATAATACAAAATTACTTACCTGTTGTCGCGCCACGTCGTGGTAGTTTGACAAATCAATGACAAGCGTTAACCATTTTGAGTTTCAATTGATTTTTGCTGTTAAAAAATCTAGGGCTAACTTCAGCCCGTGAAGTATTTTGCTACTCCCGCCTTGAAAACGCCGTTTACCGCATGTTTCCATGACGGTAAGTGATCTTTTCATTTGCGTCCTTATCTGACGAACCGATTATAGTTATCAACTTGATTTAGAAATGTTGAAAGTGTTCTTAATAAATTCTCAAGCACACCAAATTAATTAGCCCCACGTTTGGCGCCAAATACATAATTTGTGTTTTCTTATTTTTGTGTTCGATATTCAATGAGAAAAACTTTTAAATATCATAGTCTTAAAAAACCACGTTTAATTAGCATTTTTGGTAATTTTAATATTACAGAATATTTCTAAACTTCTTATAATAACCACTATTTAAATGTTTTTATTTAATCTATTATTACGTGTTTAAACGTGACTTACAAATTATTATGCTAGAAATGATTAATTACTCTATAATAATAACATTAATACGATTATACATGATATGTATAGTTATAATAATAAAATTGTACATATAAATAAAATAATTTTGGCACTATAAGAGTAAAGTATACAAACCTATGAAATTCCATTTAAATCTATGACCATATACTTACCGGTATATTGCCTGGGATATAAATCATTTATTTATAGATATACGCTAGTTGATCGTCTATGTGGCTGAAGAATGGTTCTTCGTCGGAAAGATACGTATACCTACCTATGCGCTTCTCATCTAACCATAAAATTCAGTAATAACCACTAAAGTAATAAAAGGAATATACCCCTTTCTTTATTGATAATAAAATACAATAATAACAAAGACTTAATCGTTAATATTATATTACATAATAAAATATGTAACAAAGTAAAATAGAGATCACAGATATTTTGTTCGAATTGGGGGCCGTGCTGAGGGCGCTCGCATGACAGCTCATGTCCTCGGGTAACAGTTGGACGATGGGTATTCTGGTGCCGGTCGTGATGTCTGTACAGGTTGCCTCTTTCAAGCCCTCGTTCATGGCCAGGGCTGACTCGACCGGCGCATTGTGAGACTGTAAGCTCTCTCTCATCCATCTTCTCAGCCAATAACCGAGCCAGGTGAGGTGACAGCCGCACTTGAACGGATTTCCCGATATCGCCAGGCCACCTGAAAGTCAAGAACACACACACATACATACACATCTGACGTTATAATGAAAGTACATGAGGTGGGGTAGGTCGATGGGGTATTTCAATTTCAGCAGCAGAGACGACGGCAACTGAAGAAAGAAGTTAGAAAGCGAGAAAGGGAGATGAAAGGTTCCATTCCCGCTGACAGCTTTATACAGTTTTTGTCGTACCTACATCGCTTTACTTTGCCTTAACGCATTTACTGAGAAGTGTGTCATAAAAAGATGACTAAGGTTTCTTGTTGTACTTCAAATTAGTTAATTTTAAATCGAACAGATTTTTCTGTAAGTAATAATTAGGGCGCGGACACGTACGGTTGATGACTCATCGTCCATGGGCGCACTATTGAAATGTTGTATTTTTAAAGAGGTTTTAATTTTATTTATATAATTGGATAACAAGTGGCTGGTGATCTATAAAATACAAAATACCTAACTATTTGTTCATTTTCTCTTCTGTAAGAATTGTTCTCTTTGAATTAAGACCATCTTTGTAGATAGAAAACGTCCTTTCTACATCGCAACTGGTTACAGGTGCGTAGTGGAAATATTGTTCCTGAAGGAATAACAACTGATTTTTTAAATTTGGGATTTGTGTTAGTTCCTTGCACTCAGAAATACTTCGAGCATCGTCATTTAAACATGTAACGAAATTTTGTAAACTATCGAAATTCTCTGCATAAAAACTATTTCTGTGTATGTTTTAGTAAAGCTAAGTGACGAATGTGCGATATTTTGGCATTCTGTAACGATATTTTACAGACTTTGTGATAAATTTCGGAATCACTGACAATTCATTTTCATATCAGAAAAAGTAACATAAACAACGTTCTAGATCTAAATTAATGATAACTAAAAATGCACGCGTATGTTATTGAAACTAAATGAAATCCAGTGCACACTTACGTCTAAATAATTGGGAGAAGTCGATTCAATAAACCGGTATTACACATACTATTACAAAAATTTCGAAGTACGTAATTAACAGTCAAAACAATGAAAAAACGAAACTAACGTAAGCATGAATGAAAATTTTATTTCTCTTGCGAAATATAGGGTAAATATAATAAATTTTAAAAACCCTTCACGCTCCTATCTACGCCGATGAAAAAAGGATTTTACTCATAAATTACTTATTTTATGGGCATTTTTTGCTCTCATTCTCGGGCACTTCTCGGGCGAAAACAGATGTTGCAGTTAATCATATGAATTAGTGCTATTCAGTAAGCGTGTGTTGTTTACATTATTTCTTTGCTCCGTTGTAAGTTCGTCGTAATTTAAACCGGTCATATCCGCGCCCTAGTAATAATATATAAAAATAATTGCAAATACATTTAAGTAATCGAACAATAGTTATGCTAAAAGGCCTGAATAAATAATAAATAGAAAGTTTAATTAAAATTTAATTTATTATCGTATCGTAAAAGCGTTTACTGTTAAGTTACTAACCGATATTTTCTCATACATACTACCTACTTGAGAAAGTAATATTACAACGCATCCATCGTATTCTTAATATAATCCATGAGGATTTCACCAAAAACAAAGTCTAAACAAATACTTTACAACATAATTGATCCCCCATTAATGTTACTTTTTGAACAATTAGAATTAGAAATGAAAGTAAAATTGTTTTTCCTAAAACTACACTTGCTTTGTTTTATTTCGTTCTATTTCATCATTGAAATTAATAATATTAATTACTGAAAAGTTAATGTTTAAAATCTTATTTTAAAATCTATTTCAATAGAAATTGAGAAATCATTATTTTCGGATTTATTATTCTACTAATAGATGGCGTTATATAAATAACGATATTTTGAGGTTAGCAGAAAAAATGTCAGCAAGGTCAATTGAAGTTATGTTATGGCGTTGATAGCACGCAGCGATAGAGGGATCCAGTTGGCCATGGCATTTCCCTACGAGGAAAGAATAGAACAGGAGAGATAATAAAGTGGTATTGACTTCTATAGTGCTTTTACAATGGTGAATTGTGTGGCTTGTGGCCGTTCTAAAACGACAAAAAAGAATAATCTCACTTTTTCTCTTCATCTAAACTATGTTTCATTACATTAATTCGAAAGTTACAAGGATCGTATAGAAAATAACAACACTTTATTAAGGATTTATTAATAAGATAAAACTATTTAAAACTTAATATGGGACAATTTGTATATAAAAATTTCGAAACGCACATACGCATAAGAAAGTCGTTTTAGCTATTCATTTTTTGTCCATGCTTATAAAAAGGAATAAAAAGCTATAACAAACATGTTTGTAATGAACAATATAATTATATATGACATACCTATTTACTTACTTTTGTATTAAGAAGTACTTGTGTTATTACTTCACAGACAATAAATACTGTTTATAACTTACTAAATATTGATTGCTTTTTTTCTACAAATTACATAAAAATCAGTATATAAATAGATTTTACAGCAACACTTATTTTGATAGTTTGAAATATAAATAATAATTCAAATATAAAGAATAATTGTAGTAATTGTTGTTAATTAATCAGAAAATAATTTAAAATAGATTTTTTATCAGTTATTTTCTGCGTATTTTAATCAGATGCATTCCTTACTAATTAATAGAACTGAATTAAAAATATACCAATAATATACAATTAAAACATACAGGAGTGAATTACTCATAATAATTAATACTGAAAAGTTATAGTTTAAAACCTTATTTTAAAGTCTATTTCAATAGAAATTGAGAAATCATTATTTTCGGGTTTATTATTCTACTAATAGATGGCGTTCTATTAGGGACGATATTTTGAGGTTAGCACAAACAATTTCAGCAATGGCAATTAAAGTTATGTTATGGTGTTGATAGCATGCAGCGATAGAGGGATCCAGTTGGCCATGGCATTTCCCTACGAGGAAAGAATAGAACAGGAGAGATAATAAAGTGGTGCGGGAATAGGTATAATTTAGACGGAAGTTACCACTTTAAGTCAGATCAGTTATTGGTCAAATTGACTTCTTTAGTGCTTTTATAATGTTGAATTGTGTGGCTTGTGGCCGTTCTAAAACGACAAAAAAGAATAATCTCACTTTTTCTCTTCATCGGTAAAGTTAATTTCAAATTGGCATTCAACATAGGCAATAATAATTTAAAAAGTATGTATTTTGAATAACTTGTCATATATCTGACATGTTTGATTATGTGTTCAGTGGCGTAACATACATATCCTAGGCATACTTTTTTTAAATGTTTTCTTTAATACAGTTAGATTAAATGTTACTATATAAAAAAGAATAAAAGGATTGAAAAAATAATGCACTTACGTTATTTCTTTAATTATTATTCGACTAAGAACCTATTTTAAATGATTATCGAGAACATACAAAATATTTATGCACGCCTATGCCTGGCGGCGGCCATATTGAGTTACCACTTTGGACAAATATTTTTATTAAGGAGACTCCGTCCTGTTCTATTCTTTCCTCGTAGGCATTTCCCGACTACAGGCGTCCTCTGTGATCGCGAACAGGCATTTGTGACACATACATATTTTTCCTAGAAAAATGTTTCAACTATATGTATAATATGTACATTTAACTTTATTTGAACGATTAATAACCTCACTAAAAAACCAAATTTTCATAGGTAATGCTTAGTAAAACGTTTGAGATGTGGAATTTCTTTTCCGGGGGCGGATATTATTGTGCAGCATGCAGAAACCAGATTTTCCACTGCGCAGGAAGGCAAACTATTTAGCATTTCTCGCGGGCGTCCTTTTTTTTCTCCACTTTCCTTTCTTTGAGTTTCAAGACGTCGACAGTCATAACATAAATCCGTTTATGTAAACGGCAGCAGTGGCATGTCATGCATTCGTTTGAAAATGGATCTTTCCGATTCACTAGCTCTTTTAGGAATTTATTTCGCCCGCCGCAGGGCGAGAGAAATTGCCGTTTCGCATGGAAATTCTTGTAGAATTCGTACCTAACATATTAAGTACAATGTTATGACGTTCACTGATTGATTATACTCATGTCCGTGGGTGTATATATTTAAAGCTTTGCGTGAATATTAAATTTGGAGCAACGTTAGAAATCGCACAAGTCAGCAAAGAAATTTATGATATGATATTCAAGAAGTAATAAATTGAAGAAGAATGTAAAATAATATTTGCCCATATTAGTAGTTTTGTTATATTTTCTATTTTATGTAATATACAAACGTTGCTAAATCCATTTTATACAACTTAAATGAGAGAGATAGAGAAGTGTAAAAACCAAATTAAAAACATTTTTCTATTTAACGTATTCAATAATAAAATAAATAATTTTGACAATTATCAAATAACTTATAAACTGCTGAAACATCGTGCCTTTTTCTCACTAATTCTATATGCAAGTTGACTGTAATTTGTCTCGAATGATTCAAATATCTCGCCAAAATGAAACACATTTTTAAAATATTTCAATGGTTCTTGCTTAGACAAATTTAGTATGGATAAGTATGCGATATCCGCCATATTGTATAACATAACAATTGTATATTTTACTTTGTTATTTAATACAATTTGTACGTTTAAAAACGTCACGAACATTATTGATAAGGCAGACCTAAGCACACCGTTAAATTCGTCACTCAATCAGCGTCAACGATTGGTACACTTAAGAAAACCAAAAATAGTATTAAATGTTATGTAATGAACATATCCAAGACACTAAGTACGATGTAGGTATTACTCCAATTACAATGTATTAAAATAGGTATCTATTATAGGGCAGGCAAAATCAACTGTATTATTATAATTTAAAAATAGGATAAGACGAAGTAAGATCTCCTAAAGACATAGTGGGTATAGCTCGGTTAAGACCTGATGGCACTTGCGTGGATAACAATTTTAAGCCAAAAAAGGAGAACGCAACATGAAACGTGGGAGATAGACATAGATTTCGCTACATATGAAAAGTTAAAGACCGACTTGAAAACATTAGTCGGTATTTAAATCAATTGCACTTTGTCTATCGTAGTGTATTGCTTTCGATACGGATGTTTTTAACGCACATGATACATATTTTAGCCACGCCTCGCGCATCCTGAGTGCCATCAGATATTAACCGAGCTATAGGCATTTGACTGCTGGAATTTGATGAATATGTCAAAATTACTATACAATAGATGGTGTGCAGTTTATTTTTTAAAAAAGGACTTCATACAAGGTATAAAAATAGCTAACAACCATGATGAAATCCATTTAATTTAATTAAATTATTTTTGCACAATGATTTGAATAAGTATTATATAAATTGCCAGATAGTGTTGTAATGGTCATGGACATCATTGACGTAGAGTGCAAAAGCTACCTACTTGGGAAAAACCATGTGGGATGGATTAATGGATGATATCGTAGAAAGACTTTTTATTTGTGTTGAAAATAGTGATAGTTAATTAATTATTGTCCTAGTGAATCATATTAATTTTTGCAGCAAATATTTGTGTATTTACAACTTTGAAATTGTGTTTTTGAGATACTTTCATAATAACCTTAATAGTATATTAAAAAAATAAAGTTTCATAAGGCACGATTTTTGCGCACGCGTTCAAGTTTAGAAAACGAGCCGCTAGGCGAGTTTTCTAAAAAACAAGTGCGCAAAATGTCTTATGAAAGGTCTATTTTATATTATTTTTTCTATTTCGGTTATTAAAAGTTCAAAAAAGCTTAAAATAAGGGACATGTTTGGTTCGAATATTTTAGAAATATTGTTTTTTTTGAAGTTGGTTACTCTGATTTTTAACTAGAACATTTTAAATATCATCCAACTCTGTTTAACAATTTATATTGTTAATTAGTAAATAATATGTTAGCATGTGTGCATTTTATTCTTTGTACAATTCTATTGCACATGTTTGTTACTTTGAAGGCTTATATCTTGACATTTGGTTCCATTTTTTTTGTTACCAACTTCAAAAAAATAAAATTAGCGTGCGATAAAGTAATACTTTATGCAACCAAAACGGGTGTCGTAAAGTGAACTTTATAGCACCGGAATAGAAAAAGTAGTTTACCTTAATAATTTACAATATGTGCACACATTACTTTCACATTGAAAAAGAACATTTTATGAACTATTTATATGCTCGAGTTGAGAGTTTATCGTAATAGGTTATGTCAAATATCGCACTAAATCCTAATATTGACTAGAAAATTATTTTTCTATTTTCTTCTTGTGGTGTGCATTTCAATAAACTGTTATTGTGCTTGGCTTATTTATTACTTCATTTCAATACCGTTGGGAGAAAAACATGTGATTTGATTTCACAGTTTATTATGTTAATCGTTTTCAATTTCATAACACTAAGAATGTATTTAATTCATCTAAAAATTTTACATATTGTGTGAAAGTGTCTACTGGCTAGACAATTACATAGTCTCTGCTTTATATTTTGAAAATGCCTATAAATATTTCACAGAAACATATTATTAGATTAGAAGAATTTGTGCTACCATTCTTCACCATTACGTTGTCCTGCTAAATTGTACTTCGTTCAATTATAAATGCATTAAATCTAATACACACTCATATGCCAAATTTTCATTGAAGCGATACAAGATCTATTTCTTCTATATATATAGGGCGTGACTTCATATTTTTGGTCTAAATGTTAGGTTGCTTACAAGATCTGTATTATTATTAATGCTGTGGCTAAATGTCCGCCGGCGGTCTTGCCGGTATAAACTGAGAGTTCCGCCGGTCGGTGGAATCTTAACGATTGTAGTAACGTTCCGCCGACAAAGACGAAAGAATGTGAATTACCTTCTCATTTATGAGATAATTTTACTATAGACTCTCCATAAGTTATCATTTAAAAACTACTTTTCATTACATTAATTCGAAAGTTACAAGGATCGTATAGTAAATAGCAACACTTTATTAAGGATTCATTAACAGGATAAAACTATTTAAAATTTAAAATGAGACAATTTGTATATAAAAATTTCGTAACGCACATACGTATAAGAAAGTCGTTTTAGCTATTCAGTTTTGTCCATGCTTTTAAAAAGAAATAAAACGCTATAACAAAGATGTTTGTAATGTACAATATAATTATATATGACATACCCATTTACTTACTTTTGTATTAAGAAGTACTTGTGTTATTACTTCACAGACAATAAATACTGTTTATAACTTACTAAATATTGATTGCTTTTTTTTCTACAAATTACATAAAAATCAGTATATAAATAGATTTTACAGCAACACTTATTTTGATAGTTTGAAATATAAATAATAATTCAAATAAAAAGAATAATTTGTAGTAATTGTTGTTAATTAATCACAAAATAACTTAATATAGATTTTTTATCAGTTATTATTTGCGTATTTTAATAGATGCATTGCTTACTAATTAATACAACTGAATTAAAAATATACCAATAATATACAATTAAAACATACAGGAGTGAATTACTCATAATAATTAATACCAAGTAAAATTTATGTAATCTGTATTTGTTGATTTTAATAAATAAGATTCACACGCACATTAATAAATAAAACTAGGTTATGATCATGACCGTTACGATAACGGCGGAATTTTCATGTAGTATAATAACATACCGCCGACTGGCGGAAATAGATAAAACAAGTACGCCTGTTTCGCTGTCTCTGCACAACACGCTGCATTAATCGGCGGACAGGTTACTATATGAGTAAAGTTTCCGCCGGCCGGCGGAACTGTCAGATTATGGGGGCAATACTGCCGGCGGACATTTAGCCACAACGTTTTATTAACACTATTTTACGGTAGAAAAATTATAACCGGCATATTTTGGACAACAAATCGCAGTGAAGTTTTAAAGGATGTAATTATTTATATAACTTGCCCTTTACAGTTTTTCCGCATACATACATCAAAAACTGCTCACAGTTAACTTTAATATCCACATAATCGGTTTAATTAAAATTACAAGAGAGCACTTTCTCGTTAAAAGAACTTTTCTTTTAATTTATTCTTAGCGTAATGATAAAGTAAAGCCTTCATTACCAAAATTTGAATTTATTACTTCGGAAACTTTTGCAATAACGTGCTCGAACCCGAAACTCTTAAACAAACATTAACGTAGTTACTTCGTTACGTATGCATCTTATACAAATATACATACATTTCTTTAGACGCAAACAATTCTGAATTAATTTGCATCTCGGCGAAACTAATTTAAGTACTTTAAATTCCACTTTTCTGCATTTTCAACATTAATATACGCAAATACACTTACTTACATACTAAAGCGAATTTAAAACTTCTTTTACCTGATATTAAAGTGGTGCCCACATTCTTCCATGTACTGGAATTTCCGTAGAATATTTCCGGACTCAGGTATGAGAGCATGTTTTCTCTCAGGTCTATGCTCAGGTATGATATTTTGTACATGTTGGAGAACAGGCCTGCTGGTAATTCCTCAACTTCCGTGCCAGTGATCCTCAACACGAGGTCGGGATTTTTCGAGAATTTAACAAAAGCATTCTTGTCGATACTTTTCAAATTCCTACCGGTGATTTCGAGGTGTCGGATTTTCTTGTTCGAGACGCACAACAGCTGGTCGTCCAGTACCGGCTCCTGGACGTGAAGTTTCAGTATACGAAGTTGGTCCAATTTAGCGAGGATCTCGCAGAGATGCTGCTGTGAATTCTCTACGTCCGGCCAAGTTTCCAGCGACAGCGAGGAGAGGATTTGGATTTGTGTGATGGCCGAACTTTCGATCTTTTTGAGCGACTTCAGACCTTGTACGTTCAAGTTCTGGAGATTTCTGAGACCGTAAAAGTTATCCGACAGGATTTCCTGGAAAGTTTTGAATTAGTCACATTAAAAGAATTGGATCGTCTCTTTTCGCCAGCGCAAAAAGAATGTGTCGATGTAATAGAATTGTTTTTCTTTTGTGTTAAGTAACATATATTCTACGAAAGATATATTGCTTTTATAACTTTTCTTGTTTTGCAAAATTATTCAATTTAGTTTAATAAATATTTTTTTCTACTCCCATACTTTAATTGTATTATTAGACATGCTGAACCTGTACTTTAATGATGTCCATTATGATACAGATTTTCATTATGATACAAGTTTATATCCAATAGGAATACAGATTTTTCATTACGATACAAATTTATATCCAATAGGAATGTGACATTCCAATATTCAAATAATATTCAATATGGCGACTGCATATCTGACAGATATAAAGATTAATTAAATGTGACAGTTCTCTGCAATTTACTAGTAAGTATTTAAAATTTGTGCTTTTTTGAAAATATAAACCGTAAAAATGAGGGATAATTACAGTGAAATGTAAAATTTGAGTCCACCAGAAATTATGGAACAAGCCTTAGTAACCACGAACAATTTATTACCAGCTAAACTTGCAAAGGTGCATGGAACATTTTAACCTCAATTTATGAAATGGAATATTCAAAAAATAATGTTTTATTATGGGGTCGTGGAAAAAATAGTGTATGCAACTCGCATTTAATGGCTATTAAGACGCTCGTATTCATTACAATACTCGGCTTCGCCTCGTATTGTAATTTTCTTACTCGTGTCTTAATAGCTATCATTAAATGCTCATTGCATAATATACTATTATGACATTGTTGGTATTGGATGCATAATAATAATTTATCGTTTATAAAAATATGAATGATAAAGTTAAGCAAAGTAGAAATCAAAAATAAGAAGAAATTATTGCGCAAGAAAAGAAAATCTACAAATACAAAAAATGATGATCTTACAAAACCCTTTTCTATGGAGGAATTGGATATAATGATAGAATTATTAAAGATTCGTAAGGCTGCTGGTTTTGATGGAATTTATCCTGAATTTATTAAATATGTAGGTCCTTTAGGACGTAATT
This sequence comes from Amphimallon solstitiale, assembly GCA_963170755.1. Lineage (NCBI taxonomy): Eukaryota > Metazoa > Arthropoda > Insecta > Coleoptera > Scarabaeidae > Amphimallon > Amphimallon solstitiale. The sequence continues at coordinate 232,886,221 of OY720675.1, read as the reverse complement.
GGATTATATGTTTCTATAATAATATTTTAAATAATGGTATTGTTCCTACTGCATTTAAAAAAAACAAAAGTTGTAGCTGTTTTGAAGACAGGGAAGCCAGCAGATGTTGCTTCTAGTTATAGACCAATTTCATTATTATCAGTATGTTAAAAGATGTTATTATATAATAGAATTTCTCCAATTATGGAAAATATTTTTCCCAAAGAGCAAGCTGGTTTTAGACCAAATCGTAATTTCTGTGACCAAGTTTTAGCTTTAACAAATTATATTGAGACGGTTTTCAAACGAATTTGAAAACAGAAATTAGTTTCATTGATTTAACAGCTGCTTATGATACAGTTTGGTTAGATGGATTATTTTTAAAATTATATAATGTGTTGCCTAATGGTATTTGATTAAACTTATGGAAAATATGTTTACAAATCGTAAATTTAGAGTTTTTATCAATCGAGAAAGTAGGAAATTTAAAATATTATATAATGGTTTACCTCAAGGATCGGTATTATCTCCTCTTCTCTTTAATCTATATACAAGATACGACTTCTAGAAGATTCATCTATGCTGATGACATGGCAATTGCTTATCAACACAATAATTTCAATCAAATTGAAGTTAATTTAAACGAAGATCTATTTATTCTGAGTGACTATTTTAGAAAATGGAGGTTATGAGACATAATTTTAATCCATAAACATATCTAGGAGTTATTTTGGATACATCATTGACATATCAACAACATATTGATAAATTGCGTATGAAGATTAAAACAAGAAATAATATCGTACAGAAGTTGGCTGGTTCAAATTGGGGAGCTCCTGCAGACATTTTACGTACGTTCGCTTTTGCATTGGTGTATTCTGCTGCTGAATATTGTAGTGAAGTTTGGATGAATAGCGTATATGTTGGTAAAGTAGATATTTAGTTAAACTGTACACTTCAAATTTTTACGGGCAAAGTAAAATCTACTCCACTTCCTTGGCTTAACGTCCTGGCTAACATTTATCCTCATCAGTTAAGAAGAAAATTGGCTATAAAACGCAGAAAAGCAATTTTGAGCATAAAAATAGAAATAAGCTATCCCAGTTTGCATCTTATGTTTCATGGATTTTTGGCTTTTTTACTAAATTTAAGTGGTATATTAGATGATTTCTTTATTGCTAGAAATTTAGAGGTACACATTTGTAGAAGATATATTCAAGCGGTATAACTTAACGAGAATCGTTATGCTTAAGATTGCTTGTGAAAAGGTTTTATATTATTTAGAACATTTAGAACATTCATTTATTTCTTTAAGATTTCTTTGGTTCGATGACGTGTCTTATACTTGCGTACGGTGATGTCCTCAAGAACTATAATTCCATAAAATTTGAAAATGATGTTTGTTGCCTTCAACAAAATTTAAATATACATATAATCAAACCAATGTTCCAATACACCTTAAATTTAAAAATTGTGGTAAATGTTGTTATATTTTTGTTTAGAAAGGTGGACCTTTTCCGAAACAGGAAACTTTGAAGGTATTTTATCTTTGTTTTGTAGTCAGTAAAGTGAGCATTAGGTCCTTATTTTTCGAGTTTTTAAATATTATCGCGGCACCTTTTCATTCGATTCTCTACTATAAAATATGAAGTAGTAATTTTTTTTTTAATTTTTGGACAAAATTTAGAGGTCGCTACCAGTTGTCAAACTAACGAAAAATTATTTTATGGCGACTTCGACTATGAGTCTCACTAATTCATTAAGATAAGTGGTTATTTTGCGTTGTTAAAGTGAAACATGCAGAGACACGTATAGGTCCCCCTCTCCTGCACCTACGCATCGAGATAAAGCCCGCCCGCAATTCAGTCGGTATTAATTCATTGACGAGAGAGCACACGCGTTTTGTTTCAAGAAACATACAAACTTGTTTCAACTTGCAATGGCATCTACTAGTAGCGGAGTCAGCGTAGTTACTAGAAATAAAACCAACATTTGGCTGATCGACCAATTACTGCCTAAACTAAACCAGTCAAGGTTACCATCTATTGGTGAAGTGTTACGTTTGTTTTGTTATTACAAAAGTGAAGAAAAGAAAACCATTCATGAATCTGCGACTTTGGCTGCATGTGAAGTGATAAACTTGTGGGAAAAAGCTAATATACCAACGAGATTAAAAAAACATGTAATCTGTAAAATCGAAAAACACGTCAAAGAGTGGCAGAATCTGAAAAAAAATAAAGAGAACAAGAAAAAACGTACGGAAGCATTAAAGAAAAAAGAACAAGACTGGCAACAAAAATTAGACGATTTATTTGATATAGCTCATTGTGATGCTTTAAATATTATAACTGTCGAAGAGGACAAGCAGTTTTTATTAGCACAAAGACAAAAAAATCGCCAGGGTTTTATTGGTTCAGTAGATAGAAAAAGTTTAAAAAAAATTAAGAAAATAAAAGAGAAAGAAGAACGGCTTCAGAAACTGCGTGAACGTGAAAACATAAATATCTTGACTTTGACAGAAAAGTGCTCTTTTTCTTCTTTGTCATTTCTTTCGTCGTCATCTACCAGCACCAGCGAAGAAACAAGTACAACTGATTCAGAAGTTCCATCAGAATCTCCGAAAGTGCAACCACCCCAAAAACGAGCTCGAAAAGACATTATTAGCGGCCCATTAGCTTCTAGTCTTGATGTCTCTAAATTGAGTGACAGAAAAGCAACCATGGTCGTAACATCTACTTTGAAAAGTGCTGGATGTGATCCATCAGACTTTAATGTCAACAGATCTTCCATTCGTCGGCACCGTTTGAAAAATCGAAAAGCAGTTGCAGAGTCTCTCAAAAGCGAGTTCAAACCTAATTTGCCATTAACAATTCACTGGGATGGCAAGTTAATTGAAGATATTACTGGGCAGGAAACTGTAGATCGGCTGCCAATTTTGGTATCGGGAGATGGGATTGATCAACTTCTAGCAGTTCCAAAACTGGAACATGGAGCAAGTGAAGCAAGTGCGTCAGTTATCTACGAAACAATAAATTTATGGAATTTGAGCGATAAAGTAAGTAGTTTGTGTTTTGATACAACTGCTGTAAACACTGGTTTAAGAAATGGAGTTTGTGTTCTTTTAGAGCGAAAAATAGAGAAAGACACGCTTTGGCTTGCATGTCGCCATCATATAATGGAAATTATGTTATCAGCTGTAGTGGATCAATCGCTCGGTTCGTCTAGTGGTCCTGATAATCAATTATTCAAAAGGTTTAAGAAAAATTGGGTCAGCATTGACCAAAGCGACTACAAATCAATTACTTATGACACCGAATCAAGTATCCTTGTCGAATCCGCCGCAGACAGAATTTCTTTTGCAAAAAAACAATTACAAGCACATCAACCTCGAGATGACTACAGGGAATTATTGAATCTCACAATCATTTTCTTAGGAGGAGTTCCCGAAAAAGGTGTTTCATTTAGGAAACCTGCTGGTATACATCGAGCTAGATGGATGGCAAGGGCTTTGTACTGTTTGAAAATTTTCCTATTTAAACATCAGTTTAAACTGTCAAAAAACGAAGAGAAAGCTGTAAGAGAAATAAGCATTTTCACAGTGATAATATATGTAAAATATTGGTTTCAAGCCTCTACCGGATGGTCAGCACCAAGAAACGACTTACAATTATTGAAAGATCTTACAGCCTTTGAAAAAATAAATCAAAAAATGGCTACTGTTGCCCTAAAAAAAATACTGGGCCATTTGTGGTATTTGTCGGAGGAACTGGTGTCTTTTGCATTTTTCGACGACGAACTTCCAGTACAAGATAAAAAGAAAATGGTAGATGCACTAAAAATTGAAGCCATAGAAGATTGCCCAAAAAGAATAAACATTGACATCGAGCACATCGACGAAAAAAACATTGAGGACTTCGTAACTAGCAACTCTTTGCGATTTTTCCAAATTCTGGGTATCTCATCAAAGTTTTTGAATAAAGATATGGAAACTTGGAACGATGATGCTGATTTTGTGGCTGCAAAAAAAATCGTTCACTCTATGCGAGTAGTGAACGATATAGCTGAGCGTAGTGTTGCATTAATTTAAGAGTATAATAAATTGATCACAACCGATGAAGAACAAAAGCAATATTTGCTTTTATTGGTGAAGGAGTATAGGAAAAGATACCCTAACAGTAACAAATCAACCCTTGTATCTTTATAATAAAGGATTTTAATGTTTTGATAATATGTCTTAATTTGTAACAATAACAATAATTTTACACTTTTGACGTCTTGACTTACGAATAAAAAATTCTAACTAATTCAGAAATTTTGAGTATTTATTTAATATTCAAACCTTGGTAGCGACCTTTAAAAGTTATTTAAAAATTATGAAAAAAATACTGAATTTTTTTTTAAGGTATATAATCAAATTTTGGGGTGCCCCGTAAAATAAAAGAAAAAATTTTTTTTTCTTAATAATAGGGACCAGCCTAGTGAGCATCCTTTACATAATTGGTCACAGCTCGTCGTTAAAAAAAATACAGAAGCAATTTCTGAAGGATGTCATTCAAGGTTATGGGAACGTATGCTTAACTACATGTGGTTTTGCAAACTCGTGGTCTTCGAATTTGCAAAACCAACGTATAGTCAAGTATATGTTTCCATAATCTTGAATGAAACAGTTCAGAAATCGCTCCTTTGCGAACTCGAAGACGGTTTGCAAAACCTTCTGTAGATACATGCGACTATATGTATTGTTTATCAAGATTCCATTTCGTTTGTTAACTTAAAGAAACTTATTTCAAGGTATTGCATTTATTAGGATATACTGTGTCTTCAAATACTTTCCTTGTTAGAGACGGCCATGCTTTTTTTTTAATGGTTGGTGACAGTTGACGTAATCAAACACAAACGCATAATTTTGTTTGGTTATGTCATGTAAAGGTGTGTAATAATTAGTAATTTAGTTTTTGAATTTTTTTTTTATTATCATAGTCAAAATTATAGGAAAGTAATACTAAAGCAGATGTTGGAAATGTTGACCATTACTTTGAAGACAGTGTTAAACTCTACACTTCATGTTTTCAAAACCATTTTTTAGGATTTCTTGAGTTATGTCAGAACAAAAATTCACAATAGCATTACGAAGCTCTTCGATTGTGTAATGTCTGGTCTTAGAAATGGTATTTCTTAAATTTGGAAAAATGAAATTACTTAAATTGTCAGATCTGGATGTGGGAGGATAATTAATAAGTCTTGCATCGAAAAATTGTTGTAGAAAAGCTATTGTTTCTCGACATTTGTGCGCATATAAGTGTCTATAATTTGAATTTGACATCTGTCAGAATTTGAAGTTTTCAAAAGCTTAGCATGTACACTATGTTTCAAATTAAATGCGAATGTGAAAACATTTTTAGCAGCAGCCCGCATATCACCGGTGTATTGTGTGTGGTATCGATAATCGATATAGAGTTATTTAAATACAAATATTTTATATATAATAGTAGTACTTCGTGGACGTTCCACTTTAAGAGATAAACTTGCTTATATGAATCATTCCTTAAATAACGTATTCACATTTATTATGAATTGAATATATTTTCCTTAATTGTTTTGATATTTACAAATGCAGTCATTAAAAATTACATGTTTGTATTTAAATAACTCTGTATATTTACCGATACCACACACAATACACTGGTGAAATGCGGGCTGCTGCTAAAAATGTTTTCACATTCGCATTTAATTTGAAACATAGTGTACACCAACATTGATTACTTATAGTGGAATTCTGAAATCCTCTCGGAAGCTCCGATTATCGTAGCTCCTAGCAACGAAGTGACGTTGCAATGACGATTTCAGAATTTTTAGGGTTAGTGACGTAGAAGTGTCATTAGGAGCATAAATACAGGTTGTATAGGTTATAATTTTATATTTATTTATTTAAAATTACATTTCATCATCCACAGATGTGCCTGAAAAGATATTTATCTGCAAATTCACTATACACTACTGTGATATTACGTCCTTTTAAACTCTCTTAATGGTAGCAGTTCTTGCTGAAATTTTCCAAAGTGCTTGGTGCTACCTTGGGCACAATATAAACATATGCTTATACTATGCACTACAACATTTTCCGTACATTTTCTTTCAAAAAAATGTTTGCAATCGCTTATATTATATTTCAAACAATTTTCGTATATATGATATATATTTACGAGATGATATGTCTGTTAACATGTTAAACATAAAGGTTATGTACAATAAATCGTAAATTGAGATTTCTACGTCACTAACTGTGAAAATTCGGAAAATCGTCATATAATGTCACATCGTTGCCAGGGACTACGATAATCGTAGCTTCCGAGAAGGTTTCAGAATCCCACTATTAATTACTTAAAAAACAGCCTACTTGATTGAGGTAAGTTGAAGGCATGGTATGTGGCCTTCCAAATTTGCAGTATGAATATATTTTTTATAATTATGGTTAATAATTAGTTAATGATATTTTTATAAATATATGTCTGTAAATAAAATAAAATAGATTAAATTTTTCTTATCCCGTGCCAAGTTCTTTTCTATTTTTCATCTTGACGACATAATATAATCTTTTTTATAGCACACCCCTATTTTTTAAATAAGTTTTATAAATAGAAACATGCACACCAACATTCATACGTTTATGGCCGTCGTGCGTGCAAAGAGAAAAACGAAATTCCCGAATTGAAATATCTTTCGTGTCTTCCGGTACTTCATCCTAGGAGACATCTTTCTCGACAAAGGACTCGAAATGAAAAACTAAATTGAAAATTCGGAAAGAACTCGGGCGCAAAGAGTGCAAACTAAAACGCTGCTCTCTTGTGTTATATATACCTCAACTACTTAGATGTTGTAGAGTCCTATGTATATAAAATTACTTTGAGACAGGATATTGAGAGAAAAAAGTGAACAAAGACAGTAGAGGAAATACGGCGAAATGTACGCAAACGTAAGACCGTATAAGAGTAATACAAAACGCAAGAGCAGTATAGGTAGATAAATGGAAGAGGTAACGTTTGCGGAAACGTAAAAGATTTATACATAAAATAAGAGGCAGCCGGAGATCAAGATAAACAGTGCCTATATACGGAGAAATAAGCGGATTTACCGATATATTTGATCCGAAAAGTTCACTAGGTTATTCACATGTATTATGCACGTACTTCTGCATATATCAATACTGATAAGAGTTTGTTCGTTTTAAAATTTCCGAATGTGTGCTTATTTGTTGTATCGGTGATTGGATCGTAAGTTTTTCGCGCGAAAGAATCTGACGAAATTGTACTTGGAATAAAGAGGTAACATTTTCTAAGAGAATTTCTTTAAAGAAAAATGCGGAATTTACTGTAATACAGTGTGTCTCTGGATGGATGGATGGTATTTTTGATTTTCCGACAAAGTCATTGTTTAAAGAAATTTTATTTGTTGAATTAACTATCTTACTACTACAATAAATTACATTAGATATGCAGAGTTTTAATAAATTAAGACAACAAGAGCATGTATCAAGAGAGAAATACTTATCTTGCATTTTATTGGTTTAAATACTAAATTTCAATTAATTAAGAAAGCAGATATTTTCCATGACTATTTCAAACTTTCACATGTTTTTAATAAATTTACCATAGATTTTAGAAACGGTTTGTAGTTATTTTATTGTATCCGCGATTTTGGTACTTAGGTATGCGTCATGCAAAGGTTCATCTGCATAAACTTTTTAGTTTAAAATACAGCGCAATAAGAAGTCGCGATTCAGCAGGAACATTTATTGGTCCAAACCTTCTTCGAACTGATATGTCAACGACTGCCGTATCAAAAGTATCGAATGCAAGAGTGTCCTTTCATTCTTGTTGTCAGAAATGTTACGCTGCATTTTTACAGTATATTGTCTAGAAACAAATACTCCTCAATAAAATAAAGACCAACCATTCGATTGTAAAAAAATCCGCACCAAACATTCACTGTTTTATAACGTCAACTTCGTTTTTGCGGTGAAGTAGTTTGGTTTGGATTTTGAAAAGCTGTATATCGACTCTTTTATGATGAAACGATAAAAAAATCATTCTGTGAAAACTTACAATAGCCCCACGTTGGGCGCCATATATATGCTGACAATTGTTTAAAATAAAATTAAATATTCTACACGTTTGTGCCAGCCATTAATATGCCGTAAACTTTTATAATTGATAAATGTTTATATTAATTTTTATACACTTACTGTTATAACGCTACAGTCTTTGCTATTTTACGTGGGTTTAGCAGTGTGTCTAGCCTCTTTTTTCCATCTTTAGTGTATATCTCAATTGACTCTATCTCTTCAGGGGTAGCGCTCTCTTTCTTTTTAATTCTCTTATACTTATGGAATAAAGGACTTCAGAATAGAAATTAAATTCAATTTTTATTTATAATTTATATTATATTATTTTGCATTAATATATTTATATATATTAATGAACAATTATCTTTAATTCAAAAGCATAATTATGTGTGATAAAATTAGTATTTGTAATTCGAAAAATAAAAAAAATATTCATTCGATCAAAATTGAATTATTATTATTTTTATTACATTGAAATAAAAATTATCGTGTTCTATAATACAATACTATTTATTTCTTTCAATGTTTAATGTCTATCAATAATATAAAACCATGTCTGAAATATTCAGACTAATAATGGAATACATACATATCATAAAAAATTAACAAATTTATTTATATATTGAAAATATGAGCACATTTGAGGGTTGATAATTTCTTTTTATTTCTAATTTTTACTAAAACAAAATGTACGTAGGATCAGGCAACTCACCAAAAAATAAAATTCATCATCGTTTCCCATTATTGTCATTTAAAATTGCAGTTTGTAAAACATTGTTTTAGACGGTTTCTGCATTGCCTTTATATATATAATATTTTTATTATATTGATTTATAATTTTTTAAAAATATTTATGCTTTCCATTACCAGCTGTCTTTGTGTATGTCAGACGTGGTTTTATATTATTTTTGATAAGCATATTAAACATTGTCGAAACGTCAAATTTTAGTCTTATTTCGTTAAATAGACATACCCTAGAAATACAAATTTGGTTTTACATACTTGCGGTACAAAAGATATTAATTCATATATGTATGTATTCTCATTGTGTTATGTCTGACATTTACGCACTTACTGTCATGGACTCGTGTCTACTTTATTATTTATTAATATAGGTAATTCGCACATGTCCAATACCCAAAATTTTCAAATATGTATTTTAATGTTTGTGACGTCACGTCACAAACACAATTGCACGTCACTGACGTGTAATTGTGTTTATCATTTAATGCGGTGAATTTAAGCACTAATTGTTTATGTTCTTTTTGTGAATATCTAATTAAATACACACATTTAGTTCTGTCCTAATTACCACAATTATCTTTTCGAATGTTTTTCATTTACTAATTATTCACTTTGTAGAAAAACATTTCTATTACAACTTTCTAAAAGCTTAAATAAAATTTATTCGGAATGAAATGTAAATAGCTTTATTTATTTTAATAACATGCTATTTCAGTGGTTAAGAACAATTATTAATAGGATAGATCGTTTTTCAGATCACTATTCATATAATTGCAAATCATAATTATCAGTTTATTTTTACTTTCTTGTTTTTACAATGTCTTAATCATTTACCTACTTAATCCTTTTTGTATTTTTACGCTATCGCGTGTTAATAATATCAAAGGTGTCAAGTACACCTTGCTTTCGAGGAAAATCCAAAAGTGATTACTTTAGTATGCTATGGGGCTATTACGTATTTATCATTTATTAACCAGAAATATGACCAATAGAGAAAGATGGACGCAAAACGATAAACATTAAACGATAAACGTTAAAATATAAAATATTAAACGATAAACGATAAATATTAAACGTTAAATGCTAACTGTTAAATGCTAAATGTTATACGTCAAACGTTAAATGTTAAACGCTAAACGTTAAACGATAAACATTTAACAATAGTGTTGCTATTGTATAGTGATTTATACAGTGATTTAACCTAGGTCAAACTAACAAAAGTATTGTGATTATATTTATTTGTCTTATAGATTTTTGCAGAAAACAAATAAATTGTTTAAATACCATTTTGATTACGGATAAAGACCACACCTAGACTACACATAAGAAAATCTAATTATTTTAAAAATATTAGTTTCATTCATTAGGTTTTTTTTTATGCTATCTTGGCCCGTAATAACATCGAAATAAGGGTTAGAAATATATGTTATAATTTACCTTGATTGGGTTATAGGACAAGTCCAAAATCTTCAAATGCGGTAGATGAATCCAAAGGTGTGATGGAATATGACTGATCAAATTGTGACTGACATCCAAGCATTTTAACTTTGCCAATTTTTGCACCGTATTTCTGTTTATATTTTCAATATTGTTGTGCGACAAATTCAAATAAATTAAATTCGGTAGAGGCAAAGTAGGCGTGGAGACGATTCCAGAACTGGCCAGGCTCAGTTCTTTCAGATTTTGGGCGTAATGGAATACCTCCTTGAAATTGGCACGTATTTGATTTGAGTTCAGGTGTAATTTTTGTAAAAGTCCCAAACTGGTAAACACATTATCTGGCAGTATCGTGAATTTGTTGTTGCTCAGGTCCAGAAATTGGAAGGGTATGTCGGGGAATGTGGTGCTGTCGATGTGTTCCACACTGTTCGAATTTATCGAAAAATGCCTCAATGTCATTCCGATATCTGTTAAGCTAGACGTCGGTATGACTGAAAACATATTGTGGCTTAAATCTAACTTTTCCAAGATTGTATTGCTGAAGATATCTTTAGGAAGGTAGTTGATGTTGTTCTGATTCAGATGCAGGATCCTCAACTTTGGCATACTTGAGAATTGATTGATGTGCAGCTGAGATATTTTGTTTCTGGATAAGTCTAACACCTGTAAGTTTTGCAATCCAAAAAAAGCTCGCCTGTTTATGGTCATTATATTATTTGATTTAAAACTTAATATTTCTAGAGATGTCAGGTGCATTAGACTATTGTGCTCCAGACTGGAAATTGAATTGTAATCGAAAATCAGTCTTTTCAATAAAGCTATGCTTTCTATGCAAGATGGTATGCTTCCCAAATTATTTTGCGTCAAATCTAAAACTTCGATGTTCAAAATTTTGTGATCAGCACTGCAGGATGATATTCGATTTTTACTCATGTTCAGGAATATCGGATGCGAAACGTTCACGAAGTAGTTGAAAGAGAATTCGCTTAAAATATTGTTGTGTAAATCGATTTTGTGCAACTTGGGCATGTTAGAAAAAGCCTGATAACTTATCTCAGAAATTTCGTTGTCCGATAAAATGATTTTGTTTAGATTCGGCAAGTCTTTAAAAGTATTTTTATGAATTATACTTATTTTATTGCTTGCTAGCATTATGGTCTCCAAATCGTGCAAGGAATCGAATGTCCTTTCGTGCAATGAAACAATACCATTATTCGAGAATCTAATATCTTTCAAGTTTGAGTGGATGCTAGGCGTCAATAGCTTGGTCGGAATTTGTCTTAATTTATTCGAATCGAAGTTAATGTACTTCAACTGCGGTAAAAAGTTTAGAAAAGTCGTCGATAGAAACGGTAATTCGTTATTATCAACCGAAAGCCATTGCAGATTCGGTATGTGTTTAAAAATTTGTTCTGGAAATTTCTCCATTTCCAGTCCGAAGGATAATTCGAGACTCTCAAGATTGTCCAAACCTTCAAAAACATTATCGTCGAAGTATTTAATAGGATTAAAGCTCAGCGTTAATTCTTTTAACTCCTTCAGTCCAGAAAATATTTTGGCTTTCAGAGAGGATATCCGATTGTTTCCCAGTATCAAATTCTTGATGTTGTAGCCCCAATTAGCGAAGTCCTGTTCGTGGAGGTCGTAAATTTTATTATAAGCGACGTTAAAATGTGAGATTTTAGTGCAGTTCTGCAACGACTCGACGGGTATTCGCGTTAGATGGTTTCCGCTGAGACTCAGCGCCTTTAAATTAGGGCAAAATCCCTCGAACGATCTTGCAGGTACGTCCCCGAGGGAATTAGAGGAGAGATACAGGTATTTCAGGGAATTTAAGCTGGCGAGCGCTTCCGGCACTTGTGTTAGGTCGTTATGATCGAAATCCAAGTACTCCAGCGTCGTCTCCAGCCCGGCGAAACTGTCCGTTTCGATTTGGTCCAGCTGATTATGCGAGAGGATGATTCGTCCGCACTGCAAACCTTTAAAACTCTCGTTCACCAGTAAACTTATATCGTTAAATGCTAAATTTAGATCGCGAACGTACACGGAACTGTTAAAGGGACTGGCGCGTGTATTTCTCAAGTAATTCTCGCCCAGATCTATTTTCTCCAGCCACAATTTCCGGTGGAACACGTATTGCGGGAGGGATCGGATGTGATTGCCCCTCAAATAGAGCCATTGGAGGTGAGGCAAAGTGGCCACTATATCGACGGGAAAATCTTGGATTAGATTGTGCGATAAGCTGACGGTCTGCAGGCTCGAGGGTAGCGAGTTCTTGTGTATCCTGGAGATTCTATTGCCGTCCAGGTTCAGCCAGATGAGCGACTTGAATTGGTGTAATCCGTGGTGGTTTTTGGCGAGACCCACGTCCGAAGGTATCTCCGTCACGTCGTTCTCGCCGAAGAAGAGGTTGGCTATCGTGTTTTTCATGTGAGACCAATCGCCGCCTATCGAATGGATTTGATTCCTGGAATAATTGGAAATGCATTAGTGTGGTACGCCGATACATTTAGTTATTTGTGTAGTGTGAGATGTTTTACGCAAGTATTTTCTATATACCGTGTGTCCCATTATTGGTATCTAATAATGTAGATAGCCAATAGTTTTTACTATAAAAATTGTAGATAATCATAAGCTCCATAATTTAATAATATTTTCATTTATACAGAGTGTTCGACAACGACGAACCAACATAAACTTACAAACATAAGCTTGGGTTGATTCGTTGTTGTCCTAGAGAATGGTTATTAGTTGCATATAAAAATTTTGGCTATTTGACTCCAAGACAAATTAAATTTCATAAAATGTTATCTAAAACTAGAGTGTTGATAGAAAACGCATTTGGATTATTAAAATCAAGATTTCGACAATTAATGATTTTTGACTTCCATATTGTTAAAAAATGTCAGATTATATTTTTTCATGTAGTGTTGTTCATAGTTCATGCATTCATAGGTATGAATGATACTAGTGAATTAGAAGACATGCAACATGATGAAAGGACTGCTGATGAATTACTTTAATATAATAATACTGAAATATTTGAAATAAAAGTGTAATAAACATTTTTTAAAAATATTTTATTTTTCTAGTGTATTTATAATAATGTATTTCATATGTATACAGGCTGATTCATTTTCGGCCCTCACCGTGAGGATCCCGCTTATTATTGGATATAGAGTATAGGTTTAAGTTTGGCGAAGTTGTTATGAATCCATAAAGAAAATGGACCTGTAACAAAAGACTTTCGTTTAAAAAAAGAAAAAACGCGAAAATTTCATTTTGTGCCTGTATCACCTGTATCACCTACATTTGGTCTTGCAGAGAAAAAATAACAACACATTTTTATGACCAGTTTTGAACCACTATTGAATGGTGTACTCGAAATTTTTATATGACGTTTCGTTTCTTTTTGGCCATCATCAACTATCTAATTTCTGATAGGCGCCATATTGGATTTAGACACCGTCAGAAAGAGTTTTTTGTTTGTAATTTCAACCAAGTACTATATGTTGACAAAAGTTTTTGATATTATGCTTTAATTGAAAGGATAAATCTTAAGATTAAATTAGGTAGCCATGAAATTTCAATCCGTCAAACATTTCATTTATCGTTCATTAGTATTACAAAAATGTTATACACCAACGAAGAGAAACGAGGTGAGTTAAGTATTTTTAATTCTTTGAACCGAAATTCAACAGTAGCGAGTATAAGATATTTACAATTGTATCCAGAACAACAACATTTTTTCTAGATCTTGATAGAAATTTGGTCGAGAATGGATCATTTACTAAGCCGCGTAATGTTCATGTCAACAGGAATTTGAATGAAAATCGACAGGATATTTTACAAATGCTAAATTTAAGGCGTGTTTTTGCAAAGTTTGTGTTAAACTTGTAATTTTTAGATAAATAATAATCCATCAATTTCTACACGCAAAGTGGCGTCAGAATTAAATTTGTCCCAGTTTAGAGTTTGGAGAACTTTACATCAAAGTAGGTTTAAACCATGCAAGATCCATGTTAGTCACACTTTACTACCTTAAGTTAATTTAAGAAGACTAGAATACCATAATTGGTTAATGGGAAGGATAGGAAATGACGAACATTTTTTAAGCAAAATCATCTTGTCAGATGAAACTAAATTTTCAAATTCTAGAATGTTCAACAGAAATACGGAGCACTATTGGGCAGTACAAAATCCCCGACAAAGCAGGGCAAGGAGACCACAACGTTTTGGAATAAAAGTTTGATGGGTAATTTGGCAAATCGTCTCTTAGGACCAGTTATGTATGAAGAACATTTTAATGGAGAAAGATATTTAAACCTTTTACGTACATACGTACCTGACTACCTTGACAACAATATCTTATTGAATCAATTACAACATTTATGGTGGCAACAAGACGGCGCACCAGCACAAAATGCGGCAGCTGTTAGGAATTGCTTGAATCAAGAGTTTCCAAACCGTTGGATTGGAAATAGAGGAGTTTTTGAATGGCCTGCGAGATCACCTAGATTATTTTTTATGAGGATATGTTAAAATAATATTTATAAAGTAGATGCCCCACAAAACATTGAAGAATTTCGAGACCGACTTTAGAATGCCTTCGATGCAGTTCCTAGAAGAACCGTACAAAGGGCAGTTCAAAATGCCAGAAACGCCTTCTGGGCACGCAGCCCAACTGTGCAATAATGAAGATGGCCAGATAATTAAACATTTACTGTAATTGTTTATTCTTCACTGTTCTATGTATTTTTATTAATGTTTTTGTTACTGTTATTCCTTCTTTACAAATGAAATGTAAAATTATTTAAATACATACGTATTTATCACTTTTAATTGAATGTATATTAACTTTGCAAAAACACACCTTAAATTTACCATTTGTAAAATATGCTGTCGACTTTCATTCAAATTGCTGTTGCTGACATGGACATTACGCGGTTTAGTAAACGATCCATTCTGGACCAAATTTCTATCAAGATCTAGAAAAATGGTAAGATGAGGCTGTTGTCGTTCTGGATAGAATTGCAAATATCTTCTACTCACTACTGTTGAATTTCGGTTCGTTTCTTTTCGTTGGTGTATGACATTTTTGTATTACTGATGAACGATAAATGAAATGTTTGACGGATTGAAATTTCATGGCTACCTAATTTAATTTAAAAACTATTGTCAACATGTAGTACATGGTTAAAACTAGAAAAAAAAAACTTTATCTGAAAGCGTCTGAATCCAGTCCTTTAAGAAATTAGATAGTTGATGATAGGCAGAAAAAAACGAAACGTCATATAAAAATTTCGAGTACACCATTGGATAGAGGTTTAAAGGTGGCCACAAGAATGTGTTTTTATTTTCTCTCTACAAGGCCAAATGTAGGTGTTATAGGTAAAAGAACAAAATGGGGTGTTAGCGTTTTTTTTAAAAAACACGAACGTTATTTGTCACATGTCCATTTTCTTTACGGATTCATAACAAACACAAAATGTATCAACTTCGCCAAATTTAAACCTATACTCTATTTCCAATAATAAGCAGAATCCCCATTGTGAGGACCTCATGGTGTGGGTCGAAAATATATCAGCCTGTATATTCCACTTATACAAATATAAAAAAAATCTTATTTTTTAATTTACTGCCTATACAATTTTTTAAACGTAATATAACTAAATTTTCATTTTAACTAATGTACCTATAAACTGAAAGAAACATTCAAGAAATATTATTTTCAATGAAAAAAATTATTAATTCATTTTGTTGAGTTAGTGGTCTTTTACGAGATTTTTCTATATTGGGTTGAGTTATAACTTTGCTAATATATCACAATGGACGGCATCCATCCGTACTTCAAGTTTAATTGACACGTCCAGTGCTGCATGAAATTGTTCAAAGTTGTTGGCCATTCTATTGCTTCCAGAAGTACAATTATTTTCTACAGCTACTTTGTTTCTTTTTAATATTGTTCTATATCTATTTTCAAACTGTATGGGTGAGCTCATTTCGTGAAATTTAGCGTGAATATCATTTGCAACTTGAATCCACAAATCTTTTTTTCGTTTAAATCGGTTCATTGACCCCACCATTTTTAATATTTATCATATTTTTAGTACTTAGTATTCCAACATCTCAATGTATACATGTTAATGATTTATATGATTTTCAATTTAAATACATATTTTTACAATACTTACATTCATTTTCCTTATTTTTTAACCCATTACTTTCATTATATTTCGTGTTGCAGTTTGTTTCATTGTTCTTTCTTCATGTCTCCTTATATTCTGTGGATTGAATTACTTATGTATTCACAACAGCCGAATTTATATGCTGCTTATTTGTTATAATCCATATTTTGTTATTTATGCCACAGACTGTGTTTATACTATTTACACACGTTTTAAGATAACCTCAAAATTGCGTTCTTTGTCAACTTTTACGTGTTTTGCGTTCGACTGGAAAAATGCATTATTTGCACTTATATATACATATATAGAATTAAAAAATTATCACACTAAATGTTAATCAATTTAGTTTTGTCGATCTCCTGTAAAATTTAGGAAATACTACTTACACACTTCTTTTTTGAGAAAAGATGTGTTTAAGGGAAGCAGTAAATTTTCATATTCGCTTAGATTGTGTAGGTATGAAATAAGCTGTTGGCGTTTAGTTTAGTTTGTAATCTTTTTCCCATAATATATCATATCTCGAACAATATACCCAACGCGAAACGACAGACTGAAAAATAATAGCACATCCGTTTAGTTCTTTGCTCTGATGTATATAACAGTTCGTTGTGCAATTAAGTTTAATAACGCCTTTTGATGTATTGCCGGATCACGCCTCCTTTTTCAACTCAAATTGAAACGAATTACGATGCGTCCATCTAACTTTGCGGAATGATATATCGATAACGATTAGAATTCAATTAGATTTCTCAGCAGTTTATCGTGTACATGCATTCAGATAATATGCCATGATATAATCTGCCGATATCGTCTATGGCGCTATGAATAGAAAGGATTAGAAATGACAAACGAACGTAGTTTGCTTGAGGGAATTTCAAATGTGTTAAATAATAACGTAGCCTCACGTATTGTTCACTTTAGTGATCTTTACAACAGTAAATTAAAATTTTTGAGATACGAATTAAATATGAACTCCTTAAGCAAATAACACAAAAATAATTAATGAGAAAAACGGACGAACTTTTGATATCTGAATCTTGTACAATACTGGAATTAATACAAATTAGGAAGCACGAACATCTTGCTGTAAACGACAGAAGTGAAATTAATAGTTTATCCAAGATATATTTTCGGCTTATACGGTAACACAAGTTTCCAGTTTTCCAGTAAACCTGGTTGGATGTGTGGTGTTGAATGAATATCGAAAGAATAACAATAAGAACGTGCCCCGAATTGTTCTTCGACCTTAAATAAAGCAATAAAAAAAGGATTGTTTTTCTTTTGAATATCAGAATCACTCCGATGTCACTTAGATACGTCTATGAAAGAAACCAATGTACACAAAAATAACACAAGGGTAATATTAAATAAAATTTTAAGTCTTGACTGAAATGTATGTCGTTAGTTAACAAGTTGTTTAAATTTTTTAATATGTTAGAGCACAGCGTTTTTGTAATTTTCATGTAAATACACACATCCGTAATGTCTTTTAGTCTAAGATCTGTTTTCATTATTGTTAGTTTAAATGTTGCCTTACAGTCGTTATTTACTTCTATAGATGTTTAATATTAATATAATTGGTATTCTGATGAAGATAATAAAGTTTGTTGAAACGTCAATGTAGTGTAATCATTTACCACCTATAATTACGAATATTGAAGCCGCATTCCAAGAATAAACAAAAACAAAATATATATACAGGGCGAGTCATAAGTAGCGGCTTCTTCGATTTTTCTTTTGTGTTTTAAATAAAACAATTAGTGGAATATTCATGGTTGCGTATGGCGCATATTGTAAAAATACTTTAAGCTTTGACGCACTTCCGGTACTGCTTTAAATTGTCTGTTTAACTGTTTTTTTTTTTGAAAATCGAGCCAATAATTTTTGAGTTATTAATTTTTTTTGAAAATATTTGACCAAAACACGTGCTCAGAAAATAGTATATTATACAATGAGCATTTAATGATGGCTATTAAGACACGAGAATGAAAATTACAATACGAGCCGAAAGCGAGTATCGTAATGAATACGAGTGTCTTAATAGCCATTAAATGCGAGTTCCATACACTATTTTTTCTACGACCCCATAATAAAATATTTTTTTTGAACATTCCATTTCAAAAATTGAGCGTAAAATTTTCCGTACGTTTTTGCGAATTTAGCTGGTAATAAATTGTTCGTGGCTGCTAAGGCTTGTTCCATAATTTCTGGTGGAGTACAAATTTTACATTTCACTGTCATTATCCCTCATTTTTACCGTTTATATTTTCAAAAAAGCACAAATCTTAACTACTTACTAGTAAATTGCGGAGAACTGTCAAGTTTAATTAATTTTTATATCTGTCAGATATGAAGTGGCCATATCGAATATTGATGAATATTGGAATGTCGCATTCCTATTGGATATAAACTTGTATCTTAATGAAAATCTGTATCTTAATGGACATCATTAAAGTATAGGTTCATCATATCTAATAATACAATTAAAGTATGGGAGTAGAAAAAAATCATTTTTACATTGTTTTTAAAAGTAAAAATATTAACTTTGTGGTGCTTGTAGCCAAGAAAATTCTGCATCATTTGGTATAAGTTGCACTCGACAATACCTCAAAAAACTTTGTTTTTTTCAAAGCCTACTTCCTGAAATTTTCACATACCAAAAACTTATTTTTTTTTTAATAGAACACCCAGTATTTTATTGAGGCATTTTGTTTTTCTTTTTATTCTCCTCCATTTTGTTAACAATGTCCTATACCTATCTTTTGTAATTTCTGAGATAATCACTATAGGAACAATTAGCGGTCAATTAAAGAACTAGGAGCGCTGTTGTTCTATGCACCAAAATATTCGTTCAACCAATGGAAGGCAGGAATGGGGCCAGACTGTCAAACAAAGTTAATGTTAAATCCAACTATCCCAAAAGTAATAATTTTACAGTATGAAGAGCAGCATCGCATTTCAATTTTTTAATTCCGGCAATGTCCAGTTGCAGTATTTCAGTTTTTACACTGTTGGTTAACAACAATAAAATAAAGGTTATGTTTACTGACATATTTGAAGATATTTTCAAAAAATTTTGAAGATCCGTCCGTAGAAAGCGAAGATACTTAACATTTTCATCAAAGAAATAAGGTCCCACACAGACATAACGATACACAATAGTTCAACTCACCGTAGACAACACAAATTAGCGGCATATAATAGTATAATACATAGACTCATAAGTATACCACTTTCCAAAGTTAATTTTGAAAAGGAGCTAAATATAATTAAACAAATTGCAATAAACAATAATTATAAACCGGAAATAATAGATAAAATTCTGATAATTAAAATAATTAATGCTGTAAGCCGTTACTTTGTGATAATCCATATTAAAACAATAAAAACACATTTACTTTGTTTAATATAGTGATACAACAAAGTAAATGGATAAAATTCTGCATAATAAATTATTTAAGAAAGCTATTTCACAAGTCTATCCGATAATAAAAGATACAAATAATAGATATAAAACTATTACATATGTCGGTCCACCTAGTGAAAAAGTTGCTAAGTTTTTAAATAACAATAATATAAAGGTAGCTTTTAGAACAAACAACAAATTATCTAAATATATTAAGAACAATAAAGATAAAACACCTAAAAACCAACAGTCAGGAGTCTATAAGTTAAAATGTAGTGATTGCCCTAAGTTTTACATAGGCCAAACAGGAAGAACGTTTGAGAAAAGGATGTCAGAACATTTTAGATCCTTCAAAATGAAGAAAACTGATTCTTCATACGCAAACCACCTCATAGAAGAAAGCCATAGTTTTAGTCCTCATTTCGATATCCTACATATAGAAAATAAAGGTGTTAAATTAAACCTACTAGAATCCCTTGAAATCAATAAAAAGAGACCCTCTAATAATTTACTTAATGCTCAGTTAGAAACTAATAACTCCCCCTTATTAAATTTATTTTCATAATGTATACTGTTCAATAGATCACCCCCTCTACATAAATTGTGGTATATTGTTAGATATATAAGTGTTTGTGTAATATTTTTATTTATTTCTGAAGAAGCCACTGTGTTGGCGAAACAATTGTCAAAATATTACTTTGAATATTAAATAGTGAACATCCAACATTTGTTGTTTATTTAGTAAGAAATAAGGTCCAATTATGTAACTAACCACTATTCCTCCCCACACATTTAACGACCACCGATTTTGAAAGTTTGCAGTTGTGATAAAGTGAGGGTTTTTATGTGTTATAATAACGAAAAATGTGACGATGAACGTATTTACTTTAGTAAAAGGTGGCTTCGTCGGTAAACAACAAAAAATTGAGGATGCCAGGATAATTTATCTGCTGCCCATTGACAAAAATATAAGCGAGTCTAAAGATTTCTTTCATATAACCCTGTGTATGAATATGCTAGGGTGGAATTACATATTTCCTAATTATTTTGGATTCTCAAATTTGACTTACATCTAACTGACGACTAATCTTCGTAGTACTAGAATTAGGGTGTTCGACTATACACTCGCAAGTACCATAAATGTCTTATCCTCACCAGTTGTTGCTTTTCCGCTATATTTTTCATATTCAATACTTTCTTTTCACTCAAACAGTTCCTTTATACTTTAGAAGGTTTCTGGCGTCGGTTGACTTCTACCAGGAAACTCTTTGATTATCATTACTTTAATACTACTTACATATTAAACTAATGATAATCAAAGAGTTTAAGTGCTTTTTATTCGCTTATTTTTAAATTTTGGACGATAACGTATTACTTACTTTTTGTTTAGAATTTAACTCTTTTTCAAAATATGTCGAAATATACAGGTTGTTCCATTTAAAAATTTGTTGCTTTTGTGAATATCTCAGAAACTAGCTCTTCAATTGTTTCTCTGTTTTGACTAACTTAATCAGCAAAAAAAGTCCTACTAGTTTGCTAATTTAACCGACTTCGTAGCTTCAATAATAAGAAAGTTTGCAATGGTGAACACTTAACTTTAGACACCTTGTATATACAGTGAGGACGCGCGGGTTGGAATAAATTCATTTGAAATTATTGGTTTTGTTTTATGGAAAAACGCTCGGATAGGTCGACTTTTATTTTCAGCTACGGTTTTTCCGATGGTAAATTGATGTACAAAGGCTGGTCCAAAAATAAGTTACGACCATCAATTTTTTTTTTTCAAATGGAAACATGTTGTTTATTTTATTTATTAATTCTGCATCGAATTCTAAGTATGTTTCATCTACCATGTCCTATACCTAAACTCAACAGTTATCGAGAAATTTACAATTGAACATATGAATAACTGAGACCGTATCCTACAAAATTTATTTCACTCTCTTGTCTGAAAACGACCGATTTATTAAAAACAACAGAAAACCAAGTTAAATTAAATGTTCAAACTGTTGACCACTAACTTCCTGACAATAGGCAAGCCGAAGATCAGTTTCTCGTAACACTGCAGTTAACGTTTGCGGCTTAATTTGTTGTATTTCGGTTATAATTTCTCGATAACTGTTGAGTTTGGATATAGGACATGGTACATGAAACATACTTAGAATTCGATGCAGAATTAACAAATTAAATAAAAAACATGTTTCCATTTGAAAAAAAAAATTGATGGTCGTAACTTATTTTTGGACCACCCTTTGTACATAAATTTACCATCAGAAAAACCGCAGCTAAAAATAAAAATCGACCTATCCGAGCGTTTTTCCATAAAAGAAAACCAAAAATTTTAAATGAATTTATTCCAACCCGCGCGTCCTCACTGTATATATAAGTGATGTTCCGTGTACAAAGACGAGTATGTTTCAATATTGTCTGTCAAAATAATCGTAATACAATCATATCTAAGGTAAGGCTGCTAAGAGGTACATTAGGATACCGTTCCGGAAGCTTTATCCGAACGTATTTGCTCTAGTACAGTGAAGCATGGTATTTTATTTTCAATGCATTAGATAGCGAAATAACGGTAACATTGAACGTAAATTGAAGATAATAGCTTATATTACACAAACATATACTCACAAGAACTTAGTAAGCGAGAGAGTACAGTGAATAAAATAATTTATAAATTAATCCTGTTGATATACATTTTATTTCGAGCAAGAGTAAGAAATAATACAAATAAAATAATGCCCAGGTAATTATTTTCGAAATATTGATTGGTAGTATTATAATTATTAGGGATCGGAAATCAGGTTTATACTCCAGGGCTGGACTTACATGAATAATGTAATGCGAAATTGAGCACACTAATAGCAGTAATACAATAATACGTAAGAAGCTGTACATTATGTATTTAATGTTCTAATTTACACATTATACGACTTTTTCCAATTCGGAATCGTCAACGGAGACGTCCTGCCTTTAATAAAGATATTTTCAACTTACGATTTGCATATATAAAAGTACAGAAAACGCCAAATAAGATGGCGAGAGGTGGGAATGCGCTGTAGTCGCTTTTAAAAACGCGTACGCCCGCTTACTGAAGAATATATACAGGGTGTGGCAACGACCTGTAATCGGTCCCTTACGGTGTACATATTAACTTGATTGAAAAATGTTTTTAGTAAAAGTTATTTGGGAAAGCACAGGCTATGACCTAAAATTACTTTGATGTATACAGGGTGTTTAGTTTCCTCCCTACCTTATATAAATTTCTTATTTTAAATGGAACATAGTATATATTGTTACATTTTTGGATTCCTGGGCGCAATATAAGCGAAATTTGTATAACACATCATATGGATTAAATTAATGGTTTTCGATATATTTCGTATTAAAGGAAAAAAAAACGCATTTTTAATAATTTCTTAAAAATTTTATATCTCCTGCATTTGTAATTATTTTGTAATAATTTTTTTATATCATTATAACAACAGTTCAAGATGCTCAGCCAATACGAAAAAATGTTCATTTTATAACATTGGGTGTTTGGAAATTGAACATGAATTTGAAAATTTTAGAATAGTTGTAATCATTTTTTTTCAAATGTAACACCCTGTATATTTCTACGCCGTTCGATGCAGGCTAAAGACCGCTTTCGTTTCCATATAACACTTCATATACCCAAAGCCAATAGTTTTGGAGTTATACTGTATACTATATAGGGATTCTGAAACATAAGCCACGACTAACAAACGACAGGAATCGCAATAGCCTTATTGAGCTAGAAGCAGAATGTGTTATTGCCTTAATTAATGTGTTGCATAATAATATTTCAGTTAAAAGAAACAAATAGTTTTATTCTGTAAACAATTTTTAATGGAAATGAATAAATAAACATTAAAACAAAAACAAAAAAGCATTACAAAATTACATGAACTGTTCAAAATGACCGCCTTCGTTATTTATGCAGAGACGTAGTCTTCGATGAACCGAGTCTCAGACTCGCAAAAGTATTTCACGTGTTATTTCCTGAAAAACTAAAGTAATTCTGTTTCTCATGTCATCCCGAGTAGTAAAATCTCCTTGTAGACAATTTCTTTAATGTGACCCCATAGAAAAAAATCCAAAGGTGTCAGATCAGGAGATCTAGCTGGCCATGTTATTGGTCCCCTTCTTCCAATCCACATTTCTCTGTACATTTCGTCGAGCATTTGGTTTGCTGCCGCATTGTTGTGACTTGGGGCTCCATCGTGCTGATACCACATATTGGCTCTTACGTCCAGTGGTACATCTTCTAGTAATCCTGCTAGTTCATTGACAAGAAAGTTTCTGTATATTGCGCCATTTAAGTGGCCATCAAAGAAATGTGGTCCAACGACGGTAGTACCAATAATACCTCCCCAAACATTGAGAGACCACCTATGTTGACGATGGGTTTCGTTCACTAGGTGCGGATTTGTGTCCGCATAGTAATGATAATTATGCCTGTTCACATACCCATTGTTGTGAAATATGGCTTCGTCTGTCCAAAGAATATTATTTAAAAACCCTGGGTTTTGGTTTACATTATCTAACACCCTTTGACAAAACTGCATACGATTGTAGTGATCCATTGGTAGCAACTCCTGGTGCAGTTGTACTTTATACGGATGAAATTTGTATTTCCGTAATATTCTTGATACTGATCTTTCACTAAAATCAAGATTTTTACGAATATTTCGTATACTAACATGTGGATTTTCTACAACTGCTTGTAACACTCGTTCTTCATTTCCTTCGTTTATAACTGTTTTTGGACGAAAACTGAAATTATATTTTATATGTCCATCAGCGATAAATCTCTCTTTTAGTCGCTCAAATGCTGATATTTGAAGACATCTGCGATTAGGGTATTTCACTTTGTACAAGCGACTTGCCAATAAACAATTTCGTTGGGCTTCTCCAATAATAAATGTCATATCGACCAACTCTTCTTTAGAAAAATTCATTTTAAAAACTACTAAACTTAAAAACAAACAGTAGATAACACGAGATGAATAACCAAAAATAAATAAGTAATGGATAACACTAATAATATGAGAAAAGTAAGTTGATCTTTAAATAATAAACGGAGAAAAATGAATAGTTATATACGATTTGACAGTAAGACTCAATCTAACATTTACGTAGATTCTCATTTTTTTTTGTGACTTGTCACAGCCTACATTTATTTTCGAATTCCCAATGCTCCACACTAAACATAATATAACTCAAAAGCCATTAACGTTGGGTATATGAAGTGTTATATGGAAACGAAAGCGGTCTTTAGGCTGCATCGAACGGCGTAGAAATATACAGGGTGTTATATTTGAAAAAAAATGATTACAACTATTTTAAAATTTTCAAATTCATGTTCAATTTCCAAACACCCAATGTTATAAAATGAACATTTTTTCGTATTGGCTGAGCATCTTGAACTGTTGTTATATTGATATAAAAAAATTATTACAAAATAATTACAAATGCAGGAGATATAAAATTTTTAAGAAATTATTAAAAATGCGTTTTTCCCCTTTAATACGAAATATCTCGAAAACCATTAATTTAATCCATATGATGTGTTGTACAAATTTGGCTTATATTGCGCCCAGGAATCCAAAAATGTAACAATATATACTATGTTCCATTTAAAATAAGAAATTTATATAAGGTAGGGAGGAAACTAAACACCCTGTATACATCAAAGTAATTTTAGGTCATAGCCTGTGCTTTCCCAAATAACTTTTACTAAAAACATTTTTCAATCAAGTTAATATGTACACCGTAAGGGACCGATTACAGGTCGTTGCCACACCCTGTATATCCCACTATTGCTAATGCTGCGCGTATTTACTCGCATCATTTGCCACCTTATTTTGCGTTTACTGTAGTTGCATCTATCGCGGCGAATGTAGGTGACGTGGATGGGTGGGATTTCGCGCCAAAAGTATTTTAGTTAAATCGCAGCGTCAAGCGGGCCAATATATTGTTTACTTTTATTATTTACATGTGTTCTATTGTATAAATATGTTCCTTAAAAAGGTGGGTATAAGACTTGCTTGCGCTAGAATTCGAGGGTATTCAAAACCGATGCAAAATTTGCAATATATTACTTTCGTGGCAAGTGAAAAGCTGCGTGTAAAACATGTGTCGTCGGATACACTTAAAGCACGTATTGCTGGCTCTGCTACTGTTTATGAACGGCAGAAAGTATTTAGTTCGGATCCACTTAAAGTGCTAGTAGAGTGTAACATTCCATGGTATCATGGTATGTTATTTTTCCATACATGTTAGATAGAGTTTCCGTGAGTTTGAATCAAAAACATTAAGAAGAAGTATTTACAAAGTTAAAATGAAATCCAGGAAGTACCTATGGCTGAACAGTTCGTATTTTCGTAAATGTTGCCGATAACGTTATTAAAAAAAGCGTCAGCACGTTCTTTGTGATGTTTTAGATGCCGCGGTTGTGATGTGTCCCAGTATGTAAGTCGAACTACAACAGTACGCTCAAACAGGAAGATCTACCAACCTTTTCATTTCCAAAGGTAAATGAATTATTTAAAAAGTGGTTATGCGCAATTAATAGAGGAAATTTTGTCGCCACAGAGAAGTGGTTTGCTGTAAACATTTTGATGAAAGTAAAGTACAACGGTTTGTATCATATAAAGACAAGGAAGGCGTTTTTTGTCAATTTCCATTGAAAAGGCCAAAATTGAATATATTTTTAAAAATCAACTAAATACTTACAACTTCTTTGCTAGCCACCCGAACAAACCCAGATGAAAGACGACACAGCATTGTAAACCGAGAAAATGACATTATGGAAGCATTTATAAAAAGTGACATATTTGCAAATTTTGAGGAGCTTGTGAATGGTTTGAATGTGAAGGTGTTTTTAAAAAGCTGTGGTTGTTAGATTAACTAGTGAGCATATTTACTTGTTCCTTCTGAATATTAACAGCTCTAATATTGAAGATGATGGTGAAAGTGTAAAAGTGGTTTCAAGTATTGTTATTAATAAATTGTGCATAGTTACAGTTTACGTTAGAAACACCGAATTAGTATCAAATGGAATTATGTGGGTGCTACCTGAAACCAGTAAGATGACTCGTTGGTCTCAGTTACAAAATTTGTTAGCAAGATATAGTTTTTGCAGTGATTATGAATAAACCTCGAATATTGTATCAATAAAGCACACACTACCCCTCAACTATCCATTAAAAATATTGATTTATGCAAAATTGGAATTTTTAGTTAATTGGCAAAGTTAAAAAAAACTGCAATATGTTCCGTTTTCACTTGTCATATTCTGCCAGTCTTTGTCTATTTACCAAGGCATGAGAGATTTTCTTATTTTACTTACTAAAAGGCATTTACAGCAAATCAGTGTTGATCTTCATATCACTCAAAATAATACGTTAATAAAAATAATAACTATTTACTGCATCGCGCTTCCACGTTAACGGAACGCGAAAAAAATATATGCCTTTTAGTATATGAAATATACCTATGTTAAGGTTTAAATTATAAGTCGAAAATATTCCAGGATTTGCTGAAAATGAAACGAAACAAACATTTGAAGCAGTTCTAAGTAACAATTCAGGGATCCATAGTATACGCCG
Organism: Amphimallon solstitiale; assembly: GCA_963170755.1. Classification (NCBI taxonomy): domain Eukaryota; kingdom Metazoa; phylum Arthropoda; class Insecta; order Coleoptera; family Scarabaeidae; genus Amphimallon; species Amphimallon solstitiale. The sequence goes on along the minus strand of OY720675.1, from coordinate 232,858,705 downwards.
AATTGTTGATTTGTTCATTGTTAAAGAAGTCGATTTTTCCGAACCGGGGATAAATGTGCCGGCACTAAAAATCTTTATTTACTCTAAATATGTCCATATTACAACGGTAGACGTTGAACTGTCGTTTTGAATGTATAAATGTTTCTATTACTATTATCTATTAATAATATGCTAAAGACGAAATAAAATATTATATTATTATCTTGATTTTATTTGACACTTAAGCTTTTATATCCATAATGATCGAGATTTCCTTGTATTTCCAATATAATTATATTGAATAATTTAACATTTAATATGTTTACATTTACCATGACGGAACCATTGTTATTAATATAGCATTATTATTATTCTGTTTCATTTTGGGCAAAGTTAGCGTCAACTAAAAATTCTAGTAATATCCGATTAGATATCACTTGACTAATTATATGGGGTCGCATTATTTTTGTCGTTCTACGTTAATGAAATTCAACGTAAAACGTTTTTAGTTTTGCCAGTATAAGAAACCTTTCGGCCATAGTTTATAAGAGTTCCATTATTTACAATATATAGGTAAATTTCCTCTGTATAAATGGATTTCTTTTGCGATCCATATTTGCATAATGGTCATATATTTTTTATGGTTCCGCCATTCCGGAAAAATTTATGACAGTTATAAACTTCATTGTTTAATTTTCTAAATGGTGGTTACTATATCCCTCGTATTTAGAGTAGAAGTACATTGAAATATATGACTAGTTATAGTAATAAATGTGTGAGTACTTTTTTCAAATATAATACCTTAATATATGATTATGCATCAGGTTGAATATCGAATGTTTATTAGTATTACATATTACATGTGACAAAGAACTCGAATCAACAACAAAACAAATATCATTTTCTAAGAAACACTTTTCCGAAAGTAATTTACGTAAGTGTATTTAAATTAGTACTATTAAAAAATAAGCGTTAATATCAAATATTATATTTAAATATTGATTCTTAATAATTTTGAATACAGTAATAAATACATTCAGTGTTTGTATACATAATATTTGTATTAAATTTTGGGCCCACATACTTATTATTCATCCTAGTGATTTTATTTTATATTCTTAAAAAAATAAACTAGTGAGGAAAAGTGTTACTTCAGGTCTAAATTATTTTTTTATATAAAAGGTTTTCCGACAGCGACGATATGTTTTTAAAGCGTCATGGCAGCCACATTTAAAATGGTAGAAATGTTACATAAATTTTATCAATTTTATTCAAACTCAACGTGATCTTCTTTGAAGATTTTTGATCCACATAATAGTCCTTCTGTGCTTGCTATTCGTCAAATCGTTGAAAAATTCGAAGCAAATTTTACTTTACACGATACCAGAACACCAATAAGACAACGAAACGCAAGAAAACAAGATAATATTGACGCTGTAAGTGCCAATGTTAGAGAAGATGAAAATCGGTCGATTAATGGACGTGCTCAAGAACTTGGCCTTTCAAGAATGACAACTTCGAGTATTTTGAGAAAAGATTTGGGTTTACATCCATACAAGATTGTTTTGACTTAAGAACTGAGGCCACTTGACCATCAGAAGCGACGTGCGTTTGCTGATTGGGCTCTAGAGCGACTCGAAATTGATTCTGATTTTTCCAAAAAAATCATCGTTCCAGATGAAGCTTTTTCTGGTTGAACGGTTTGTTAAAAAACGTAACATGCCCCAACTCCCCCTTCAGACCAGCAAATGTTTGGTATTGATAGTTTTAGCCGCTTGGCCGGTATAGTGGTCTCACACACAGAGAGAGAGAAAGAGAGAGAGGGGGGAGAGGGGGAGAGAGAGAAGAGAGAGAGAAGAGAGAGAGAGAGGGGGAGAGAACGCGGGATAGAGAGGGAGAGAATGAGAGAGAGAAAGAGAGAGAGAGAGAGAGCGAAAGAAAGAGATGTTGCAAAAACCACTTTTTAGTCGAAAATTTTCATCATCATAATATTTATTTATACTACGCACGAAAGTGACTTTCCATGTTAAAACACAAGCGAAAAAATTCTGGCACAATTTAAACACACCTCTAATCTACAAATGCTTATATGAATGAAATAGTTCACAAAAGCACTCTTAAATTATATTGATGGAATATATGGTTTAAAATCTATGAATTCAAATTCAAAAATAATATTTTCTATAGATATTCTGTAAGCTCCCCGTTAATTCTGCGTTAAAATTTCATATCACTCAAATCAACGGAAATAAATTAGTTGTAGGGAGCATAGAAATCAACCCTATAGACCGTAAACTTTAGACTATTCCGTTTTCTATAAATCACGTTCTCAGCTATCAATCTTTAAGCCTGCAAACTATTTCCTCAAACTTCCTGTCCTTACTAATTCAAATAAATAGAACAAACGCATATAACTTGACAGGTGAAAGCAGATTTAAAGGCCGAAGTTTGATATAATCTCTCCGAATCACGAACACGCACTATCTTCGATTAATCAAAATATGTTTAGACGTGCGTTACCTTTCACGGTTCATACAAAGCGATTCTAAATTTGTTTCTGGTGATGTGTGATATGTAGAGATTGTAGCATTTAAATTAAATAGTTTCACTCACTATTTTAGATGTTCCTACATTATGCGTCACCGATTCGTTTACACCCTTCATGTCAGGAAGCACGCTTCAGGAAGCGTATAATTTCGGAATTTATAACGTTTAATTGTTTATTTGATTTATAAAATTATTTATGTAAGAAAATTTTTAGGAAATGGCTTTATCCAGCTTGCAGAAAAATGCGTGATTGGTTAATAATTTCTACTATCATATTATGTATTTTAAACTTTTAGAGTTTCAAATTCAAATTTCTTTTTCTATAGTTTCTAGTGTTTAAAGTAATTTACTTTTAATGCTTGTTTTAAAGATACCAGAGAGTAATTGAAATATTAATCATAAAACGATTTTAATTAGACTGAATAATACCTATCTAATCGATGTGTGTTGCCTTAAAACAGATAACACACAATTCTTTTCCTGTTTTCACTCATATTTCTAAGTTAGCCTCACTTTTTAAGTAACAATTCAAATTCAAATTTTATTAAAGAAATATTACAAATTATTGTACCTTGTGAATTTTAAATCACTTGTTTTCCTCAGCCTAGAAATATCTAATACGATTTTTCCGCTTTGCACTTAGTAATTAATTAGGTAAATTTAATTAGAAAAATTTACCCACGGTGACATTCGAATCTACTCCTCCCAATTGCTAGTTAATTTAATTAATTAATTATTTAGTTTTAATCAGTATTAGTTTTAAGTTTAACTTCATGATCTAGAAGCCTTCTTTTTACAAAACTTAGATTTAAATCATCATATGTCTCAAGCGCTGTTATTACTCCATCGTAGGATGGAGGCAAAGTTAATAATAGATTTATCCATTTCATCCAATTTTGCACCAGCGGCAATAAGTTCAGTAATGATGTCCTCAAAAATGGTGAAATGCTGGATTAAGCTTACATAATCTTTTAATTTCAATATTTTCACGAATTTTATTAAGATTTGCCAAAATCTGTTTTGCAAAATTTTCTTTGGCAAGACTCAAAAAAAAAGTCACTTAAATATTTTATTGGTAGACCTTTTGCGGTTAAATTTTGCTTTTTCTTTATTCTTCTAGTTGTGCATCTGGTATTTCATCTTCGATGACATTTAATTCTGCAAGCAATTTACGGAATTTCCATACACTATAACGTTCACTACAAAATTTTTCAATATTCCGTTTGTTGTTAATGTTTTTCGTTTTAAACACAATATATCTATATACACAACTGATAATTAATTAAAAGAAATGAGATAAATATCCCACAATGTATATTGAAATTAATTACAGGTTTAATCGCGTAAACTTGGCCCATAACCTATTGGTAATAGGTAGAGCTAGGATAGTTAGGCAAAATAATGTCTCGAAAAAGGCAGGCAAGATGAAAAAAAAGTACGTATACCGTAGTCGACAAATTTTAATTTCTGTTTACAGCTCTATACTAGCTATGTATCCCATGCAGGAGATGACCTTATAATATGCAGCGATGCCTGCTTTCCAACAGTGGTGGGAGTAGCAACGCAGTCGGGGGATTTTCACATTTGATAGCAAACGTTTGCTGGGTATACTTGGCAGCCTCGCTATATGTTAATATAGCGAGGCTGCCAAGCGATATGTCTTTACTTTATTTCGCCGTGCTCCTTTCCTCATCTACTTCAGCACCAGAAATTAAAATTTGTCAAATACGGTATACAGTAGTAACTATTTATTTATTGTAGGTAGGCACATGATTCTATAAACATTGGTTTTATTACACTGTCAACTAGTCACCAGTAATTTCTCTGTATTCTCCGAAGTCAAACAAGTTCTCTTGTCGTTGACAAGTTGTTTGAAAAGGACCTTTCTACGTCACATGATGTTATCGGAGCGTATTTCAGAGAACTGATTCGTTGTGGTGGCAGTATATCAAAGATATAATTTCGTGTGGAAATCCCCTGGAGAATTTCGGAAATTATTTTTAACTTTGATAATGAAGGATTTTTTTGTAAAACAGCTTTAAGTGTATTCTTTATTTTTTATTCCTGCTGGTCCTCGGTCGCTCAGGATACAGTACTGCGACGTTGCAATTCCGATGTATTTTGGACTTGCTATGTCAAGTATTCCATTACACAAGCTGTATACGGTTTTTTACAATTTATTTCAGAAATTTAAAATGTGCATTTTTCTAAAAAGATTGTTAGTAGGATTTTTTTAATTGAAAATTTAAAAACTAAATTTCTTAAAATTTTAATTTAGTATACAATAAAAGGCACAAAAAGGCAAGAAAACAGAAGATTCCTAAAAAAAGGGAAAAAATGCATAAGAAGGCAATTTGCCTAATTATCCTAGCTCTAGTAATAGGTATTAAAATAAAACACAGTGAACTTGAATATGTGTGTATTCAATATTACGTTTCTGTAGAACTAACTCAAGAGAAAAATAATATCTACACATATATCGCATTTGTCCAGCCCAGCTGCATCTTATATAAAGAAATATACCGATACATAATAGTGCTGGCATTTTAATGAGTATAACATATACACACAATTCTCGAGGGTAAACAAGACAGACCACACATATATTTGTGATTTATATTTTTGTACAGGCAATGCCCATGATGCTTTTCTAACACATAGTTTCGTAACTGTTTTTAATACTGCCATCACAGGACATTTTGCAAAGAAAAACGCATATGAAGATAAAACGAAAATAAAGTGGTGAAGTATTTGTTTAGTTCATGTATTCTTCATGTATACTGAACGTATCAAAATTTGCATGAATTACTTTTCCATTCGAATATAAATTTTTAAAATTTTACCTAGTGCTCAAATTTCAGTGAGCGCTAGTGTATTTTCATTATCCCATGAATTAGATAAGGTGAGGGAAGTCATTCAAGATCAACGTCAAATCGAGTTATTTATCGCAACAGCCAGCGGGAGTGCCTGCAATGCATGCAAAAATTTCACGTTTCGGTCTCATTTTTTACGGCATTTCTATATTCACTCCTTTTGTTCGATGGATGATATTAATGGGTGGAGTGTGGTTTTGTGGTGTTTGTTGCATACGCACCAGACGTGTGCACCGTGTATTCCGCATATCGATTCGTTAGGTTGAATGACTCGCTTGTGGGTGGCAGTAGAAGGAGTCGGGGCGTTCGTTAGTGATGCTGTAAATAAAAACTTTTCGAAGCCCGACCGCGATGGCGAGCTTTGCTTCGTGTTTTATACAGCTCGGTTGGTAGTAGGTAAGACGCTGATTTATATGCCAGTACGTGATAGCGAAAATAAACAAAGCGAGATTTTCGAATGGCCAAATCAAGGGAACGTGGATAATAAAAATGTTTGCGATGATCGTTCCGCAAAGTCTGTCTTGTTAAAATAACATAACCTTCTTCCACTTATATACGAAAAGATTTTTATATTTAATAGAAGGAAGCTTACGGGGCCTATAGGACAATATGTTTTTCTTTCCTAAATATCGTGATCATTCTTCAATATCTTTTGTTGACTTTGAACCGGTTATTTTCTGTTTGCTGCTGATTTTTCTTGTTTCTTAGATTGGCCAAAGGCTATACAAAAAACGTTATTGGCATTTTTTTTCGATTTCTTAAAATAATATCATTTAATATAACAAGAAACGTAACAAACCTTTAGGCAATATACGAATTATACGAGAACTGAGTCTATATTCATTTATTATTTGTAAATATAGGAAAACGGAAATTTTATCATTTGAACGAAAATACATATTGCTGTAACCTCTACCTTTTTTTTTATAATTTATGTCAAGCCAAGATGTACCTTTTATTAGGACTAGTAAATAAAAAAAATATAATGTTATAGATTTAGCATTGGCGGTTCTAAACTGGTAATTTAATAGTAATAATAATTAAATACCGCTACCTTCAAGTAGGCTAACAGACAATATTTATTTTTAAACGTTTTCAAAACAATTATTAAAAATACGCGAAACAGCTACCGTGGGTTGAACATTTTAATATACCGTAGTCGACAAATTTTAATTTCTGATACGAAAGTAGAAAGAGGAAAAGAGCACGACGAAATAAAATAAAGATAAACATATAGCGAGGCTGCCAAGTATGCGAATAAATGGTTCCAATTGTAAGTCGGAGTGGAACAGTAGTTTCAGTAGAGGGAAATAATTGTCCTCCGTAAAACCGACGCGTGCGTGACAGCCACTGTGTGCGCAGTAGTCAGATATCAGCTGTTGAGTCGTGGCGGGATTATCTTGTGTTGTACGTATAATGTATTACATTTTAAATGCGTGTGTAATATGTACTTAATAAAAAGAAAGTGTTAACCTCTTTTTTTGTATTATTGATATAGCTTTTTCATAATTTTAAAAATAGAATAACATAATTTTCTCATAAACGGTTTGGTTCTGACGCCACTGGTTTATTCCTGAATAGAAGAATTGACTACGCCTCTGGTTGCGCGTGCGTGAATGGGCAGTACCATTTTGGGGCACAAACATTAAAGGTGCCGACGGCGACTGAAACTACTGTGCCTATACTGTGGTATAAGATAAGATTCAATCAGTACTATGTAGCCGTCAGTAGGTTTTTTACATGACGGGTGCTGAACGCATCTTAGAAATATGTATAAAATTCGCTACGAATATTTACAGAAAAATATTTCATGCTGTATTACTTTTATGAGGATGTACAACAAAACCTATATTTTCCGCGTTTTAATAAAATTAAATATTCATTCTTAATTTAGTAAAAGAAAGTAAATGTAACTGTTTTGAAAATAAAATAAATATAACTCTAATGAAAAGAAAATAAATTTATTCTTATCCGAAAATAAAATATTTTATATTAAATGTTCAAATAATCCACCACGGTTCTTGGCAGTATGCCAACCTATAATAAAATTCTTGGCTGACATTACTGACAATGTCAGGTGTTATTGTTAGAAATGCTCCCAATATTTTTTCACGCAATTTATTTATATTGCGTACTCTTTCGTGGGGATTACTCGAAACTTTTTGTTTAATAAGTCCCCATAGAAAGAAATCATTGGGCGATAAATCTGGCGATCTTGACGGCCAACCGAATGTGCAACCCTTACTTATAATTCGATAATTGAAGGTGTTTCTCAAAAACTCCTTCACAATTCTCGCACTATGAGCAGGGGGACAACCGATTTGCTGAAACCAGACTTCTTCGAAATTGACGTCGTCATACGAGCGAACAGTGGGAATAATGCTATTATTAAACATGTTTAAATATTTAACGGCATTAAGTGTACCATTAATAAAAAAAGAACCGACAATTGAGTTATTTAAAATACCAGCCCATACATTTAATTTCTGTGGATATTGCGTATGAACAGGTATATAGAGGTGTCTATTTTCCTTAGACCAATAATCAGTTGTTTGTGAATTGTGATGCCCGTGTAAAGAGAATGATGTTTCGTCTGTAAATGAAATGTTCTTTAAAAAAAAAAATTAATTTTCAGTGATTTTGTTCATCATTATCTCGCAAAATTCATCTTCAGGAAATATTTCCTGACTTTTACTAAATTTTCGCCACTTGTACTCGTTTTTCTTTATTTTTTTATTCTCTGCACTGTTCTCTGCCGGACGCCACTTTCTTGAGAAATATCTTTTGCAGTAGTTATATTACTTTCGACTGCAGCACAAATTAAAATGTCTTTATTTTGGTTTTCCTCGTTAATATTACGATTTCTCGGTTCATCGTCTTCCGAATGTAAACATTTTCTACATTTCGTCACGCATCCATATTTATCAAACCTATGAATAATATTTAATATAGTTCTTTCAGTGCGGAGATAGGACGATTTTCAAACGTAAAAGCAAAACGCCCAATGTTTTCTAATGAGCTGGCACCGGCGTAATACCACTTAATGATTCGTGTTTTTTCTTCAGTTATATAAACGTACATGTTGAGATCGACTATTAATACACACGTAGAGAAATAAGCGTTGTACACCCGGCAAACGTTTGTTATGAAATGTGAAAATCCCCGACTACATTGATTCTCCCACCACTGTTGGAAAGCAGGCATCGCTGCATATTATAAGGTCATCTTCTGCATGGGATAGAAGTATAAACAGAAATTAAAATTTGTCGACTACGGTATAGGTACTATCGGTTAGCAAAAATCTTGGGATACGGTGTTGCCTTAGCCACTATCAACATTCTAAAATTTACATATTGAAATGTACTCAGCTGTCATATGCTTTAAATTAACCGCTGTCACTTGACATTATATTTCCATTTTATCAATGAAATTTACATTAGGAAAAATTCAGATGTGTCAAGATTTTAAGCTAACCGACTGTACATAAAATGAATCGTCAAATATTTAAATTCGGAAATCTACTCGCATATTGGTTTTATGTACTTAGTTAAACTAAATGGAATTAACAAATATCAAAATAAAATAAAATTGTAGACTAAAAATTACTTATGTCGTATTTTGATTTTTCTTTCCACTTGCATATTTCCTTTTTTTGTTTTGTTGATGTTTTATAATAAGCCAATTTTCGCTTGCCCATAACTGTTATATTATTATACACTCGAGTATGATAGGTATATATGACATTTCTTTTTAATTACAAACTGTCACTCGGATTTAAGTCTGCAATAGCCGACCGATTCCGATAGATTTGCGTCTTCGCTAGGACCGGTAGAGATACCGTAAAGTGGGGGATAGACGACGCTATAGCTTCGAGAAGCACTCGTGTGAAATGTGTGTGACAATGTTTACTATTTAATGTTTTTTATCTTCAAAAATAATTACAGAATTTTTTTTTTATATCGTTCATCAAATGTGCATTTTCTTTTGTGTACCAGCCTTAGTTAGTAGATATTAATCAAATTCATGCATTTTTGTGGTTATTTCTAAAACACAAAACTTTTTTAAGAAAATAAATTAATACAAAAACTGGCCTTGACATTATAAATTTATGGCTTTTGCATTGCTAACCCAAATTTGAGATTCTAAAATTACAAAATAAATTTAAAAACCCCAAAACGGCGATGCCTTGCGGGGCCATAGTTTTCGATAGTTAAACGCTCCTGTTAAGCGATAAATTTCAAACGATAGACGTCAAATGATAAGCGTCAAAAGATGGACGCCAACCGATAAACGTTGAAAGATTAATGTTAAAGGATAAACGCAATATGTAACATGAAATGCCCCTCATGAATTGTTAATTAAAAATTGCTTACAACATACTGAAGACTAAAACTGATCTTTTTATTTCAAACTACTATCGAACTATATACAGCACGTGTCAAGTTTCATTAGCCATAGGCGATTAATTCATGCAATACGTGACAACATGGCACCCCCTACTTTTCTCTTCAATTCGAGCGCGACCGATGCAAGCTCAAGTTAGCAGTAGCTGTTGGACTATTGACTTGGATGTTTGTACCGCGCTTAGAAATAATATTTACGCCTTGCAAGGATTTTTCTTTTTCCTTTCAGTAAATGCAGAGAATTATTAAGCATGACACAAACAAAAGCGTAATTCTAATAAAATTAAAAATAAGGTAAATAAAAAAGGATTCTGAAAATAATAATAAACAAGTAGATCGCGCCGGCCATTTGATGATGACGGATTTTATTGCAGACTATATCTCGGAACGTGTTCACAGCTAAACATTTAATGTAGAAGTGGCAAGATCGGGGAAAGTCGCTGTGATGTCGATTGTTGCCGGGAGACACGTTGCCACGTATTATTTGTATACGTATAAATCGCATGTAAACATTGAATCCCTATAGCTAATGAAAATAGACACATACGGTATTTGTTTGTCTTATATTTATTTGTCGGGAAGAATTTTTCGTGTCGGAAATCGGTAATAATTTGTATACCGATCGAGCAGAATTTCTTTTGGGAATAAATCACAAGTCGAACTTAAAAATTGAAAGAAGAATGGTGTGATCGTAAAGGGTCAAATACCTAAAAAGCTTTGTGAAACGTGTCAAGTTGGAATACATTCTCGACATTTGCTGTAGAAGAAATATTAAGTTTCCCAAACTTTTCCCCCGGAGATGTATGCGTACATATATTTGTGTTTGTGTTTTCATCCCTTACAAATTGTACTACTTTAGGCGTTCGAAAACAACGTGGGAACTCTACTTAAAGATGTTATGTGAATTTTCGTTGTGTACCTCTGTGATTCTGTTGATTTAAGTTAATTTGTTTTAGAATGAGTGTGTACATTCGGAAATAACAAGGCTGAATCTGTCATATTTCAACTTAATAGTAATAGCGTAGGTAATAGTAATAGTTTATTAAAACCTTTTTACAAAAATATGTGTACGTCACGTCACTAGTTAATACAATATATAACTTAAAAAGAACTATGCAAATACAATTTGCTAAATTACAACATAATACAAACAAAATATATTGCAACTATTACAATGAAGAAAAATATTCTTCCATGGAGTAACAGTTTAAATCACATAACTTTTTTAAGAAAATAAATTAATACAAAAACTGGCTTTGACATTATAAATTTATGCCTTTTGCATCGCTAACCAAATTTGAGATTCTAAAATTACAAAATAAATTTAAAAAACGCAAAACGACGATGCATTACGGGGTCATAGTTTTCGAAAGGTAAACGCTCCTCTTAAGCGATAAATTTCAAACGATAGACGTCAAATGATACAATTTATCGCGTTTACCTTTCGAAAACTATGACCCCCGTAAGGCATCGTCGTTTTGCGTTTTTTAAATTTATTTTGTAATTTTAGAATCTCAAATTTGGTTAGCGATGCAAAAGGCATAAATTTATAATAAGGCATAAATTTATAATGTCAAAGCCAGTATACAGTTTTTCTTTTTAACTCAAGTTTAAATCGTACAAGAATTCTTTTAATGACGTTCTGAAATGATTAAAATTGGTTATTTGTTTTACATGCCGTGGAAGTGCATTATACACTTTTGGACCAATACAATTTGGAAATATTAGGCCCATATCTAATCTCTGAAACTGCAGAGGATTGCCTGGATTTTTAAAAACGTAAACACACAATTCATATATATATATATATATATATATATATTGTAATGTTTAAAATGCATCATAATTATTATGTTATAATCTAAAATTAACAGATTTTATATTTGATTTTATAGTATTGTGGTAGAAATATTATTTATCTCATATAAAATGGAATAACTTGTTGTTTGTTAATTACTAAAAGAATTCATATTGTAATCGCAAATTTAATGCAAGAGTAGAAAGTTAAGAAAAATAGTATACATCTTAAAAGTCACAGTAATCCAAAATTAAATATTATAAAGATAGGCAACTTATCTTCCTGCTGCATGAATATTTATATGAAAACGTTAAATCAACTATGTTGGAATGGAATGTGAGTCCTGGATACGAAACACAAAAGGAGATAGATATTGATTTTTGAAAATAACAACAAGTTAGTCTGAAAAAGAAAGAGATTTATTTAAATAAATAAGTTAATGTTGGAAACTGAAAATTAACATTATAAATACTTTACAATATTATTTCCCATCATTTGCTAAGTATTTACGAATTCATTACAAGAAAATTTATATCGGATACGAGTTGATATTAATCTCGAATTTACCGGAGTTTACCTGGAAGGAAGACTTGGATTTTATAAGTTGGAAACCATTTATAATTACATTTTACCGAAAAAGAAGAAATCCAGAAGTGATTGCAGATAATACCAATCTTGATAGGTGGATTGAACAGAACATTGTATGCTGAAGTTACATTGATGTGAGTTGACAAAACTTAAGTTCTATTGGATGGATCTTATACATCAAATACTGTATGAAACGATGATTTTGTGTTATAACATAGAGAAAGTATTAATAGAATTGAGGTTATTTTGTTAGATTTTTCTATTTTATATACATCATTTTGATACTTTTATAATCATAAAAGTATTATTTATAATTCAAAACATAATTAAACTTAAGTTACTACATTGAAAATAGATTGATGATGTTGTTTTACAAACACATTACAATATTATAGATTTGATAATTGAATGATTGTTGACAAGTAGAATTATTTACTTTCATTAATTTAGGAATTTGATTTATGTTTAAAGTTTTTATGATATAAAACATTTAAAATATTACTTACCTATCTATTTAACAATAATACGATATTGTTAGTATAGAAATTTCAATAAAATACTTATTTAACCTAGATAACTTGTTTTTATTTTAATTTGACAGATCTTAATGACATATCATAATTTTTTTAAGTACGATTCACATTTTCTAATTTATCATATCATGTAAAGAACAATTCACAAGTATTCAATCTTACATTAAAGAAAAGTAACTTTTATATTTAAGACTCCAAATTTATGGGATTAAAAGTTTATATTTCCCATGCTCTACCGACTGAGTATAATTTAATTGATTAATTAAGGTAAAAGCCGGAGGTTTAAATTATTTTTTTTGTTTATCAGTCCAGCAAAGTATATCTGGACAATATATAAGCTAGTTAAGCAAAAATCCTAAATTCTTTAAAGATCTCTCGACAACTCTGCCTTGATGTAACTCCTGCAATTATTCTTATAATTCGCTTCTGGGACCTAATTACGTCCCCAGAAGGTTGTTTCTTATCTAATTCTTGATTCAACAATGGCATGGTATGACCCGACCAACCAATCCCGGGACAAAATATACTTTAAATTTCGAAATAAGTACGCCAATGAATCCCAAGGAAGCTGTCAATTCTTTGCAATGGGACTTCCAATTTAGATGTTGGTCAAAATGCAAGCCCAATAACTCAGAAGAAGATACATCTCCAAGAACTCTATCATCAATTTGCAAATTCAATAAGGGCGCACTCCTCTGATAGTTATGCATAGTCATAAATTATAGTTTTATCCGGGTTTAAAGAAAGGTTCTGCTGACCAAACCACGCATGAAGATCACCACAAACTTCGTTGCATTTACTGGCCAATGCACCCCGTTCTTATCTGATACTAGTGCAGAAGTATCATCTGCATACAAAGTTAAATTTACACCATGAGGCTTGGGTAATTTGTTTAAGTCATTTATATACGAAAGAAGTATTATTAAGCGAAGAGTTTATATTTTTTATGTAATTACCCTCATTAAATTTTAAGGAAGCGTATTGCTTCCGATTTTTTAAGAAGGAAGAGACCCAATGCAAAGGGACACCTCTCACTCCAAAGGTTGTATTTTTTAATAATAATAATAATAAACGTTTTTATTTCCGTATACATCTGCAACAGCAGTATAATAACAGTAATATATAATACCATGTAAACCAACAAAAGAAATAAAATAAAAGAATAATAAAAAACAGATAATAATGTAACGGAAATCAGAAGGTTACAACCAAGGAGGCTGTCCCCTAATTTTCAACCAAAAACCTTCAAAGATACAGGAAAAACAGAAATAAACAAAAAATAAATACCTAAGGGTAGAAAATTAAGAACTAAACTAAACTTATATGCGATGGTAAGATAGTAAGTAAGTGTAAAGTAAAATATGTAAGCAATGTAATCAATGAGAAAACAAAAGTATATTCGCCAAGCTGTTTATTCCACAGTAATACCAAAAACCATGCGCTTAAATCCGCACAAGTATATTTGTATTACATAAGGCAAGGATTTTTATAATTTGTAAATATTGAAACTGAATCACCTTTTGTAAATTGCTGTTCTATGACGAGGACTCTGTCAAAAATCCAAATGCTAGTGTCATTAGTTTATAATTTAAATACTAGTCAAGACTTCACACGATTTAGACCTCATCAATGTCAGACTGAACCCCTCGAATAACACCACCTGCCACTCACCGGGATGGAACGAAGTATAAATCTGAGTGTCATCAGCATACATTTCAATTATAGATCTCTTGACCACTTTTGGAAGAAACGATGTATAAATGCAAAATAATAGTGGACCTAAAATTGAACCTAGCGGAACAACTCTAGAAATAGCAAGACACTCAGAGACTCACACTCATCTATAGATACGCACTGAAACCTGCCCAACAGATAAGACCCTAACAAAGTAACTGCGCCATCATCGAAACCTAAAAAAAAAACTAGATAATAGAATTTGATGATCAATTGTCTCAAAGGTTTTGTTGAAGTCCAATAAAACCATCAACGTACACGTTTCTCCAGAGATAACAAATTGTACGAAAAATCTTAGTACTTCATCAATTTTGTCGAAATACACAAATACTTTTTTAAGACAATTTCTATACACTTCATATGTTCTCTTTTAGACTTACTATTAACTTAATCAGAAATGAAAATTGAATTAGAAATAATTTTATTTTTATAGTTTTTAAAATAATGCGTAAGGCATGACGTTATTTAAAAAATACCTTGGAAATAAAATAATTGTTACCAACTACCTACATAATATTCAATTTCAACTTTCACCAGTTAAAGTTGCATGTCGGTGGATGACAAAAGTTAAACGTTAATCGTTGCGTTTATGTATTAAAAACCGTTCATATTCACGGATAAAGAAAAAAGCAAACTTGGGAATTCTTTTTCAAAATACCCGGTGGCTACGTGACATGAAAATTGAAAATGTCATCGATAAAAAGTAAACATAAAATATCGCCCCAATAAACGAATAGTTTCCAAGTTTGACGTAAAGTAGGGACGAATTCCTGACTCCTTGGCCAATATATCTTGCGACTTTCTATCCAATAACTTATTCTTGACTGTTTACGATCATCCATAATGCTAGATTAATATTTAAGGAAAGACGTCATGCATAAATAACGTGAATTTAGTTGTTATTATATTTAGCCATAAATTTTTTTATGATATTAACATATTGAGGGTGTTGTAATAAATCCTTTAAGGGACGTTATTCGTATATGTTAGGCGAAAATATTAAATTTCCTTAACTTATTGTGTTTCTATCCTGCATGAATTTAGTGGAAGATGATAAATACCGGGTGGTGCAATAGTGTGTCGGCGGAGCTTAGTGTGAAAACTAATAACGCTGCAGCAATGAGACTTTACGTACGTATGTAGTATGCGACTGTGCATTTTCTAATTTTATTTACAAATATACAGGGTGTTCCAAATTTTCGCAACCACATTCAACTTTTTTATTTTAAATACATTGCTATACTTTCTAGATATTATAATGATAGCCATTCAAATTATCTTTGCAATGATATATGGATATGTGCACTTCAGACTGTTCGTTTTGATTTTATTGATAATATTGTTAAAATCTTGACAGTTGCAGCATCTAACATTTTAAGCTGTAGTCTGTAAATGGGTAGAATGCCTCACGTAACTCTTGTGTCTCTAATTTATGGACTAACACGTTATTTGTTTTGAGGTTGAACAAAGTGAATAAATATACAGGGTGTTAAATATGTCGTGTCTAAGTTATCGATTTCTATTGGTTATTTTCGCGTTTTTTTTAAATCTAACCTATAATATTTTTATAAGTCAGCATATTCTTTGTAAAATCGCCTTTAAAATGGTACCAATAACATAGTACTTAGGTATTTCTAGTATTTTCAAAGTTATAACCCTTTAATGGGATATACTCATGTTTATAACATGCAAAATGCGGGGCATCTAATAGTTGGTTGGCCATGAAAATAAAACAAAGTAATTTTAACAAACACCTGTTTTTTAAATGCTTTATCAGTAGTTTTAGAAATACATTTAGTAGTTTTTAGTAACCAGCCAACCAACGTCACTAGCGCACAAAAATGTTTGCAGTAACGAAAATTGAGTACCGCGCGGGCATTAAATTTTTAACAAAAGAAGGGCATACACCTTGTTACATTAAGCAACGTTTAGATGGCGTTTATGGTGCTTCCTCTCCTTCGTATTCAACTGTAGAAAAGTGGGCAAAATGTTTCCCTTTGGGACAAGAATCCCTGGCAGATGCTGATCGGTCGGGGTCGACCGATTGAAGTGATAACGCCTCATCAAATTTCAAATATTGAACATTTAGTTCTAGAAGAAACTAAACTTGGAGTCTGTGGCTTGAAACTACACAAAAACACTAAAACACCTTACCACACTAAAGCACAAAAATGGCTAAATACGCATTTCAACAACTAAGTTGTCATCATCAGTAGCACTGATTAAAAATCGCGCTGTCTACACACCGTAGCGTACAGAGCAACACTGATTTCCAATTTACGGGGATGGTTTATTCTTTTACCTAGCCTATTAACTACTTCATTAAAAATACCTGATCGTTGTACCGTTAAATACGTCATACTTACTATTCTAATTCTATCCTTTAATTCTAATATTCTAAGAAAACCAACAATATAATTTCCTATTTACGGGGATGGTTTATATATTTTTACCTAAACTATTAACTACGTCATTAACAGTACCTGATCGCTGTATCGTTAAATTAGTCATGCTTAATACTATAATTCTATCATTTAATTCTAATGTACTATGAAAAACTAACGGTATCTAAAAGGTATTGTTTACAGCACAAACTTATATAAACAAGATTGGGGAATTGGCCCGTTATCTGAATTCATTAATTTATTTTTATTTTTCTGAATGTATATACTCTCGTAACTATCTAGTTCTCTATAATTGCGCACTTGTTTTATAAGTTTGAGGCCGCTTGCTGGAATATCATGACCTGTGTCCGAAATATGTCGAGCTACACTAGACTTCTCTGTCCTATTAAACCGAAAATGAGCAATGTGCTCTTTATAGCGAGTTGCAATCGAACGTCTAGTTTGGCCGATATATTTTTTCTCGCATTTATTACAATTAATTTCATAAATTCCAGATTTTTGTTCTACCTCAATTTTATCTTTAGTACTACTCAAAAGACTTTTCAACGAATTACATGATTTAAACGCGACTTGCAAACCAACATTTTTAAAAATATTATTTAAGTTTCTCGAAATATTATGAAAAGGTAGGACAACAAATTTCTTATCTATATCACTTTGAGGTAGCAAAGTTGTGGAATTTAGAATTACATTCTTACGTTTCATTTTTCTTAAGATATTGTCAACTACGTCTGACTGGAAACCATTGTATTCAGCGATACCTCTTATAAGGCGTAATTCTTTCTCGTATCTATCTCTTGTAAGTGGGAAGTTTAACAAGCGATGGATTAGAAAATTGAATGAAGACAATTTTTGTTGCAAACAATGATTAGAATCTGCTGTAATGAATCTGTTTACATTGGTTTCCTTTCTAAAAATATCTATTTCTATATTGCAACCTGCTTTAATTACTAATGTATCTAGAAAAGCTAATTGTCCATTGTTTTCCTTCTCAAGAGTGAATTTAATCGTGGGGAATTTTGAGTTTAATTCATTAAGAAACATTTCGGTATCATACATTTTAGTGTCAAAAATCGCGAAAATATCGTCAACGTACCTTAACCATACTTTAGGGAAATATTTGGCGTTCTTTTTGAAATCCATTTCAAAATTACTCATGAATAAATCGGCAATAAATGGAGACAAGCAATTTCCCATGGCAGTCCCATGTCGTTGTTCATAGAATTTACCTTCTATTTGAAAACAGTTATGAGACATACAAAGAGATGTTAACTGCATGTATTCATTTATTATCGCCTTTTCGATATTATTGTTCTGAAGTAAACGTTCCAAATATTTCAGGGTTTCTGGAATCGGTACTGAAGGAAACAATGAACTGACATCAAACGAAATCAAAATCTCACCTTCTTGCAACTTATAATGTTTGATTTTTTGAATGAACTCCAGCGAGTTTTTTACTGCAAAGCTATCTTGTTGCAATGGTAAATTTGTGAATTCATTTACTAGCCATTTAGACAGTAAATAAGTCGGTGAGTTTATACCTGACACAATAGGTCTCATCGACTTACCGGGCTTATGTATTTTAGGTAAACAATACATTCTAGGCATGACCGGATTGGATACATTTAACCGAAACTTGAGTGACGAAGTTATCAATTTTGGACAATTATTCAACGCGTTCTTAGTTTCTCTGACTAATTTTGGTAGTGGATTTTTGTTTAAACACACGTACGGACCCGTACTAATAATCATCGATGCTATTTATTAGGGAGGCCTGCAAGGTTCAAATTGAAAGGAACTTACAACTGCATAAACAAAACAGAAATAATAGGGAATTAAACATTATTAAAAATCTCAGATCGAAAGATTGCTTTTATATTAAGGCCGACAAGGGTAACACGTTAGTAATTTTGGATAAATCGGACTATTTTTGCCGAGTTCAAGAACTTATTAGTACGGGTCCGTACGTGTGTTTAAACAAAAATCCACTACCAAAATTAGTCAGAGAAACTAAGAACGCGTTGAATAATTGTCCAAAATTGATAACTTCGTCACTCAAGTTTCGGTTAAATGTATCCAATCCGGTCATGCCTAGAATGTATTGTTTACCTAAAATACATAAGCCCGGTAAGTCGATGAGACCTATTGTGTCAGGTATAAACTCACCGACTTATTTACTGTCTAAATGGCTAGTAAATGAATTCACAAATTTACCATTGCAACAAGATAGCTTTGCAGTAAAAAACTCGCTGGAGTTCATTCAAAAAATCAAACATTATAAGTTGCAAGAAGGTGAGATTTTGATTTCGTTTGATGTCAGTTCATTGTTTCCTTCAGTACCGATTCCAGAAACCCTGAAATATTTGGAACGTTTACTTCAGAACAATAATATCGAAAAGACGATAATAAATGAATACATGCAGTTAACATCTCTTTGTATGTCTCATAACTGTTTTCAAATAGAAGGTAAATTCTATGAACAACGACATGGGACTGCCATGGGAAATTGCTTGTCTCCATTTATTGCCGATTTATTCATGAGTAATTTTGAAATGGATTTCAAAAAGAACGCCAAATATTTCCCTAAAGTATGGTTAAGGTACGTTGACGATATTTTCGCGATTTTTGACACTAAAATGTATGATACCGAAATGTTTCTTAATGAATTAAACTCAAAATTCCCCACGATTAAATTCACTCTTGAGAAGGAAAACAATGGACAATTAGCTTTTCTAGATACATTAGTAATTAAAGCAGGTTGCAATATAGAAATAGATATTTTTAGAAAGGAAACCAATGTAAACAGATTCATTACAGCAGATTCTAATCATTGTTTGCAACAAAAATTGTCTTCATTCAATTTTCTAATCCATCGCTTGTTAAACTTCCCACTTACAAGAGATAGATACGAGAAAGAATTACGCCTTATAAGAGGTATCGCTGAATACAATGGTTTCCAGTCAGACGTAGTTGACAATATCTTAAGAAAAATGAAACGTAAGAATGTAATTCTAAATTCCACAACTTTGCTACCTCAAAGTGATATAGATAAGAAATTTGTTGTCCTACCTTTTCATAATATTTCGAGAAACTTAAATAATATTTTTAAAAATGTTGGTTTGCAAGTCGCGTTTAAATCATGTAATTCGTTGAAAAGTCTTTTGAGTAGTACTAAAGATAAAATTGAGGTAGAACAAAAATCTGGAATTTATGAAATTAATTGTAATAAATGCGAGAAAAAATATATCGGCCAAACTAGACGTTCGATTGCAACTCGCTATAAAGAGCACATTGCTCATTTTCGGTTTAATAGGACAGAGAAGTCTAGTGTAGCTCGACATATTTCGGACACAGGTCATGATATTCCAGCAAGCGGCCTCAAACTTATAAAACAAGTGCGCAATTATAGAGAACTAGATAGTTACGAGAGTATATACATTCAGAAAAATAAAAATAAATTAATGAATTCAGATAACGGGCCAATTCCCCAATCTTGTTTATATAAGTTTGTGCTGTAAACAATACCTTTTAGATACCGTTAGTTTTTCATAGTACATTAGAATTAAATGATAGAATTATAGTATTAAGCATGACTAATTTAACGATACAGCGATCAGGTACTGTTAATGACGTAGTTAATAGTTTAGGTAAAAATATATAAACCATCCCCGTAAATAGGAAATTATATTGTTGGTTTTCTTAGAATATTAGAATTAAAGGATAGAATTAGAATAGTAAGTATGACGTATTTAACGGTACAACGATCAGGTATTTTTAATGAAGTAGTTAATAGGCTAGGTAAAAGAATAAACCATCCCCGTAAATTGGAAATCAGTGTTGCTCTGTACGCTACGGTGTGTAGACAGCGCGATTTTTAATCAGTGCTACTGATGATGACAACTTAGTTGTTGAAATGCGTATTTAGCCATTTTTGTGCTTTAGTGTGGTAAGGTGTTTTAGTGTTTTTATTTAGTTCTAGAAGGTAGGTAAGAAATTAGTGCTAGATGGGTACCGCGACTTCTTTCTGCTCTCCAACGTGAACGTCGAGTCGAATGTGCGCATTCGTTTTTAAACATGCGTGGAGACGACTCAAAGCTGTTTTTGGAGTCCATTATCACAGGGGATGAAACAATGGTTCTGTTTTACGATCCTCTATCGAAAAGGGAGTCCATGGACAGGCGGCGACTTGATGAACCTCGTCCCAGAAAGGCGAAAGTCGTTCAATCAACGAAAAAGGTGATGGCCACAATATTCTGGGATTGTGAGGGCATTTTGCTAATTGACTTTAAAGACCGCAATACAAGTTTAAACGGCACATATTATGCGTCTTTACTGCATAAATTAAGGGACAGTATTCGTGCAAAACGTCGTGGAAAATTGGCACATGGTGTGCGATTATTGCACGACAATGCTCCCGTCCATACTGCCGCCATTTCACAAGCTGCCATCCGCGAATGCGACTTTCAAGAATTGGAACATCCACCGTATAGTTCGGATATGGCTCCTTGTGATTTTGTTTTGTTTTCTAATTTAAAAAAAGACCTTAGGGGACGTAGTTTTAAGGACGACAGTGAGTTGCAAGCAGCTGTTATAGAACATTTCGACGGAAAACTTCAGATTATTTTTACAAGGGTATCGAATTATTAATTAATCGTTGTAATAAATGTATAGAAGTTACGGGAGATTACATTGAAAAATAATATTTCTTATATTGTTCCAAGTTTCTTTTTTGTATATCAGGCCGAGAATTTATGGCGCCTACCTCGTCTGTTACAATTCAATTTTGCCAAATGGGAAAATTATAATATTTAAGTAGCCCTTTTGCATTGAGAAAAATTTTTCATGAAACCTTTTTTCCCCAGATATTTAACAAACAATTTCGGTAATATCTGAATGTTTTTATAGTGGCATGAATTCCGAATTAACAAATTCAAAATCATACCAATTTTACTGATTTATTTTAACAGATTTAAGTTAAAATAATATCCTCTGAAGCCGTCTAACGATACGCCTTTCATGTTAGTAACCCAAATTTGTTTACATAGGACTACAAATTGGAACTAAATCATCATTTATGTGCACATATATATTACTCAGGAGACCGTCTCTTACTTCAATACATACGCTTATCAGCATCAACTGAGAGACTGGAATTTAAACAACATCTGATTGTCATGTATATAAACACCCTGACAGTACACAAGCAACTTAGATTATACTCCATACACATACATACAATATAGCACGTATATATTTAGTACTCTATCCACATATATAGAGATGGGGAATGCTCGCTTCGGTTTTGGAGAATTATGCAAATTTGACCTAGAAGTTCGTGTGGGGCTCGGTATCATGACGGAGGTATTAAATTATTTAGATTTTCGTTGGACTAATTAATAACTCGTGTAACATTGAGTAAAACACAAACAAATTAAAACAAACAGACGCTCTCTATCATTAAAGGGAACGGGATTCGATGTGTATGGATGAGTGCTCGCGCTAGAAAATAAGACACCGGCGAACGAAGTGGGACTTTAAGGGCCGGAAACGGGGGATTCGAATTCGTTGTTTGCTGCGGTCGGATGGCTGTCATTTCCAGTTCGGATTTCTGGAAATTAGCTTAAATTAAGCGTGCCGTTTTGCTTTGTACCTATTATCTAAAGTAGGGCATTTACGTGTACCATATTGTAAACGTCTCATATTAATCTTGAAAGCAATAATTTATGTCTGTCATCAATGTGAAGGTAGGAAATTAAATTATGTCATTTCGACAGTAATTGGTTAAGTATTGTAGCCTTACTTAAACGTAAATGTTTCGAGTAACAGTATGAAATGGATAAAACTTGAACCGAAGTCATTTCTTGGAGAAAGAAATTATATACAGGATGTATTTGAAATAAGGGGACAGAGTATGATAAATGGAAAGATGCAATCATGTAGAATATAAATCCCAAAAATTGTGAGTCAATTACGACACCAACGCCAAAATTAAACACCCCCTAAAAGCGTTTAACGTGCCGCCTATGGATTTAGCAGGTATCGCGCCAGACAGCCGACGTCATGAGTCGTAATAAATAATATTTTTATGGAACTAAATAAACACACATAGATACGCATACCTACACACACCGCAATAACAGTTGTAAACGTTATAAAAACCCCAATGATAGCATTGTTTACTATTTCTAAACAGGTGTTCATGCTAAGAGTTCAACAACCTGAAATATTAGCTGATTTGGGATAAAATTGATGCGTGTACTTTATTCGATTTCTTATGTTCTCTTTTAAAATATATCAGTTTTCAACAACGAGAATTTTTTTTATTGAGATGCCGACTGTATGAATTTTGTAATTATTTTAATATTTGTCAGGATTATTAAGATATTACATTTTCTTCAGCAATAAATGTATAGTAAGTACTATTACTGTTATTATTATTAAATTCAACAACTTTTTACTTCTTATTTCTCACAAAAACAAATTTGTGTTGTAAAATTTGCCCAACTCTACTTATGAGAAACTTTTATTTTAATCGGACGCAAATGAATTAAAAAAAAAACATAATTTATTTCAGTTCGTGCGTTTTATAAAAGTTGTGTATGGCCGATCGAAATATAAACAGCTGAAACCCACACAAAAACATCAAAAAGGAAGAGCTTAATGAAAAACATGGCAATGAAAACTCTTAGAAAAATAAGAGTAGTGCCATTACGTGATCAAATCAGATGCAAATGCTATAAGAGAAAAACTGAAGACGTAGTTAAATCTCGGACACGACAGTGGTGAGGATACGCCACTAAAGTGGATTATTATTGGAAAGGACCAGAAACCGAAAGACGTAGACTCCCAAGCAAATCAAAGGGATGGTTGGAGAGCTAGAAGTCAGCATTAGTAGAGGGTTAGAAAGCAGTAATGACAAAATATATTTCTAAATTATGAGGAAAAAGAAGAAGAAAAAAAAAGTAGAAGAGAAGCTGTTAAGAAAAACTCCGACCAGAGGTCCCTAAATGTATATAAGTAAACAGAAGCCGATATATGGGCATTATCGCAGTAAAATTAAATAAAAATTATGGGAGCTATGGACAAGATAGAAAATATCTTCAAGCAAATACATTGAATATAGATTAAATGAAATGAACCGAAAACCAGGGTAGGCAGTTTAAGATATGAAAACAACTATACAAAAAAATGTAAGCCTGAAAAAACAGATAATAGAACCGCATGAAAGATTAGACACTATATAGAGAGAAATTAGGTAAAAAAGTCTTCTGGTGAAAGGAATAAAGGTAAAGCACCCAACGGAAACTAAAAAAAGAATACTGAAAGCGATAAAAAAAAGATATAAATAAGGAACAGCATATTGAAAAAGTGAGAAGAAATGGTCAACACAAAGAAGAGATATAAGACCTGCACTGGTACAGTTAACTAGAGAAAGTAAGAACAAGCTTATCCTGTGCATGCTAGACCCTGGCTTCTAAACCGCAGGAATCAAGAGTACAAAGCGATTTCCGGATGAAGGTTACTAAGGTGGTGGCTAT
Source organism: Amphimallon solstitiale (assembly GCA_963170755.1). NCBI lineage: Eukaryota > Metazoa > Arthropoda > Insecta > Coleoptera > Scarabaeidae > Amphimallon > Amphimallon solstitiale. The sequence goes on along the minus strand of OY720675.1, from coordinate 232,834,307 downwards.
TAAGGCAAGGTGGCAAAAGAACTGAAATGGCTGGGAACGAAGTACAAATATAGAACTGTACCGACTTTTTGGGGAAGAGGCTTTAAAGAAATTTGTTAAAAGCAGAAGGCTACGATGGCTGGGATATCTGGAATAAGCGCACCATTAAAGAAATATGAAGAATACTTTCTGGAGAATTGCTGATGAGAGAAGGAAGAGGGGAGAACCGAGGAAAAGGTGGATGTAACAGAGGAGGAAACCCTCAAATGGAAGCAGATTGTATACTAGAGAGCACTTGTCAAGGAAAGGAAAAAGTGGAGGGAAGCAACACATTTCAATATCTAAATGGTGTATCTGGAGACTGCATATGAATTTCTTTTAATTAAGGAAGGCTTTTTTATATAAAAATGTTGGTAAAATACTTTTATTGTATCTTGTGATTGCTTCAGTTGACGCTAGTTTAAGCGTACATGAATTTCTTGTATATTATGACCTCATAATAAGATTTAATGTAGAGTAGTTTCAGCACTGCGTAAAATCTTTAGCAACAATGGGCATAATAATGAATGAGTGATGAAAATGATGAATAGTAGTCTTAAAAAAATTCTGTAACAGTTTCTTAATAATTTCTTTTTGTAAACATTTTTCCAAAATTGCGTTATTTTTATTTATCAGAAAAAAGTTTTTCAAGTTTGAATCGTAATTTGTTTCCTTTTTAATCAAAAATATCTCAATTGCGGTGGGATATTTTTAATAAGATGTTTTTTATATGAAAATTTTGACATTCTTTTATATTATCTAGCAACTATTTTGGTTTAAGATAACTATATAATGCTGAAACTAGTTCTAGTGCACATTATATTTGCATATCTTGCAATAAAATTTAATGCACTAGTTTCGCCAAGATGTAGAAATCTTCAAATACAATATTCGTAGTAGATGGCGCAAGAAAAATAGTAATAATAGTAACAGTAATAAAAATAAAAACATAAAATAAAAAATTGCCTTTTTATATCTTGCAATATGAAATTGTCTTCACATACCTATTTTTACTTTTTATTTTTATTTCTGTTATTATCTAATTCGTTACCAATTTCTTTTTATATAGATGCAAAGAAAATTGTAATGAACTACGATTATAAATATAATGATACGTACATTACATTATTACTATGTCATTAAAAATATAATAAATCATATTGGCCCTAATATTGACCCTTGAGGTACTTCCATAGTTAATGAAACTATTTTAGATTAACGTAATTTCAATCGGTTGTTGCAATAGGATTGTAATTAGTTTGCCGTGCTAGAAATCGAACCGGTACGCACTAATAATATTAAAGTAGCTGAAAATCGTAAAGAAATTTCGTAATACAGTTATGATCTAGTAGATTTTGGAAAATAATAAACTCTGTCTCTCAAATATTAGCAAATGTACGATAACGTTGACGTCTATAAGAAGGTAATTAGGGAAAACTTAAATCAGAACAAGTATAAAAAAATCGATTGAAGAACGGTGGTATTTTTGAGAAATAATTCAGAAAAAATTAGTGATTTTATTTTATTGGTTGACAAATTTAAATCAATTGTTTCAATTTAGGCCTCACATCTTTATAACTGAGTTCCCAGAAGAAAATTTATCATGTCCTTTTTTGTTTTATGTTGTAATGGTACAGCCCATTTCACTTTATTAATTTTATAATTATTTTAATTAAGTATATTTTCTTATTAATATTTTGAAGGGAAATAATATTTAAAACCAATGAATGTGTTATTGTATTATTAAGTAAATATTAGTCATAGGTTTTATATATGTTTATGAGTAAAACAGGGTGACGCTGAAAGTTTATATTAACGTGATAAACACTCCAATAGCATTATACAATCCCGCGGCTAAATGAATGTGTATGTGCGTGTAAATGTGAATGGGAACCCCGAAACTTTGTGGAAAGCGGGGAATCCCAGACATTCTGATATAAAAGGGAAATACGCGTGAGAAACGGGAGAGTCGGCAGTTAGACTTCGAGTCAGAAGGTCAACTGCAAAGAAAGACTCCAAGTAGCGAGTCGAACGGCCAGTAGAGTCGGTTAACAGTGAATTTAGAGAGTCGGCAGCAAGATACGTTAAATATCGTATCAAAAGGCTAACTTCTAACATTAGACTACGCATGAGAGTCATTGATTATATAAAACTTCAATAAATAATTTACTACCGAGAAAACGTAGTAAATTAGTGGTCAAAGTTGCACCTAAGAAGTAATTGTGCAACGTGTTGTATTGTTAAAACGAAGATTGTATTTCGAGTGGCAGAACAAGCAAATGATGCCGTTGAAAACATCGTAGAAATAAAAAAGATTTCGTCGATAATAAGCAGCCCGAAGTTCCTGCTGGAAACAGTACAAAAAAGAAGATGAATAAGAAGAATTTAGATAAGGTATTATTTAAATGATTATTGTTTAATGACTGTAATGTTTTATGTAATCAAGGAGGAGAGATTGTAAAAATAAAAGTTCAAACAGAGAGTAATTAAATAAATATCGTCTAACAAATACATGTGTAAAGTAACTTGATATGTTCACAAGTATCGATATAAACACGTATAATATAGAATGTGCATTGTATGTAATAAATTCTGGCGTTGATAGCTTACGACTGAATCGAACAAAGGACCTACAGAAATGTTTGTGTTAGTGTAACGTTTGTAAAAAAAAAATATTTTAGAATTGCTTTTTAAATATATGTTACTTCTTGTGTTGTTTGTAAAATTACAGATACAGGATTTATTGATTTTAATATAAGAATTATTTTAATTTTTAAATGGTATTTTTTTTTATTAATGTACAGGAACCCTTTTTACTGAATCAATTCAATTAACTTGAATCGCCCTGAGATAATTTGAGTTGAGCCGGCAAAACGAATAATTTTACATTTTATTTCTAAAGGTTAACTTTAATTTAAATATCTTAATTTAGAGATAGGGGTTTCTTTACATTGTGTCACCCAAATTTGGGTTGGTACCTATACAATGTACACTATGTTGTAATATTTTAAAAAAATATTTATTTTATTTCAAATCTTGAAAACAAAATGCTCAGTAGTTCTTTCCCTTCTTCTAAATTATTGAACGTTAAAAATAATTTTACAAATTGAGTTTACCACTTGAAGCAACTTTCTAGCTGTAATAATAACAATGTTAGCAATGGTGGACACTTATCTTGGATCTCTGTTTATACAATATTTGTAATTTATGATTTTTTTTATTATAGTTTGAATTCATTTCAAATAAAACTATTCATTATTTTTTTCTTTCTAGTATCACATTACATTCTTTAATGTATTCTAACTATATTCTTATACTACAGCAATAAATCGTCTTTTACCTTCGCCTTTTAAACAAGCCTGAAAAGATCTCTCGTCCGAAAATGTATGTTCAACATAGATAGTCTTAAATTAACGTGTATTAAACTTAAACACACATACATAAGTCTCCTCAATTTTCTTAAAGCTCCCCTGAAGACTATAAAGGATATATAGTTAAGCTTGAGTACTGTAAGATTGTATCTGTATACACAGGACCCGGTGCAATTATATTTAGGTAGATAACACTAATAGAAAGAGGCCACGGTTAGATGCGGAGAGAAGCAATGAGAGACAGATGGGAAGCTCTTACCCGTGTAAATTGATCCACTGCAGGTTCCTGAGTTCCTTGAGGGCGGCAAACGGCACCATATCCAATTCGTTGTAACTGAGATCCAACGTTTTCAGACTTTTAGACATCGAGCTGGAACAAACAGAAAGGGGGACGTATAAGAATGGAAAAACACACAGAAAGGAAATAAAAACTCGCCATCGTCGCTTATTGTTCTAGATAAGTAGAGTACTTACACACGGTACGTACTTACGGTAGAATGGTCGAACGCTTAAGAATAATTCTGCCGAATAGATGTGATTACGTCTGCGGAATACGATGAACGGAGGTAATATTTCGGAAAATATGTGATGAGAAATAATTTTAGAGAAGGTATTGGGACGGGAAATGGAAGAAACGGTTTATTGTGTAGTCAAAATGGAAATGGAAAATACTTTCCTGATTGTTTTCTTTGTATAAAGTATTGTCTAAGGATAATACGGGATTCAAAAGAATTATTCTAAAGAGAAGTTTTCTTATTTAGCATTATCTTACTCTGGCTAATATTGGAAAAGTATAAGGATTATTCAAACAAATAGGTTATGTATCGAAAATTATTGCATACTGTATTGTAAAAAAAAAATAAACTTTCCTACGGTTAGTTTAGAAGGAAACTATTCAATAAGAATCAACATATAAGAATATTAGTTAACAAGGAATTGTGATGAATAATGTTTTTATCTATAAAAAATATTGCTATATTTTAAAGTAAAATATTTAGAAACATATATTTTATATAATCTGTATAGTTAAATTCTTACAACATTCATGAAACTACAAAATAATAACAAATATATTAAAATAAAACACACACAATGATGTTTGGAAATTTACACTATATTATTAAAATAAAAACACTACAGTCGTTTCGCTACACAGTAGCTTCTTCAGATGATATCTTTAAATTAAAATATTACCCACAATATACAACATTTATATCAGGCATTACAAACAAAATTGGAAATTCTTAGAACTATTAACTTAATTGCTATTCGCTCCATATAGAAAATAAAGGTAAAAATGAGGTGTGGCCACCACACGACTTTCTTATACGTGTGTGCGTTTCAAATGATACAACAGTAGTTTTTTTTTTATCTTTTGAAAAGAATAAACCTGTGAGTAAATGTATTACTTCAAATTTTAAACAAAATACAAAGCATATTCTAAATAAAATCTCTAAAAAAGTAGGTTATTTAACTAGAATAGGTCAAAATATGTCAACATATATTAAGCTGACTCTATATAAATCGCTAATTTCGATACAGATGGAATACTGCACAATTCTTCTATTTAAGTTAACTAATTACGAAACTCAGCAAATGCAAAAAATACAAAATAGGGCGATGAGAGCAATTTTAAAGTGTAACAATTATACACCAGTTGCATTAATGCTGAGTACATTGAAATTAATGAATGTGCGACAAAGAATAATATACAAAACAATGTTATTCATATACAGCAGTAAACAAGGTGTTACGCCATCGTATATTAGTCAGAAATTGATTTATGTACATGAAACGCATAAATATAATACAAGAATCCTTAATGATTTCTTTATAGAAAAAGTAAATAGATCATCAACGGCTAATAATGTTTGTTGTTAATGGTCTAAAAATGTTTAACAGCCTGCCATATGATATAAAACATTGTAATAATATAAATAGGTTTAGGAGACACCTGTCATTATATATTTTAGAGAAATGGATATAAATAATCTAAGTGTATGTAAATAGAGTATTGCTAATAATTATTATTATTATTATTATTATATTCAGGTAGGAATTTTGACATTTTTTACAAAAATGTAGGTCTAAATACATTTCTACTCTTGATAAATATATATAGAATGCATAATTTACGAGATATTTGCAAAAATCGCTATTCGATAGAAATAGAAGTGTTATTTCCGGTCCGAATTTTGAACATTTTTTTATACAGAAGGTATTGGAAATTAAGTTCTAAATACTTTTATACTCGTAACGTACCTGTCTAAAAAGCATGATTTGCAAAATATTTGCAAAAAACTGATTTTCGATAAGAGTAAAAAACCAACTTCCGGTATTTAGAAAAACTTTCATAATAAAATTCTTCGCAAATATAATTTTGAGTATATATGAAATTTTTATAAATTTGTTTAAACATAGTAGTTGACGAAATATTGGCAAAATTCGATTTTTTCACTGCAGTAAACTACTACTTTCGGTCTGCCGATTTTACTGAAAATCTAATCAGATCTCAAGAGGGAGATTATAATCATAAATACAAAATTTGGAATTGATAGCTACAGCGGTTTGACCGCTACCATGGTCACCCATAGAGACACACACACACACACAGAGAGAGAGAGAGAGAGAAAGAGAGAGATAGAGAGAGAGAGAGAGAGAGAGAGAGAGAGAGAGAGAGAGAGAGAGAGAGAGAGAGAGAGAGAGAGAGAGAGAGAGAATTTTTTAAAAACCTCTTCAAAACGTGGACATCTGCAAAAATCTCGAGGTCGAAAATTTTCATCATCACAATACCTCCCTATACTACGTATAAGAAAGTAAAAACCAAAATCACTTAGAGTCACTAGAAATTAACAAACTCAAAAATTCAGAAATAATATTAAATGACAAATTAGACCTTAATTCGTCCCCATTATTAAATATGATTAGTCTCTGAGAAGGGTTTTTCCATGTAGTTATGTTTAATTGCTGAACTTGTACCCCCCAAATTAGATACAGTAAGGTTTACAAATAGCAATTAAGTTAATAGTTCTAAGAATTTCCAATTTTCAATTTCCAATACCTGATATAAAAGTTGTATATTGTAAGTAATATTTTATTTTAAAGATATCACTTGAAGAAACTACTGTGTATCGAAACAGCTGCAGTGCTTTTATTTTAATAATAATCTTAGCTGTTTCGTCACTGACTGCAGCGCATATACCATGTCTCTCTTCTTTACATATCAGAGACTTTACCGTCTTTTTTATCTTACTAAATTCAACTCGGCAAACATAACACTTATTAAAACAAAATGAAAAGTGTGAACACATGGATGTTAAAACTAACATCAAGCAGTAAATAATTACTGTGACTTACATATATATCTATACGTAAAACGTATATGCATATATGCATGTGTTTGAGATACACACATACATTAAGTGCTATTGTCGACAATCGAACGCACAGACACCGGTGTTTCGACCTATGAGGTCTCATCAGTGTGCGTGGTGATTCTCGACAATAGCTTCAAGACTTAAATCGCTCTTATGTCATTTTAGCGTGTTAAATGCAGTGAGAGTATCACAGCGACATCTAACACCCAAAAGATGACACAGAACAAAGCGATGGCTTCTGACGGCATGTTCTGCTATACAGAGGCCTGTATGTTAATAGTGTATCTCATGTAATAGAGCCTTAGGTGGCGTCACCGATCAAAACAAAATGAAAAGTGTGAACACATGGATGTTAAAACTAACACCAAGCAGTAAATAATTACTGTGACTTACATATATATCTATACGTAAAACGTATATGCATATATGCATGTGTTTGAGATACACACATACATTAAGTGCTATTGTCGACAATCGAACGCACAGACACCGGTGTTTCGACCTATGAGGTCTCATCAGTGTGCGTGGTGATTCTCGACAATAGCTTCAAGACTTAAATCGCTCTTATGTCATTTTAGCGTGTTAAATGCAGTGAGAGTATCACAGCGACATCTAACACCCAAAAGATGACACAGAACAAAGCGATGGCTTCTGACGGCATGTTCTGCTATACAGAGGCCTGTATGTTAATAGTGTATCTCATGTAATAGAGCCTTAGGTGGCGTCACCGATCAAAACAAAATGAAAAGTGTGAACACATGGATGTTAAAACTAACATCAAGCAGTAAATAATTACTGTGACTTACATATATATCTATACGTAAAACGTATATGCATATATGCATGTGTTTGAGATACACACATACATTAAGTGCTATTGTCGACAATCGAACGCACAGACACCGGTGTTTCGACCTATGAGGTCTCAAAAATGACATAAGAGCGATTTAAGTCTTGAAGCTATTGTCGAGAATCACCACGCACACTGATGAGACCTCATAGGTCGAAACACCGGTGTCTGTGCGTTCGATTGTCGACAATAGCACTTAATGTATGTGTGTATCTCAAACACATGCATATATGCATATACGTTTTACGTATAGATATATATGTAAGTCACAGTAATTATTTACTGCTTGATGTTAGTTTTAACATCCATGTGTTCACACTTTTCATTTTGTTTTGATCGGTGACGCCACCTAAGGCTCTATTACATGAGATACACTATTAACATACAGGCCTCTGTATAGCAGAACATGCCGTCAGAAGCCATCGCTTTGTTCTGTGTCATCTTTTGGGTGTTAGATGTCGCTGTGATACTCTCACTGCATTTAACACGCTAAAATGACATAAGAGCGATTTAAGTCTTGAAGCTATTGTCGAGAATCACCACGCACACTGATGAGACCTCATAGGTCGAAACACCGGTGTCTGTGCGTTCGATTGTCGACAATAGCACTTAATGTATGTGTGTATCTCAAACACATGCATATATGCATATACGTTTTACGTATAGATATATATGTAAGTCACAGTAATTATAACACTTATTGTATGACATACTTTTGTTGTTTTATATATGTTGTCCTACTTTGAGAAATGATTAAATCATCCATTTGATTCATCGATGCATTTCACTAATAGTTTTCATCATCGCATTTTCATGTATGTCTCAATAATAAATGACAATATTTTACTGTTCCACAATGCACTATTTGTTGATAGCCGATAAAATCACGTCCTCACTCTTTGAATATTAAACTACTACAACTCAAATTCAAGTGAATAATGCTCAATTTGAGAATTTCGAGAACACAATTGACAATTCAATTTATTTTTAATCACGTGTAGACACCTTTAAATAAATAGATAACATTGGATACGTATTTTATAGGAGCTTCACCATTTTGTCAATTAGTTACTAATGGCTATATACCGATTGTGTCAATTACCATTAGCCATAGCGAATCAGTTAATTACGTATGTATGTAATAGGTCCCAGCGCGGTGTCTATACATCGTACATAGATATATACGTATAGACAGATCTGCTATGGCTAATGTTTCTTGACACAGGCGGTATAGCACAATAAATATTAATACTGGTGCAAGTCTAAATATAAATTAAAGCATAAAATATTCACAATGCGATGGCTTTCCGATATTCCAGCGAATATAAAATTCAAAAATTTGTTGTAATATTATCGGATTGTGTTAAAGACACACCTTTACTGTTTTCACTAAACCATAAAAGCTATCCTTGACGAAATACGTAGAAACGAAGGAAAAAGCGGCCTCCTGGGCACAAAAAAAAACTTGTTGCGAACGCGACGAGCTAATTGGATTTATACCATGTTTGTCGTCACATTGGTATAAACAGCGCACCCTGCAGGCGACAAAATGTATTTTCAATTTGGGACGAAAACGTACTGCTGTTATTCCTGCCTTGCGGTACTTATTAAGGAGCAGTCATTCTTAAGCGTCTGCTGTTTTTGGGATATAATCAACTGCCAAATAATATTAACTTTGTTAGAGAAAAAAGATAAAATTTATCCTAAATTTACTTAATAATATATATCCAACTTTCGTTAGACCAAGGACACGAATTCAGAAAATCGATTTATAAAAAAATAGTGATTAGACTTTATGCTTCTATATTTTTTTTTATAAAACGAGACATGAAATTTATTCCTACCACATACGTAATAAATTAATTACATTATTAAGTTTTATTATTCACACATAAAATAAACTATCTTTTCACTGTGTAATGTATGTAAGTCTAAACCTTTAATAAAATATTTACCCTTTTCAAGGGCAAATTAAAGCGGCGAACATGAACTGCAGTCGCGGTTACTTTTACCACCTACTCTCGAATCGCCGAACAGATGCAGTGATCACGTTGGGTTCACGTGATCACAACAAAGTCGTATGCACACAGGCAGATAAAATCATTCAAGGAGAAATGTCGGTAAAATAGTTATCGCCGTAGTATTTGACATAATAAATTGTCCATATTCAAATGTTTACTATCAGAACGTATTAAGATTGTATTGTCTCTATAAAATAGCATGTATTTTACATTTTATAAGTACAAATATAATAATAAGAATATCAGTACAATAGGGAATGTGCATAAAATGTATTAAACATTATTTACATCATTTTCTGATAATACGATCATTTTCATTTTCAAAGTTTTCAAATATAACTGAAAAATAAATTGTATTTCTAAAACACAGAGGTGAGTATAACTTATACATTATTATTCTTCTTGATAAGTGAAGAAACCGAATTATTTATACTACTTTAATTTATTTAGTGCATCAAGATATGGAGATTCTGCTGTTGTGTATATGCAACTTAAAAGGGAACAGACCAAATGTATTGTTAAATGCAAAATTTGGCCTGAGCATTTAAGACCAATATAATGTTACTCTTAGTATGTATGAAACGAATGAAATTGTTGAGATAGTACAATGCCATGATTGTACAGCATCGGCAGGCAATATAATTGAGTTTTGTGATATATAGCTTTAATATAAATGTTGCAGGTGGATGTAAGCATGCTATAGCCTTTTTGATCTGGATTCATAGAAGTGCAGAACCTGCCACCACCTCTGTGGAAAGCTACTGGAAAAAATTTCGTCTTTCCAAAATGGGAACATAATTGAGATATTTAAGGGCTAGTAAATTAGGTCCACCTAGACATCCTAAACTATCTTTAAATGTACCATCATTAGTTGGCCAAGCACTAAGAGAGCTTAATTGGAAGAAAGTAAATTATCAAATAATAAAATACACAACAGAATAGAAAATACCAAATGTTCTATCTCTTCATCATGGAATGATTGCATTTGTGACAAATGGAGGTTCTTCCATTGATGGTTTTCTTCATTATTTAAAACAAAACATCAGTGATACAATCTGTGCAGAAATTAAGAAACAAACCAAGCTGCACTAAAAATGTGAACTTTGGCATGAAATAAGATTGGTCGTATATCAGCCTCAAAAGCATTTGATGTACTAGAAGACTTTTGGACAAAATGTATTTTTCCAAAAATTTATAACAGTGTAAAACCTATTCTTTAATATATGTATGAATTTATTTATACTGCATTTTTATTTATATTGCAATAGCATAGCTCTTACAGCTTAGAAGCAGGTGGGACGAGATATATTTCTTGCAAAACAGTCCAAGTGTAGTAGGTTTGTTACTTTATTGATATTCCATGGCATAGCATACAAAAATACAAATTTCAAGTGTTATATACAATAGAAATAATAAAAAACAAATTAATATATTTTCTTAAAACAGTTATTATTACTAATTAGAAAATTCATAACCAAAACTAAATATGAATCAACTTATATTGTCTATTTTTTAATAAGAGGTTCCTGTAGATTTACTAAAGCTGCAGCAATAGTTACAGCACTATCAATTTGTGGAACTAATTTATTATTAACACAAGCATGTGGTCTTAATAATTTGAACTCCCTAATCCTTCGGATAGTGCATTCTATATGAATTCGCAAGCTAGCTATTCTACATTTATCTGCCCATATCTTGCTTAAGGTATGCCCAGCATTCACCCACGTTTCATCCAAGTAATAATATAGGCCTTTCTTCCAGACCCAATTCCATAATTTGACATAGGTATCTTCTTCTCCACGCAATAGTTTCTTCTTTTTCTTTCAAGATGCTATTGCGATTTCTCTTTTGATAACCATAAATATAATATCTTTATTAATAATAGCAAAGTGCAGGTTACGGAACTTAGATAGTATACCGAAAATTTAGTTCCTTTAATATCATTCTGAATGTTGTTATTTCAAAATTGGGCAGATCTTCTGTTTCATTCACAGCTGTGAGAATTTTTTGCACACTTGGTGGTTTGTTTTTAAAGTAGAATTAATGAACAATTCTTTAAATTCTGTTTTCCATATCTTCATCAATAGTATCCAAAGTACCCAATAACATGATAGAAATAAATTCAGTTTGTTATAATTTCTTATAACAAAAATACTACCTGCCGCTTTTGCAGTCGTTTCAACATTGTCAACTTTTGATGTAATTCATAACCACTTCTTTTTCTTCCACTGAGAAATGTTTTGCGGGCCTCTTTCTTGGAGGTGAATATTCCAGTCTTCTATGTATAACTTTTCTAGAAACAATTACTGTCGAATTCTAACCTTGAAGATATAATTACTGTAATTTGTATCATTTTGGATTACTAATTACTTACATATTTAAAAAAAACTGATCAAAATATCAAAAAAAAAAATAAATGCAGCAAGAACAGATTTAACGGAAACAGTAATAAAGTAAAACAAAAGTAAACAAACGCGATCCGTGATATATATTACAGTTTAGCCTAATGTAAACGATATTTCCCGCCGACCGTTTTTATGTATAGGTGCCTTGAACACGTTGTGATCACGTTGTGATCAAGCACTTTTATTACTGCATCTGTTCGGCGATTCGAGGACGATAATGAGGAGCGTTAATCCGAAGCATGAATTGCAGTTCGAATGTGAAGGGTTTGTTCTTGGAATAGCTAATTATATAGAAATTTAAGGATTTAAGGATTATCGGTTTTGAGGGGAAATATTTTGTTGGTCTGTAACAGTAAGGAATACCTGTTATGGTTCAGTAACAATCATTGTTGCCGGTGTGACAAGTAGCATGTGTAATCACAGAGGTTTTGAAGCAGCTATACCCACGAGGCAAAATCACTTGTTCTACATTAGCAAATACGTATTTTCATCCTTCTCTAAAATTGTGATTTTGCCAAGTGGGTATATTCATGCGCTTCTTTTTGTGAAGTGACAGGCACATATGTATAAACTATGCCGTGAGAATTTCAGCTTCTTTTATATAGTGAAGCCTCATAAGACTAGGGTAAGTGCAATTGTTAATAATACCATTTAATTTAAATCTCAAGTCATCATGCTTAGTAATGATAATAAGTAATGCACCTGTTGATAATTGTTTCTAATTTTACAAGCGCTATCTGTAACGCATGCATTTTTTTAATAGTAATAATAATTAAATACGGCTACCTTCAAGTAGGCTAACAGACAATTTTCATTTTTAAACGTTTTCAAAACAATTATTAAAAATTACGCGAAGCAGCTACCGTGGGTTGAAAATTATAATATATAGGTACATAAATTGAATCATCAAATATTTAAATTCTGAAATTTACTCGCATATTGGTATTATGTACTTAGTTAAACTAAATCGAATTGACAAATATCAAAATAAAATAAAATTGTAGACTAAATATAACTTATTCGTATTTTGATTTTTCATTCCACTTGCATATTTACTTTTTTTGTTTTGTTGATTTTTTATAACAATTCGATTTCCGCTTGCCCATCTGTTATATACACTCCAGTATTATAGGTACGCATTTCTTTTTTATTGAAAAAAATGAGGTGTGGCCACCACACGACTTTCTTATACGTATGAAAGTGTTACTTCCGGTCCGAATTTTGAAATTTCATTTATACAAAAAATATTCCAAATCCAACTCTAAATACTTTTGTACTCTTCATAAATATATATAGAATGCATAATTTACGACATATTTGCAAAAAATCGCTATTCGATAAGAGTAAAAGTGGTACTTCCGGTCTAAATTTTGAAATTTTTTTTATACAAAAGATATTTAAAAGTATGTTCTAAATACTTTTATACTCGTAATGTACCTGCCTAGAAAGCATGACTTGCGAGATATTCGGCAAAAAATTGATTTTCGATAAGAGTAAAAGACCTACTGCCGGTTGGAATTTCGAAAAACTTTATTAAAACAATTTTTCTCAAATTTAATTTTGAGTACATTTGAATTCTTTATAAATTTGTTTAAACTTAGTAATTGACGAAATATTTGCAAAATTCGATTTTTTCACTGAACTAAACTACTACTTCCGGTCTGCCGATTTTGCTCAAAATCTAATCAGTTCTCAAGAGGGAGATTATATTCGTAAATACAAAATTTGGAATTGATATCTACAGCGGTTTGACCGCTATCGTGGTCACACACACACACACACACACACACACACACACACACACACACACACACACACACACACACACACACACACACACACACACACACACACACAGAGAGAGAGAGAGAGAGAGAGAGATTGTTTAAAAACCACTTTTTTGGTATCAGGGGACCTCAAAACGTGGACATCTGCAAAAATCTCGAGGTCGAAAATTTTCATCATCACAATACTTCCTTATACTACGTATAAGAAAGTAAAACTGTCTGTCGTTCGGGTTCAAGCCTGCAATGTATTATGTATATATTATGGTATTATGTACTTAGTTAAACTAAATCGAATTAACAAATATCAGAATAATGTAAATAAAATTGTAGACTAAAAATTACTAACGTCGTATTTTGATTTTTTATTCGACTTGCATATTTACTTATTTGTTTCGTTGATTTCTTATAATAATTCAATTTCCACTTGCCCATCTGTTATATACACTCCAATAGTATAGGTACTGCATTTCATTGTAATTGCAAAAACTGTCTGTCTTTAGGATTCAAGTCTGCAATAGTCGACCGATTCCGATAGATTTCCGTCTTTGCTAGGCCCGGTAGAGATGCCGTAAAGTGGGGATAGACGCTTGCGATCGCTTCGAAAAACCCTTGCGTGAAATGTGTGTAAAAAGTTTACTATTTTAAATTTTTTATCTTCAAATATAATTACATAAATTTGATTTTTTTATATCGTTCATCAAATGTGCAGCTGGCGAGTAGAGAGCGCTCTTTCTGTTGTATATCAGCCTTAGTTAGTAGACATATTAATCAAATTTATGCATTTTTGTGGTTACATATTTCTAAAACACATAACTTTTTAAAGAAAATAAATTAATACACAAACTGAGCTTGACATTATAAATTTACGCCTTTTGCATCGCTAACCCAAATCTGAGATTCTAAAATTACAGAATAAATTTAAAAAACGCAAAACGACGATGCCTTACATAGTTTTCGATAGGCAAACGCTCCTCTTAATACATCTTAGAAATTTCGAATATTTATAAATCATAAATGACGGGCCGCAAAAATTCTATTAGTCACAAAACGATCGTCCAATTGGGATATAATTTAAGGTCATGTAATTAAAGGATTTCCACCGTTTCTCTGTATTCTAGTCGACAAGCGGTACACGGAGAAAAATGAACACAGAGAGGGGAAACGTTTCGACGGATGCGAAATAAGTCCGAGCCGTACCTAATTCCATCTAAACCCTCTCCTAGTGTTAGGGAGTCCCCGGTTGCATTAGTTGAATTAAATTTTAATTTTTCGTCCGCATACCGGAATGACGAATGGCCATCATTCTGACCTCATTTGTTAGTTCGTGACCATGTTTTTAAAATGAAGTGAGAGCACAGCTGCATGTTCGAAAGCTCGAAAATAAATTCCTTCAGGTTTATCTCAATATTCGTTTTCATACATTTGTTCGCTCTACACAAGCGATTCTGATAATTAAATTTTGTCACGAATTGGTATGACATTGAAAAATTTGCGTGAATCAAAAGTAAATAGCCTGATGGAATAATTAGATTATTCACTCAGTGTGGAGTGCGGTTGGTCATATTTAGGACGTAGAAGAAATTATTCCTTCCTGTTAATTGCATAACTATAATATTACATTTCGTATTGTTACTAATGATTTGATTTGTGGCAGGAATAGTCTAATAGTGACACTTGCAGATGTATTTTTTAACTGCTGTATAAAAAAATCTATATATGTGTTTTGGCAACTAGGTTGTCATCTTCAGTAGAAACATATGGAACATAAGATTTATATTTAAATAGCTGAAATGTACGAATATGTTTTCGTATCCATATGCAAGTAAAATTAATTAATTAATTTATCATTTTGGATAAAAATGGAATATGTAAAAGGAAATTTTATAACATTGAAAATTTAAGAGCAAATTTACTTTTTCAGATTGATGAATCACTCGGTATAAATAATGGTTGATAGATCAAAATAGAACCACAGCTTTAGGATAGCATACATGATTTGTTTTGAATTAAATTAGTAACAGATGAATTAACAATTTCTGAAAATTTGTAATTACGAATTATTCATCTATAAATAAATAATAAAATATAGAGATCGTCAGTGAACGAACACGCACTGCTATTACATCTATCTGCAACAATAACGTTAGAGTATAGGTCATGGATTTTGTTTACTACCAAATAAATTGATGGTATCTCTCACAACGAACATTTTATAAATGTAACTGAAACACGAATATCCCATTTTACAATAACAATCCAATTAATTTCATCGGATTGATAATACATCAACAGTAGCAGATACACATCCTGCACGGTGAAAATGCGTCTCCATTTTATTTCTGACAACGGACCCAGAACCATATATCATGCACGCTACGTCGGCCCCACTGATTGAATATGAGTAATATAAAGTGCTTCTGTTATATACATATAGGCATACGTATCTTTTTTCCCATTTGCTGAAAGGAAGTACGTCAAATTCGAAAAAGATCTTATTTTATCTAGATTTTATTTTTAAAATGTGAATTAAATACGTGTCACATATAACCAGGACATTTACTCACAGAGCAAGGATATTTACAGGATACAATGACGACACGCAGTAGCCAAAACCGAAAAAAACGTGATCCTAATTAAAAAAGATTAAATATTTTGATAATGCTGTAACTCATGTATTTGCTTGTATGCGTCATCATACAACTTTTTACCAAGAATTGCTGTTTCATCTTTGTCAGAAACAGAAATATTAATTATCCAAAACTGCAAAATTAACAATATTTCTATAGGGTATATTTCAGTACTCGAAACTTAAGTTGTGTTTGTTATTACCTGAGCTAGATATTATGGTCGATTTAAATGTGACTATTACAGGCGAAAGTACTTACCTTAAGGAATCAAATGGCATTATCATTTTCTAGGAAGCTGCATCGCCTGCTAAGGTTAACGTTTATTGTTAGTACCTGCTAGTTCGTGAATTTTTATGAAATGAAAGATTATAGCCTAGGTAATTAAAAAAGTTATGGTTTTACCTGCGGAGAAGTGCGCATGGACCTAATGTATATAAATGTGGGATGAGTGCCGCACGTATCTAGTTTTTTTTATTAGAAGTTATAAAGTGCAGTCGTAAGTGTAGTTTATTATTTCCTTGATGTCCTCAGAAGGGTAAAGTCAGCTAAGGGAACAAGATAAATATATCATATAGAGGTATTTAATTTCATTTAAATTGAAATTTAAATGAATAAATAAATTCATGTCCCTGAGAAGATTCGAACCCGAGCCGAACGGGTATGACCAATATATGACGCCGGCGCGTTGCATCAGACCAACGCGGGACACGTAATCGATTATTCATATCGTGTATTTATACATATACATACGTTACTGCTATACTCGTTCGGCGACCGTTACATGGGAGAGCATGACGCATCAGTCGTATAATACGTTACTGAATATTATACGCGTGTGTACATGTGTAAATGTAATAAATGTGCGAATACGTTTTATTTAATACGTTACTGAATATTATACGCGTGTATTTCGTATTATTAATCTCGCCTTGATGAAGTTTACACTACTGCTGTGTGGTTTTAAGCACACTCATTTTCTTGTTTAATTTCGCATAATTGCTTCTTGAATTACTGTGTAATCACTAACTGCACACTAATGTGTGCAGTTAGTGATTTTGGTTGTTAGTTAGTGTTTTTGGTACTTTTCGGTGTTTTGTCATTATGGCAATTACACATCTGGATCTACACCAGAAAATGATGAAGTATCTGGTCAAGGGTTTTCTGTGATGAAAATTCGTGTTTTGGACTATCTCAGAGACCATTTTCAAACTGATGGGGATGGTATTGCAACAAGTGCGTGAGATTTTTACGAGATAATCGTTTTCCCCCCAATACCTTACAAAGTGGAGTCATTTGGCGTGTTTTAAATGGTGAATATTCTATTAATATTGACAAGTTTGATGAATATTGCAAGGCGGCTGCAGAATTATATGTATCTTTGTACAATTAGTACTTCATGCTACCCACAGTACTTAAAATTCTTATTCATGGTGCTGCAATTATTAAGGAAGTTCTATTGCCTATCGGTGAATTATCAGAAGAAGTCCAAGAGTCAAAAAATAAGTACGTAAGGAAGTACTGGGACAGACATACGCAAAAAATCAACCCCTTTAAAATTACACAAAAACACTAAAACACCTTCACCACACTAAAGCACAAAATGGCTAAATACGTATTTCAACAACTAAGTTGTCATCATCAGTAGCACTGATTAAAAATCGCGCTGTCTACACACCGTAGCGTAACAGAACAACACTCAATTAGCCATTTTTGTGCTTTAGTGTGGTTAAGGTGTTTTAGTGTTTTTGTGTTTCGGTGTTGTTCTGTTACTCTACGGTGTGTAGACAGCGCGATTTTTAATCAGTGCTACTGATGATGACAACTTAGTTGTTGAAAGACGTATTTAGCCATTTTTGTGCTTTAGTGTGGTGAAGGTGTTTTAGTCTTTTTGTGTAGTTTCAAGCCACAGACTCCAAGTTTAGTTTCCCTTTAAAATTAATGAGGACTTATCTATAGGGTCCTACAGAGTTCAGATCCTTTTCTGATTTCATATCAATCCAGAGCATGATTCCCTTGCTTTGACCTTACAAGACAAACTTAAACTTAAGGAGAACCAGTATGACGACGAAAGCAAAATGTATAGGGAAGACGCAAGTGATGACTCGGGTAAATAGTCTTATATATTTGTTTTGTGCGTTGGCTATGTATATGACATAAATAGTTTCTATACTATGTATTTGCAATAAAACAATGCTCTGACAACTGCCTAAAAAACGTCAACCACCCCCTCCCCCTTACAACATTACCTCTAGTTCTTTATAACTAAAAAATAGAAGATATTTATTAATAAACAAATACTTATGTGCACAGGAACTAACGATCGTTAAGATCGTGACATCTTTAAGTACCTATTTCATCCTCTAAGGGGTGGAAATCGAATGATTCGGTGTCCATTATTTATACATATTTGTACGGCATAAATTAATACAACAAGATTCACTTTTTAACCTACTTTTAGAGCGTGATTAATTGCGATCACGAATTCGTTCATTTTGAACACTGCTGAGTTATGTGATCTAGAAATACTTTGTACTAGCATTATAGTAATGTTTCTTTTTGTTTATTGTTTGCAATAATGTGAAATATCGTTTATTTAACGTCTTGAATTATTATTTCGTATAATTAAAATATTTGCCATCTTAATTAAATAAAATTATTCCATTTCGTTGCGTATATTTGGTTCATTTGATCACTTTAAATTTTTTTTGCGCGATCAATCTTTCTTGATTATTTACTAGGCATGTTTCCATGACAGTAAGTGGTTCTTACTGTTTGTAGTAGCTAACAAAACGGTAAGTAATTCACTTACCGTTCAGCTGAACGGTATGTAATTGTGACTTTTAAAAATTAGAGAATGAAGATGATATACGGACAGAAATTGTTTAGTTTTGTTGCTATTAAAATTGAAGGTGCAATTATGAATACTACAATTATGAATATACAATGGTAAAGAATAAATTTCACTGTTTCATGTTTTCGTAGAAACTGCTGCATAAGAAATACTATCAGAAGACACTTGTTGTGCACCATCAGGAATTCTGAAGGATGTGTCTCTAACATCATACAATATTTTTTCTGCAAATTGTATTTTATTTTGAAGTGAATATTCAACGTAACTCTCGGCCACACTAGAAGATTTCCATCCTCCATGCCGCTTCAATCCTAGAATATCCACCCCTTTGTTGGCCAACAATGTTGCTGATGTACGTCGAAATGAATGGCCGGTGTAGCTAGCTGGATTCGATAATTTTAAATATTCTGCAATTTTGGACGGCCACCTTACAATTGTTCCTTTTCCCACTACTTGGTTTCTACATTTAACATTGTGGAAAGCCAGAAACAGACGTTCGGATTTAGCATTGCTTGGTCGAAGTTGAATATACCTCCGAAAAATGGCCAAATAATGAATTTCTTCATCTTGGTTTACAAGAGTGAAGGTCCGTTCAATATTGGTTTTTGTTTGCGGAATTTTTACAATAATCAACTCACCACGATCTTCAACATCCTTCATAGTTATATCGTATAACTCTTCTCTTCTGCAAGCTCCTGACACTCCTAATATAATTGCCACCTTATTATGAATATGCACCATTAACATACATTTCGAAAATAGGTATTTCTAATTTACCTACCTTATGAATAAGAAATGTTTGATCTGAAGCTTCAACTAAAAACCGGTTCATGTCTGCCCTAGTGAAAACGCTTGCTTTTTTGCAAAACGCAATAAGAGTTGTAAATTGCGAAATTTTAATCGCATCATGAAGAAAAATTGTTGATCTCAGCATGTAATATTCAACCCATAAACTGCCAGGTGCCTTTAACTTATCGCTTCTTTGTACAAAATAAGCCAACATATTTTTTTCATTCATACCGCTTATTTTCTTTGTTTCACACCATTGCTTGAAAGCTCGGTATGTATTCTCGTAAAGTTTCTGCGATTTTTCGGGTATTACGGCGGAACACCCGGCAGCCCATGCTTGTTCCAAGTCGCTATCAAAATTGTTTTCAATGTCTGAGTCGGAATCGGTCATAATTTCTTCTCTGATTTCAATTACTTCACGGAAAACACAAACTGAAGTGACACGACGCTAATTGTAAAACAGAATGTTTGAAAAAATGTCATGGAAACTGTTTTGTTTTTATAATAGCCTATTCCAATTAATTAATTATTGTCAAGTATTTTCGATAATTCCGTGTAGTGAAATGAATTGAAATTTAGTTTTGATCGCGCAAAAAACGTTATAAGCATGTCGAACGGTAAGGTTTACCGTTCTCAGACAATAATTGGAGTCGTCGCTTCGCTACTCCTCCAAACAATTGTCTTCGAACGGTAAACATCCCTTACCGTTCTCCATACTTAATATACTATTCCTTAATGTCAGGTTGTCGATTTTTATACTCATTGTAATTTTCAAAGCATTTTGCTAATTTCATTTTAATTATTTAATCTTTCATTTAGGCATTTTTGTTCAATTTAGACATTATTATTCTGTTTTGAGTGTGTGTGTGTGTGTGTAGAAAAATTCATATCTATTTTATGCCTCAATCTTGAATTTTGTCAAGCAAATTTCATTGTAAAAATGGTTTTGAAATGTGAATTATATATTCTATATTTTACATTTTATTTTGCCGTTTCATATTGAAATATTGTCGGTTGATATTATCGATTTTTCCATTGTGGTTATAGTTTTTTTGATTAATGCGCTTGTAGTTCAACCTATTTCAAACACGTTTACTGTGTTGCAATCAGCATGTTTCATATTTTGATTGAAATTATCGTGTTCTTCAGATTTTTACTGGGAAAATTAGAATAATTTTTTTAAAAAGAATTTTAATATTAAAAAAAGAGGAAGAAACTTGTTTTTTCAATTTGTTTATAGAAGACGTTTCATAAAAGAATCATTCTCCCTGTATTTAATAAATAAATTTGTAAAAGACATTTCTGTCCAGTTTTTCTTATTAAAACAGTGCATCAAATACGCTTCAATGACATTATAAATTGCTCCTTTGATTACCTGTGTTGACGGTATCATCACATTTTTGCTTGAATGTTCTATTGTGTAAATAGTATGTAAATCTTATAATTGATACAATAAATATATTAATATAATAGAAACACTATCCTTCTTACTGCAGAAGTTTTATAAGTATCTTTCATTGCAATAATCCTGCTTTTACACCCATAATACCTCATCCTATCACGGAAGTGACAGCAACTTTCATTATACATTTACATTTTTGATAATTATCAATATAGTAAGTACTGCCTTCACGTGGGCAAATGGACTGTGCATTGTATTGTATTTGCCTGTGATTTTAGAAATTACTTTTAATAATAGTAATTCCTAATAATTTAAGATACTCTGGGGTTATCAAATGGAACTAGTTTACTTGAATTTCTACTACTTACTTTTTAATTTACCCGCTTGTTATTGCAATTGTTTGAAATCTTTATGGATTTCATTGGGTTGTATATGTAGAATTTTAGCCTTCATAATCATTGAAGTAAGGTATAAAATAATTATAATCTTTTACTTCGTAAAAGGTAATTAGATACACATTTGAATGTACTCAGCTTTAACATTACATATTTTATTATGGTTTTAGTTATTTTTATTTTATCCAGGCGTGAATCGTAACAACAACTGCTACGATGCAAGCCTGGATAAATACTCAACAATTATTGTTGAGGATAGTACCCAACAAGTTATATATAGAAACTAATTCCCAACGAAGCAAAGACTTTATTAAAGGTTAGTCCTTTGAACTTTTCTCAGCTTGTACTGCAGTATCATTGTCAATTATAGGTTAAAATATATAGAAAAAATGAGATTTTTTTCGTTATATCGTGCTGCAATATGTATTTCAGAATAACATTGAATATCCACAATCATATCATTACTTACTTTTGGCCTTTAAAAAATTACAGTCAGTAGACTTACGTATTATATCCCTTAATTGAAAATATTTGAACATATTTAAATCTAAAGCAAAACCCAAACAAATACGATTGGTGCAATTGGATTATTGCGTCACTTTCTTTAAGATCCCATTGGCTTCTCTTTATTACTACAAGAATACTGCTTTTACTATAGCAAATTTTGCGGAAGAAATTCAGGAATGGGCACATCTTCTTGGCGAACCTCACCCCCCTGGTAGCTAATGTCGCGGACTAACCTTAGGTTGTATATCTCTACTATACATAATCAAAGTTATTGTTTAGAATCTCGCGGCTTCCTAGATTATGATGCTTGCTAAATTTATAAAAGAACGAAATATAAAATAGGACTATGTATATACAACGTAGCGCCTCCAGTCGTTCAAGAGGTCTAACGTCTTCTTCTTCTTCGTGGCACTACAGTCCCATTCGGACCTGGGCCTCCCATATTTTCTGCCTCCAGACATCTCGCTGCCTTGCTGTTGCCTTCCAATTGCGCACTTTCAGTAATTGTTTAGCGTCCTCCTCAATGTTGTCCACCTATCTCTGTCTTCTTCTCCTGGCGCCCTCCATCTAACCGTTATATACATTCTTTGGGATTCGGTCCTCACCCATTCTTTCTAGGTGCCCCGCACATTTCAGTCTTTGTAATTTAATAAATTCGACAATATCTGGTTGTTTGTACTTCCGCTTTAATTCAAAGTTGTATCGGCTTCTCCATTCCCCATCCTCCATCACCGACCCATATATTTTCCTTTGGATTCGCTGTTTCCATCTTCCTAGTAGCTCCTCTGAGTGCTTAGTGAATGTCCACGTCTCGCTTCCGTATGTCACCACGGGTCTTATCATGGCCTTGTAGATTGTAATTTTTGTTTTTCTTGTGGCTGATTTGGACTTGAATATATGTGCGAGTGAGAAGTAGGTTTTGTTTCCAGCTAGTATGCGTTTTTGTATTTCCTGTGTGATGTCGTTTTCACTGTTAATTTTGGATCCCAGATATTTAAATCGCTGCACCACTTCGAAATTATTATTTCCTATTGTGTAATTCTGGCCAATCCTTCTTCTTGGTTTCACTGGTAGTAGTTTGGTTTTTGTTTCATTGACCTTCAGTCCGATCTTACTGGCTTGTGTTTCTAGTTTGTTAAACACTTCATTGATTTCTCGTTCTGTTCTGGCCACTAGATTAATATCATCTGCATAGGAGATTATCTGATGTGACTTGCGCATTATTGTGCTGTCAAGGTTCTCACTGGCATTTTTTATTGCATTCTCCAGCACAATGTTAAACAGGATCGGTGCAAGTCCATCATCTTTGATGGTTGAAAATTTTTCCTTCATTTGGATTATTCTCACTACGGCCTTCGAGTCTGTCATTAATGTTCTGGTTAGTCTTACCAATTTGCTTGGTATGTCAAAAGCTTCCATTATATCATATAGCATATTCCTGTCTATACTATCGTAGACCTCCTTGAAGTCAATGAATAACTCATAGATTGCTACATTATATTCCCATGCTTTCTCCAGTATTTACCGAGTGGTGAAGATTTGGTCTAACGTCTAGGAATGATGTAATATAAGAGGTTGCGTTTTGATGTAAATAATTGCTGTAGGTGAGAATCTTATTAAAAAAAAGCAACTCGAAATAATATTAATGACATTTTTAATTACTCATAAATGTCGCGAAACATCAAATTAACTTTCGCATTCTATTTCTCTCTGCAAATAACTCCCATACTTTTTGAATAGCACGTACAAAATTTTAGCGAAACTATTTCTTGTATTTACTTAACAACTTCCACTACGCAGACTTTGTCAAGCAGAACAAGCAAGGAAAAAGAAAACCGAAGACGAATTCACTGCTTCTCTGTCGTTGGAACTTCCACACAAAACTGTATTACATTTTCCTCATTACCACCATTATTACTTTCTTATTAGATTCCCATTGAAAATAAATGCCGGATAAGTGTTCCTTCCTTTACGTCATTCTTTACTTCCTTCCTTCTTCCTAACGGGAAATATAATTTCCTCTGATTTATCACGCTCGCGTATGTGTGTATGTGTCTATAGGTACACGTTAAAATGGACTAACAGAAAATTATAAAATGGAAAAAGTTATAATGCGCCTGGAAAGTTTATAAAATTTTCAAAAATAAATTTATGAACTTTGCATGGCTTTTCTTAATGCTCGCAGCCGTTATTAAGGTTTAGCGTATGTATATACACGACGCAGAGGGTCGGGAATCTACTTCGAAAATTCACTTTATTAAGGCATAAATATGTAAATAACTATGTACACGTATACAAACTTTCGCCTAAATTATTTATGAGAGACTGGCGTTATTTTCATTGTATAGATGTGTCTGTGAACGTCGTACAACGATATTGTGAGAGATTATCCGTGGTAGTGCATTGTTTACGTTTTGTTTTCATTTCAAACTTTGTTTACAGAAAGTAAGTATTGGAAAGGGAATTGCAGTACTTAAAAACTCAATGCAAGAGAACTTTCTATGCAAGAAACTTGTTGTTTATACCTTATTACACTCAAGAAAACGATGATACTTATCTTCTTTTTGTACTAAAATGAAAATATGTTTTTAGAACAGTAAAATGAACTGAAAGCAAAATAAAAATTAAAAAGTTTCGATAATATAGATCTTTATCAGTTATTTAATATGAACTAACTAGTTAAAACATCGAAACATTAACATAATAATAAAATTGTAACACAATATACATGGAACACCGTGTGTATTATTACTAGGGACCGGACACGAAAGACTCGTCATTATATATAGACCGGACATACCAGGTTTAAATTACGACGGAGCAAAGAAATAATGTAAACAACACGCAGTTACTGAATAACACTATTCATATGGTGAACTGCACCATCTGTTGTTGTCCCGAAAACGACAGCAAAAAAAGTGCATTTTACTTGTAAATTCCTTTCTTCATCGGGGTAGGTAGAAGTGTGAGGGGTTTTTAAAATTTATTATATTTACCTTACATTTCGTAAGATAAATAAGGTGCGGGAAGTTAGTTTCGTTTTTTATTGTTTTGACTATTACATACTTCGTAATTTAGTTTTTTGAATCTACTTCCCCCAATTATCTTGACGTAAGTGTACATTGGATTTCGTTAAGCTTCAATAACATACGCATACATTTTTAGTTATCATTTATTTAGATCTAGAACATTGTTTATGTTACTATGATATGGAAGAACGTCGAGAATGGCATCGTGAAACATTGGCGAGTTGGATTAAGGGTCATACTGAGTGTATATCGATTGTCAGTGATTCCGAAATTTATTGCAAAGTCTGTAAAGTATCGTTACGGAATGCCCAAAAAGCGCACGTACAACGTCACTTAGCACGCTAAAACATACACAGAAATTGGACCAGTTGAAAACTGACAATTTTAACGAAGAACTCTGTGAAGCTTTAATGACGGCTAATATCACATTAAATAAATTTGACAATCCCACATTTTTTCAAGAAAAATACTGTTCGAAATGTTCCTGATGAATCCAACTTACGCAAATATTGTGTTTCTAAGTGCTTCACGAAAACAATAGAATGCATTAGAAGACATCTTTCAAATCAGTACCTATGGATAAGTGCCGACGAAACTGTCGATATACTAGGACGCTGTGTGGTAAATGTTGTAGCTGGTGTACTGCATCCAACTATTCCATATAACGTATATGTAATAGCATATAAAGTTATAAATACAGTTGATGCGGAAACAGTTGCTAAAACCATTGACGAGAATTTGCACAAAATGCTTCATTCTGACCACAGATACAGGGAATTGTATCCGCTTTTAAAGTAATTTTTAGAAAAGCACCATCTGGAGTAGGTCTTTACAGGGAAAAACTTCCATCTTTGTCACTGCCTGCCTCGACAGTAATAACTAGATGGGGAACATTGTTGGAAGCTACAGCTCAGCACATATAAGTTGAGCTGTGATCGACGCAGATCAAGAAGAGAGAGATTGCACGATAGAGCTGGATACAGCTGTTACAAATGCATGCGTGTGCACCCCGCTACTATCACTCTCCCCCTTGTCCTTGGGGCATATGACCTTCACCGCTCAAGTTATATGTGCTGAGCTGTACTAGTTTTTATGCAGAGAATTTCGATAGTTTACAAAATTTCGTTACATGTTTAAATGACGATGCTCGAAGTATTTCTGAGTGCAAGGAACTAACACAAATCCCAAATTTAAAAAATCAGTTGTTATTCCTTCAGGAACACTTTGGAAATTTGCCTAAACTGATCACATATTTTAAATAATTGATTGAAGACGGAGATACGTGTTGAAACTCCATAATTTACAAGTAAAAATTGAAATAAATTCAAATTGAGTTCAAAACAGTTTTATTCAATTTACTACAATTGTTTCACCCTACTAGGGCTTCATCAGGTGATGAATATTATAATACAAAGAACGTCTACAAATATTTTGTATTATAATATTCATCACCTGATGAAGCCCTAGTAGGGTGAAACAATTGTAGTAAATTGAATAAAACTGTTTTGAACTCAATTTGAATTTATTTCAATTTTTACTTGTACATATTTTAAAAATCGAAATTTCAAATTAAAAGATGGATTAACCACATTAGATGTAGCTATTAATAATTTCAAAAGTATTCCAAGTGACTTTGGATGTGGCCTTTGGCAAAAGTTAGACGCAGTTTTTAATAGACATTCATATTTAATAATATTGCGGCAATTGTGTATGTGGACAATGACACAAAATCTAAAAAAGAATATACTCAGTATGCACCTATAACCAGTTGCGGTGTAGAAAGGACGTTTTCTATCTACAAGGATGTACTTCATTTAAAGAGAACAACCTTGAGAATGTACTGCTAGTAAATATTAATACTCCTTTATTACAAAATGAACAAATAATAAGGTATTCTGTGTTTTTTTTATAGATTACCACCCACTTGTTATCCAATTATATAAGTAAAATTAAAACTCTTTAAAAATGAAAAATTTCAATAGTGCGTCCGGTCTATACTCATCACTCACGGGCATACTATTACAATTTTGTATTTTTGAAGAGTTTTTTATTTTATTTATATATTTGGATAACAAGTGGGTTGTAATCTATAAAATACAAAATACATTATTATTTGTTCATTTTGTAGTTGAAATCTAGAAAACACTCCGTACTTTATTTATCTTACGAAATATGAGTTAAATAGAATAAATTTTAAAAACTCCTCACGCTTCTACCTACGCCCATGAAGAAAGGAATTTAACAGTAAAATCCACTTTTTTTTGTCCGTTTTCTCGACGAAAACAGATGTGCAGTTCACAATATAAATAGTGGTATTTAGTAACTGAGTGGTGTTATACACTATTTCTTTTGTCCGTCGTAGTTTACGGTCCTTACGTCCGGTCCTTAATTATGACACTTTTGTATTCCCCGTATAATTCTGTCAAAAAGTTATGAGATAATATAGGCCTAGAATTTAAGGTTTTCGATTAATTACAATTTTTCTGAAAAAATCAATATTTTTATAGAATTATATTTTACGTATTAAAAGGTCATAATAAAAACATATTTTATTTTTTTGCAATTACTAATTGAATTTGCGGAAAGCTGGATTAAATTTACATAACACATTTTTGTCTAAAAGTTGATTCTTTTTTCAAATAGAACAGCCTGTATATCGGTTCATTTTTGAATTGCTTACTATATTTCGCACCAAAAACATGTAAGACGTTATTATTTTAAAGTGACCATTACTGAGCTATTGTATTTTTTTAATATAATCTTGCCAACTTTATGTTTTTTATTTTAACACGGTATTTTTGTCTGAAGGAATGTTAAAGAAAATATATACAAGCCCAAAGAGAAGATATCGCAGAAAAGATGCGTTTAGAAGAGTAATGGATGCTTTCATTACTACTATTAGTACTGCTAATTCATAACCAAGGAAACCTGAATATATGTGGTTAATGATGAAAATCAATTAAGGATTCTCTTTTCTAAGCTCATTTTTAGAAAAAATTATTATAAAACAGGCTTGACAACTGAAAAAGAACTTGATTGATTAATTATTAATCTAATCTGAAAACCCAAAGATCGTTGTTGCTGAATTAATAGTAGTTTATACAATGAGTCAATAAAGAGCCGTGAAGCGGCGAGGGAGTAACTGGGCTCGAGGGTATAATAGTCATTATTGCGAGTTAGTATACACTACTTTATCTACGACTAACGTAAGATTACTAAAAAAAAATGAAAATAATTAAACGAAAATGTCAGATTACTATATCGATATGACGTTTGACGGTTAGACAGTTAGTAAAATGGCCGGACTTATCTATCGTTACTACGACAACGTTAGGTACGTTATGTTCTTATTGGCGGAATGCAGGGAATAATGGTAACGTTATGACTCATTATTCCCAGGTCGCATTTCATTATTCCCTCCGGGTATTATGAGTGTTATTATTAGCCAATGGTGATTAATATAATACCTACTTTATTGTTTAGTCGTCGATAAACTGTATTTATTTAGTTTCACTAAAATAAAAACGAATAATACTTTTTACGAAAAAAAATTTTAATTATGTGAGCAGAAATATTAAAATCAATTCAATTAAAACTGTTAAAACAGTTCAATATTAAACAATTTTGCATTGAAGATAATTGACCCTGTCACCTAATCATCGATAACTCTAACGCTTGCGTACAATTCTATTTAATTACGAAAGTTGACAGGACCGCATACATATGTACATTACGGCAATATAATAGTAACAACGCAGAGAAGAGAACACTTCAGCTGTTTCAGCAGAGATTTGTAAATTCAATTCTGACTTGTCACATACGTGACAGGAGCCAATTACTTAGCTTTGCGACTGCTGTCTGTAAATCACATGCAACATGAAATTACATACCGCGTAATTAAATACACAGTGGTGAAGAAATAATGACCATTTAAGCCCCATGAATAATAATATCCTCGTTTGTCATTAAATTAAGTGCACTTTTATTTGATGCATAATAATGGATGACTCAGAATGAAATTCGATTTTGTTTTTTGTATCTTGGGGAAACAGTCAGTGTCAGATTATTTTTATTTCCACCACCCGAATTATCATCTTGAGGATTTTTTTCCCAATGGAATAATGAAGTGTCTTTTTCTTCAGTTATTACTCTTCCTGGTTTCCATGTCTTTTCATCTGTTCTTATTATAATTGAAGGGGTGAGTGGATAAAGGTGTCATGTACGTTAACCTATCTTACGAGATATAAGCATTTTAATATAATTTGTTGGTACTTTTTTCCTATTTGTTTTTGGTTAACAAAATCATGTAATATCTAAAGGCCTATGTGAATGTTGTTTCCTTGATATACGGAAACTTGTGTAATTTTGTGTTTTACGATTTTTTTTGACGATCAAATGTACAGGGTTATTGACTATATTTGGACCAATAGATAACTTTGTTATTTGAAGGATTAGAAAAACGTTTAAATTAGGAAAGTTGTAGGATTTCACTCAAGGCGCTAGAATTTGACATCAGAAAAAATAAAGGAACGTCGTAAAGCCGTCAAAAACGGCTAACTTAGTTTTTTTTAAATGGAATACCCTATATAATGTTACATAATCTGATTCTAAATAAAATTTCGAGTATATTCCATTTATATAACATATACCTACATTCAACTGTTTTCGCGCTATCGCTGATTGAAAATCGTACTACTACTATGTTTCCATAGAAACCCCGTAATGACTTACGTAAATTCATATACGAAGGGTGTAGAAAACATATTAGTAGTACGATTTTCAATCAGCGATAGCGCGAAAACAGTTGAATGTAGGTATATGTTATATAAATGGAATATACTCGAAATTTTATTTAGAATCAGATTATGTAACATTATATAGGGTATTCCATTTAAAAAAACTAAGTTAGCCGTTTTTGACGGCTTTACGACGTTCGTTTGTTTTTTCTGATATCAAATTCTGGCGCCTTGAGTGAAATCCTACAACTTTCCTAATTTAAACGTTTTTCTAATCCTGCAAATAACAAAGTTATCTATTGGTCCAAATATAGTCAATAACCCTGTACATGACCCCTTCATCCACTATAGTGCGTTATTTTTTATTATTGAAAAAATGATAAGAGTGTTATGTCCCGAAACAAGCTTTATTTTCTAACATAAACTTTGTTATAACTGCTGCTTTATAAACATTTTTCAAAACTAAACATTTCTAAAGATTTTAATTCAATAACCCTAAATTTAACAAAACAAAATATGAATGAAATTTTAATGACAACTAAAAAAAAACGTTTTATATTGATTATCAATTAGTTTTTCTTCTTTTTAAGTTAGTTTTCTCCACGCCACAAATGTCTTCATAAAACCACTTGTACTCATCATCAACGTAAGTAATTTGGTCACGTAAATTAGAAAGTTTTTCTGCTGATAAACTTCCACTTTTACCAATTACCCTGTCCAAAGTAAGTTCATCACCGATGATGTTTCTAGCAGCATTGCTTTTTAAAATTTCTACTTTTTGAAATGGTGTGAATTCGTCCAAACTTGTTTTGTACAGGTAACTTCCATACTCTTCTGTCCTAATCCACTTGATGCTGTCCCGGAAATTAACTTTTTCATTTAAGACATTTTTTTTCTTATTTACTAGGTGTAATTTAGAAGCCAGTGTGTCGACTTTTCGGAAACGGTTCTCCATGTTTATGACAACTGAATTCTTTCCACCAGAACTTCTAATTATGTCTCTGTACTGATCTGGGATTTGAATTTTTTCGTTCTTCCGTAAGATTTTTTCAATTCTGCCAAAGTCTCGATCAGAATCTAAGTACGAATGTCCTACTTCCGGAAACTTGTGGTCGATGATTTTGAACCAACCCTTACGTATCATATATTGATAAAAACAGACGATATTAAAATTTTTATTCTGGCCAGAACAAGAGTCTGACCAGATAATAAGATGTTCAATATTTTAATTGAATTCGTTTTTAAGAAGATTTGTAAATGTATGCAAACAACTTATTATTTCCGAACTTCCTCTATTTGCGACATCCTCAGTCCATGTGAAAAAATATGCCTTATTTCCAGAAGGTGTGATTGTGTGTACACCAAAATTGTAGAACCACATCTGCCTTATATAAAAACATTTAGAAGTGGTTAATTTGGGCAGGGGCATTGTCTGTTGTAGATCCATGGTCATGTAACAAACTTTGGTATTTGTGTTAGCCACTTCCCTATCACGGCGTTGGTGTTCAAACGCTGCTTTGTAACTTTCCGTGTGCTCCTCTGAGTTATGGCCTGAATCGCATGTACTACATGTATCGCTCTTCGGGTGTCCAAATGACAAGTTGAAGCAACGAGAAAACACATTACTGTATGTACACTTTTTAACCATAAAGCTCTCAGGCAGTTTCTTCTTTCTACATTCTTCAATGTACATATTATACATTTTGGTAATGTTCAACAGTGGCGACAAGTACATTTTATGCGGATTGGTATGTCGTGAATAATGCGACGATTCAGCTGGAAATAGTTTAATATGTTCAACAATGGTCTCAACAATATTATCAGCAATTTTGTGAGGTCTATTTTTATGACGACCCTTCTTATCGGGAGTAGGAGCTGATTGGCCTGTTTTCAACTTTCTTTGAGTTAACTCAATTTTTTTCTGACTAAATTGGTAGATTGTGCATAAAGCTTTTTTACACACTTGCGTGACCTGTTTATTGTAAGTCACTGAGTAAATAAATGAAAATTTCTTTTGCTTTTTCACATTAACTCGATGCCGAGCAACATCTTTAATTGTTATACTTTTAAATAGCAATGCATTTTTAGAATTATTATCTAAAGAATAGTATTTTTTAAAAATGGCTCTTCTTGCACTAGAATCGAATTTGGTATTGCACTTGAGCTTACAATTTTCGTGGCAAAGCGTGCCTAAGTTTGGTTCTTTGGCGGGCATTAATTTACCAGATTGTGCTGTGTATGATTCTCCTCGTTGTCTTGCGAGGGCTGCTTTGTTTCTCTTCCATTGATTTGGATTTCTCTCTTTTTTTCTGTAAGTTTTTTCCTTTGTATCAAATATCTTCTTCTTTACTTTTTCTACCTTCTCATCCACAAGCTGATGGCTAGCCACACCAGCAGTTTCACATCTGACAAACGTTCTGGCTTCAGTTACATTGACATCTGCTTCTTTAGAATCTAGGATATCACCTATATCATCTGTTGTGGTGTGTGAGCCGTTAGAATGTTCACTGATAGATTCACTATCGTCTAGATTGTCTTCGCTAGGAAGAAATAAATCACTTGAACCGTTAGAAAAGTCACTAATATGGTCTTCACCAAAATCTTCTTTATTCCTTGGCGAAGATTGAGTCAGCCTCTTTCCTTCTGGATATGATTTTTTACGATCTGTTTCATGTGCAGTGGCAAAATGTTGATCTTCATTAACAATAAATAGAGAATTTCTTGTACTCGAAGTGCTTGCCCCTGCAAGAAGTTAAAATTGTTGTATGTATTCATAATATATTATTTGACGACTATGGATCATAATAATTCCAAGTGCTGTAGCAATGTAGCAAAAAATTGAAGCACTTATCAGAAAACATAACCAAACTAACTACCGTAATCTTATATTATTAAATTACCTGTTAATGTACCGCGAGATGTTTTATCTTCTAACATTTTCAATATACGTTGGCCTCGGGAGAGCATGGTGTAGTTATTTATGCTCAAAAACTGAGCACTCACTGTCAAAACTACCGAAATAACAATTTAACGTCAGATAACCTAACCTCAAAACTAAAGGGTCATGTGCGTGTTGATAAAATATTTTATAATATTTGAAACATGTGGTATTGGATAAAGGTGTCATGTTACCTTAACACCTTTATCCACTGTTCGCTTAGAAATCTAAGTTGTACATAACACCTTTAGCATTTGGTAATTCGATTCCTAATTGAAACTGAGCTTTCAAAGATTTATTCAGTGAAAGAATACTGCAAAACAAATTGTTTTAAATAAAAATATCGATTTTCACAAAAATGTTACATGACACCTTCATCCACTCATCCCTTCAATTCTCTCTGCTTTCTTTAGTTTCTTTAAATCCTTGGTATGTCGGTTGTAGTACTTCTTTTGTGTCTCTTGGTTTTTTACTAAAAGATTTCTCTACTGTTGCGTATCCTTTGGTTCTAATAGCTCGTTTATAATTGGCACTTGGGTCAACTTTTATTAAGTACATGTCTTTTTCTACTTCTAAGGCCTTCTTTAAGAGTTTCATAATAGTCTGTACGTGTCTTTCAATGAAACCATTGGACTGTAGATAGTGTGGTGAACTAGTTTTGTGTAGGATTTCCAAATCCTTAAGAAAGTTTCCAACCTTCGCAATGATAGGAAGAGTCTATCCAATCACCAAAATGTGAAATAAGCAGTCACATTGGTCTCTTAAAACTGATTGTTGTTTCTGCAAAACTGAAGATCATTCATGTAAAAGATGCTGTAACCGGATCGACAAAAGTATGAAAAATTGAAAGAATAGAAGTTACTCAAAAGTCTTAAAGTAAACGTCTAATGCGAGTTAATAATGTTGGGATCAAGACAATTAATGAATTCAAACAGAATATTCTTCGTTTATCTTTCATTATCAAATATCGTATTTTCCAAGTTGTCCATAAAGATTTCCGCTAGTTGAGGGTTTCCCATAATACCTTCTTTACAATGATAGAATCTCTCATTAAATGTAAAGTAATTTTGTTCTAAACAGACCTTTAGTGAATCTAAGATCTCGTTTTTTATTATGGGGTTTGTTCTTTTATATGATAACATTTTATCAATTGGATCAATCGTTGTATTAGGGAAAACACTATGAAACAAGTTGTTTACATCAAACGATATGAGTTTGGTATTATCTGGAGAATTGAAGTCTTTAATATGATTGACCAATCATCCTAATGTGTGTTTATTTTAATTTGAGCATGGATTTACATCAGGAAAAGGTCGAAACAATTCAAGAACTGTAGAAAACCCATATATACAGGCTGAGTTTTTTTTCATTATTTGTATGGGGATCTCGAAAACCATAAGAGTAACCATTAGGTTAAATGGAGAAAGGTTTGCATCTTTATAAGCCTCATCCAGATACGTTTTTGTCAATTTAAGAAAATGCATGGTTTACTAGATATTTGCAAAATTCTATTCTTAAAGAGAGAAAAAAACTTTTTGAATATTGTTTTTAAGAAATTCAATTTCAAACAACGAGTTCTTAAATTTTTAATTTTGCTTATCATTTTTGAGTTAGCAAGCAAAGTCTATTTTTTTTAAATGGAAACTATAGTTGGCTATGACATATTCTAGTAGTGTATTTTTTCTGCTTGCAATGATGTAATGGTTGTAGCACTTATTTTAATAAATAACTGCACAATACACTATTATTATGTTTAACAAAAACCATGTCTTGCCATGGAAAAGAAAAGAAACTTATAATATACAATGTAATACAAGAAACAATAAAAACGCTAAACGAATTAATTATTAACAACACGTAACACGCTAAATTTACATTAAGTGTTCGAAATGCCCACCATTATTATCGACGCACATACGGCACCTTTTCAACACTGAGTTAATAGCTCTCCTAATTTTGCGCCCATCTAAGCTATCAATACATTAATAACAACTTCCAATAGCACCTCTTGGGTTGCATATGATCGCACATATACGAGATCTTTTATTGCTCCAAAGACGAAGAAATGTAACGGTGAAAGATCTGGGGAACGTGCAGGCCATATAACAGGACCATTTCTGCCGATCCACGAGTTTGGAAATAATTCATCTAAATATCTTTTGACCTGTGCCTGATACTGAGGCGGGGGGCACCGTCATGTTGACCCCACCGTAAATTTGTACGGGTCTGTAAATTTAATTCATCTAGGATATTGTCGAAATCTTCCCCAAGAAAGTGCAAATATCGATTTCCGGTTAAAGTTTCATTAAAAATAAATGGCCGAACAAGTTGCGAACCAATAACACCACACCATAAATTGAAGCCAAACCTAATCTGGGGTCGCCCTTCTTCTAAACGGTGAGGACTTATTTGCGCCCACAGGTGTTCATTATGGCGATTGAACATTCCGCAGTTGGTAAAACGTGTTTCGTCGGTCCATAAGATCTGCATCGGAAAGTTATTATTTTCATGGCACATATCTACGAACCAAGCACAAAAATTTAATCGTCTTTCATCGTCTCCAGGGTGTAGAGTTTGCCCAACTAATTTTTTATAAGGATGGTAGTTATGTTTTGATATAATTCTCACTACTGTGCGTTGTGAGATAGCAGCGCCTTGTGCAATTTGCCGCGTTGATATTGATGGATTCTGCATAACAGCAGCTAAAACATTTATCTGCGTGTTTTCACCAATATTACCCTTATTTCTAGGTTTAACAAAACTTCCTCAGAACTCTTTTGAATTATTGTATAAATTCTTGAAGGTGTCTAACGATGGTTGAGGGCGATCAAAATACAATAAAAAATAGCGTTCGGCGGCTTCTTTACTATTTTTGTTACAAATAATGTAACATTCAATCATATCAAGTTTTTCAAGATTGTGTACAGCATAACTAACTTTGTAAAGCAACTAAATCACTACAAAACCAACTATAGTCACTGTAACGAACGAACTGTCAATGATGAAGTAAACATAATGCTTCAATTATTAATATCGCGTTTTTCATTGCAAGACATGATTTTTGTTAAACATAATAATAGTGTATTGTGCTGTTATTTATTAAAATAAGTTCTACAACCCTTACATCATTGCAAGCAGAAAAAAATGCACTATTAGAATATGTCATAGCCAACATGGTTTCCATTTAAAAAAATTAGACATTGCTTGCTAACTCAAAAATGCTAAGCAAAATTAAAAATTTAAGAAGATGCCGTTGTTTGAAATTTAATTTCTTAAAAACAATATTCAAAAATTTTTTTCTACCTTTAAGAATAGAAGAGTTATAGCACTGAAAATGTTTTGGAGAATTTCTATTTTTTGCAAATATCTAGTAGACCATGTATTTTCTTAAATTGACAAAAACGTATCTGGATGAGGCTTATAAAGATGTAAATCTTTCTCCATTTAACCTAATGCGCATTTCTTATGGTTTTCGAGATCCCCACACAAATAATGAAAAAAAACTCACCCTGTATATATTGTGTGTTTTTACATTTTAGGGACCGTATGATTGTTAGTATTTCTTGTTGTGTCACCGGACTTAAACAAAACGAGTTGGTATTATTTATTTTCACGTTGCTCAGATTTACGAATAGTATCAAGGATTTGCTGCCCTACAGAGCTGAAATACCTCCAAAAAGAGCTACAATCTTGCTCTTTCTCAATCGTCTCAGTGTCTTCTGATTTTTGAACCTCTTTAAGCTGATAACCTCTTATACTGTGTATAGGTACCACCCCAAAGTTGGGTGGCACAATGTAGAGAATCCCCTATCTCTAAATTAAGATATTTAATGTAAAGTTAAACTTTATAAATAAAATGTAAAATTATTTGTTTTGCCAGCTCAACTCAAATTATCTCAGGGCGATTCGCGTTAATTGAAATGATTAAGTAAAAGGGGTTATCGTGCATAAAAAAAATACCATTAAAAAATTTTAATAATTCTTATATTAAAATCAATGAATCCTGTATCTATAATTTTACAAACAACACAAGAAGTAACATATATTTAAAAAGCATTTCTAATCCATTTGAATTACAATTTTTTTTTAATAATTCTTAAACTAACACGAACATTTCTGTAGGTCCTTTGTTCGAATCAATCGTAAGCTATAAACGCCAGAATTTATTACATACAATGCACATTCTATATTATACGTGTTTATATCTATAGTTGTGAACATATCAAGTTACTTTACACATATATTTGTTAGACGATATTTATTTAATTACTTTCTGTTTGAATTTTTATTTTTTACAGTCTCTCCTCCTTTATTACATAAAACATTACAGTCATTAAACAATAATCATTTAAATAATACCTTATCTAAATTCTTCTTATTCATCTTCTTTTTTGTACTGTTTCAGCAGGAACTTCGGGCTGCTTATTATCGACAAAATCTTCTTTATTTCTACGATGTTTTCAACGATATCATCTGCTTGTTCTGCTACTCGAAATACAATCTTTATTTTAACAATATAACACGTTGCACAATTACTTCTTATTTAACGTTTCCTGGTGTCGACTCTCTCTTTTCTCACGCGTATTTCCCTTTTATATCAGAATGTCTGGGGTTCGCCGCTTTCCACAAAGTTCAGGGGTTCCCATTCACATTTACACGAACATACACGTTTATTTAGCCGCGGGATTGTATATTGCTACTGGAGTGTATCACGTTAATATAAACTTTTCGGCGTCGCCCTTTTTTACTCATAAATATATACAAAACCTATGACTAATATCTACTGAATAATACAATAACACATTCATTGATTTTAAATATTATTTCCCTTCAAAATATTAATAAAAAAATATACTTAATTAAATCCTTAAAAAAACAATAACATTTTATAAAATTAATAAATTACGACATAGCGCAGAGAATAAAAGTCCCTCCAGCGTCCCTTAAAACGAAGAGAAAGGAATGACAGTGTGGTGGAGGTTTAATTCCAAAAAAAAGGTAATTCGTAAGATTTGCTAGGTATGTTCAAACATTTTTATCAAAATTCAACTGAAATTCCTCATAGCTCAATGTTTGCTGAGAAGTATGAAATTCAGTCGAATGTGCACTGCTGTTATTTTATAATATGGTACCGTAGGTATTTCAGCAGACCTAAAGTTATAGCTCGTCTACGTTAATTTTACTGTATAAACTTTGTATTTAAATTTAGAAGTTCCAGAAATTCAAACGTACAACATACGTATTGTACGTGTATAATGGTGTGTATTATCTTTCATATAAATCTTTACGCAAAGTTATTCGGTCCTTTGAAATAATAATTTAACACGGAAAGTGTTTCTGAATAAGTTAATGCGAAGCCGTAAATAATTATATTTACGCAGTCTGTTGTATATAATATTACCAACTTCTGTATGTATGTATGTATGTGTATACATCACATCCACTTCGGAACGTGCCAACACAAGGACTACAATTGCGGATTAGAACTTGAGACTTTTGTCGGCGAGAACACGTCTTTTTCCTTCTGTTTCTGCTTCGTTCTTTTGCTTTGGATCCCACTTGTGTGTCGCAAACTTTGTTTGGACTTTTGATTCAAAGCCGCAGTTCTGTTTAGAAATTTCTCAGGTAAAATCATATAACTTCCTCCGCATTCGAATCGCATTAATTAAGAGTTTGTCTATATATTGTCAAAATTAGATTGCACTGCAAGATTTAGGTGTTTTATTTACTGTTACGAAATAAATTTTAAGCATGCCAAAGTCGTACATATTTAAGAACTCAGATTAAATGGTTTCATCTCCGATCTACGGCTAGATAATGGAGTGTTATAGTTACGTTTTAAAATTCATTTTGTCTCGAATATGTATTTTTAATTTAATTAAGTGTCTTTCCCAAAGGAATCGTTTAATCGCACATTTTCTATTTATTAAATTATGTACTGGACTGTGCTTGAAAATACTAGGATGAAAATGTACTGCTTAATATTTTATATAGACTAAATAAGAAATTGATGGGTTTAGGTTATCGTTCGTGTGGGTAAATGAATATTCAATGTTGTTGACTTGGCAACGATAATCACCAGTGTGTTTTGTTCAGTACATCGCTTGTGGTTAAAGTGGTTTCTTTTTTCGGTGATAAACACCGCACCTGTTATGACTAATTATTTAGATAATTTTGTATGATCTTATGTGCGACTTAAGAGATCTCCGACGTCTTTTTTCATTACGCCCAAAAATCAAGATTCATTTGATTTTAAAATTCTTAACTTTTACTTATGGTGTTTTTTTTTGATTTGCCTATACTGTTTATTATTTCCTTTGTACTTTATACTTTTAATTTGTCCAGTGACAACCCTTTTCTTATAAATTAATTACTTAGTGCAATTAGCGAACCTGTGCGCGTTTTATTCTAACTGCCTTATTTTTCATTATTATTACCCAAACAGGGATAAGACCTTGATTTAGATATTCTTAATTGTTATTATTTGCCGTTATTGTCACTGCCAATAAACGTGTTGAGTGGGAGTTTAATTGTTTTTTTTTTGGAAAATTCTTCTGCTTATTATTCCCCGAGTACCTCTCGATCAGACAGAGCTCCCTTTATTATCGACCAAAGAGCAGAAGTGAGGTTACAGTTAGAACAATAAATAATTTGTATTGACTCAGGTATAGAGTGATAAGCAAGGGATTTTGTTTAGGGTAATGTTACCCTGAATTTCGATTACTGAATTGTTCCAAAACAGTGAAGCAAATAGATGCAGTTTAGTGTTGTCACGCCATTTGTTCGCCTTTAATAATTATTAGAGATGTAACACTGTATTGGTATTATAACCACCTCTGCTGGACTGAATCCACGTTGGAATTATCACAAAAAATAAGCGAACTGGGAACTTGCAGATGAATAAGGTCATGTAAAACTTTTTATTTTAGTGCTGATTATATTGTTTGAAATCCATTCTTAATTTAATTTGATGGTTATCTTTGGATAAGCATGGTAAGTCCAAATACTAACCAGAACCAAGTTACTTATGAAGATGAACAAAAAAATGTAGAAGATATAATAAAAGTTGGAGTTGTGCAGGAACATAATATTATAGTTGGAAAGAATTTACCTCTTGTCCAGGAAAGCTAAAACGTGAAGATCAGATTATAGAGGAGCACCAACCTATTCAGAAAGCTACAGGTGCAAGAAGAACGTTTGTTGTGCAAGATAAAAATGTAGATGAGTTTGCAATATCTCCCCATGTTACCGCTGAAGTCTGCCACAAAACTCCAGAACTTTATCAAGAACATGACAATGAGATTTTGGATTTTGAAAATTAACCTAGCGAAGAAAGCGAGAAAGAGGATTGATATGACGATAAAGGCGATACAGGAAGAAAAAGAGTATCCCACCCAACAAACTAGACGAAGAACATAAAAAAACTGAAAAGACATTCCAGATTGCAGTACAACAGTAAAAGAAAGACTATTTTTGCTATAAGTTTGTATGCAAACTTAAGATCAATGATAAAAAACAGCTACAAAAAATACAATCACTTGCACAAATTGGGTGCCTGCATGGTTTCATGATTTCTGCAAGAATTTCTTAGGGTTCGGCCACGCTGACGAGTGATTTGTGGCGAGTAAAAAATCGTGGACGACAGAGCGATGAAAAATAAACAAGTTAGAACAAATTGAAGCGGCCATACTAACGCGAAACATGAGCGACATATAGCATAGCGAGTAATCGAGTCGCTCCTATGATTTGTAAGCGATATTATATTAATGTCGTGGAGTACTCTGCGTGGATAAGGCCACATTAAATATGTTCTCAAAGGGTAAGCTTCATCACTAATCATAACCTTTGGCAATTTGATATTTAATTTGGTGATTCTTGCTCTGGAGGTACACAGAATTGTTCTGTTTCCAAAAATTTAAAGAGAGTTCATTCAACAAATGTACCTCCATCACTTTACTTTCTCTGCCTCCCTCCTCGATAGCTAGCGCCGGTAACTGCTTGCAATATAACGGAAAAATCCTTCAAGTAATTAAAGTACTGCGAACTGGAATTTGGAGGACATTTTATTTGACAATTTTTGCTATCGATGGCCCCAAACCAGTTTGAAAATTTCCATCGATGATAGTAATCGGCTATAATTTTTTATAGATGTTTATTAGTGGGCATGGGCATAAAATCATCTACCAATTTTTGTTAAATAATTTCACCAGTTTCAGACACCATTGTAGATCTACCCATTATAAATGAAAATGCTAGGGATATAAACAAAGATCCAGTTGATAAATACCTACAAGAAAATAATTACATTGATTTTAAATATATTTTAAAAGACCGCCTCTACTTTCAAACTACCAATTGTTTTTTCTAGGGAATGACACAAAAAGAAAATGGAAAAATGCAAAGGTCAATCTCAGAACAGAAAAAGAGAAATTGTCCATTAAATAATAGTTATTTATTATAGGTACTTTTTTCCCTTGTATAATAAATAACTATTATATTTAAAAATACACATCTACAGCATGTAATGACTGTAGGGGCTTAAATGTAAAGCGAGATCTCGTTTCCCCTTAATTTCTTTTGTAAGTTAATTAATTACTCATTAATCATCATAATTTCATAGCTTAATTAAATTTTTGTGAGTTGATTAGTTTCAAATTTAAATTGATTTTAAATTTGTAAGTGCATTTATGCA
The DNA here is from genome assembly GCA_963170755.1 of Amphimallon solstitiale. Classification (NCBI taxonomy): domain Eukaryota; kingdom Metazoa; phylum Arthropoda; class Insecta; order Coleoptera; family Scarabaeidae; genus Amphimallon; species Amphimallon solstitiale. The sequence continues at coordinate 232,792,512 of OY720675.1, read as the reverse complement.
TCTTTTGACGTGTTGTAGCTTCTCTAAATTTTATATAGTTGAATATTTTCAAATTTAATTTAATTTTATTGTTAAGCGCATTTATGCTCTATTGGCGTGGCATAGATGTTTTAAATTTAGATAGTTGTTTTTTCATAATTAATTTGTATTATATATAGGGTGATCCACCCATTTGTGGAATCATTATAATTTTCTTGGTGGATCTTGGCATTCTATAATTCCAATCTTATATAATAAACTTGTTATTGTTGTTTATATCGTGTATGAATGTCTTACTATACCTAGTGTACTTGAGTTATTTTCGCTGTCGGAATAAGTAACTTGGAATGGGCCTGAAATAGAATGACAGCTGGCGCCTAACAGTCATCCACCTTCAGTAATCTGAGTGACCCATCCCCTAAAACCGACAGTTAGAGGCACAGGCTCCACCCCATCTTTTCCAACGCACACTAGGGAAGTAAGGTAAGGCAGGTTGAAGGTGACACACAATAAATTTCCGAAACTATCATAAATTTAATTGGACGCGGCTACAGGTGTGAAACTCCGACAAGTTGCCGTTAGCGCCATTTGTGCCTCCCTTTCTGCCAGGACAATCCTGAGGAGAAGCGAGGGTAACAAAGCAATAAAAAATGATCAGTTTACCAGTTTATTGTATTATTTACTTATCTGACTGTTACTATTAGTATTTTTTTGAAAGAAATTGGTTTCGCGAAATGTATAGTATGTTTTCCGATGTTTCTTTCAATTTTCTTCAGTAACAAGTCAAATGTTTCAACTGACATCCAAATGTGCTGGATAAATCTATCCAGATATTTTCTCAATTGTTTGTACCTATAAATGATGAAACTTTCCATACTTCTTTCTGCATCCATTGTATGTACACCATATTATCTTTTTTGACTCTGGGAAAAGTTACTGGCCAATAGATCATCTTCCAAAAGCAGAGCAATACGACGTTTTCGTGAAAGAGGCGTTCTTTAAACTAAATGTATAGTCGTTTTTCGCTTGATCACTCGCGATAAATCGCTTGCCAGGGTGGCCGAACACTTAACACAAAAACTACTCAACTTTAGTGGTTAACTGTGGTACTATTGATTGTTGGTACGTAAGTAGAAACCAAGCAATTTACCGTAGTTTTTACAAGAAATAAGCTTTAAACATCGACCGAATGATAAAAATGGGGTGCTTAAAATATTCAAACCGTTCACCTGTAAGATTACGTTTTTGGACTTGCCATAGTTTCGCTCTGTGGTAGAGATACGGTTTCCCAAATTACGTCCTTTTGTAAAAAATATTTTGACATGAGTTTTACTTTATATTTCCTATAGGAGTTTTACGGTTACTTTTCTAAATGATTATACGCCCTTCAGTTTGAACAGTTGCGGGTGCCACTGAATATCTCAGCGAAATACGAAAATAAATTGTTTTCTGCAGAAAAATGAACGACATCACATAAAGAAGTAATCTTGAATGTACGTTTGTTTTTTTATTTTATTGTCATTGCTGTCCTCCAATAACCTTTTCTTTGTCGAGAGTCAAACATTATTTGCGGCGTTCGTACGAAACGTTTTTAACAACAATAGTTCTTCTTTCTATTCAAAATTTCATCATTTCAGCAATACCGTCCGACCGTATGAATGGAAATAAAAGAAAAAACTTAAAGCAAACTTTACAAATTGCGATTTGCGAATCATGTACGAATACACGTACCGAACCCTCCATATAGCACATAGTCTTCGGGGCGCGCTGTTCGTTGCTCTTCCATTGTATTACCTCGGCACATCGGTTTACGTAATCAAGGCCGATGATCTATTTGTATCCGCCGTATTTGTTCTGTACCGGTCGCCGTTTCGCAATATTCCATTTTACATTCCGTAACGGTATATATCAAATCCGATATTCCGGTTGAATGTCGATAGTATCTTGAGGCTGGCCCATTATTGCATCCACCAGTAATTACGTGCAATGCATCTATGTACTTCCCTTATTACATTTTGAGGGTGTTTGTGTGCATGTTTGTGCCCGCTTGTACGTGCTGTGATATTGATTATTGTCGTTATTAGGTATTACAATGGGGAACAATGTGCAGAGGTGTGACTTCGCATTATTCCCTAAATGATATTGATGTATGATATGGAACTATAATACCCAAGGTGCGTGTATATACTTGATGGTTTAGGGGGTGTAAATCTATAGCATTATGTTTGAGGTCGCCAAGTAATGAAATTAACTAAACAATTAGCTCGTCTATCGGACACCTCAATTTAATAGATAACTCTATAGAACGGATGTATTTGAATTTCCCCAATTCACCTATAGCTGACACATTTGACTATGGTGTTTTCGAAACAGGCAACACATAGAAATTTGTATAGAAGATTACGTCTTAATGATGATAGTCGTCTAGCCCATTCTTTGTATTTTTGTTAATTTTGTGCATAAAATTTGCCCAGTCTTTGTCACATATCCTCACCAATGAGAAAAATGAAAAGGCCATCACGCGATTAAGAAAAAAGCTCTTCAGATCGTCCAAAACAAGCGCTTCCAATATGGACAATAGACTCAATTCAGTTGGAAGAGTACTTTTAGTTTTCATGTTTATTTATTAGAAGTGGCTAGAAAAAATTACTTATTTATATTCATATTCTTTATTCATCCCTTTAACATACGATAAAAATACAGGGCAGGTCTGGTTTTACAGCATCTATACAAAAAATAAATAAAATAAAAAATAGGTTGTTGAAATATTGAAGAAAACAAGATCATTTTTTAAAATATATATGAATGTAATAATTAGGGGGCGGATATGACCGATCTAAACTACGACAAAGTTGCAACGTAGCAAAGAAATAATGTAAACAACACCCACTTACTGAAAAGCACTAATTCATATGGTGAACTGCAACATCTGTTTACGCCCGAGAAGTGCCCGAGAATGAGAGCAAAAAATGCCCATAAAATAAGGAATTTATGAGTAAAATTCTTTCCACATCGGCGTAGATAGGAGCGTGAGGGTTTTTAAAATTTATTATATATACCTTATATTTCGCAAGAGAAATAACGTAAATATGTATATACTTACTGTTATTTAGTTTCAATAACATACGCGTACATTGTTAGTTATCATTTATTTAGATCTAGAACGTTGTTTATGCTGCTTTTTCTGATATGAAAATGAATTGCTAGTGATTCTGAAATTTATTACAAAGTCTGTAAAATAGCGTTACAGAATGCCAAAATATCACACGTTCGTCACTTAGCTTTGCTAATGCAGAGAATTTCGATAGTTTACAAAATTTTGTTACATATTTAAATGACGATGCTCGAAGTATTTTTGAGTGCAAGGAACTAACATAAATCCCAAATTTAAAAAATCAGTTGTTATTCCTTCAGGAACACTTTGGAAATTTGCCTAAACTAATCACATATTTTGAAAATCGAATCTCAAATTAAAAGATGGATTAACCACATTAGATGTGGCTATTAATAATTTCAAAAGTATTCCAAGTGACTTCGGATGTGGCCTTCGGCAAAAGTTAGACGCATTTTACTTTCTTATACGTAGTATAAGGAAGTATTGTGATGATGAAAATTTTCGACCTCGAGATTTTTGCAGATGTCCACGTTTTGAGGTCCCCTGATGCCAAAAAAGTGGTTTTTAAAAAATCTCTCTCTCTCTCTCTCTCTCTCTCTCTCTCTGTGTGTGTGTGTGTGTGTGTCTGTCTCTGTGTGTGTGACCACGATAGCGGTCAAACCGCTGTAGATATCAATTCCAAATTTTGTATTTACGAATATAATCTCCCTCTTGAGAAATGATTAGATTTTGAGCAAAATCGGCAGACCGGAAGTAGTAGTTTACTTCAGTGAAAAAATCGAATTTTGCAAATACTTCGTCAATTACTAAGTTTATACAAATTTATAAAGAATTCAAATGTACTCAAAATTAAATTTGAGAAAAATTGTTTTAATAAAGTTTTTCGAAATTCCTACCGGAAGTAGGTCTTTTACTCTTATCGAAAATCAGTTTTTTGCGAATATCTCGCAAGTCATGCTTTCTAGGCAGGTACATTACGAGTATAAAACTATTTAGAACATACTTTTAAATATCTTTTGTATAAAAAAAATTTCAAAATTCAGACCGGAAGTACCACCTTTACTCTTATCGAATAGCGATTTTTTGCAAATATGTCGTAAATTATGCATTCTATATATCTTTATGAAGAGTACAAAAGTATTTAGTGTTGGATTTGGAATATTTTTTGTATAAATGAAATTTCAAAATTCGGACCGGAAGTAACACTTTCATACGTATAAGAAAGTCGTGTGGTGGCCACACCTCATTTTTTTAATAGAAATCCAGATTTAATAACATTGCGCGACAATTGTGTGTGCTAAATACGCTGAAATAAAAGAATATTTCCAGTACGCACCTATAACCAGTTGCGATGTAGAAAGGACGTTTTCTATCTATAAGGATGTACTTAATTCAAAGAGAACAAGTCTTACAGAAGAGAAAATGAACAAATAATAAGGTATTTTGTATTTTATAGATCACCAGCCACTTGTTATACAATTATATAAATAAAATTAAAACCGCTTTAAAAATACAACACTTCAATAGTACGCCCATGGGCGACGAGTCATTAACCGTACGTGTCCGCGCCCTACTCATCATACTTCAAAAATCCAGAATAGGATGTATAGATTGGATATGTCTAAATTTCGTCATTAATTAATATTGTTTGAGTAGATAATTTGCAGTTTTTAATACATTATTCAATGCAAAAACCAAATAATTGAATTGTGGATTGTGGAAGTCTTCCGCTATCTTAACATATATAGAGAAAATGAGGTGTGGCCACCACACGACTTTCTTATACCTATGAGCTTTTCAAACTATGCAATTTTAAAATTTTTTTTATACAAAACTTCCTATTCTAAGTACTTTCATTCTCTTAATAAATCGCTGCAAGATATTCGAAAAAAAGTGTTACTCGCTAAGAATAAAAGTGCTACTTCCGGTCCGAATTTTGAAATTTCATGTACACAAAAAATATTGCAAATCCAACTCTAAATACTTTTGTACTCTTAATAAATATATATAGAATACATAATTTACGACATATTTGCAAAAAATAGTTATTAGGTAAGAGTAAAAGTGATACTTCCGGTCCGAATTTTGAATTTTTTTTATACAAAAGATATTGGAAATTAAGTTCTAAATACTTTTATATTCGTAGCGTACCTGCCTAAAAAGCATGAATTGCAAAATATTGGCAAAAAACTGATTTTCGATAAGAGTAAACGACCTACTTCCGGTAGTCATTTCGAAAAACTTTTTAAATAGAATGGTTCTCAATTTTAATTTTAAGTACATATGAATTCTCTATAAATTTGTTTAAACTTAGTAGTTGACGAAATATTTGCAAAATTCGATTTTTTCACTGAAGTAAAGTACTACTTCCGGTCTACCGATTTTACTGAAAAACTAATCAGATCTCAAGAGGCAGATTATACACGCAAATACAAAATTTGGAATTGATATCTATAGTGGTTTGACCGCTATCGTCGACACAGACAGACACACAGACATTTTTTAAAAACCACTTTTTCGGTATCAGGGGACTTCAAAACGTGGACATCTGCAAAAATCTTGAGGTCGAAAATTTTCGTCATCACAATACTTCCTTATACTACGTATAAGAAAGTAAAATATAAAAGCAATAGGTACATTTTTAAGAAAAAAAAAAAAAAAACAATTTTATTATTTTAATAAAACTGATATGAAGGAAGTTTGATACAACCGTTATATACAACAAACATTTCATATTTCTTTTCAAAATTTCTCTTCAGTTTATATTGATTTTGTTTCGGATTCCAAGGGATACATTTAATTATCTTGACGTATCCACATCCGAGAACTGTAAATTTTTGTTCAGAATTTAGTAATTCAATGCCTTCTTAAAATATTCAACGTATAGCTAGAATATAGCCGACACAACAAGAAGTAAACAATGTATCGATCGTTAGGATCAATTTGCGAGAAGAAACCCAAACCACGAGCAAAATGTGCATCGATTATGTTGGTGCGCTGCAGAAGCTGACAGTTCGGAGGTGGTGCGGTGAACGGGTTTATCCCGGAATACTTCTGCCGGTGGTTTTATAAGCTTAGTGCTCATGGTGGAGGTCTCCATTAAACTATGAATATTTTATGACTACCGCTTTAATTGATGGCATAATTACTTGAATTATTGGTGGTAGATGCGGAACTACGGCCATGTTGCACATTATTTGTCATTATTTTGTTTCCCACCGTGATAATCTTGAAGTTTACGATATTATGATAACTATAATTTTATTTCCTTTTACACAAAAGAACATTTATAAAATAATGATAAGAGATAATAGCATAAAAGAAATCCAAGGAATAATAATAACAAATAAATAGTAATGAAACGTAAATTAGAAGGTGGGTAGGATAGCAAATGAAGCTATCTCTTGATTTTCAACTTAACTCTTCCGAATAATAAAAATATAACTAGATTTTTTTTATATTTATATTAAAAACTAAACTTAAAATTTATATCCCATGGTAATAAAATATTAACTAAATGAAAAGTAAAATATGTATTAACTTAAAAAAAGTACAACTGAAGGAAATAACAATACTATTCGCCAAGCTGTGTACTCCTCAGTATACTGAATACCACACATTTTGTAAATTCACACAAAGACATATTCTGTATGGCATAATGCAAAAAGCTATATAATTTATTGATAAGGTCAGTTGGGGTAAGTGCGTTATAGTTTTTTAATAGTGACACTTCAATCGATAATATTTCAAAATCAGATGCCTATAAAATTTCAAAAAAGATTTCGCATACTGCTTGCTATATTCTCTTAGCGCATATAAGTGTTTTCCCAAATCGGATGTATTTTTTGTTTTTTGGCCATATTTTTTTACAAACATGTCGCTATATCACACTTGCCAAACATATAGCATTAGCACTGGGTTAATGTGAAAGAACATATTTTTTCACTTAGGATAGAATTTTCTCCATATTTTAAAGAAATAAATTGTTTTATTTTAAACGTTTCAAACATACTTACATCACAATTAAGGGTTGGGTATAAAAAATATTGATTCATATTTATTAGGGAGTTTGCGCCATGGGCAATTTCACTTAAGTAGATTATAAAAATAAACGTTATGTTCTTCCAATAGAGTTCGTAGAATTTCAAAATAGCCTAGGAAACACTCTTGTAAGGTACGGTATAAGCTTATATCGAAAGGGAAAATGCCATGGCGCAAACTCACTATTATGAAACAAAATAATAAGCGATTATTTTAAATTAAAGTTAGAAAATGTCATACTGAATGAAATAAGACCTCTTCGATCAATGATTGGTTCTGGAAGAAGTTTAATTATATTGGTCTGCATCTACTGCATCTATATCATCCACTTGAGGTGAGATAAACTTGTCACCTTTCAGTCTTAAAAACTTTATTATCCAGTCATCTCCCTCTCGGCCCGTGATTTGGCCAATGAAATGCTTCTTTGTTTTTTTTGTTCTGTACTCAACCAATGCCCATTAACCGACTTCCGAAACCTGTTCAACATCACTAATTTCTGGACACGGATTTCGTAAGTTTTCTAGAAACTCATTGTCACTGTCAAAATCGCGAACTGACAAAACTACTGACCCCTTATCTTCAAAAGAAATATCTGCCTGTTGTCTTCTTTTCTTTGAGGATGCAACAATATCGGTCTTCATGCAAAGAATTTATCGACTTATGATCTCAGCACCTACCGCTACTCTCTTCTTTGGATGCTTCTCACAAGGTTTTTTTTTGTTTAACCGTGGGAAGTAGAAGAGACTCAAATGATACCACATCATTGGTAGAAGTAGATGCAGAAGTAGAAGGATCGCCTTCTTTTTTGTTGGCAAGAGCTGTTGCTTTTTTCCTCGCAAATTCGACAGCTTGTGGAACTTTTAAGCTAAGCCTGTGCAGTTTTTTAAAATTTAAAAACCAATCCGGAACTGGTACATTATCTTTGAATGGAGTTTTGATATTATTTTGTTCGACATATTTTGCCACCAGTTCTAAGGTCACCTTGCAGCTCAACCCAAAACCTCATGTTCCTAGTGATGTGAGTCCTAATACTAGCTTACGTTCTTCTAACTGCGTAAGCGCAGTTGTACGACCTTTGGTGGAGCTTTTTTACTTTGAATGTTTTTGAAGCTCTATACATCGTCATTCTTTTGGCACGGACTTCCCGCATCGCTTGTTTTAAACTGTCCATGTCATATTTTTTTTGGCGGTCTTTTGCGTTCATAATTGCGCACCATTCCACCTGAAACCCAAAAGGGGTAAGTGTGATATAACACATTTACACTGCATTCGAATTTTCAATTGGCAAAAGTGTTACATGCCTATGAACAGATATATATCAAGAATAATTAAAATCTATTATTATTCAGTGGAAATATGAACTTTATGCTTTACATCACTATAAATATCACATACATACCTTAATTTTTACAGAAAATATCATCGCACGAAAAATGTTTTGCAACACTTAACCTCGCACTTAAAATGACGGTCAAAACAAGTTTTTCTTTACATTTGACAGACCGCAAGCTTCAAGGTCGGGGAGCGTTCAGAATTGCATGAACCGCAGTACTGTGATGTTACATTCCTATTATTGTCGTTTTTAATCACAGTGCAGGTCGTTATTACACTTGCCCCGCTATCATATTTACCCCAAGTGACTATTTTGGTACGTCATTTGTGCTATTTCTATCTTTTGGATTCTGATCAACCGACCTTTTGGCAGACATTATGTCTGTCATCTTCAGGATAGCCCTACAAAAGGGCTTAGCTTTTTTTAGGGTTTAGTCTTTATATGAATTTCTAAATTATTTTTGGTGTTCGTTCTATATTCACAAGAGTCACACTTGAAATTAAATTTCTTCAAATGTTTAGTTTATATATGATCGTCTAAACTACTTTTGTAGTACGTTCTAAATTCACTAGAGTTACATTTAAAATCAAATTCTTTCAAATGTTTCCTTTTCGTATGCTCTTCCAAATGATGTTTAACTTTTGTTCTATACTTGCATGAGTCACATTCATAATCGAATTCCTTCAAGTGTTTAGTTTTTATATGATTTTCAAAAATATATTTGCGGGTTGTTCTAAATTTCTTGTCAAAACTAAACCAAGTTTTGTTTCTAAGATGAAAATTTGTGTAAAACACTTAGGACTGTTCTAAATGTCAATGTGATGAGTTATGTCATACTTGATCGGAATCTGACCTGCGTAATGTAGTATAAGATAACGTGTGTATGCTCTCACGAATAATTGGCATTCAGACCCCTTTAATCTCCAGACTTGTTGTGCTGATGCCATGTTTTTCTTTTTGTGATTTGATGGCTTGCTTCGCAAGCGTGTTGCGTCAATCGGGATTTTTCAGTTTCTCTTATGTGAACCAATTTCTTGTGTTCTTTGAGTTTTACTTCAGAAGGAGGATAAAAGAAGCTGCATATTCTGATTTGGTAATATCATTCTTACTTTCTTCACATTTCTTCAATGGAAGCAGATGCAATACATCTACTATTGTTGATATAGATTTCTCATTATTTGAAACGAGTGTTTTTTCTCTATTCAGTGATGTAAAAACAATTATTTACGAACCAAGTGCGGGAAGACTATTTTCCCGCATGAGCGCACATTGTAAGCACGAGCGACCGCATGAAGCGAGCGCTTTTAATTGCGCGAATGCGTGGAAGATGTCTTCACCCAAGTGGTTTGTACAATATTTTTTGTACGAACATTAAATTAAAAAAATATTATTGATTAATGTCATTGGTATCATATCTAACCTAAGATAGATTACCTAATTAATTTAAGCATTTCACGTACGTCACTATTACTCACCTTTCCCTAAAATTAAGTTATTATATTCTTACACAATGCAAACATGAGGTATTTATTCTTATATTTATAAATTTATAGTACATTTATTGCGTTTTTTGGTTTAAATACAAACAATTCCGAACTGCCAATATGAATGTCGATGTGGTACAAATAGATGGCGCGTGAATCTTGCTTAAGATGTTGCTTAAAATATCGTCAAATAGATGGAAGAGGAAAACGTATTTCCCAGTCGAGCTACACGTGCGCCAAATGTGACTTTACAGGCGGCGAGTACAAAAAATAATTTTTGTTTACGAATTCAATTTTGAAGAAAAGTAAAATTAAGTAGGTAAGCTTTTGAAATGATGTTTTTAATCTGTCGTCAACTGTTTGAAAACCTTAGTTTGACTAAAAATAATAAAAATAGCCCATTTTATTAAAATTGAACTCTTATACATTTTAAGAACAATTAAAAAAAATGTTTAAATTGTATAAATATTTTATATTACAAGATATGCTCAAAATGTTCTCCTTTAACTTCTTGATAGTAATAAATGCGTTGATCAAAATTCTGCATGGAATCAATCAAACTTTGAGGAGAAATCATGACAATCTTTTTTCTTATACGTTCTTGCAAGTCTACAATATTTAATGGTATGTTTAAATGAACTTGATATTTTACATGACCTCGCAGGAAAAAGCCTTCCGATCTATCCATCTATTAGGAAAAGTTTGGTATAAATGTTGGCGTGCTACACCAACAAAATAAGGCGGTGCTCCTTCTTGTTGAAACCACATGGTTTCTGCTGGTATATTTCGGTTATTGTAATTTGGGAAGATTTCTCTGAGCTGTTCTAAAAGTTCTAAATAGCTTTCAGAAGTTAAATTGCCGCTAATGAAAGGAGTGCGGATTTCTATAATACCAATAGCTACAGTTATGGCGGTTAACATTCCCATTTAAACAAAAAGTTGATTCGTTAGAGAGAAAACGCGATTCATGAAGTTACAATCTTGATTTATTTTATTCATCATTTTTTTGCAAAGTTCGATTCTGTGGTTAAAATCATTTTCACAGTTCTTCTAAGAGGTGGATTTTGTAGGGATGATATTTTAGCATTTTCTTATATTGTGTATAGATCTTTTACTCATATTATGATCTAGAGCCAACTGGTGTAGAAAAGTGTTTGGATTTTCTACCACATCTAATATGACATTCAAGGAATTTTCTTCGTTTGTAACAACTTTCAGACGTCCGAGTTTTACACCATATTTGATTCGTCCAGTATCAATAAATCTTCTTCACGTTTTTGAACCGTTGTTCTGGAGATCGACTGCCGATTCGAATCTACCTCATTAAACAGAATTACGATCTACGACCAGCACAACTTTGTCTTCTATCGCCATATCCATCCATCATCAGGATTCATTTCACTTAAATTTATCATTTTTAATTACGTCACATACGCTTAATTTTTGTATAATATGCAAATAACAGAAGGCTGGCTGATGGCAGTATTTTGAAAGCTAACTTCATTTTACTTTTCTTCAAAATTGAACTCTGTGTTTATGTAAATTAAGGCAGGCAAGTCTTACATCACTGAAAATGTTATATATCACCCTCAGGGCCATTTAAGAAATATTAAGTTGGTCTTGTACCTCGAAAATAAATGACGGTGTAGAATTGAAGAAAATTTTAAATGATGGAGTCTAAATCCCTCTAACACTGTCAAATTTTAGCTGTATCCATACTTTTTCCACACCCTGTACATTCGAAATTTAATGGGATGTAATACTAGTAAGTTTAACAGTGAATTACATTTCCAGTTGATTTGTAAAAAGTTTTTATGTGACTGTAATTTATGCTAGCACATGTCCATGTAATATTAGATGCTGCTGTTGTATAAATAGGGTAGGTACATTGTTCAGCTTGTATGTGTGCATAAAAGCCTGGGATAGAATTTAATTTGAAATTTCGACTGGGATAATTGTGCAGATCCTGTTTAGTGAAATGCCAGAGAATGTAAAACACATACACAAATATTTTCGCCAATATATATATATATATATATATATATATATATATATATATATATATATATATATATATATACTACAAGTACGACATACAGTGTGGGTAGTTTAATACAGTTACGGTTATCGTAATCGGTATGGTGCATAACGTTGCATTCTAATTTAATTAAACACTTCGGTATTTGCACGCGGTCTAATGTAATAGATAGGTGTTTATATGTTTGTACATTTGGAAGTTCAACACTTCGCTATGGCAAGCAAGCTGATTATAATAATATCTTCGACTTGCATGTGAGCGAATATTAAACTAGCAATCGTGAGAAAGAAGTAGATTTTTAGTTAATATACTTTTTGCCGAACTTGGTCCTATTATGTTAGTATTACAGTACATATAATATAGTTTTATTAATCGCTTTAGATTACAGCGACAGTACATGACAAGTCATGAAGTCTATAACACTTTAATTATATTAAACATGTAGCTGACAAAGTTTCGAGTATTTTTTTATATATATCTAGCTGGCTCGGCAGACGTTGTTCTTCCCTTTGACAGTGCCGCCTATCGGGTTCAGATTTTGTTATTTTCTTTTTTAGCATTAAATCAACACATATTGTAAATATTTATTGTATATAATTACATAATATACGATTTAGAATTTGTTAATAATTTGATTACACCGCCACCTATCGTATCCTAGCATAGCTATTAAACATCGTATCGACAATAGAAATATATTTTGTCGATTCGATGTTTCATAACTATGCTAGGATACGATAGGTGGCGCTGTAGTTAAAAATACATCTAATGCTGGGTTTATGCAGAGTGAATTAGTCCTAACTTAGTATTAGTATTAGTCTTAAGAAAGTTCGGTCAGTGAGTATACGTGTTAGGGCCGGTTGTACCAACGGAGTTCAACGCAAGTTCAGCGTTGAACCGGGTTCTAATTAGAAAGAGCTGTTGTACCAACAAAATAGATCTGCGATCAAGCTATTCAAGACCGTTCAAGTTGAACTGCAAGTTTTGGCGGTTCAAGCTGATTACCTAACCTAACATATAATTTACGTTTTGTAAAAAGTGGCTTAAAAAAGATATATTCGAATTAAATATTATTTTCTACAATGAATTTACTACAGGAATTTAGTGATGAAGAAAATGATTTTCTGGAAATGTATGAAATTTGTTTAAACAGGAGAAAAAAACAAAATTATAAAGTAAGAAACAATCATTTTCAAAAGTGGTCTGAAAGTGAGTTTCTGGATAGGTTCAGATTAACTAAAGATGTGACAAGATTTCTCATTATGAAGATATCTAATAGGAGTAAATTTAAATTAAGTGCTTTACAGGAATCATGAAAGAAATAGAACACTTTCCCCGGCTGAAATGGTTTTAATTGCCCTGCGATTCTTTGCAACAGGATGTTTCCTAAGAGTAGCAGGTGATTTTACTGGGGTTGATAAAAGTACTGCCAGTCGAGTAATTAGGAAGGTCGCATCTGCTATTGCACACTTAAAAAATGAGTATATTTCCATGCCGAAAACGCAAGAAAAAATACAGGAAATACGTCAGGCATTTTATAATATTGCAAAGTTCCCTCGCTGCATAGGTGCTATTGATTGTACTCATATAAAAGTTCAATCGCCAGGAGGAGAAAATGCAGAAATGTTCCGTAATCGCAAAGGTTTCTTTTCATACAATGTACAAGTTGTTTGCAATGCAAATCTGGAAATCCAGAATATTGTTATTCGTTGGCCAGGCTCGGCTCCCGACTCGACAATATTCCAGAATTCAAGATTACGAGCAGAAATTGAAAATGGCACTTACTCAGATAGTGTATTAGTAGGCGACAGTGGCTATTCAGTTAAACCATATTTAATCCCTCCACTACTAAACACTACAACAGCAGCAGAAAATCTGTTTAATGAAAGCCAAATACGTACAAGGAATCCCATAGAAAGATTATTTGGTATTTGGAAAAGACGTTTCCCTGTATTAGCTTTAGGTATTCGCACCAATTATGTTGAGGAGATAGTTGTTGCTACAGCTGTTCTGCATAATATTTGCAGAATTATGAATGAAGAAGAACCAGCTATGAATTATGAAATTGAAGAAAATATTCAATATGTTAACAATGTTGACATAGAAATTCCACATGGTAATAATAACTTAAATGAAGTAGTACGTTCAGCCATAATCCAGGATTATTTTCAAAATCTAGTGTGAATTTCAATTGCCTAAACAATACAGGAAATAAACAAGAAGAAAACAATAAATGGATATTTATAAATTTATATTTAACTGTAATTTTTAAATTAAATAAATTATAATATAGGATATATATAATTCATATGTATTTTTGTTTCTGTAATGATAAAATTTCCATTTTAAATTCATGTTCTTCGTTCACCGCTTCTATTCTTGCTGCTGATTCTCGATTCTCCCGCTGCATTGCCCTTTCATGCTTCTCCTTGGCATGGTCGAGCTTTTGCCTGTGCTCCTCGAGAAGACATTGCTTTTGTAGTTCGACCAGTTCCATTTTCCCTGTGGTCCAAGAGGACAATTTTTGTTCTAAGGCTTTGCCTGTTTTTCCTTCTTTACCTAAAGATATTGCAGAAGAAATTACGAATTAATATTTCAAATTTCTACCACTATTTGCTTTACTTCATGATTAAAAGTCAGAAAGCTTACATTTATGCTGCAAAGCCTCCGCTTTCTTGGTATGTAGCATTTTTGGAGTGTATTTCGACCAATTTAGATTTCCTTGAGATGTTGAGGGCTGTGGGTCACTTTCAGGTCCTGTTATACTTATTATTTCATAGTCCTTAGATAGATCAACATCTACATCTGGGGATCTATCAGAGGAATCGTCTACTGGTGGTATATCCATTGATAAATCTAATGCACATAAGTATTATTATTTAGTAAAACTGAGTATCCTAAACCAATGTCAATGTACCACTGTTATAGATAAGTGCTTTCATTGAATATGTGTAACTTACCAAGGTCATTATCATCATCAAATTGGCTCTGAAATCCTGTCATCGTGGGCCCTAAAAGTTCTTTAATATCAGCATCAACCTTTGTAATATCAGAACTTTGAAAGGGTCCACCACCAGTTCCTAAACACCGGGCTCTTTCATCAGCATACTTTTGCTTGGCACGCTTTTTTATATTATCATACTTCCTGCGAAGAGTTTCTATGGCTCTGAATTGCCCACCAGAATTTGAATTAAATTCTTTTGCTAATGCATTCCATGCATCATTCTTTTCCCTAGTGCTACTACCATCAGTAGCTTTGCACTCTATTATGTGTTTATATTTTTTAACAAGAGCAATTAAAAGCTCTTCTTCATAATTATTGAAATTAGCTGCTCTTGAAAATTTTATAGTTTTTAAAGCCATTTCTATAGCCTACAATAAATTAAAATCACCACCTGAACTATTATTTCCATAACAATCACCTATTCAATATTCTTACCTGATAAATTATAAAATAAAAGGAAAATTGAATAATAATATTGATAAAAAAAAACTTAGGAAAGGCTCACACAACAACGCTTCGAAAATAATCCCACCAAATCTCTCTTACGCCACTTTTTGTTACCAACATTTCCCTAAATTACTAGAATTACTAGGATCAGTAGAACGCTAATGTTGTTGCGTTGGTACAACGCATATTTCCTTGAACTACGTTCACCGTTGAACGGTCGTTCAGCTGATCTTAATGCTGAACCGATTTTGGTACAACCGGCCCTTAGCATTCAGTCAGCTGATCTTATGGTCGTAAGCTTCTTAGGACCGCGTTAGGACACGACCTTGAAAGTTCGTAATTTTTAACTCTTAGGACTAAGTTAGGACCTCGGTAGCCAAGATCTAAACATTATGAGGTAATACGTACACAGCTACGTACCATTCACGCAGCGTAATTTGAAAATTTAATGTTTGTATAACGTGTACTTTTAAGGTTAAAACTAATTCTTAGGACTAATACTAAGTTAAGGAACGCTGCATAAACCCACCATAAGCGTTAAGGAAAAGTCCTTTTAACACGCATCTACGTACGAAACTTTTCCAAAAGAGTATCTATCCATTATCGCACGTCAATTAACAAAAGAAGACTGTATCTTTTTATCTATATAAATAAAAATTAAATGCTGTTCGTTGGTAAGCGCATTACTTGAGAACGGCTGGACCGATTTAGCTATTTTTTGAAAATATTCGTAATAGCCTGATTAAGGATTTTAGGGAAAGAAAAACTAGAAAAATTGCCCAGTAAATTGAGAAAAACTCAAAAGTGCTTTTTTCTATAAGATGTTTGTATGTATGTATGTTCTCAAACCCATAACTCATGATTCGAACAATGGATATGCCTAGTTGTTTTTTGGTTTTGTTCGTTATGGGGCTGGAAAAAAAATTCAGGACAATTTCAAAGGAAAGTCGGAAAATTTGAACAAACTACAAAAATCATAATTTTTGTGTACACTCTCGATCGTAACTGACGATAGACACGATATATTTGGTTGATTCTTTTTTTGTCTTGTTCGTTATGTTCCCGGGATGGAAATAACTCATTTGAACCTTTCAATTGAAAAAAATCTGGAAGTCCTGGAGAAAAATCTTTATATATATAATCGCTGGTGCGTTTCTTATTTATTTAAAAAGTTTTTCGAAATTCCTACCGGAGGTCTTTTACTCTTATCAAAAATCAGTTTTTTGCGAATATTTCGCAAGTCATGCTTTTTAGACAAGTACGTGACGAGTATAAAAGTATTTAAAACATAATTTTCAATACCTTTTGTATAAAAAAAATTTCGAAATTCAGACCGGAAGTACTACTTTTACTCTTATCGAATAGCGATTTTGTGCAAATATGTCGTAAATTATGCATTTTATATGTATTTATCAAGAGTACAAAAGTATTTAGAATTGGATTTGCAATATTTTTTGTATATATGAAATTTCAAAATTCGGACCGGAAGTAACACTTTTACTCTTAGCGAGTAGCACTTTTACTTTCTTATACGTAGTTTGAAACAAAATCATGAGAAAACGAAGTGCTTGCACATATCAATGAAACATGCATCCACCGTCGAAACGGCAAAATTTCTGGGACTAACCATAAATAATCAATTTAAATGGGGATCACATATAGATCTCCTATTACCAAAATTAGCAACCGCAATATATGTAATTCGTAGAACCAGGCTAATATCAACATACCAGGCAGCACGAACGGTGTATTTTGCGTATTTCCATTCTCGGGCAACTTATGGTGTTCTGACGTGGGGATGGACCACTGAGGCAAATAAAATTTTTATACAACATAAAGAGGCCCTGCGAGCACTAACAGTCTCTGAGTATAGAGCAAGTTGTAGAGGAATGTTCAAAGAACATAACATACTTACCTTAGCCTCAGTCTTCATTCTAACCAGTACGCAATATATCCATAAGCACAGAAATGCCTATGATGCACACTCCAACATTCACAATTATCAGACGAGAAACAGAGATAACCTTGTGATACAAAAACACATGATTCAAAAATCGAGGACTGGAACGAACTACTATGGTATAAAATTATACAATCATTTACCAGAAGGGGTACGAAAGTTGAATGGGCGAGCTTTCTCCAATTGGCTAAGGGATTTCTTGTTAAACAACGAACCATATTCAATAGATGAATTTTTAAATTATAATTTTGGTACTTAAATGGTATTTGTTATATACGCAGTTCAACATAAATATTTGGTCTCATTAACTATTGAATTGTATTGATTTCTTTTGTTCTGTTTGTGTGTTTGTGTTGATTGTACGCATTTATATGTTTTATATTTTTATACTTTAATATTTTTGTATTTTTATAATTGTATATGTATACAAATGTACTACCTGACAATTGTAATGGCATGTAATTACATGAATAAATATGAATATGAATATGAATATAAAGAAATGTTGTGCTGATGAAAATTTTCGACCTCGAGATTTTTGCAGATGTCCACGTTTTGAAGTCCCGTGATACCAAAAAAGTGGTTTTTAAAAAATGTCTGTGTTAAAAAGTTTTTCGAAATTCCTACCGGAAGTAGGTCTTTTACTCTTATCGAAAATCAGTTTTTGCGAATATATCGCAGGTCATGCTTTTTAGACAAGTACCTTACGGGTACAAAAGTACTTAAAACATAATTTTCAATATCTTTTATATAAAAAAAATTTCAAAATTCAGTCCGGAAGTACCACTTTTACTCTTATCGAATAGCGATTTTTTGCAAATATGTCGTAAGTAATGCATTCTATATATATTTATCAAGAGTACAAAAGTATTTAGAACTGGATTTGCAATATTTCGTATATGTGAAATTACAAAATTCGGACCGGAAGCAGCACTTTTACTCTTTGCGAGTAGCACTTTTTTGATAATATCTTGCAAAGTATGCATTCTATAGAGATTTATTAAGAGAATAGAAGTACTTAGAATAGGATTTTGAATAATTTTTGTATAAAAAAATTCTGAAAATTCTATAATTTGAAACGCTCATACGTATAAGAAAGTCGTGTGGTGGCCACACCTCATTTTTTTTCCACGAGAGCAATGTGCTAACCTAAGTTTTTATTTTTGTAAACCTTAATAGTTGTTAGTTTACGAGCTAAGTCTCGTACTTTGGATTTAAACTGTAAAAGCAGACGTTAATATTTCATTTCCTTTTTACTTTCTTATACGCAGTATAAGGAAGTATTGTGATGATAAAAATTTTCGACCTCGAGATTTTTGCAGATGTCCACGTTTTGAAGTCCCCTGATACCGAAAAAATGAGGTGTGGCCACCACACGACTTTCTTATACGTATGAAAGTGTTACTTCCGGTCCGAATTTTGAAATTTCATTTATACAAAAAATGTTCCAAATCCAACTCTAAATACTTTTGTACTCTTCATAAATATATATAGAATGCATAATTTACGACATATTTGCAAAAAATCGCTATTCGATAAGAGTAAAGGTCGTACTTCCGGTCTGAATTTTGAAATTTTTTTTATTCAAAAGATATTTAAAAGTATGTTCTAAATACTTTTATACTCGTAATGTACCTGCCTAGAAAGCATGACTTGCGAGATATTCGCAAAAAACTGATTTTCGATAAGAGTAAAAGACCTACTTCCGGTAGGAATTTCGAAAAACTTTATTAAAACAATTTTTCTCAAATTTAATTTTGAGTACATTTGAATTCTTTGTAAATTTGTTTAAACTTAGTAATTGACGAAATATTTACAAAATTCGATTTTTTCACTGAAGTAAATTACTACTTCCGGTCTGCCGATTTTGCTCAAAATCTAGTCAGTTCTCAAGAGGGAAATTATATTCGTAAGAGTAGAGAGAGAGAGAGAGAGAGAGAGAGAGAGAGAGAGAGAGAGAGAGAGAGAGAGAGAGAGAGAGAGAGAGAGATTTTTTAAAAACCACTTTTTTGGTATCAGGGGACCTCAAAACGTGGACATCTGCAAAAATCTCGAGGTCGAAAATTTTCATCATCACAATACTTCCTTATACTACGTATAAGAAAGTAAAAGTGGTTTTTAAAAAATATCTGTGTGTGTCTTGTCTGTCTGTGTGTCTGTCTGTGTCGACGATAGCGGTCAAACCACTATAGCTATCAATTCCAAATTTTGTATTTACGTGTATAATCTCCCTCTTGAGATCCGAATAGTTTTTCAGTAAAATCGGTAGACCGGAAGTACCAGTTTACTTCGGTGAAAAAATCGAATTTTGCCAATATTTCCTCAACTACTAAGTTTAAACAAATTTATAAAGAATTCATATGTACTAAAAATTAAGTTCGAGACAAATTGTCTTAAAAAGTTTTACGAAATTCCAACCAGTAGGTCTTTTACTCTTATCGAAAATCAGTTTTTTGCGAATGTCTCGCAAGTCATGCTTTTTAGACAAGTCCTTTACGAATACAAAAGTATTTAAAACATTATTTTCAATATCTTTTGTACAAAGAAAATTTCAAAATTCCGACCGGAAGTACCACTTTTACTCTTATCGAATAGCGATTTTTTGCAAATATGTCGTAAGTTATGCATTCTGTATATATTTATCAAGAGTACAAAAGTATTTAGAACTGGATTTGCAATATTTTTTGTATATATAAAATTTCAAAATTCGGACCGGAAGTAGCACTTTTACTGTTAGCGAGTAGCACTTTTTTTCGAATATCTTGCAAAGTATGCATTCTATAGCGATTTATTAAGAGAATGAAAGTATGTACTTAGAATAGGATTTTGAATAAGTTTTGTATAAAAAAATTCTTAAAATTGTATAGTTTGAAACGCTCATACGTACATGAAAGTAGTGTGGTGGCCACACTTCATTTTTTTAATGTAATTCACATAAGTTTGAGTGTTAAAAGAATAATTTGTTTTTTTAAACTTCATTCTTAAGTATTCGGAAAGAAAAAATATATAACAAAATAGTTCAATAACTACAAGTATGATTGAGGAAGTACTTACTCATTTATTTTTGTAATATCAGTTTTTAGTTTAGCCCGTGGCTTGCATATTTTATAAGAAATTTCCCAAAATTTTACAAACGAAAACAGTGCCAGTGTGGGTAGTGTTGAGTGCTTCATTGTTTCTCTATCACTTAACATATACATTATATCATGCGATTAAATGCAATATTAATACAATACGCGCGTAATAATTATTATTTGAGCTGATTTAAATTGGATATTCGTGTTGAAGAGAAGTTTCTGTCTCCCGTCAAATTTGAAACTAATGTGTAGAACAAGAATTCTCCATTTAATATTCAGCCGCTTCTAACAATTCAACATTATAGTCGTGCATAGATATGTAAATGCAGGGATCTGTTGCATGTAGAAAAAAGAATAAAACGTATAGAATTGAAAGCGACGTGGTTTTAAAGAAAATTGAATATGAAGATTTCTTCGCCGAGGGAAATACGGCGACACATTAAGAATACAATTATAGTTTAATAATATGCTATGCATTCTGTGATACTGAATACGAATAAAATTGAGGATTTGATTCAATTTCACCCTTGAAATACACAAAAAGATATTTTATTGTAAACATTTCAAATTCAACATATTTTTGTCGTTGTTAAATTTAAAAGCTTCTAGATATAAAAATGTATACAGGCTTTGAGCAAAATTATATTGGCATATATAATGATTTGAGTAAAGATGTCCACAAAGTATGTAATTGCTGTCTGTCTAAACATCCGCGACACTAATAGGTTAAACACCCATAGCGCGTCTATTTGGATAAATGTCTAATGTAAGCATTTGCCAGTGATGAATGCAATGCAAATATTTACAGTTGATTTTGTGCTTTAGATGTATTATAAAAATATTAGCATCTCGTTATTTCTTGCAAAAACAGCCCGGTATAGTGATCGTAGTTGCATAGCTCTTATTTTTGCTTGATTCTTATATATTTTTATATAGAATAAACTAATTATTATCTATGTGCTGGTAGCACATTTAGTAGGCTTATCGTCGGCTGAATGTAATACCAATTTCATTAAGTTCGTTGAATATCTATAAATATTCATTTTTTTTATAATGCAGATTTATGTCTATATATGCAATATTGCCAGGTCGTTTGGTACAGTATCGGTTGGTATAACATCGGCTGTTGATTTTGTATTGACAAAGAAAATCGGTATTCCAGTAATATTAAAAGGACAATTGACAGTATGATAAAAATATATAAAAAAGGAGGACGTCATAATTTATGATTTTGTAACTATTTTCCAACTTTGTATTACTGTGGAAGACAATATGGCTGCTGTTGTTTTATTTTAATTTGACAGTTACATCATAATATTTCGCCGTGTGTTTGGAATTGATACCTCTACGTTATTCAGCACTAATAACGCTTTTATAAAATACGAATATAATTATAGATTATTATGCGTAGATATGTTACGTATTCCTCTTATAACTATAATAGAATATAAACTCAGAGCTTTTCTGAACAAAACTGATCGTCTGATTTGTAAGATTTTACATTGAAACTAAGTTTTGTTAAATTAATAACTTGTAAGAGATTTTATGTACACAAGTTACATTGATTTACTGACATGATATTATGTATAATACATTGAGACATAATCATAAATGCTTTACATAGGCCGCGTATTTTGTTTTTAACTTGCAGATTGCGTAGAGATTTGATATTTGGCATCTAGTAATAATCAATAATGCCTTTTCGGTCTAATTTTCTTTTTAGTTCTGTAGTTATATAGGCTGTCCCAAAAGTTGATGTTAACATTTTCATTTCAAATAGAAACATGAATTGATTAGCTTTCCAATTTTGAGATAAGACAACCTTATTAAGATTAGTGTTGGGCGAAAAGATAACCGGGTACACGATTATTCAAATAATCGGTGTAATTCGGTTTTTCAATACGAGTCAAAAGTGATGAGTTGACAGACACGACAAGCTCGTGGCCGCAAATCAGAGATTTAAGTTGCGAACTGGCTAAGTTCATTAGTTGTACTTCATCACCTCATTAGACGATACTCGGAAACGGTTTTTCAATAAAAACGACGAGTACCAGGCGACGGGTGATGACATACGACCAATGAACTAGTTCGTAACTTGTATCTACGATTTGCGGCAACCAGTTTAGCGTGTCGACAAGAACTTGAATTATACGAAATAATATTGAGAGTATTTACACGTATTATTGTTTTGATATGTTATTTGTGCTATTTTCGTCGTTTGGATTCTGTGATGTTTTGGCGGACATTAAGTCTATCATCTTCAGGGTAGCCTTAGATATAAAAGAGCTATGGTAATAAATGGCTGTTTTTTTGCCAAAAATTAAAAGTGTTTTTAGGATAATTTTCATGTAAAACACTTATGACAGTTCCAGATCATGGGGGGGGGGGGTGTTAAATTGAGATTGCGTAGACATAGTTTTACTTCTGCCTGTAGTTGGTAGGTGGCGCATGTTAAAATCTGTTGACGCAATTTTAGGATCAGATGTGTTACTTCAGAGCTTAGCTTCGCAGAACAGGCTAACTATGGTAACTATACCAATTGCTTGCGTGAAAGTTGCGGATGCATTTACTGTGTGATAAAACATGACACCTAGAGTTTGTATGAGTTGGTACGAGAACGCAATATACAAACTGCTTTTTGGTCGAGTATAGTGTTGGAAAAGAGGGGATTCGGGTACATTTACGCTGACTTAGACTGACTCTCGTTTAATCAGTGCATCAAGGATAGCAGCTGTACTTGCGCATTTCATTTGAATTTTGTTAACGCTCGATCTCTAGTCGACTATCACATTTTTAAATCGCGTTTCTTCCATCTAATTTAAAACAATTACGCGCCAAAATTATTGTATTTTCGAATCATGTTACCCCAGAAATGTTAACAAATGTCCGTTGAAATTTTTATAATCAGCAGGGTTACTGCTCGGCTCAAGAGGGAGGCTTATTTGAGCATTTAATAAATAATTACGTACTTGCAGAAATTCATTTTTCTTTAATAATTCCATTCTTAACTTCCAATTAAATTCCTTGTTTTTGCGTTTATACTTACTGAAACATTTTGTTTAGTTTCATACAAATTTATTGTTTACTTTCAGAGTTTTAGTTTGTTTCCTTTTCTATTTTATAATACTATATAATTATGTATTTACTTTTTGTCTTAATAAGAGTTTTGCTATTGTTACGTTTTCGTTTTTTATATCAGGTATATTTTTTATCTTTGATATTTTAAGAAAAAAATTATTATTTTTAAGTTTTTAGAATTGATGATCATTTCTTTTATTTACTTATACAATTTGGGAAGCTGTGATGAAATCCGTTACTAAAATTATTTAGTACGATTATCTGATGCTTCAACAAGTCTCTACTTATGAATTATCTAGGTAGTGCTTTTTATTGTTTAATATTATTTCTATCTTCTCTAGAGCAGTACAGTAAATGACTTTATTCTTGGTTAAAGAATTTGTTATGAACAGTAACAGTAGCAATTTTCACGGACTAACGCAGTAACGCTTTCTGCGGTGTCGACTTTAAAGTAGCTCTAATGTTAGTAACAGAGCCTACCCTCTTATTCTCCCGCAGGTGGATCGCTTGCACACTGTATGTGGTGTAGTTTTTTAAATATTTTTGTTAACGTTTTTTAAAATTATTAATCACAATTATAAAACATTAAGTTATTTCTTAAAATTGTATGTACGTAAGTATTTATTCTGCATAATTCGAGTAATTTATTTATTTAGTAGCACTTTTTTCTAGATTTCCTAGTAATTATGCCGACAAGAAAACGTTATGTGTCAAATTGTGACCAAAATGTAAAAGTTTTCCATGCATTTCTGCATCCAAAATCAATTCGTGTTCATGAGTGGTTGGAAGCTACAGGAGATTCTAATTTATTCAATGTTATAAGAGAAAATCGACGATTTCCATTTAAGGAATAAATTAGTTCAAATCGAAGAATAATTTAGAATGCTTCTCCTTAATATTTTGAAATAGAAATAAATTTTCATATAAAAATAAAGCATTACTAAAAAGATGTGTTTCTAATTTATTACTAAGTTATTATATATAACGCACAACATCTTTTAATTATGTCATCTTTACTTACATTAATAGTTTTTATTCTTCACTTTAAATGACTTAAAATATAGCAATATGTGTAGCATATTTTACTTTAAAACACATCTACTATTTTATCTCCGAACATTTAAAGTGAGGAATAAAAGCTTTTAAGGTAAATACAAAATGGAATAGAAATATATAATATTTAAATTTCCCGGTTTATCGGTTCGATCCATTTTAGTACCGCCTGTAGTTGGCAGGCAGCGCTAAACATTGTCTAAACTTTTTACTATTAAGTTCTACTATCTTCTAGTTAAAGTGATCTGTTTTATAGATGTGACTGTCACAAGTTATGTCCTACTTGATCTGAATCTGGTATGTGTAATGTATTAGATAACGTGGTTACACTCTCACGAATGGAATTCTAAAACATATTTTACTTTAAATTTTTGGCAAGGAACAGTTAATTTTTGGGGCTACCCCTATATTGGTAAAGGTAAGTTTCAAATACTGCACAAAAATGTCAAAAATTCGATTTTTTCAAATGCGTCTGTTGATTGGTTGGGCAGCATCAGTATTTTCTATCCTTAACTTCATCTTCTGTGAAGTCATTTAACAAAATAAAGAAATTATTTACCTTGTGGAGAAATTTCTGGTATTTGCAAGTATTCGATGGTCATAAAAGAGACTAGAGAAAGAAACTATGTAGGGGAGAGTGTTGTACCTTGGGCCAGTTTTTAGTTTTCTATTAATGTAATTCTTTAAGTTATATATGTTCCAAATGTAACATATGTAATAGATACTATAGCTATTTTGCTGTCCTTATATGCCTGTATTTTCTGTTAAATAGTTGTTTTTTAATTTACATGATGAATTTAGTAAACCGATTCAACTTGACCCAAGGTACAACGAGGTATTATACCTCGGACCACCATATGTTGTACCTAGGACCTATCATAGAAAAATGAGAAAGACGCGAGTTTACGAAAAATTTTATTTGTAATATAACTGGAAAAAATATAAAAAGAATGACACGTCATAACTAATAACTAATCATAGATATTTATTAAATAGATATTTACTACATTTATTAAAGGAACAAGAATAAATGATAAATCTACTTCACATTGTAGCCGCTGAAATGAACATTAAATTGCAACGTTGACTCGTAACGTGCAGTACCAGGTACCGAGACTGGTTTTGGAAGCTTACGTACAATATCACTGCGTAAAAAATCGTAAGTTTCGGTGGAATCATTAATGAATTTGTTAGAATTTGCAATTCTACGTAACTATTTAAGTTCATTGTTATTCCGCCATTTTATTATTTCCGCAACGTAATAACTAACAGATTTCCTTCCTGGCAATTTAACTAAAACAAAGTCACCTTTGCTGATGTTGTCATTGTCACATAAATAGTCAAATTCTTTATCATCTACTAATTCCTTTTCGCTGGCTATTATATCCTCAAGCGTTTCTTCATTACTAGAACTTAACTCGTTGTTGTATTTTGTAACTTTTTTTGTAACCTTCTTGGTCCCCCCTTTTTTGTCTATTTGCTTAGAAACTGCCCGAAGCTTTTCACATGCTATCTTCCCCAGCGCATTTGTCCTTTTAAGACCCGCTATTTCTTCTTTTTCTGGAGTATCGGTAAGTATACGTGACTTTCCTCGTCGTCTTCTTACTGATATTTTGCGGGCAGATGCCTTTGGATACGGCCGCAGCATTTCTGGCGTAATAGAACTTTTCAAAATTTTTCCCTGGATAGCATTGGAGGTGGAGGGTAGAGAGTCGTCAACTACCATGGCCTCTCTTTCTTCTTGTTGCTCATCATTGACTCGTTCATGATCGTTTATAGCGTCATTCAAATGACGATCAGTTAGGTATGCAGATAAGAATTCGTCTTCAGCGAAAATGTTCTCGTTCACGGGATAAAGTCCACTAACTTCAAATCCCTTTTGAATGTTAGAAGTGGTAAAGGCTTTTGGAAACGCTTTACCCACAAGTTCGGCTATGTCGTATATTGAAATTGGGTGCCCTGGATTCATAATCATCCATTCGCTACAGGCAGTATTGTAGTAGGTCTTCATTGGCCCAAAAACTGTTCTGTCGAGCAGTTGCATTTTGTGACTGGTATGAGGATGAAATGTTATCATAAGAATGCCGTTATTCTTGCAAAACTCAATGGCGTTGACATTTACGTGGCTATCATGGTTATCCAAAAGTAATATGACAGGATTTTCAACTGTTGGTTTGATATGATTTTTAAAGTGTTCCAAATATTTTGAAAACAACTGTTCGTTTGACCAGCCGGATGGATTGGCAGCTCCGATGCTACCAATAGGACAACCTTTTAGCATATGCGGTTTAAAATTGACCCTCGGAAATATCATCATAGGTGGAATATGATTTCCAATCGCATTGATTGAGGCGATCATAGTTACATTTTGACCCCGTTCGCCACTAGTCATTTGGCCTAATTGTTTTATTCCCTTAGGTCCTATAATTTTTGGTGGAACATGAACAGTTGTTAGACCGGTTTCGTCACAATTCCAGATTTTTTCTGGAGTAAAATTGCCACGCGATAGAAGTTCTTTATAGTTTTTAAATAATGAAGATATATATGTTTTATTAAAAGATGTTGATCTAGCCAAACTTGTGGATTCGGGCTTTCGAAGTGATAAATCTTGATGTCTTCGGAGAAACTGTCTCAACCATTCTTTCCCAGCTACTTTTCTCATGTCCCAAGAAGTGGGATGGGATTTTGCATTTGCAACAGCATACTTGTATGCCAAAGTGCGAACTTCCATTTTAGTCAATCCATAATGCAGCTGTGCAGCCGTTAGAAGATACTCTTTCAAGGTGGATTCCTCTTGGCTACTAAAAATTTGTTTCGTGTTATTAGTAGCTTCATATCGAAAATCTGTGGCACCCGATTCTTTATAGGATCTTACGTGCCTAATCAATGTAGTTTTAGAAATATTAAAGGATTTTGCAGCTTCCCTAATTGATAATTCACTGTTTAAACATTTTTTCGCTGCCGCAATTAAATGTTGAGAATTTATAGGTGCTCATTTGGCGCTTGATTTGCTTCGAGGCATTCTCAAATATTTATCTGTAATAATAAAAGTTATTTCAGTTGATATCTTCCCCAAGTATTGAATATAAAACATAATTCGATGTTAATTCTTTATAACATTGTACCTTGGTCCGGTCCATGGTACAAGACCTTTCAGTGACCCGAGGTACAAATTTGTATAATTTAAACTTTTCTACTCTTTATAATTTAAGGTTAAGCATTAAACAAAAAATACATGTGGTTTTAGTACGCCTATTTATCCAACTTTGATTGAAAATAGCTAGGATGTGCAAATATATAACCATAAAATGGGATGACAACAGATTACAAAAACAGAAAAATTTACCTTTAGTGAGCGAAATCACAAACACGTGCGGAGCACTTATACGGTTGACACTACTGAAATAATCATAATAATATGCTACCATCAACCGAACAGACATTCACCTAACAAATCACTTTAAACTAATCGAAATAGAGATGGCGTAAGTTTCATAAATCAAATGACCCGAGGTACATACTGGTCCGAGGTACAACACTCACCCCTATATACAAAATATTATGCTAATTATTAATATAGATTTATTAAATGTATTATTT
This sequence comes from Amphimallon solstitiale, assembly GCA_963170755.1. Lineage (NCBI taxonomy): Eukaryota > Metazoa > Arthropoda > Insecta > Coleoptera > Scarabaeidae > Amphimallon > Amphimallon solstitiale. Next base: position 232,764,303 of record OY720675.1, on the reverse strand, counting down.
ATTAAAATATATATTTAGATACATCAATAGGAAGGAAATATTGCGGATACATAATAAAAAGGGGAGAAAGACTATCGGGTTAGTCCGAGCTAGTAAAATTTGTAAGTATTATGGATATCTTTGTGTTATGTTGCTTTAAATTTAAACTGATAAATCTTTTCACTTTACTTTTGCTGAAAATTTCATATGATAGTACTTTAGTACATTTACATATACAATGTACACTACATACTTATTATATATTAATACCTAATATATAGAGGCTAGTAGTTATAAACATACATTTAATAATGCAACAAATTACGACAGAAACTGTCTGCACTTGGCTATTAAAATTTCATTCGCTCGCTTCGATCTAAATTCCTCGACAACCGCCCGAGCTTTTTGATGAAGGAAAAAAATAAGCGAGGAGAGCAAAGAGTAAAGCCACTGCGGTATACGAACCTGAAAGCCCGTTCCGCCACATGCTGTAGATGGTTGTTGGAGAGGGTCAGGGAGTGCACTTGGCATCCGGCCAGACTTTCGGCTTCGAGGGCTGGCACCCTAGAACCCACCACCTCCAGCTGACTGATGCTGCCTTCCGGTAAGTCTGTAACAAACACACGCTTCGTCAAGTAAACGGTTTCGTTTCGTAAACGCTTTTTTTTTTAATCAAGAAAATGCTTAGTCAATTAGAACGCATAATAATAAAGAATTTATCCTATTTACATTATTGGCTTACGTGTAATATGCTTAATAACTATGTAAATGTAATATGCAATTCTGAAAAAAGAGAAAAATGCTTAAATTAGAGCATTCTGTATATTGTGCCCCCGATATTTTTCGACACCTACCGAGTTGTCTATATCAATAGCGTTGCAGAGCACCAAATGATATGTCCTGCAACTTTGATAGACAGTCACATTGATAGTGATATTAGAGTCCTAGCGCTGGTGTCGTAAAAGTCCATAAACGTTTTCCATATGTGTATGTTTTACTATTAAGTATATTATTCCTTGTATTTTTCAATATATTTGTTATTGAGCCAATTAGGTTGGGTGTGGACAAGGAAAATTTCGTTCTAACATAGTGAAATACAAAATATGAATGCTATGCCGTTCTAATGTGATGCGGTCAAAATTGCGCATGCGATATAAATTGTTATTCAATTTTAGGCCTGTTTGTTTATCATCCATTATTCTACATATCGTCCGGATGTTTTATTTCACAATGCACGTCATCGTTCGTCGATCTTTTAGCCGTTGCCAAGTTTCCACTTTTTGCTAAACGTCATGTCACCCGTAATAATATTTAAAACTTATGTTATTATATGTGCGCGTGTATAAATTGTGAAACATGACATTCCATGCTGACAGAACTAATCCCGGCTACACACTAAAATTTTCTGTCATCGCCCTGAAATATAAGTATCTGTATCGATTATGAGATATAAAATACATTGGCAGTACGTGTTATTGTAAAGATGCATTTTATTAATTGATAATTAAGAGAATTTATGCAACACGGAGTTGTTTACAGGTGAAGGAAGACAGACTTATTTATGTATATCTAAGGGACTTTGTGAATATGTATGTGAATACGGCATAAGGTGTAAGGCGCTGTGAAGGAGGACTGAGAAAATGGAGAGTTTTGGGTTGTGTGGCAATATACACAGACATACCGTGCCTACAATTAATTTTTTTTTTAGAGTATCCTAAGATTTCAATATTAATTTGGGAATCAAAATGAAAAGTGTTAAATACTTAGGTGCTACATACACGTTTTACATATATACATTTATATGTAAAACGTATACGTATATATACATGTGTTGGAATACACACACACATCTCGTGTCATTACCGACAATCAACGCACAGACACCGTGTTTCGGCTTTTAAGGCCTCGCCAGTGTCGTGTGACTGCCGGTAATGACTTTTAAACTAGTCGGTAATGACACTAGATGTGTGTGTGTATCCCAACACATATATATACAGGGTTGCTCATTAGTACGTCAAAGTCCAATATAGGCGTTATTAAATAGTACTGCAGAAATTTATTTTATAAAAAGTGGCACACTAACAAAAAACACACATTTTGAAAATAATTTGAATTATACAGGGTGATGAGTTAAAATGGCACACATTCGAAATTTTTTTTTTAAAGAAACACCCTGTAGATTTTTTGTTTTTCCTTATCTGCTTTAATTTGTGTTTTCATCGATATCTGGGGTTTTGGTTTTGGATGACGCATTGTTGAGTTATTAGTGCAAATTATAAAAAAAATGGTCGTCACAATATTTATCATAATAATTCTATGCGGTAGTATTCCGATTATCTAAGACAAAATTATTTAGTAAGTATGCAGCCAAAGGATGTGTTCAACCTACAAAATAATCAAACATTCATTTTATTATACATTATGAATTTCTAATCTCCATTCGCAAAACGTCCTTCTAGTCTCTAAATCAGGCCTCAACAGTTCTTGATGAAAGAAAATACTGTAGTGATGATATTTTTTTTTAAAATCTTGCAAACAGTAGATCGTGGTATATTAGTTTCTGTTGATATTTTGGTCCAACTAGTAGAGGGCTCCTCAATTATTGATAACAAGACTTTCAATTTATCTTCGTCACTTGTCCTCTTTGTCCTTTCAAGCTTTTCATAACTCACATTTCCTGTTATAATGAATCTTTTCTTTATAAGTCTTTCCAAACTTGTAACTGAAGGTTGTCTTCTGTCAGGATATCTTTGCGCATAAATTCAGATCCCATAATGAAAATCATGTCAACTAGTTCGTTGCTTTCAAACTGTATATTAACTAACTAAGAACCTTAATAATAATATGTGGCAAAGAACAAATATACAATGAAAGTACGTACCAACCCACTAATCCAATCAATAAATAACACCATGGCAATATTAAACGCAGAAACTTAAGAAATCACTAATATTACACCTAATTAACAGCAACAATAAGATTTTAATTTCTGACGTTTGTTGACGTTTATTTGTTTTTGTTTGTCAAATCGTTTACCCAGTACACTAAATCGAACCGAAAACAAATAATTTAGCGGTTTGTAATGAAAAATTAAAAATAATTTTGTCTTAGATAATCGTAATACTACCGCATAGAATTATTACGGTAAACATTGTCGCCACCATTTTTTTAATAATTTTCGTTAATAACTCAACAATGCGTCATCCAAAACCAAAACCTCAGATATCGATGAACACACAAATTAAAGTAGATAAGGATCAAAAAAAGATATACAGGCTGTTTCATTTAAAAAAAAATCGAATGTGTTCCATTTTAACGCATTACCCTGTATGATTCAATTTATTTTCAAAATGTGTGTTTTTTGTTACTGTGCCACTTTTTATAAAATAAATTTCTTCAGTACTATTTAATAACGCCTATATTGAACTTTGACGCACTAATGAGCAACCCTGTATACATATACGTTTCGCGTATAAATGTATATATGTAAATAGTTTTGATTTGGGAACATTGTGGGACAGTAATGTTTTTCATTTTGACAACTGTCATAATTAAGTCAATTTAATGAAAAGTTGTCTATATGACTATCGAAAGCCATTACTTTTCCACAGGGTTCCTAAATTAATATTGAAATCATACGCTACTCTAAAAGTAAAAATAATTACTGTGTATATATAAAGTACAGTAAAACCTCTCAACAACGGGCAGCTCTGGGGAATTTGAAACTGTCCGTTATGGGGAGGTGCCCGTTAATAGGAAGTATATATTTAAAAATCGTAATAGAACACAATAAAAATCCATGTAATAAAAAAAATGAATACTTCGGCAAGTTTTTTTTATTATGTATTATTATTATAGAAAACAGAATAATGTGTAGATATTATTAGACTGGTTTGAAAAATTTATCAATAGTTTTTCTACGTAAGATACATTTAATAATATTATTTCACATATTCCAGTAAGCACGTATAAATCAACACAGAAGTTGAAACTTCACAAGTTTTTCTGTTAATAATCCACTGGAATGAGCCTTCCTATCGTTTATTTATGTCTTCATGGGCTTTCTTTATTCTACATCGTATTTTATGTGTAAATCTATAAATTCACCGATGAATTCGTGATATCTAACCTTGCACAAAGCTGAAGTCAATAAAAAACAACTTTGCGTATGCTATCAGTAATATCGTAGTTATAGATGTCAATTTAAATCAGAGGTTATATTTGGGTTTTCTGTTTATCTGTCATTTGGTAACTTTCAAAATAGACATTTTGATTTAACGCATGCGCAGATCAGACAATGTGACAATTCTATCTCTCTTAGTTGAGACGAAAAATTACACATTATCGAGATACAGCATACGCATTATAGTAGTACCGCGCGATCATTTAAATTCTAAATTAGAGCATGCTGTGAAATTTAAATTAAGTTGGTATATAAGTACTAATTTACAATTTGAATTGTCAAAGTGACGTTTCAAAATGTTAATTAATCAATAATTAATATTCTGGACAACCTAATAAAAAAAATCCCGCCTGCTATAATTTAGAATTTAAATGATCGCGTGGTATTATATATATGTGTATACCTATATTTATAATATGTTGATTTCCACTTTACAGACCTTATAAAATGCATATTTCATACAGAAGTTAAAATGTAAAACATTACATATCATAATGTATTTAGCATTCATTTAATAAATTATATAAAATAAGAAAATCATGTTTTTACAAATATGAAAAAGAGTAAATCACAATTATGCGTAATAAATATTACCCCATCATTATTATTTATTATTTTATAAATTATTTGTACATCTGCCGGTCGCGTATTAATAAATTGTTTTAATTCTGTCATCGTACTTCATTAAATTTCGATAAAGTATTTAATTATGTTAATTTAAAACTGGACATAAAGTTAATATAATTATAACTGTTAGTTTCCTAAAATTCGAATTATTTATTATTTTGATCGATACTAAATTGTTTGAAAATTGAAGTTCACTCGGCACATTTACATAAATAGGTTAAATTTAGTTAATGCACTTTGTAAATATTTTAAATCAATTGCTACATCCAAAACTAATGGGTATGCTGTGTGCGATGTGCATGGCTATTAAAATTATTTCAAGTATAATTATTCATATTTCTATAACACGAATTTTGAGTGCATAATGTACACTAGATATTTATAAACTGTGATGCAGTAATTTTGAATTACGAAGATTCTTCTTGGGATTGGCATGAAATATTCTTATTATGTGAATTTTGTGAGTTTAGTTGTTTGGAATCTAAAATAGTATGTGTGCTATGGAAAAGTATACGTATAGTATTTCGGCGGTTATGTTGATTTTCAGAAGTTTCAACACAATTACGAGGGCATAACTGACGTCACCCCACTTCAAAGTTAATACTGGACGTTCTGAAGGAACTACTCAATCGTGAGAAGTGTCGAGGGTGAAATTATAATATTGTAACGTTTTCGGGTTCGCAATAAACAACTCGTGCAATTTATTTATTTAAAACAGTCTGTATATTCATACACTTAAAATTAATTACAATATAAAAATATAAAACTAATGTACCACACTTAAACTACTACGATTTAAATTAACACTTGTATTTATTTCTATTACTAATATTTATGTCCGTATATTTAAATCACTTCTATTTATATAACACTCTAATATTTATGTCTTTTCTTCGGCTACCATTATATTTATTTCTACCGTACGACTTATATTTATTTTTACTGTTCGGCACGAGACTACTTAAGGAACTTCTTATTCCGGAATTACCCATCCATCGGTGACCCAGCCGCCTCATATACACATACGAAACATCTGGAGCATTCGCGTGAACTCCATCTTCCTCTCGATGTTTGTAGAACATTCCACAGACATTCTGTCTGGATGCAGTACAACGCAAATGGATGGTTTTTGCTTTACGATGTTTATCAGTCGCGTCGAGATGATTTACAACCTTTTTTTTTATTGTCGATCGGAAGTCCGCCCGGATGTCTACTGGTTTCGTTACAATATCAACAACTAAAAAACAATAACAAGACATTAATTTATCCAAATTTAAAGCATAAAAAAATAGAAACATATTCCCCTAAAAAAAGGAAATCATATAATTGCAAGGATACTAAATTAATAGTACAAACTTATTAAGATTGGAACTCGATTATATAAAATTGTTGGGGTATTGACTGCTCGTAAAACAGACGAAATTTAGATTCAAATTGTTCTATTTGACGAAATGGGAAGTAAGGGAAATTGCGATATTCGACAATTGTTATTTTGTATGAGAAGATATTCCCCGTGGTTCTATTAGTGGTTCCTTAAAGCGTTTCGAACCTATTTTGCATGTAATGTATTACAGTGTCGATGTAAAACGGGAACTGCTATCTTCAGTTACGTTAAATGAAACATTGTTGATAAAGTTCCTACTGCGGAATCTCTGAAAAGTACAAATGATGGCAACTGCTTAGACATATACGTAGATGAAGGAGTGACAAGTATAAATGTCGTGGATAAGATGTTGATGCACGAGAAGATTTATTTGTTCGACTGTTGTTGAATCTATTTTTTTATATAAGGAGATAAGAAAAAGGTCTTTAAGTTGAAGTTAGTCGAAACAAGGAAAGAAAGAGTAAAACAAAGTTTAAACTCGCAAAGAAAGAGGATTCTATAAGTTGTTCCTGTATGTGATTTATGTTATCAGTCTTATAGGTAAGAGTTTAGGGACCTACGAGCGAGATATGTATTTGCTTTACGTTTCTTTCTTATGCTAAACTAATTCTTCTCGTAAGACTTTCAAATATATTTTGTCCACAGCATAAAGTTATCCAATATTTAAGGTTTTTCATGATGGAAGAATTTATATTTAACGATTTATGATATTATTGTTTGTGATATATAATAATAATAATAATATAAATAGATCTTTCTTATTAAAGGCGAAGCTTAGCCGTAACTATTTACACTTATTTTATTTTAACAGCTGATTAATATGGGGTTTAAATAATAAAGAATTATCAAAATACAGTCCCAAACTCCTTGCTAAGTTCGCAGGATTCAGCAATAACTCATTAACAATAACATTAAGAGTTTTTGAAGATGTAAGGGACTTTTTGTTACCAAAAACTATCAATGAAGATTTGGAAGGGATTAGTATGCAAGTTATGTTTTTTAAATAATAGTAGTAGTAGTAGATTTATTGCCTATTTTGTATACAGGTACTACTTTTGCCAATTTTAGCTCGCCTGGAAAATTTCCACTCCTTATAAATGCATTTATAACATACATTAAAGGTCTCGCTATAATGTCAATGGTATCTTTCAATAAAGCTACTGTGTCACCATACATACTTCTAGATTTTTTATTTTTCAATTTATTTACTATATTAATTACATCGCTTTCTGTTGTTTCTGAATGATAACAAAACTCTAGGACAGTTTTTTCGATTTCTTTGCGCAGCATATTAAAATCACCATTATCATCCATATTTATATTTCCTGCTACAGTATTTCCAGTTATCGCGTCGCAAAGAAATCATTTAGGTAATTCATTTGCAGCTAGGTCCATGTACACTTCCTGAGATGACTTTTTTTCTTTGTTTCATTCTTTATGATATTCCACATTGCGTATGATTATATCCATATTTATGTATTTGTATATTGGGAATATGTCAAAGAAGATTATAATTTATTTTGTGAGTTATTTGTCATTTATTTACACGCGAAAGGAATTTATAATTCATTGATTACATCAATATGCGAGAGAGGCAATTGAGGATCCAAATGACCTGCTTTCAATAATTCAGTAATACCATTGTTATTCTGACTATAATTTTATAAACTTGTACAAATATTATTTTAATAATTATCTAGTAATCAGTAGGGATTGATCATGTAAAAAAAAAAGAGATTTTAGAAAAGTAATTTATCTTTTTAAGAAATTATTTATTTTAAGTTTATCAAAAATTCTAGAAAACTAAATTTTATATAAATTACGACTAAGATTTTGTATATTTTGTTGATTTTTTGTTTGCTTAATAACTAATTAATGCTGTTATGCTGTTATTAGTAGGGCGTGGACATGACCGAGTTAAACTACGACGAAGTTACAACGGAGCAAAGAAATAATGTAAACAACACACGCTTACTGAATAGCATTATTCAAGCATTATTCATATGGTGAACTGCAACATCTGTTATTGACTCACATGTTGATGGGAAAACAACACATAAAGAGTCCACTAAGTCGTAAATATCCTATTTTCATCGGCGGAGATATAGGAGCGTCAGAGGTTTTTAAAATTTATTATATTTACCTTATATTTCGCATGCTAAATAGAGTTATATATGTGTGTATACCTATTCATACTTACGTTAGTTTCGTTTTTTCATTGTTTTGACTGTTAATTACGTACTTCGTAATTTATGTAATAGTTCCTGTTTTATCTCGTTTCATTGAATCGACATTTCCCAATTATCTAGACGTAAGTGTGCACTGGATTTCGTTTTTTTTTTCAATAACATACGCATACATTTTTAGTTATCATTTATTTAGATCTAGAACATTGTTTATGTTACTATGATATGGAAGAACGTCGAGAAATACATCGTGAAACAATGACGAGTTCGATTGAGGATACTGATTGTATGTCCATTGTCAGTGATACCGATATTCATTGCAAAGTCTGTAAAATATCAGAATGCCAAAATATCGGACGTTCGTCACTTAGCTTTGCTAAAACATACACAGAAATAGTTTTTATGCAGAGAATTTCGATAGCTTACAAAATTTCGTTAAATGTTTAAATGACGATGCTCGAAGTAGTTCTGAGTCCAAGGAACTAACACAAATCCCAAATTTAAAAAGTCAGTTGTTATTCTTTCAGGAACACTTTGGAAATTTGCCTAAACTAATCACATATTTTGAAAATCGAATCTCAAATTAAAAAATGGATTAACCACATTAGATGTGGCTATTAATAATTCCAAGTGACTTCGGATGTGGCCTTCGGCAAAAGTTAGACGCAGTTTTTATTTGAAATCCAGATTTAATAACATTGCGGCAATTGCGTATGCTAAATACGCTGAAATAAAAGAATATTTCCAGTACGCACATACAACTAGTTGCGATGTAGAAAGGAGGTTTTCTATCTACAAGGATGTACTTAATTCAAAGAGAACAAGTCTTACAGAAGAGAAAATGAACAAATAATAAGGTATTTTGTATTTTATAAATCACCAGCCACTTGTTATCCAATTATATAAATAAAATTAAAACCTCTTTAAAAATACAACATTTCAATAGTGCGCCCATGGGCGATGAGTCATGACTCGCTCGTGTCGGGGCCCTAGTTATTAGTCATTATTGCTTTCTTAACTGTCTTATTATTGTCATCAACTTGATATCGAAATCATATTTAGTTAAACAGAGATATGCCTTCAATGGGAAATACTCTAATGATCTTCCGGTGGTTAGTGGTGTACCTCAGGGCGAAGTACTGGGGGCTTTTCTATTTACTATACATACTTCCAGACTGCCGCTATATTTGCGTGTTTGTGAGTTTCATATGTATGCCAATGATAAGCAGGTCTACCATTCTCTCAGTGCTGTAAACCTACAGAAAACTATTGATAACATGATTCAGGACTTGAATGCCCTTTGCGCTGTTTTGGTAAGGCATTCTCTGTTCTTGAATATTGCATATGCTAAGTGAGGCTGAGAGGTTGAGAGTGATATTATATATATATGACACTTTTCTACGATCAAATCGCATATCTCTCAGTGCATCAGGTGTTGCTATTCTGCTCTTAGGCTTGTCTATCCGCATAGATTGTATTTGACTGTAGAGATTAATAACTTGATATGCGAGATTCTTTGGTCCTGTTACATTTTCGATTCTGCTCTCCTACAATAGCACCTCGCCTTGATTGCTGTAATGGGAGACGTGTCCAGCTGATGCAGAATTCGTGTTTCGCTTCATGCATGGAATCCGTAAATTTGATCATGTTTCATGCAAGCTAAATGATATTATTTGTCTGAGTATGGGAAGTAGGGCACAATTGTAGCTTACTGTATTTTTCCTTAAGGTCATACAATCGGGCTGACTGCCCTACTCGACAGCTAAAATTAAATGTCAGACGGATGTGTATGAGGTAATTTGTCTGTGGACATCCATATGAGAGGCTTAATTTCGACGCCATTTCATAAAACAACTTTATAAATACGAGCGTTGCTTCTCCTATATAGAGTAAATTTGTTATAAGTCATTGTCTGATGTTTTTAGGAATATGAGTTCTCCTGCGCTTAAACACGAGAGTAGTTTTTATGTTATCTACCTAGCTATGAAAATAATATGCTATCGCGACAATGTTCTTACATGACGTTTCTGTGACATTTTATAGTGTCATCTTGAAGTTTGGCATCGCTTAACATTCGTTACTTTTACATTCTTTCAAAGAAGAGAAAATGAGTGAATTCAAACTTAAACATAGAAGTGTCATGAAATTTTTATCAAAAAAGTGTTACACCTTTTTTTGTGTATCTTATACCTTATCAGCATTCTATCATTTTGTTGCATTTTTAGCGAGTGAAGCTGTATACTTGCCTTGTATAATTCTGTGCGTATTAGGTCACGCCTAGAATTAAGCTTTGGTTTTACTGTTGAAATTACGAATAAATATTTTCTGCGGGATGTGGAATTTTCATTTAATTTATTTTATTTAGTTATCTCGTGTAATTACGTGGTTTCCTTCGAGTTAGACATGCAGGCGCCATATCGTGTGTGTGCGACTGATTATGCTATAGTTAGCATTTAGAATGACCTTTTGCTTAATGTGTTATATTTCCTAAGTCGCTGCATAATTATCTTCGATTATTTCTATTTTATTACCACCTTGTTTTGTTCTTATTAATCTGTCCAATTTCTTTAAAATAATTTTACGTAACAATTTACTTTCTACTTAGATGTCGCTGACACTTTAGGCGCGCGAGTATCCTTGACCCCGGCATCGTGATCCTGTCATCCAAGCATTATTCGGTTATCGATCGAACGATCTAGTTGATTTTAAAGGCGATCCATTTTGCTTCAAACCAAGCTCACTGTATTTAATGGATTGTTTTGTCTATCTACCATTCAAATCACACGATAAAAATTGTGGATGTTAAACAGTGACAAGTATATTTTTGGTGTTTAATTAGTCGCTTTTGGCTGCGTTTTGCAGGATTTAATTAGTTTGAAGTACATATATGGTTCGGTAAGAGTTCAACGTTTCGTAATTTCTTTCTAGTGATAAATGCTTGTTACGCATGTGTTTTCCTTTTAGCTTTTGTTATACATGTATATCTATTCCGGACCGTCGATCGTATTTCCGTACGAACACGTTTCGTGGATTGCGGAAGCAACGCCATTGACCGCCTTCTTCCTTCCTGTAATCACATGGCTTCTTAAAATATTGGACTAGCTGAAGAATCCTTACCGCCCCTTTTGTGTGACGATTTATTTCATTCAATTTCGGACACGGAATTAAACAATCTTCTGTGGATGTCCAGTGTCATCCACCTTCAGTAATCCGAGTGACCCATCCCCTAAAACCGAGAGTTAGAGGCACAGGCTACACCCCATCTTTTCCAACGCACACTAGGGAAGTAAGGTACGGCAGGTTGAAGGTGACACAGAATAAATTTCCGAAACTATCATAAATTTAAATGAACGAGGCTACAGGTGTGAAACTCCGACAATCGAGCACATCCCTAATTTTCGACGGATGACATTATTCTAGTTGCCGTTAGCGCCATTTGTGCCTTCCTTTCTGCCAGGTCAGTCCTGACGGGAAGTGGGGGTAGCAAAAGGCAGTAGCCCGAAGAATATCCATGAGAGACCTCTAGAAGCACGCACTGAAGAAATCATCAACAAACTTAAAAATTTGATGTTGACTCACCGAGTTACAGTTATTGCTAGAGAAATAGAAATATCAGAAATGAGTGTTTTTAAAATTCTACACGAAGATTTGAGAATAAACAAAGTGTCAAAATCCAGAATTACTATTATGCTTGCTGTTACTGTTGATGGACAAAAACTTCAACCTTAGGTTATATTAAAACGTGAAGCAATGCCCAAAGAAAAGCTGCATACTGAAATCATTTTTCTGGTTCAAGAAAAAGGTTGGATGACAGAGAAATTGGTATTAGACTGGTTGAATGTGATATGGGTAAACAGCCAGGTTCTCTGAGAAACACTAGCTTTATGCTAGTTCTCGATGGATTTCGAGAACACCTCACGTCAGGTGTTAATATCTTGTAATAATACCCGATGATATGGCATACCAGCTGCAAGTCTTGGATGTGGTTGTTATTAAACCATTTAAAGACAACTTATGAAAAGAATACAACAATTGGTTATATCCCCAAATACCACCTTCAGAAAACATTAAAAAAAAACCTCAGTCTCACATTTAGAAGATCGAACTTGAATCGATAGTTAAAGATTTTAAGAAATGCTGCATTTCCAATAATTTATATGAGTCTGCAGATGATATTTTGTAGAAGACTGAAAGCGTAAACAGATCAGATTCTGAAGAAGAAGAAGACAAATTTGTGAAGTAATTTTGACTCATTTAGCTCAAGATGAAGACTTCTTAAACAGAATTGTAACTGGGAATAACATTTGGAACACAACTAGGACCCTCCCACGAAACAACATAAGGGCTTCCCACAGCCCAGGATGGCAAAAACGCAATTTTCTGTGATGACCACAGTTTTCTGGGACGCGGAAGGGATCCTCTTAATTTGGTATTTGCTAAAAGGGACTACACGGCTATACACAGTTTTGCTCAGAAAACCATGCTTCTGCACAACAACTGCAGTGTGCATAAGGCTAGAATTGTTCAAGCAGTTATCAATGAATGCGGTTTTAAGGAATTACGTAATCCGTCCTACAGTCTCCACCTTGCCCCAGTGAAAATTATCTTTTTCCAGAACTCAAAAAACACTTGAGAGGGCATTGAGTTTATCGAATGAAGACGTGGAAAACGTTGTAGGATCGTATTTTGCAGGATTACCTAAAATATTACCGTTATTAAAGAAACGTTGGAATAAGTGTGTTAGTGTTAATGGTTTTTACGTTGAAAAATAATGTTTTGATCGTTTTATTATTTGTTTCATTCATAGCTATGTAGATAACATAAAAACTGCCCTCTTATATGTTGAAGATGTTTCTGCTTCTGGCACGGGGCGCTGTTGGCGTGGGTATGTGATAGCTATGGTAGTCTTTATTTAACTAATTAAACGGGATGTTACTTGTTGAAACTCTATGTTAGAATAGATAATAAACGTAAAGGTAGTTTCAAATAATTTTTATTGTTTCACTCACAACAATATTGTTTCGCCAAACTTTGGCTTCATCAGGTGATGACGGAATAATTAACTTTTAGACTTATCAAGCTAGAGTTCGAACTTTTATATGAAACTATTCACAACAAAATTCAACCGATTGTTCATAATAAGTACTTAACCCAAAAAAGGAAGTTAGATAAACTCAGACTCACAAAAACACCAAATGATACTAGTATAACACCAAATGAAAACTTAAATAATGTAATTTTTTTCGATCGTTTTAAAAAATTAACAAACACAAATTTCAATAGCGACGAACAACAGCTCTTATCCAAGGTTTCAAACATAACATAAAACCTTTAAACAATAAAAGACAATTAGAAAATCTATCAATAGAGGCAGAGTTAGCCCTAAATAAACACAACAATAATTTAGACAACAAATATAGTAGTCCATAAATACAATTAAAAATAACAAAACTACTCAAAATTTCAACAAAGACATCAGTAGGTATAGCAAATTCTATAAAACAAAAATCATTAGACAATAATATAACCTTAACTAAAGCAGATAAAGGAAACACAGTAATTGCAATATACCAACCAGATAATAATAAAAAAGTAATTGATTTTCTAGATAATAATGCTTTTTCAAAACTAAAATCGAACCCTACAAACGTGTACCAGAAACAACTAAAACTAACGCTAAATAATACAAAAGCGATATGTAACAGTAACCAAAAACACATTTCCTAACACTGATGAACCCACAACCACCCAAATTATAACGTTTAATTAAACTTCATAAAACAGACATTCCCATAAGGCCGGTAGTTTCTTATGTCAAAACCCCCTGTAAAAGAATTAATTAACCTCATATTAGAACATACGAAATTTAAGTCCTATTGGTCAATAAAAAACTCACAAGAACTAATTAAAAAAATTTCAAATATAAAAGTATGAATGTCTTTGATGTTACAAATTTATTCACAAACATACCACCCGATGAAGTAATAAATTTAATCTCCCTAAAATTCGAACAAAGCAAAGTTAACCCAACTATAAAAACAGAAATATTAGATTTATTGAATATTTGCATAAAACAGAACTCCTTTCAATTCAATAAGGAATGGTATAAACAAACTTCAGGTCTAGCAATTGGAAATCCCTTAAGTCCCCTAATGGCAGAAATCTTTATGAACCAGATAGAAAAGGAGATAAGTAAACATCCCTTATTTAACAAATGTATTTATTGGTACAGGTATGTAGATGACATTTTAATTTAATGGTACCGAGAGACAATTAAAAACATTTGAAAATCATATTAACAGCATTCATCCAAAAATAAAATTCACTACAGAAAAAGAACAAGGTAAGTCAATCAACTTTTTAGATTTAACAATATCCCCCAAAACAGAGACACATGAATTTGCTATATACCATGAACCAACACACACAGACACAACGATACTTGTTAAAACAGTCTTTGAACCCCGACATTTATGTAAAATAAGTATATATAACGCTGCAATGATTTTGTAAACATTATTCCATCATCACCTGATGAAGCCAAAGTTTGGCGAAACAATATTGTTGTGAGTGGAACAATAAACATTATTTGAAGCTATCTTTACGTTTATTATGTAGTCTTTAGTTCCAACTCTGATTGAACTCTGCCGGGTATATGTTCATTGCTTAGGTCCTTAGGCATCTGTTACGCTTAGTTGAGTTAAGGGGTTGAGAGAAAAACTAGTTTCAGTCTGATTCTCAATCCTGTTATACCCAATTTAAATTTGTTTTAGTATAAGTTACATGTATTGTACATCTAATAGTGTATATGTATATTCTCGAGGTGAAATAAATAAATAAAATAACTTTCAAATTTAATTGAAGGCACAAGTTATAATAATTGAAAATTGAATGTTAGGTCCTGTTGATAGTCATTCGTACAACCATTATAGAAGATAAATACATCAAAGTTTAATGTATTAAATGTTCGTATATTTCACTTTCAACGACACGAAGAACAATGAAAAATATTTTCTTTTACCGAAACTTACCCTATCCATTTTTTTACTCAGAGAAAAAAAATCATCCATCTTATTCAATTTCACTAAAATGGGTTGACGTACAAATGTAGAAAGTATCTTACAAGACATGAAGAACTTCTCCGAAAAACCCGTGAGTGCGACTCGAAGAGAAATTGTGCATATCCCAAGATAATATTTCATGTTATTTTAGGAGTCTGCACAATTCTATAAAGGGTTCACAGTTTGAGGGCTATATAAATTTCAAGTGTAACGACTTGCCGCCTCAGGGAACTACCCGACTGTCGCAGTTCCAACTTTCCGGAATGTTTGGCTGACCTCTCACAAAGCAGACAATTACCTTATGCCATTAAACTTTTTAAGTTTAGCTGAGTCGAAGAGGTATAACCCCTCCCCTGACGTTCTTTCGCATTTCATATCAAGATTTGCGGGAGTTTTATGCTCGGAAAATGGCTTTCCCGACCGAGAGAAGTAAATACATTACCGGCAGCGTTGGCCCCTGATATCGTTACGATTCCGCTTTTGTTTGTTTCTCTTGAATTAACCGCACTCCGCAATTTGCTTTATTGTTTTCCGTATTTATTGTGAAATTGCAGATTCGAGATTTTGACTTCTTTTCTTTTTAGTAATAATTTATGTAATAAAAATTCTGTGCATAAAGTTTATCGTTGAAATATGGTTTAACATCTTGTCAGGGCACTTTTAAGTATCTATTTTCCTAGATATTTTTATGTTTTAATCTATATTTATTTAATTTTATTTGATTTTCGTTGATGATAACCATCTTTACGATGATCCAAAATGGAGAATATAATGTTGTCCATAATAACCATCACCTGGAAGACCGTACAAGATCCCCAAGATCCTCACGGTCATATGACAGATATAATTTTTCAAGTTTGCTCCGCAGAGATTGAAACAGTTAAACATATTGTTGAAGAATGTCCTCTAGCTAAATTTGAATTTCGATATACAGATTTACATAATTTAACCCCACAGGCTGTTGCTTGGATGTTAACAACTAAAGACTTTTAGTTTTGTGGCGCTGTGATGTAGGTTTTTTATGTTGCAGTTTTTTTCCACATCCTAGACCAAATAGTGCAGTGTTTCAAAGGGCCGCTGCAGTTATGGCCCTTCTAAATATACTTCCACTCTTGTAATATAACTTACATATGTTTCTTTTGTTGTATTTGTCATGTAGTTTCATACGAATATATATATATATATATATATATATATATATATATATATAGTTGAAGTTTAACTTAATTTGAAGGCAGCAATCAACCACTTTCACTGACTTCTTGGATTTGCTATTGGTATACTATATTACTGTTTTTTACAAACAGAATTTGGGTTTTTTCCTTTTTTTTTTATTATTAAAAAAATTAAATTAAATATATATATATATATATATATATACATAATTAATATTTTATATGTGGTTAACGTATATATTAAACACATATAATTCCAGAATGAAATTAGGATTTCTGTGTTCCAACACAGAGTGCACTGAATGTGCTTTAATTTCGTAGAAGGAAAACATAGTAGTTAATATGGTTCCTTCGTTAAATGAGAATAATTGGAAATTATCTCTCAAGCTTGCAAAGATCGTCCCCGAAACTATATATACAAATTTCGGTAGATAGGAAAACGAACACATTACAGATGCCGAGCTGACGAGTGTTCACGTTGTAGTGGTTAAATGAAACTAATGCATATGTGTTAGTCCTCGGGGTGGTGTGTTTCTTTTCCTTAAAATCATTAACATTTGAATAATGCAAGTAATTGTCATCAATTAATTAATACGCCGCTAATTCAAGAAATTTCTCACATATTTATATATATATATATATATGTATATATATATATATATATTGTAACGAAATATATAAAAAGGCTAAGCAAAAACGCGACGTATAAAAACGAAATGTAAATGGCCATAAATCATCTCGACGCGACTGGTAAACATCGTAAAGCAGTGAATCACCCATTTTACGCATGGTACGGTGTCGGAGTCAGAATGTCTATGGAATGTTCTTAAAACTTCGAGAGAAAGATGGAGTTTTACGCGAATGCTTCGAGATGTTTCGTATGTTTATATGAGGCGACTGGGTCATCGATGGATGAATTAATTCGGGATTAAGAAAGTCCGTAAGAAGTAGCCGACGCACCTAGAAATAAATATAAGAAATAAATATAAGTCGTACGGTAGAAATAGTTCTTTAAGTGGTGCGTGTTATATAAATAGAAGTGTTACATAAATTTACGGACATATAAATGGTAGTAGTAAAATAAATAATACCAGTGTTAATTAAATTGTAGTAGTTTAAGTGTGATACGTTAGTTTTATGTTTTTATATTGTTATATAATTTTAAGTATATAAATATACAGACTGTTTTAAATAAATAAATTGCACGAGTTGTTTATTGCGAACCCGAAAACGTTACAATATATATATCGTTGATTTTGAAGGTGTCTAAAAAGAAAGTTCAAATCTGAAAACAAAAATAGATATTATTTTTGTTTTTCATATGACAATTGAGTGGTAACTGAAACTTTGTAAATATTTTATTATTTAAGGTGAGGTAATTAATAATAACACCAATTTATTATTTATTCATTAAATATGAACATGTGTTAAATTTGTAAAAAATTGGAAATTTTTGTACAATTTTTGAATCAAACAATTTAAAAATAAAAACTAAATAGTGGGCACACACCAGCAATTTTGAAAAAATTAAAATAATTATTTTGAAACGAAAGCATTGACTTTATATTATATAATTAAGTCAAATCGTCTCCGGGGGTGTCTGTTTCAGGAAGAAAATATAGAAGTTTTTTTCACTCGTTCTATATGTTTTTTCGGGTACGGAGAATCTGAATTTCACGCTTACTACTTCCCGCGGCAATGGCTTCACAATGAAAATCCCCTCTCCCAAAATTCAGTAGAGGCCTATATTATCACTATTTACATATGTACGTATTAAAAACTATTTATTTGGACTTTAAAATTAATAATTAATTTTTTTATATCAATTTAATTAAGTACTAATTATTCATTATAATCAATTGAACCGTTGTTATAGAGGTTTATTTGTGGTTCTAACATAATAATGTGTACCTGTGTTTCAACCAGGTTGAGATTAGGCAATACACACTATTAAGTGCACTGTTAACCACTGTTGTCTTTGACTTGGACATTTTGGATTTTTATTTTAAGGTAATACTACATATTTTTTAATCTACACATATTAGTGTTTTAACATACACCTTCTTAGTTATGCTACACTGACGAAACCAGACAAGGTAGAAACATATGTGTCTGTGGCTTCTAACACATTTAACACTTGTATATTTTGATTTACTTACACAATTCTGTATTATGTATTAAACACATAGTTAGTACTATTGTTTGACGAGATAGGTTATTTCGTCAAAGATTCATCTTGGCTTTCTGGTTGACTCACATGAATGGTATCAACAACTCCACCCGTAATTTTTAATTACATAGTTGCGTTGTTATTATTTATGTATTTGCATTAAATGCCTGTTTATGGTAGACCTAAACCTTTTGGTGGTACTGCGTAAGTAGTACCGGCTGTCCTATGCATCTATGTGATTATGTATATGTAATACATAATTTGCAAAATATTTGCTAGAAAAATGCTGTTCGATAAAAGTGTTAAGGTACGTATTTTGAAATCTTTTAATGTAAATAATTTTCAAAATCCAGCGCTAAATACTTTTAGTTTTGTATTGAATCTGTACAGAATACATAATTTGCGAGATATTTGCAATTAGATAAGAGTAAAAGTGTCACTTTCAGTCGAATTCTTTTTATTCAAGAATTATTCAAAATCATGTTTTAAATACTTTATGCTATGTGTCTACAAAGTATGACTTGCCTGATATTCGCAAAAAACTGTTTCTCGATAAGAGTAAGAAACCTATTTTCGGTAAGAATTTCCAAAAACTGTTTTCATAACAATTTTTTCAAATTGACTTTTGAGTACATGTATTGTTTATAAATTTGCCTAAATTTAGAAGTCGACCAGATATCGGTAAAATTTGATTTTTTCACTGACAAAACTGCTACTTCTCGTCTACCGATTTGTCAACTATACTCTTAAATACAAGATTTGGGTTTGATAGCTTTAGCAGTTTGCCCATTATCGTGGTCACGCACACACACACGCATACACACAGCAGATATGTTTCAAAAATTACCTTTCGGTATCAGGGCACTTCAAAACGTGGACAGTACCACAAACACACACATTGTTTAATTGTGTCTTTCTAAATTCAGAATTCATATGAATTTCAAATGTTCTTAAATATCAATTATTATTAATATTTATTTCGATGATTTTTTACAGAAGAAAAAATTACTAAACGAGAAACGGTTAGTGCATTCGCAAGCTTAAAATAGGTCGAAATTACTTGTTTCATTGCCCAAAGTAAAATGCATTAGATTGATATAAGTTGAAATTTTAAAATCGACCAACGTTAATAATTATTATCCCAGGGGAGTATCGACAAAGTAAAGTAATTAAAATTCTACCCGAGTCAAAATACGTGTTTTTAGAAAGGGACTGCAAGCTATATGATTTGAACGTTCCATTTTATTAAAAGCATAATTTCATTAGGGCTATAGCTACGGTTACAATATCAACTAATTTAGAAGTACGCATAATTGAGAACCTCTTAAATGGCTTCCGCATACTGAATATAAAGGCAGCTTTAAGGTAGAATAAGTAATGATAATAGTAATTTTATACAATTATTTTATACCCTATTAATATTTGTATATATAGGGCTATGTACTTATTCGTAGTAGTAACAGTTAGGATGAATTATTGCTGTTTCTTGATAGAGAGGGAGATAAGGTATTTCAAATTTAAACAAGATTCGACCAAAAATATACAATATGTAATTTTACTACCCAATAGAATTGATCTAAATGGATAATACATTATTGTTTAACATAAATTAAAAATTCTAAAACTATGTCCGTTTATTACCGAAATTCGTAGTAAAAAGAGGCTTTGAAGACAATATTTGTACTTGACGTAGAAGGACTTGGTAATTGAATGTTAATTGAGGACATAACACCGAGCTTTCGACTCTTGGAAGAAATTCCGGTGCTTCCACATTATTGACTGTTAATACAGTCGTGTTTATTAAACCATAAACTTCAGAACCATATCAGCAATTTATTCTTCAGTATTGTAGCACTTATAAATAGACTTGATATAAATGCACCAAATTATATATACCGTGTGTCCTACATATGGTAAAGTCCATTATTGCTATCTAACCATGCATATAACAAAAATATATTTTAATAAAAAAATTGTATATACTTATCAGTTCTGCATTTGCAAAATATGTTCGTGTCTATAGAGTGTTCGAAAACGCCGAACCGACATTATGTTCAACTTTCATATGCGTGGTATAAGGAGGTATTTTTATGTGAAAATTTACGACCTGGAAATATTTGCAGATATTCATGATATAAAGTACCGTTAGACCGGAAATGTAGTTTCTGAAAATGTGTGTGATGTGTGACAACGATAGCGGCCAAACAACTGAATCTACCAATACCAAACTTCATATTGACGAGTATAATCTTGCTCTTGATATATGATTAGATTTTCAATGAAATCGGTGAACCAAAGGTAGTAGTTTATTTCGGTGAATAAATAAATTTGACCAACATTTTATCAAAATGTTTTTCGAAATTCCTACTGCAAGTAGGTCTTTTAGACTTATCCAGATAACGTTCTTTGCGAATACCTCGCTAGTTATGCTTTCTGGACAAATATATTAACAGTGTAAAAGTACCTTGATTTTTAAGCATTCTTGTGTAAAAAAAATCAAAATTTGGAACAGAAATTGCATTTTGACACTTATTGCATAATAGTTTTTTTTGCAAATTATGCATTCTATACATATTTATTAAGAATAACTGTATTTAAAATGCATTTTTTATAAAAAATTCTAAATTAGGACCGGAAGTAACACTAGTATTTTTATCGAATAGCATTATTTGCAAATATCTAGCAAATTATGCATTCTCGGTGATTTAGTAAAAGCATAAAAGTATTTAGAGCTGTATTTACAAAAATTAGAAAGGAAGAACACTTTTACTCACATGTTTATTTCATTTAAACATATGATTTTTTATGTCATGAGTTTCGCATAGCATAACTAAAATTTTTCGAAAAGAGTTTTTTTTAGATCATTAAATTTTCAAAACTTTTGAAGTGACAAGCTTGATAATACAGGAATTATGAATAGCTTAAAAATATCGCAGTTACAGTGTCCCACAGCACTAAACTTACGTTTATAATCAGACTTAGTTGAAAAGTAAAATCGTCAATATAAGTATTCAAATTTACTGCGCTGTAAAACAAGTTTATTGAAAAGCATAGTATAGGTACCGCTTCAAGCATCATAGCATGACAATTATTATAAGTTATCGCCAAACAAATTAAAAAATTCATGAATGATCAAATGAATAATTTAAAATTTAAAATATATAAAACACGAAAACAAATACATTTAAAGTAAAGAATGAAATACAAAGCTAATAAGTGCTCAAAAGTACTACCTTAATGTCCTGCATATATTCGAAGTTTCAAATGACCTACAAACATTTGGTTCTCGTTCTTGATTAATAGTAGAAACTGTATATGTCTGTATATTCTTTATGCCAATAAATAATTTCAATCTGTTTCCCACCAAACATGGATCGTATTTATTAATTCCATTTCAAAGTAGGTACTACATACGAGGGGAACTATAGTATGATCAAAAAGTCTTTGGATCGCTATTGCCGTGGAATTTATGTCAATCTATGAAATTATTTACTTTTATTAATTTTGACATATACTTGACAGCTTTCAAGTCAGCAGGTTATAATTCAACCTAAATAATTATAACCTAAAATCTATTTTATTTGTGACTCATGTATACTTCAAAGTCAAGAACCACAGAAGTAAATAATTCTATAGATAGCTTTAAGTTTCATGGCTATAGCGATCCAAAGAGTTTTTGATCATACGTTATTTATATTTTGGGAATTGGCAACACTAATGTCAATAGCTAAAATCTGACAACACCATAATAAAGTTTGACATTTATTAGCATAAAAGTAGTCAGAACGTTTTGATGTATAAGTGCTATTTGTTTTGTTTACAGTGAGTTCAGAAAATCAATTTGACAAAATAATGGAAATTTCAAGAGAAGGTTTTCGTTGGATTATTTTTCATAACTTTCGACGTGGATTATCTCAACAAGAATGTGTCGATGAACTCAGTTCTTTGTATGGCGATAAGGCACCATCAAAAGCCACAGTATATGGCTGGTATAGTGATCGGTTGTTGTGCCACAAAACATCGATGCAGTGCGTGAACTGATAATGCAAGATCGTCATGTGACATATTGTGAGATAGAGGCATCCTTGCACATTAGTTCCACTTCAATACATTCGATTTTGCATGAACACTTAGTTGTAAAAAAAATTGTTCTCGTTGGATACCCCATAATTTATCAATCGCTCAAAAAAGGCACGCGTCAAGTGGTGTAAGGAAATGATGAAAAAGTTCAACCGTGGTGCTTCAAAAGACGTATTTAAAATCGTGACAGGTGACGAATCATGGATATATGCTTATGAGCTGGAAACAAAACAGCAATCGACCGTGTGGGTATTCCAAGACGAGCTAAATCCAACAAAAGTTGTTCGTGGAAGAAGCACAGCGAAGCAAATGGTCGCCTGTTTCTTCGGCCGAATGGGTCATGTGGCCATTGTTCCGCTTGAGCAACGTAGAACTGTCAATTCCGAGTGGTACACGACCATTTGTTTGCCGGAAGTCTTCGGAGAAATTCGTAAAACTAACCCCCGAAGACGAATCATTCAACATCATGACAATGCGAGCTCTCACACATCTCGTCAAACAAGTGAATTTTTGAGCAGTCAAAACATCGAATTGATGACTCATCCTCCGTACAGTCCTGACTTGGCACCCAATGACTTCTTCTTGTTCCCGAATATCAAAGGTAAACTGCGTGGTCAACGATTTACGAGCGCCGAAGAAGCAGTTGAGGCGTTCAAGAACCATGTTTTAAAGGTGTCTCAAGAGGAATGGAAAAACTGCTATGACAAATGGTTTGAACGAATGCAAAAGTGTATTGATCATCAAGGGGAATATTTCGAAAAACAATAAAGCCATTTTCATTTAAAAATGTTTGTTATTATTTGCTATTCCCGAAATATAAATAGTAGCCCTCGTATTTGCCGTAAACCAAATTCACTTACTTGTAATGACGATTTAAGCATTTTTATCAATTTCTTGACATATAATCACTATGATATTTTCAAATTTTCAACTTTGTCACCGAATAAATTTCAATATTGTAGTGAATATTATTTATTTTGTTGTTTTCTTTATAATTTAATTTAATATCCTCCAAACGCACCACCTTAATGCGGGACAACCCAAAGCAGTGAATTCTGGAGGATGCTCCGGAGGCTGCATGTATAGGAATTCACCCCATCAACACCTAGGCATTAACGAAACGACCACCTACATGTTTAATCTTTTTTATTATTGAACAATTCGCTTTTAATATTTATTAAAACAACAATAAGAATATAAATAATAACAACAACAAAACTTAAACTGACCAAGATGCATGAAAACCGCCACCATCCCTGAAGCTTGTTAGTGGGACCTATTTCCTGCAACTCCAGATCGAAAGCAGGATACTTTCGAATTAAATACATATGTGTTTATTTGATTAAATGAAATATTTAAAAGCAATTTAGAATTTCAGATTGTAATAAATGTGAACATCCTACGCTTTAAAATTTAGAAATTAAATTATTTTTGCAGGGATAACAGTAATTGCTGCATTGCAGTAATAGCGGCGATCAAAATAATATGAACAGTAAAACATTTCCAGTTTTTTACCAATTCCATTTCAATTCCTCAAAGAAAACACATTTTTTGTTTGGTTGCTACTAGGCTCGAAGCTTGACAGTATCAAATATTACTCGTTTTACCTCCAAACCGGATTCATCATCAACAACACTAGCTAAGTTCAACAAAAGAGAGGTTCATCGCCGACTTGCTTTGCACTCAACTTATGTCGTTTCATGGCCTTAACATCCCGTTAACGTTTGCAGATTCCTTAAGTTGTTAATTGGAAAGTAATTTAAGTGTTGGAAGCGCATTTTTCTATGTTTCAAGTCGTACTGTTTGTTTGATGCGGGACTTTCATATCGCTCCTCTCAATTGAGGGGTTTTTATCAAAAACAGCCAATGTCATTTTTTGTTAAATTTTAGCTATTGGCACTACTTGCTGCAGAAATGACATTTGCATATGTGTATAAATTTGTGTGTCAAAAACTGCCGAAGTCAGTGAGATACAGCGGTAGAAAAATATGGCGTTTTAGCTAAAACTACAACAACTATATGACTCGTCCGCCATTTTGGAGATAATTTTAAGGCGGTAAATATGTATGCTAATAGCAAATGTCGAATAGAACTTCGAATAATTGACTTTATTAAGCCAGTTTAGAACGTGAAATAATGTAGGTATAATTTTTGACAATAGTCGTATATTTAAGAAATACCCAGAATATATAATAACTAAAAATAAGTACTATCGCTAACACAAAAAACTAGGACAGCCCTGTTTTAGCTGTGTAAAACCGACGGAAATAAACAGCTAACGTCAGTTAATTCAAGATTATTTGAAGCTGTCATTAATGATGCCGCATGTCAGTTTGATTGAGAAGGCAAGAATAATTACTTGTAGAGAAAATGGTATGATAATAGGACAAATTGCTAATGACTTTGGCATTAATAAAAACACTGTTATATCCATAATACGACGATGAGAAGAACAAGGCGATTTCACCAGGAAAGCTGGTACTGGAAGGCGAAGGGTAACAACTGCAGCCCATGATAATGCCTTAACTGATTATTTGCGCCAAAATCCTTTTGCTACGACCCGTAAGGCTGCAAATGAAACACATTTTCGTGTATGCATGATGACGATTAGTCGCAGAATTCGCGAAACGAATTTACGGAGCAGAGTAGCTGCTAGTAAAATTCATTTGACGAATCTTGGGAAACAAACACGTTTATTATTTGCTCTAAATAACATTTATTGTGAACCACAGTTTTGGGAAAACGTCGTATTCACCGATGAAAAAGTATTCCAGTCTACTCACAACGGATCTGTTATGGTTTATCGTCCTACAAATTCGAAATTCGATGAAGCATATTCGCAAAAGTGCAATAGATCTGGACGGTTCACTGTCAATGTGTGAGGATGGATCAGTTTTCGGGGTATGGGTGTCTGCTGCAGAATTGTTGGGAGGTTCAATACTGAGAACTGATCTCAACCCCATCGAAAATATTTGGGGTTGTATGATAAGAAAACTCCAGGAACGAAATCGTCAGTCGGAAACCGCAGAAGCACTTTGGCAGCAAATTAAAGGCACATGGAATTCACTAAAACAAGTGCAAAATTTAATAGGGCCTTTTATATCTTCCATGCCTCGTCGTTTACAGTCTGTTATCAATAAAAACGGTGGAATGACTAAATATTGATTTTATTATTCTTTGCTTTTGTTAAGTGTATTTTCTGATATTAAAAATTAAATTACATAACCTCATATTATTTTGTCTGACAGAAGTGCCAAAAGCCTCAATGACATTAGCACAATTAGCAAAATTTAGGGCTATTTATATATAATATTTGTCCTAGTTTTTTATGTTATCGATAGTACGTAATATGACTGACATTTATCTCCAAAATGGCCGACGAGTCAGCTGTCCTAAATATAGTAGCTATAGATAAACCAAACAACCAATGTCACAATATGATATTGGCAGTTTTTGTCTAGATTTTAAAATCAGTTTAAAAAGTTCACCGTGCAACGTGCTTGTTATTTTGCAGTGTCTTTCATTCTTTTTATTGTTGTTGCGTAAAATAAACGCCACAGACTCTATAATGTCATTGAACATTTTAAGAGATCCAGATTCGAATGTACCGTGGCCTGCTAAAAGAAAATGCAAAGCGAGAAAAAGTGAGGTTATAAAAAAGCAGAAAGTGTCGGAAGAGTATCGAGTGTCATATAAATCATAAAGGTGCTGCTAAACCGGCTAGGTCTACAGGGGTAAACTGCAGGTAAACTTACATTGATTCCAAGGTTATTAATACTCTCTAATTAATATTTTTTGATGCAGATGCAAACGCTACCAATGCTTTGAAAAGATTGAATTTAAAGATCGTCAAAACATATTGCAAAAATTAAATTCCTTGTCTTCAAAGAATGAACAGGACAGCTACCTAGCGGGTCTTATTTCATTCTAAATGTAAAACAAAGAAGACCTAGACGTAATCAAAACGACGATGATGACTGTCCATCTTTCGACCATCCTGTAGCTTTTTATTATAAAATTAGATTAAATGGAAAAGAAGAAGACTTATGCCATACTGCGTATTTGAGCTTGCATGGGATTACCAGAGGTCGATTGCGAAGAATACAAGAATCCATCAAAACTTCTGGATTAGCTCCTTGTGACAAGCGTGGAAAACATGACAATAGGCCTTCCAAAACACCAGATGAGATTTTGAATCTTATTCGGCTGCACATTAAGTCTTTTAGAGGGAGACAATCTCATTATTCACGCAGAGATAATCCCAACAAAGTCTATTTACCGGAAGAGTTAAGCGTTAAGAAAATGCATAAGATGTTTTTAAATGAAATTAGAATTAATGTTTCATATCCCATTTATTATAAAATATTTAAGAATGATTTTAATATCACGTTTGGTGTATCAAGAAGTGATACGTGCGCTAAGTGCGATGAACTTTTTCTAAAAATACAATCTTCTGACGATGATGCTATCAAAAATCAACTTATGACTGAAAAAGCAGAAAAGCTTACCCACTTAAAGAGACATTACAAATGAAAAGCAAGAGCAGACAGATGCGTGGCAATATCATTTGACTTTCAACAAAATCTTCCTTTGCCGCATATAAGAACCAGTGACGTATTTTTTAAAAGTCAGCTGTGGGACTATGTCTTTGAGATTCACAACTTAGCTGATGATTCAGCTTCTATGTATGTTTATACAGAAGATACTGCAAAAAAAGGTTCTAACGATGTCACATCCATGGTTCCACATTACCTTAATAATGAGGATATAACACATATTAATCACCTTATTATATTTAGTGATGGATGTTCTGGTCGTCACAAAAATCACGCAATGGTATATTTCCAGTACATGGTGGTACATGTTTAAAACTATTTAAAAAATTACTCACATATTTCCCATAAGAGGCCACTCTTTTCTGCCTAATGATTAGGATTTTGCTCTAATTGAAAAAAAAAAAGAAACAATAGCCCAGAAGTTCCAGAAGATTGGGATTTATTAATAAAAGAATCGAGGTAACACCCATCTCAATTTAACGTCGTCAATATGAGTCAAGAAATGTTTTTTAATATGCAAAGCGAATGTTTTCCTTACTTCTTAAAAAGTCCAAGACTAAGTTTAAGCTTGAGACAAGCCCGTGTTATCGAAATATTGGCTGATTCTCAATATGTCAATGTTCGAGAATCTTACACTGGCCGATGGACGCACTGCGCACCGTTCGAAATAAAAAACCTTTAGAAAATTTCATGAATTTGAAAACCTTGTATAATAAAAAACTTTCTATCAGTTCTGATAAAATAAAAAATATAACAACTCTGGCCGCCTTCTTAAAAAAAACCAGAAAGTGTCTCGTTTTATCAATCATTTTCTGTAATAGAAGCCACCAACAATATTGACCTTGTTGAAGATGATAATAGCGACGGACAAGAATAGAAAAAATATTTGTATTAATTACTTTACATAATAAAACAAAATAATTAAAAATATCCTGATTTTTTATTAGCAAAAACATCCATTGTCAAAGCTCATTATTTGTTTTTCTTCCAAACTTAATGTTTCATATTCATAAAGTTTATTGCAAATCATGCAAAAATAAGGACTCTTACTCATATTAGCATAAAAGAAGTGATAAACCAAATGATATTGGCTTGGTAAAGTTTTTTTTTTGTTTTCTGGAAACACAGTGATTTTGACATTGGTTATTTTTGATAAAAACCCCTCAATTGCCCTGGTGTTGTAAATATGTTACCTCAATTCCACGATATCGCGACTAAAATACTTATACAATAAACGAAACAGTTTTTCCACTTATAATAACTGTAAATTTTTGTAAGTTACACTAAGATTCCCACTTTTATTTTCCCAATACATCTATTTATTCGATTCAGAGTGAGTTACAGTTTTCTATGATAGCAGACTTAATACTAGAGTGAAAAAAAGACTCAGTGATAAATCTATACTAAAATTCTTTACCGTAATATACCAGTAAAGTACGTAATAGAAAGCACATGTAAAATGTTTTAATTACTTTTGTATTTCATTTATGTGCTCGATTCAAAAGGAGGAAGGATAATTTCTGAATAGAAAATGTTATATTCAGCTTTCTTCAACTGCTTTAAACTAAGCTAAGTATACTATATCTATACTCTACTATAATCTGGTATTCTTGATACGTTTACCAAAACCTTCTGATTGAGAGAGTGCAGAAGAGATTTTTGAAGTACTTTTCGTAGAGGGTTTGCGGCACGTATCCTTCTAGAGGCGTTGACCCTCACTCCAACAACAAATAGATGTCTTTCGATTCGACTCAATGCATATGTCTGTAATACTATTTATTTTAATTTGTAATCTAAACGCATTGGCTATGATGTATTAATCATTAATATTAGTTCTTGGTCTAATGTGTTAAGCTTTCTATTCATTATTACTGTTGTTATTATTATTATTATTAATACAATATGAACCACTGTATCAGATTTAGAATATTAGTTTTTCTATTTAAGTTATGCGTGTGTTTTCCTTTGTATATAAGCTTGAAGTGTTCCATAACTTTACATCTCAATGCTAGAGATTTAGTTTCGAAATAAATTTCGCATTAGTGGTTATGTTCAGTTTTCTTTTTCTCTATTAGAATGTTACTTTGTGCTTTGTCTTATAGTTATAGGAAATACTATCAAGAATTGTTGTCCAGTAATTGGCATGTGCTGTTGGACAAATAAAAATGATGATTATTATTATTATTATTATAAGTAATGGCAATTTATATTTTTAAATTGATGGGCCCTAATTGGGTTTATACATAATATAAGATTCTATAATTTTTGCAATACCACCCATAGACGCAAGAAGTATTTTTAAATAATACATTTTAAGTACTCTTTATTCGTAAATAAATATATTTTTTTAATTTTTATCTTTAGAGATTGGTATTTAATTGGTACGTTGTATAAGTATTTAAAATACTTATACAACAAATGAAACAGCTTTTCCAATTTTAATAACTGTAAGTTTTTGTAATTTACACTAACATTCTCACTTTTCTTTTCCCAATACATCTATTTATTCGATTCAGAGTGAGTTATAGTTTTCCAAGATAGCAAATAGATTTTACCCCATACTGTGATAGCAGACTTAATACTAGAGTGAAAAAAAGACTCAGCGATAAATCTATACTAAAATTCTTTGCCTTAATATACCAGTCAAGTACGTAATAGGCAGCACATATAAAACGTTTTAATTACTTTTGTATTTCATTGATGTGCTTGATTCACAAGAAGCAACGATAATTTCTGAATAGAAAATGTTATATGCAGCTTTCTTCAAGTACTTTAAAGTAAGCTAAGTATACTAGAAGTAATTGCAAATCATATTTTTAAATTGATGGGCCCTAATTGGGTTTATACATATATAACATTCTATAATTTTTACAATACCACCCACAGACGCAAGAAGTATTTTTAAATAATACATTTTTAGCAGTTTTCATTCGCAAGTATTTTTTGTTTAATTTTTATCTTTAGAGATTGGTATTTAATTCTAAAGAACATGTATTGATGTGTCGAAATAAATATGAAATTCAAGTAATAAAATGATATCTTTGCTAAATGAGTACATAGTAGGACTTTCCTCATTAATCATTAAATTATAGCAATTTTTCAATATTTCCTTTCTTTTGAGAGAAAGTCGCTATTTCTCAGAAACAGTTAACAGACACAATTTAATTTTAGCTTAATCAGATCTGAAAAGGCTGTCATAAAATGAAAGCCATTTAGAAGTACTTATCTATGGGTTGGTTCGTCGTTGTCGAACTCTCTGTATAAATGACAGTATATGTATTTAACTGTAGAGTTTATGATTATCTAGACTTTTTCGCTGGTTGCATTATTAGATGACAATAATGGGACACCCGGTATACAAGAAGAAAATTTGGTTGGATCTGGCAAAATACATTGCGATTTGCCTTGTAGTTTAAATATAAATTAAAAGATATTATCATAAAATTCTCAATAACAAAAAACCTGGCTGGAATAAATTTCTTGGAAGTACCTGTGTGCATCTCAGCGGAACTCCTACAAATTGAAAAGCAAACAATGCTTAAACACCTAGATGTGGAAATTTCAATGTACGTAAGGTAAAATACATGTTCGTGACACAAAATAAACGTTAATTAGTAACACCGGCTTGCGTACATTGTCTTCTAAAATTGGTTTATTATCAAACAATGGTAACTACCACACCTGAAACGAATGGGAACCAGACATGTGTATTGATGCAAAGTACCTAAACGTTACTTCATGTTAACGTATACACAAACAGTGCGCACACACACCCGGGGTTATTCCGATGGTTATTTATAAACAAACGTGCGGTGTAATTTCTCCTCATGTATGTGCCTCCCCCAACAGAAATCTAATTTGTTTACCCTGTGTCCGCCTGAATAATAAATATTTGAGTGTACAGAAGCGTTGCGCTCCGAACCGACCGTCCATACCGAGAAGTTGAAATTATGTACACAAATATTATTTTTGCTTCTAACCAGATGAAGCGAGCATGAATATTCTATGAAAGTATTTGGGGATTACGGAGATGGCATAGTATAGCAAGAAAACAAATATTGATGGAGTGGCGTCATTTTAGATGGATCCACTGGAATAACTTAAAATGGAAATGATTATTTTCGTTCTTTTAGACTAAAGAGTGGGATGTAGAAACTTTTGGTCCAGTTGACCAGTAGAGCAATGTGCGCATTATTGGTTTGTTCTACTAGCAAACTTTGACCGGTTAATGGATAATAATAATAATAAAAATAATAATAATAATAATAATACACTTTATTGCCAAGCTGCACTAGTATTGTGGTACCTCTGACACTTAAGTACATCTTTAACAACCGGTAAGTTTCCGGATTGCCTAAAACGCGTAAATATAAGATCCATACATGAAAAGGACGACAAATCAGTGTTCCAAAAGTATCGACCGATTGCACTGATATCCAATATATCGAAAATCATCGAGAAAATAATGTGTAATAGATTGGTTCCCTTTATACATAAGAATGACATTTTCAATAACAAGAAAATGGGTGTGCTTAAAACCACACAGCAGAAGTGTAAACTTTATCAAGGCGAGGTTAATAATACGAAATACACGCGTATAATATTCAGTAACGTATTAAATAAAACGTATTCGCACATTTATTACATTTACGCATGTACACACGCGTATAATATTCAGTAACGTATTATACGGCTGATGCATCATGCTCTCCTATGTAACGGTCGGTTGGACATATGTATATATATATATAAATAGACGATATGAATACTCGCTTACGATCCCCGCGCTTGGTCTAATGGTTAAGTGCTGGCCTCTCACCCAGGCGGCTCCGGTTCACATCTGCTCTGGGACATGAATTTATTTATTCATTTAAATTTCAATTTAATTGAAATTAAATACCTCTATATGATATATTTATCTTGTTCCCTTAGTCGACTCGAGCCGACATTACCCGAACAAGCGTTACATATCCGAGCGTGACGGTCAGTCTTGTTCAGTGCCTACAATCAGCGCAACGCGCCCAAAGAGGATTACACTTCAAACACGAAAATAGATTCATAAATGGTCGAACAATTATGAGTGCTGTCTTTCAATTACTTGAAAAAGTAGTAAATGTTTGAATAACAGAGAAACTACAGCAACCATGATGATGGATTTAACTAAGGCGTTTGACAGTGTACATCACGTGCTGTTGCTAGCTCGACAAGATGAGTGCGCGGCATAGCCTTGGACTGGTTTAAGTCTTAGTGACAGAAAACAGTGAATTATCTCTAGTGATACAAACGGAAAAACTATGAGATGAGATTGAAAAAATGTAAAATTAGGAGTACCCCGGTCTTGGAACAGCTCTTGTTCGTGTTATAACGTGAATGGCTTGCCTAAAGTGGTGGAGAATCTCCTGGTTCTGTTCGCGGATGACTCATCGTTGATGGGGATTGAGCAGTCAAATCAATTACTTCGAGCGTTAGTATTAAACATAATGGTGAAGTGCTTGCCTGGGCTGAGTATGTTTTTGGGCATAATGCTTGATAATCACCTATCCTGGGGACCTCATATAGACCTTCTATCTACAAACTTGAATAGCTGTTGTTATGCGTTGAGGGTTGTTGCACGGAATGCTGGCAGGGATACTGCCGTCGGCTTGTATTTTGCCAACGTCCATTCCAGACTCCAGTATGGTGTAATGTTCTGGTGTTGTACGGCAAATGTGCAACGGATTCTGGTCGCCCAGAAATCCCGCAACAGGGCAATATTCAAACTAAGATCAATAGAGACTTGTAAAAATATATTTAGAAACTACAAGATACCTACGCTGTCATCGATATACATATTGGAATGCGCTCTGTTTGTTAAAAAACATTATAGAGACGTATATCAAACATATGAACTCTCACATTGATATAGTACTATGGGTACTAGTAAACTACATCTTCAACTACCACAAAGAGGATTTACTAAAATACAAAAAAGTGCCATATTTCACTGTATCAAAACTTGTATTCACCTTCCGCATAATTTGAAAATTTTACCAAGCACTCAATATAAGTCTGTGCTTAACAAATATCTATGTGCAAGAGCGATATACTCCGTTGATGAATTCTTCAATGGGGGAGAGAATATTATGTAATCTTAGTATGGGTATACCGTAGTCGACAAATTTTAATTTCGGTTTACAGCAATACTACCTATCTATCCCATGCAGAAGATGACCTTATAATATGCAGCGATGCCTGCTTGCCAACAGTGGTGGGAGAAGCGACGTATGTCGAGGGATCTTCACATTTCAAATGAAACGCTCGCCGGCTGTACTTGGCAGCCTCGCTATATGTTTATCTTTACATTATTTCGTCGTGTTTTTTTCTTCTTTCTACTTTCGTATCAGAAATTAAAATTTGTGGACTACGGTATATGTGTATAATTGGACATGGTACCCAGCTAGAAAAATCGAAAAAATATTCCTCACACTTACATGTTTTACTAAAATTTGTTTGTTTTATGTTTGTGTTATGTTTGTATGCGTATATGTATATTTTATGAAATACTTGCACCTGACGATTGTCAATATTATGTAAAAATCTTAGGACAAATATACAAGGTTAGTCAAAAGTATGGAATGGGCGGTTTATTTCCGTAAATATAAATTTTATAATAAAATGTCTTTAACATAAGTTTTTTTACTAATCATACTCCATTTCTAGCCTACTCCTTGTTTTTGTATGTAAACGCATTTCCATGGTAACGAATTTTTTTTTAATGGCAAGCAAGCAGTTTTTTTTGCTGATTTTTATTCCTCTTCTTTTTCTTGAAATGACTTGACAACATAGTTGTCGAAATACGTATTTAGCTTTTTAAGCAATTTTGTGGTAATTGTGATTTTCATGTATCTTACTACCTAAATACTTCTTACTGTGGTAATAAAAGCTAAAAAAACGGGTTTGAATGAAATTTTTATTATGTTTCGTAATCGATATGTAATTATTTGCTTCGACAAGACTTCAATGCATATTTATAAGTTTATTGGTCCATACAAAATTCCGTGAACAATACATCTATTTTTTATATTTTGTTCTGATGCAAGCTTACGCTTGTCATAACTCCTGGAGCTAACTTTTTGTGTATGTAAAACGATTTAATGACTTTCATACTTCACATATACGCCGATCAAGTGCAAGAATTATTTAATTGCTTCACTAGAAGCTAAAGGGAGCGAAAATGATACCGATCTACAAGAGAAGAGCTTCTTATTCAATCTATTGGTCCGAAAATACTAATTAATTATTCAATTGTCTTTTAGTAAATGTAATTATTTCTAATGGAACATTGTTAAAACGTATTTTCAATTATAGTTTATTATTTATTTCATTTAAGAGAAATATTATATTAAATATTGACTTAATATATGTTTTTTGTCGTAATTGATGAAAGCTCAATTTCGCGTGGAATCTGAAGAATCTGAAAAGTTCAATCTGTTGGATTCGGGAAATGGATAAAATTGAATATTACATTTTCGCATTGTTGCTAGGGAATAATATCCTCGCTCTAATCAGTTTGGAATACCTCATTTTCAACACACGTAATCTCAAATGTAAAGGCTGCCTAAAGGCATTTTTAAAGTAGGAACGCCTCCGCAGACTGCGGAGGCGCAGCCTGTGGATATGTGTATTTCTTTAGCTTAATATTAAATATGATAAGACTTCTTTTTTTCGAGATTTTTTTCTTGAATTTAAGTTGTTGGCACTTGCACATTGGCCCATAAGTTTCGTGTGCTGTATGAACAAATATTATTAATTGAATAGGCATATGAAATATATTGCAACTACTACATGTATTTGTTGGCCTAACAATGGCAAGTTTTTGTATGAGTTAGAATAATTTAGTGCCAACAACTTGTATTTATTAAACGAATACAATTTTGTCATTCTTTGAAATCCTTTTTTAGTTGATTGAAATATTCTAGACTATTAATGCAAGAAATATAAAGTTTCACTTAAGAGTGTGTTAATTTTCAATCTACAAATTCCTGCATTTGGTCCTCATGAGCTTAAAATCTATGGATAATTTAAATTTATGTTGAACCGTCACTTTTATGTTAAAGCTAGGAATGTTTTATGCAGCAAGTAACTATATTTGATTTGCTTTTACGTAAACTCTTGAAATATGATACTAATTACCGACATTACATTCGATAACATCAAATCTGAATAGAGTTTCCGAAGACATACAAATAAAATGTTATATAGTATAGATACTTGTTGTTAAGTGTATAATAACAGTCTTGAGTTTTAACGTAAGTGTTCTAATTCAAGATAAATTTAAATTCCTTATATATTTAAACTCATGAAAAATCCAGTGCTATATAGAACTATACATGACATATTTGAAAAATCCCCAGTTGACCAAATTTTCTTCTACGTCGCCCATTTCACGTTATAGCTTTGCGTACAAGATGCAAATACCTAATCATAGGAAATAATTGACGAACTGCGTATAACTTATTTCCTCCACAAATCACACACCATCCCTCTTGCTACAAAGAACCCGGTGAAACAGTATTGTCAATTTCGGAAACGTTATGTTATTGTTATCTTTGTCTAACTTATCCCTACATCTATATATATGTCTCGTACATATTAAAAAACACAATTACTTTTTACAGTCTAAAAAACCTCGTAAGATACTACTGTACATTGTAGGTATCCCTTTTTCGCGTTATGATTATTAAACCAGCAAAAAGGAAAGAAACAACTGGAGACTGGAATGTGTTCTTCTTCTTAATGCTCTTTAGTACATCTGGTTCAATCTGGATATTTTGGCATGCCGACGCCGCCTTAGTACAATATTCTAAGACAGTTCAATCAAAGGAGTTTTAGAATTTCTAAGGTTAAAATAAGAACGTGATGATTCAAACGTATGGAGAAGTTCAAATTTACAGATTATTTATTCACGTGAAATACTTTACAAATATATTGAAAATAGAATATGTTGAGCAGAATCATTCTTATTTGAATCAACAATTTATTATTTTATTCAACTAATAAAATTCAAATAAAAGAGAAAGCTTCTTTGAAGAATAAGATGATGTTGCTTGAATATATATTTAATGTTATTCAACAACAAAAAGTAAACACTACATGCTTTCTTGAATTTACAGTTTCATTTTTTTCCGTGTGGTGATATTGGTGTTAAGCGATTTTAAATTCATTACAAGGATATAATAATAATAATAATGTAATAATAGATTATCATCAAACTTGTCATTATTCTTTTCATGTATCACTAAGTAAAACTGGAACTAAAATTTAAAATAAAGATACATATAATATATCTCTGATTGAATTGCGCCGTCGTCACTTGCGTTGAAGCATTTTTACCTTTTACAATTTCTTTAACACTTGGTTGAACGAATATTTGGGTACATAGAACAACGCCGGTTGTTCTTCTTTATTTGACAGCTGATTGGTCCTATAATGATTATCTCAGAAATTACAAAAGATAAGTATAGGACGTTGTTAATAAAATTCAAAGAGAATAAAATACCACAATAAAATACCAGGTTCACATACCAAGTTTTCGGTATGTGAAAATGTCCGGAAGTAGTGCTTTGAAAAAACAATGTTTTTTGAGGTATTGGCGAGTGCAGCTAATACCAAATAATCCAGAATTTTCTTGGCTATATGCACCACCAACATTATTGTTTTTACTTTTAAAAACAATGCGAATATGTTTTTTTTTTCTGCACACGTAACTCAAACATTATTTGCTCAATTTTGAGAAAGAAAAAAACTATTGAATAGGCAATTTAAAACAGAATTAGAAAATCCAAAATTATATAGGGTGAGTCATTTAAAAAACTAAGTTCCAGCTTAAAGTTTTTTTAGAATATGCTCTCCAAACAATTTCAATATGCCACTATTTCCCTCCCTCTTATTTAAGACATGAAAGAGCGGCTACTAATGATTCAGCCTGTATATGTTTCTTCACTGTTCTTTTTACATTTACAATTTTATGAAGAAGTGCAATTATACGAATTTTTCAATTTTAGTACTATTTGTAAACAACATACCTGCCTATCTAAGTAATAAATTTCTTACATCAACAAGTTTAATGTTTATTTTCAGTTTTAGAAAATTTTCTCAGAAAAATAATATTTCTAGTTAAACATTTTAGTAAGTGAAATTTTCATCATCATAGTATATACTCTGGAAGTTTCAGCATTATATATGCACTTGAATTCGTACTAAGTGTTTTGCATATAAGATTGGATGCGTCAGTGCACTTTAGATATTCACCTCTACATATAGAGGTTTTATAAAATTGTGCATTTTCAATTGTAGATTTGAAAGTCTAATATCGGTTTTCCGTCCATGCATTTCCTTACTGATGTATTACCTAGAAATAGTAATTCATATGAAACATGGCAGAGATATTCAAATT
The DNA here is from genome assembly GCA_963170755.1 of Amphimallon solstitiale. Classification (NCBI taxonomy): domain Eukaryota; kingdom Metazoa; phylum Arthropoda; class Insecta; order Coleoptera; family Scarabaeidae; genus Amphimallon; species Amphimallon solstitiale. The sequence continues at coordinate 232,726,467 of OY720675.1, read as the reverse complement.
CTTTATATGTTACACATGAATTATTATTTCTTAGTATGTATTTCGATGTAAATTGCAATGTAGAATATCTATGTCTATGTGTTTTCTTCCTTAAACTAATAAGTTATAAAATAAATATTAAGTATTATAAAGCTACTATAAACAGAACTTAAAATCCCTATATATAATAATAATATTATGTATGTGAATGTTTGTGTATAAGCAACAAGAGCTGTATCAGCCAATATGTAAATATAATATATTAATTTTAAAATAATCACAAAGTCAATTTTCCAAGCATAAGAAGTGGTATCTCACGTTAATTTTATTTTTTGTGCGTCTTACATTGCTTCAATTCATCTGAAATTTCTGCATTTTATCTTTAGTGCTAACTTAAAGAATATTTTATCTAATAACTTAGATGATTCATTTAGCGCTGTTTCAAGGCAACGTGCTTTGGAAATAGGTTTCAAATTCCTGGCAGCTGCATAATACTTCAAAGAAATACTGTTGAATTATTTGAGATAGTAAACCTGTGTTATGATAAGGTTTCGTAACAACTTAACTTAAATTTGATAAATGGTTTTCAAAATTTCTACTAGAAATATCAAGTTAATTGGTGTGATATATATCCCGATTATTTTAATTTTATGTGATCAAAGAATTTTATCGACGACTAAACAATAAAGTATGTATTATATTAATCAATATTGGCTAATAATAACACTCATAATACCCGTAGGGAATAATGAAATGCGACCAGTGAATAATGGGCCATAACGTTACCATTATTCACTGCATTCCGCCAATAAGAACATAACGTTCCTAACGTTGTCATAGTAACGATAGACAAGTCCGGCCATTTTACTGACTGCCTAACCATCAAACGTCATATTGATATAGTAATCTGACATTTTCGTTTACTTATTTTGATTTTTTTTTAGTAATTTTCAGTTAGTCGTCGATAAAGTAGTGTATACTAACTCGCAATAATGACTATTATTCCCTCGAGCTGAGTTACTCCCTCGCCGCTTACGCGGCTCGGGAGTAAATTCAGCTCTCGGGAATAATAACTGTCATTATTGACTCGTTGTATAAACTACTATTGTTTTACAATTCAAGCAACACTAGAAATGCATTATATTTTTAACAGTACTTCGAATAAAATGTTTAAAAACAGTTCTACCTTGAAATAACTTCATTTATTTCAGATATTGCTGTTAAGGAGAAATAAACATTTGAAATATTGATGTTATAATTGTTGTAGTGAATAAATAGTTGGAAAGTATTAAAAGTGAAACATTTCCTGGATATTGTGAAAACAAAACTTTCAAATTTTAAACTTTACATTAAATAAATATAAAATATGAGCAATTTAATGCCGAACAACATTGAATTATATTGCATTAGCTATTAATATTTAAATAAATGCCGTACATTCAGAAGTAAATGATGACAAAAGCTGAAAGAAAAAAGCCAAATTTAAAAAGAAATATATATAAAAATTATTCAAAATCCTATTCTAAGTACTTTTATTCTCGTAATGAATCTCTATAGAATGCATACTTTGCGAGATATTCGAAGAAAACAGCTACTCGCTAAGAGTAAAAGTGTTATGTTATAAATACTTTTATACGAAAGTACTATACTGGTATTAAATTTAAAGGAATTCGAGTTACTTATAATATTATGTTGCTGTGTGAAGTTTATGAGGTTGACAGGAATTTACGTGTATATAATATACAGGGTAAGTAATCTCCCAGGGGCAGCAAATTGTATCTTTATGAGAAAAGATACTTCAAAACAGTTTCTTCGTATAATAGACACTCACTAGAAGTATCTTTTAAAATTATTTGTATCATACAGACTGGTCTATAACTTGGTGGCTATCATAATTATAGTTTTTCAAACGGATCACGTACTATATTATTACATTTTTGTATTTTGTGTATTAATTCTTAGACAAAAAGTAATAAAATAGTATAGGCTAAAATATAAAGTTTTTGAAAAATCAATGTTTCTATAAAATGATATTTCTAGAAAACGACGTATTAGGTGACCCAATTTTTAGTCGCGTTCTTCATAATAATAGGCCCTAATACAAGTATACTTTATTTTTTTTTTGATTACTGGATTAAAATCACTTTTTACTTTAGTCCCCTGATACCGAAAAACGAAAAAGTGGTTTTTAAAAAATTTCTCTCTCTCTCTCTCTCTCTCTCTTTCTCTCTCCCTCTGACTACGATATTGGTTAAACCGCTATAGGTATCAATTCCAAATTTTATATTTATGAGTATAATATCCCTCTTGAGATCTGATTAGATTTTCAGTAAAATCGGCAGACCGGAAATAGTAGTTTGCTTCAGTGAAAAAATCGAATTTTGCCAATATTTCGTCAACTACTAAGTTTAAACAAATTTATAAAGAATTCATATATACTCAAAATTGAATTGAGAAGAATTTTCTTATGAAAGTTTTTGAAATTTATACCGGAAGTAGGTCTTTTACTGTTATCAAAAAACAGTTTTTTGCAAATATTTCGCAAGTCATGCTTTTTGAGACAGGTACGCTACGAATACAAAAGTATTTAGAACTTGATTTTCAATATCTTTTGTATAAAAAAAATTTCAAAATTCGGACCGGAAGTATCACTTTTACTCTTAGCGAATAGCGATTTTTTGCCAATATGTCGTAAATTATGCATTCCATAAATAGTTGTCAACAGTACAAAAGTATTTAGAGTTGGTTTTACAATTTTGTTTGTATAAAAGAAATTTCATAATTTGGACCGGAAGTAACACTTTTACTCTTAGCGAGTAGCACTTTCTTTCGAATATCTCGCAAAGTATGCATACTATAGAGATTTATTAAGATAATAGAAGTACTTAGAATAGGATTTTGAATAATTTTTGTGTAAAAAATTCTTAAAATTGTATAGCTTAGCATTTTTTATCTAAATGTCTATTTAATGAAATGGAACTGAAGGCATTATTCCAAAAACCAGACAAGTCCAAAATATCGTATTTTGAAGTTGCCGCCATTTTATATACGTGAAAATAGCCGCTATTTAATGGTGTAATTTGTTTCACCAAAAACCAGACGTGTCGGGAGATATAAAGCTCTGAAATAAGTGCAATTCTACAAAAACAAGATAAGTCCGTGGCAATTCCGCCAAAAACCAGACAAGTCCTGGACTTGTCTGGTTTTTTACGACACACGTGTGTGATGCGTTGTGACCACTCACTTGCTAACAGGTGTTTAAAGAGTAGAGTCATTATAATTGTAGCCGTAATTATTATTATTACAATGGATACTACTGAGTGGCCTAAAAAGAGGCAGAAAAGTGCAAAAAAGGAGAGTATAATTCGAGATAAAAAAGTACATGGTGAAGAACATGTGAACCACGTGGGTAAAATGGTTGCAATGAGAAAAACCGGTGAAGATTGCAGGTATGTATCTTAGGTTAGGTTACTTGTCTTGTGTGATTAAACCGACTGTTACATAAGTCAGATTAGGTGAGGTTTTGACCACGTAAGGTATTAGGTACCATAGGTGGTCAAATTTTGTTTTCGTATTACATACTAAATACATACTTGTAAACAATAGTTTTATATCTTTCTAGATGTGCGAGGTTGCAATGTTTCAACAAAGTAGGCATTAACACAAGGAATAAAATTTTGGAAGATTTTAACAATTTGGCTTCAAAGGATGAGCAAGACTCTTATCTATGTGGTCTAGTAGATCTTTGTCCAGTTGCAAGAAAACGTCCAAGAAAAGATGAGCCAGAGGCAAGAAAAGACCACGCTGCAACTTACTCCTACAAAATCCGTAGTGAAGGTATCGATGTTCCTATATGTCACAAAGCCTTTTTAAGCTTCCATGGCATTTCCAAGAACAGAGTCACTAGATTACAGCAAAGCTGGCTATTAACTGGAAACTCTCCTAAAAGTAAACAAGGCAAACATAGTAATAGACCTAGAATGCTTCCCGATTGCATAAAGTATCTTGTAGAGAATCATATTAACTCATACCAAGCCAGAAAATCTCACTACTCACTCAGAGACAATCCCCACCGGAAGTATCTTTCTGAGGATTTAAGCATATCTGTCATGCATAAACACTTTCTTGAGCTATAAAGGATAAATATTTCTTATAAGTCATATTGGTCTGTTTTTAATACTTTTAACATTCATTTTGGTTTTCCGAGGTCAGACACATGTGCTATTTGCGATTCCCTTCAACAAAAGTTGAATGCAGCTACTGATGACGAATCAAAAGCTCAATATACCAGAGAACAAAAGCTTCATCTACGAAAAGCGGAAGCTTTTAAGGCAGAAAAAAAAAGGTATATTATGAAGGCTAAGGAAGGGAGCGTGACATGCCTGTCGTTCGACTTTATGCAAAATCTTCCGCTTCCACGCATTCCAAGTGGTCCTGTTTACTATTCGCGCCAATTGTGGTTTAATATTTTTGGAGTTCATGACTTATCAGATGATTCTGTGACCATGTATCGTTACCTAGAAAGTGAAGCACACAAAGGTGCAAACGAAGTGACATCTATGTTGCTAGACGCCATAAATAACCTTCCGGACAATAAAAGAAAGGATGAGCTCGTACTGATCTCTGATGGCTGTCCCGGGCAAAACAAGAACAAGACAATGGTCCAGTTTCTGTATTGCTTGGTCCATGTCTTAAAAATTTTCAAGCGAGTTACCTATCTCTTTCCTATGAGAGGACACAGTTATCTTCCTAATGATCAAGATTTCGCTTTAATAGGAAACAAGAAAAAGAAAGCCAACATAGTAACACTTCCAGAACATTGGGACAAAGTAGTACAGGAGGCACGACAACATCCTTCACCATTCAACCTAAAAATAATGACCCACAAAGACTTTTTCGACATTAGAAGCGCTGTGGAACCTTTGTTCTTGAAAACACCTAAACCTCCACTAAAACTTCAACAAGTAAGAATGATGTTGTTTGACAAACATGATATTCATGTTAATCTGCGAACGTCGTACCATGGATTGTGGGAAAGACATATTGTGGTAAACAAGTCCTACATAAACAGAGGAAAAAATACTCTTGACATTCGAAAGCTTTACCAGTCACCTCCAGGAATACAACCTGCAAAAGCCACTAACCTGCGAGAACTCATCCAGTACCTTGAGAACCCAGTTCACCGCCAGTACTATGAATCTCTATTGAAAGATCCTGCTCCTAATAATACTAATCAGGCAACTGAAGAGAGCAACGTTGATATTGATGACGACGATAATTCCGATGGTTGTGAAGATAACTAAGCGACTGTTATTTTGGAAATACCACTTTTTGTAATAATATTACATGTATAATATAATATTACAAACAGAAATAATGATTATTGCTAGTAACTTTCTGCAAAAACCAGACAAGTCCAATGAATTTTATTTTTTTTCTCAAAATATCTTACATATAACCACTTTATTATAGTATCCATGGGACGTTATTAATGAGACCTAACCATATAAAAATTATAAACATTTCCCGCTGTCTGCAAAGCAAGCTACACTGTTTTTTCAAGTTTCCCAAAATTCTCATTTTTGGACGTGTCTGCTTTTTGGTATAATGCCTCCAGTATGTAGACTTAATTTAAGTCTACATACTGGAGCTTACTAGTACAAAGAGTCACAAAATGTCAAACGTTTTGCAGTATTCTTCTTCTTACCGAAACAAAAATGAATTTCATTTGTTCACACATTTCTGTAAGCTACTACTAGGTAAAAAAAAATAATATAATTTTTTTAATTTCGTATTCTTTTTTAAATGTTGTAATATGCACTTTTCCACCAAGCTTTAAAAACTAATAATGGTGACATATTTGTCCTCATTAATTTGTTTTAAATTACTGTGACATTAATATTAAAATTCTGAACTCGTGAAAACTGATGCAGAAATAGTAGCTGCCTAAAAATAAATCGATTTTCAAGTTAATAATTAGTTTCTAAACGTTTGAAATATAATTAAAAAATTATTGCAGTAAAATCGGTAAAATTTTCAAATGTGATGTAAGTTGAACGTTGTTGAAAACGACCCATATGTTATTTAATTTTGTCAGTTAGTAATTTATAAAACAAAAATATTTACATACTAGAACTAATTTATAACTGTATTGTAGATTTAATCATTATTTAATCAGCACTAATTATAGCACGGCTTGCCAAATTTTATCTTAGTCGTTATTACAAGAAGATCGCATTTACACTTATTGAACTGACGTTTTCAATTATCGCTAATGAACGAATAATCACTTTTAGTCGAGAACTAATTTCGCATTATGTTTTAAAGGACCATAAAAAAAGCAAAGTCTTGAAAATATTTCATTAAACGCAATTAGCTAATTGGAATGTTATTAAAGTTAAATTAATTAAATTCCTTGACATTATCGAAAATCTCGCAGCAAATGACTGCGAATACATACATATTTTTAATATCTAATTAAATGTATGTGCCTCGCTGAGAAAATCACATTAATTAAATTAAAAACACTCGGGGGTAAGCTTGTAGTGAAAAAACAAACACTGCAATCACCTGAAAAGCATTTAAAAGAGTAAATAAATGTTCCGGCATTAATATAAAGGAAAACTACAGAATGAAATAACATTAATTCGTTATTGTTGGAGAAGCGAATTCCTTTGTTTACATTGTACCACATTTAATACATTTTCCAGTGCTGTCAACATAACGCCATCTAGTGGATAATATTTTATTCAAAATTACAAGTACCGCTCATAAAAAGTTTATTTTTTGCGTGTCAGTTCGTTACTTCTATAATCGCTTGGCTGTTACAAAGCGAAAACAGAATTAACTCACACGTTCATGTTCCATTTGTTTAATGAAAAATCTACTTTGTCCATTGTTGTTATTACATTTTTAATTTGGTTTACTTCTTTTAGGCAATGAAGTTATTTATTTTGTAGTTGGAACTTTTTTTACAATTTGTAATTCATGTTTGTAATGAAAGTGAAAGCGCAATCTAAAGAGCATGTAAATTGAAGGAAAGAGCAGAAGGACTACAATAAATTGTACAGCGTGTCCCAAAATTCGCGGAACATCTCCATACTATGGGTTGAAGTATCGATACATGAACACGGAAAAAATATTTAAAAAATTCCACATTTTTCATTCTAGAAGATATTGGACTTTCTGTTAAGGTAAATTTGGCAATAAGTTTGATTTATCTTAATAATGAATAAGGTACTAGAGTTGTCCGTATCCATGGGATTAAGAGAGAATAATGAATTAAAAATTTTAGTGTCAAAGACAAATACGATAAATGTCAAAAGAGTCAACGAGATGAAATTATAATAATAAATTTATAATAAATGTTCAAAAGTATGTACGTGCTGACCTCCGCTCCGCTCTTCTAATTATATTCCCCTGAACTCTTTCTATCATTTCTCCATCTATTGAACGAGCTGCTTCAAATAGCCGGTTAGTTAAATCTGCATCATTTAAAACAGGTGTACTGCACACCAATTGTTTAATGTAACCCCAAAAGAAAAAGTCCAAAGGGGCGAGATCGGGAGGTCTAGCTGGTCAACGGAACGGTCCACCTCTACCTATTCACCTTTCGGCAAATTGCTCATTTAATCAGGCATTCGGCAATTGCTCATTTAATCAGGTGCCGCATGATGAGCAGGAGTACCATCCATTATTATTATTGATTATAGCTAAAGGAAATTCATCTACCAAATTTTGAGAACCATTTACCAAAAATTCTAAAAAGTTGTTCCCGGTCAGCCTGTTAGGAATCATGGCTGTCCAGATTAACCGATTCCCGATAATACTTGTCCAGACATTTACTAAATACCTGAGGATTTTCCAAAGCATAGAAATGTGAATTTCGCTCACTGTAAAATCCACCTCGTGAAAAATTATCTTCGTCCGTCCACAAAATATTTCTGCAAAATTGAGCATTTCTTTGTATTTGTTCTCTAAACCAGTTACAAAAATTCTCACGACGTGGAAAGTCTTCAGGTAATAGAGTTGGAACTTTTCTGTAATGATAAGTTTTTAACCGCACCATCCATAATAATTCGGCCAACTGAACTGTGTGATATGTCTAGTATATTAACGAGTTCACGTTTTGATATTGTTGGATTGCCTGCTAATAAATTTAAAACGGCATCCTCCTGTTCATGGGTCCTTGTAGTTTCTGAACGAGCTCTATCCCGATAAAAGGCACTTGTTGGTGATACGCTTACTGTTTCTCTTATTCTTCGGTCTAAACGCCTAAAGACATTATCACTAGGACGTCTTCTCAGAGAATATCTTGCGCTATAGACTTTACCATCAGCAGCAGCATTGTTTTCGCATTCACCCAGCACCAAATGCATGTCTGCATATTCGTCGTTCGAAAACATTTGAACATAAATTAAAAAAAAAAAAACACCAACACAAGACAGCAAAACTCGAAAATTAGCGCAAACACTAAAGAACCAATCAACGGAAAATACAGGTAAAAACTTGAACATCCAAAATGCAACGAAAATTAATAAGGTATAGCGTTGAAATAAGCAGGATAATTTGAAAACATCAAAATGACATTAATAAGCAATTTTGATTTCGATATTTTTTACGCGGTTTAAGTGTAAATTAAGGAAAACTTTCATTTCGAACGAAAGCTTTGTTGCTTGGTAACTGACGAGAGCAAATAACATGGTAAAACCGCTCCACCTTCGGTGTCGCGGTTTTACCTTTTGTTATTTGTTCGAGTCGTGTTAGCTTTAAGCAACAAAGTTTTAGTTTTGTCAAAATGAAAGTTTGTTCTAGAAATAAACACAAGCTTGAATGGTATTTGGTAAGACAATTTAATGAATCATTTAATTAACATTAATGAATAAAAATATTTTTATTTAAACAATGCTTAATCGTTACTAAAAGTACAGTTAGAAAACGCACAGTTATTATAAGTTATTTTATTCGTGGCCGACTGAACACTATTTAGGTTATTTTTGTTTCTTATATTTGTTACAATTTATGAGTGATGATTTTGATTAAACTGGAGGTAAAATTTTAAATATTTTGTTTTTGAATGCCCTGTTATTTTAGTGATTTGCAGATCACTTACTTCCGCTTTGGCTAATGTTGAAACAGCACTTGCTCGATTTGAATGATTGGTATATCTATTGTCGGCATTAAAGTGGATTTTGATAGTTGAATCTCTAGTCCATTTAGAGAATTGATTTGGACCAATAGGCATATTTTTGAATCATCCTTTGACGCCTTTTGTTTCATAAAACTGATTCACTGTCAAAAACAATCCATCAGTAAGAATGTTTGGTCTTCTTTTGCTTAGAATTTTATAAAACAATCTATCAGGACATTAATCAGGACTTTCTTTATTTTCCGTAAGCCACTTGTCTTTTATCTCCATCCTGGGCTGTTTTCGAAAATATTGGATGGTATTCGAGCCTACCTGTAGATGTTCCGTCATTATTTTTTTTCTGTTCTACAATAATGAATTTTACACTGTACAGTTTCTGCCCCTCTCCAAGCCAATTCAAATGTAGCAATATGGAAAAATTTCTTTTGCAGTCCATTTGGTGTGTTCTCGTCCCATAAGATAATCATTTTGATAATTTCTTCCTTAGTTAAAGCAGTAGCACTCCTTTTTCTTTTATTGGGAATGCTTTGCAGTTCTTTTCTTTTTGCGTTTTTAGCATTGCAAACTGACTGAAAAATAATATCCTTATACGGGTCAAAAATTATGCCAAATTCATTGAAATATTGTTCTTGAATATATTTTGCAGTAGTGTTCCACATTGTTTTGGTAATGTATTCTTTGTAGTCTGTCCCATCTCTTTTCTTCATATTATAGGACCAGTTTTCTAGTATACTAGCAATTACATTAACTGGTGTATTGCCGTCCAATTTATAGTTTCTCTCGGAGCAAAATTGAATGAAGTGCTTCCATATTGAGGCTTTCGTTTTTTTTTGTATTGCTAGGCATGGTATTCGTAAGGCATCTTTTATTTTTTCTATAGTAGCACTGTCGAAACGAATCATATTGGAAGAAGAAAATATAAATGTTTATGTTGACGTTTATGTGAACGATACTGTCAGAATTGAATTCTCGTTGCTATGGAAAATCAACATGCAGTTTATCCGCTAGCTATATGCTAGCTATGTCCGCTAGCAAACATATCCACTATACAGGGTTTTTCACCTAACCCGTTCGTTAGAAGTTTTCGTGGTTAGAAAAAACTTAGAATTCTGAAATTTTGGGTTCCAGGGTTATTCAAGATTCTCTTTCATTTTAAAATATTTTCAAGATCATACTACTTCCGGTTATACCGTTATCTTCCTTATTTTAAATAGAACACCCGGTATATTATTTCATTTTTGGATTCCTGAGAAATTTCATACTGGGTTTTCATCAGGTTTCCCTATACCTATTTTCAATTTTTTCTTAGATATCTTGATTTCTTTGAAAATTTGGACAAATTAGCCCTGTTTTGAGCATTGCGCCCTTTAACCAATTTCGATTGGTGGAAAGCGCTTCCGGGGTAGACGGAAGCACAGGAATGATACTTTCGAATGCCATATTGACAATTGATTTATCGCATACAGGGTATCCAAAATTTAATGATCAATTACATCATTTTAAAAGTTGAAAAAGCACGTTTTTTCAAATGGGATACCCTGTATTTTATTGGATGGTCGGATGCAGAATTTGATTCAGCATCGATTTGCTATAACTCCCTATACCTATTTCCAGTGGTTTTCTTATTAATCCATATTTTTATCAAAAGGTGATCAAACTCCAAAAGTTCTACCTAGTAAGCCTTGATTTTGACAGGAATTGAAACAATGTTGATTTAATGTCGAAGTAGTATCATCGTACAGATTCGTGAGGTATCTACTTACAGTTCTAGGAATTTTGTTAACTTGCTTAAGTACAGCTTATAATGGAGTATGTTGAAGAATATTCCAATAATGATTTATTAAATTTGTTTTACACGCACGGTGAATGTGGACGAATTGTTCGACGAACATGCAGACTATTTAATGAACGATATCCGGACCTACCAACAATGACTCCTGGAAAATTTGCAAGAATCGAAACTCGCTTTATAGCAACTGGAAACGTAAGGGCAACTGAAAATAACCTAAAGCCCGTAAATGATAATGAAGATAACGTGGTGAATGTGTTGGCGTTTCTTCAAGCTTATCCGCGGAGTTCAATTTCGACAGCAGCGCTGGATTTGGGTATTTCAAAAACATCAATCCACAGAATATTAAAAAAACATGGAATGCATCCTTTTTGTGAGATAACTGTTCACGGATTACGTCTTGGTCATGAGGCAAGACGTGTCAACTTTTGCGAATTTATGATTTTGAAAATGACCGAAGATCCGAGATTTTTTCATCAGATTATGTGGACTGATGAATCGAAATTCAGCAGGCAAGGAATTACAAATCGCCGAAATACTCACTACTGGGCACAAGATAATCCACATGTTATTAGGGAACATAATCACCAAGACCGCTTTAGTTTCAATGTTTTTTGTTTAATTATGGACTTATCAAATGTACGATGGAAGTAAAGTAAAGTAAATTTTTTACCGTTTCATTGATGTTTATTTGGCTTCGAAAGGCAAGCGATGTTTCGGTTTCTGCCCAAAAACCACATTAAAATAAAAAATTTGGATTAACAGGAAAACCACTGGAAATAGGTATAGGGAATGTTATAGCAAATCGATGCAGAATCAAATTCTGCATCCGACCATCCAATAAAATACAGGGTTTCCCATTTGAAAAAACGAACTTTTTCAACTTTTAAAATGATGTAAGTCGTCATTAAATTTTGGATACCCTGTATGCGATAAATCAGTTGTCAATATGGCATTCGAAAGTATCATTCCTATGCTTCCGTCTACCCCAGAAGCGGTTTCCACCAATCGAAATTGGTTAAAGGGCGCAATGCTCAAAACAGGGCTACATCTGTCAAAATTTTCAAAAAAATCAAGATATCTAAGAAAAAATTGAAAATAGATATAGGGAAACCTGATGTAAACCCACTATGAAATTTTCTCAGGAATACAAGAATGAAATAATATACCGGGTGTTCCGTTTAAAATAAGGAAGTTAATGGCGACTTCCGGTATAACCGGAAGCAGTATGATCTTGAAAATATTTTAAAATGAAAGAGAATCTTGAATAACCCTGGAACCCAAAATTTCAGAATTCTAAGTTTTTTCTAACCACGAAAACTTCTAACGACCGGGTTAGGTGAAAAACCCTGTATATTGCAGATTATCCGATTGCAAACTAACATAACGTGTATTAAAATGTCATGTTTTTGACAGATGAATTAAATTGTCAGGTAAAATTAGGGTAAAATGATTGATTTTCTGGAAATGGTATAATTAGAAAAGTGATTAATTACAAGCCTGGTTATAGTTGTTCAAAATTGTTATCCCATTGATCATATCAAAACCAATCTTTGAAATGTTTTACAGTAATTTAGACAAACGACATCTAAAGTGTTAACTTTGAATATTAATTTCGTTCAAGCTTTGTGGGTTGGTCAGGAAATAGGGACATTGGCAACTATTTGACCGAAACCATATTCTTACAAATAACTAATAGCAACTTGTAAAACATACCAAGTAATATACTTGTATATAATTAGGATTTATGTTTTAACAAGAGCTAATGCCGCAACCATCAACAATCATTTATTATAACACTAACTAATTGAGCGAAGCGACACCTAATGATGTCATATCGATATTTGCATGTAATTTTAGTCAATGGTAGATCTTCGGTTTAAAATTAACTTTTACGATTCGGGAGGTATGGAATTCAGCTGTAACATCTCTTTAATTTTAAAACATCCTGAACAATATCCAACAATACATTATACACGGGCAACATATAGAAACGGCTTACTCGAGCATTACTTAGCTACAAAATGCACCGGTTATCATTTTAAATATTTCATATGCCTGCATAAGCTTTGTAATACCCGATACGGACCTGACTGCAATATTCCGCATCGCAGAGAACCACTAAATTCAAACGAGGAAATCCAGCAGATTTAACGCTGAAGTAGCGAGGCTGATTTCTCGTCGCCAGACGAAGGCAGGCACCACTGGTAACGCCATAAACTCTATTCCTCTTAAACTACTGTCAAACACACACTCTAGCCAGCTCAGTGGCGGCAGTGTGGTGGTAACAGGAGCTCGCTTTCACTCAGTCGAACTGGAAAAGTTCAGGGAATGAACTTGCATAGCCAGGAATTTAATCACGTCACACGGTACGACTAGAAAAGACGTTGATGTCTTTTTAATACATGTAGCTTGCTTGATTTTATTTTGTCGTGCCATTCGAGAGAGACATAGAGAGAGAGAGAGATAGGCTTAGTGATATATTTGGTAGTGAAACGGTATACGTGTATAATACATATTTCGCGTTGACAGTTTTCTGCGTAAAATTGATGTTAGGTATAAATTTAAAAATTTGAAAATATAAATCAATACTGAATGTCTACTGGAGGAGTATAATGCTTTATCGATAAACGAACTTGTTATACTTATTATACAGGTTGTCTGATAAAAAAACGTCCCATTCCGTAACTTCTTTATTTATTATACGATTTCAATAAAAATGGTTTGACGAACTCTATAAGCTGGCCATAATCCCGATTTTTTTCCTTTAGTCTGGTAGATATTTTTTTTCTGAATCTAGTAATGTTTATTTAGTTATCGTTTGGTTGATATTAAATTTAATGAAAATTATTTATCTGCAACCTTTATCCGCTCACGATTAAAAAGAAAAAAAATTATGTTAGAAGTCTTTAAAGAAATAAACTTTACATCAACCTGTTCTGTTAACAATACTCAACAATTCTTAAATAACATTACAAATATACCTTTAGATACAAATTTTATAATGGCTTCCTTTGATATAGTAAATTTATATTCCAATGTCCCTATAAATCATACATTAGAAATATTTAAAAACATCTTTACCCAGAAATACACAGATATATCTAAAATAAATGATTTAACTTCAATCTTAGAACTTATAGTAAATCAAAACTATTGCAAATTTGATGATCAATTTTATAAAGTCAATGATGGATTACCAATGGGCATGCCACTTTCAGGACTACTTGCAGATTTATATTTGAACGATATAGAAACTTCTAATATAATTAATTCTAATAACCCTTTTCACAACAAGATAATAAAATGGGTAAGATATGTGGATGATGTTTTTTGCATGTGGTCAGGTACTACAGATGAACTCCACATTTTCAGTTACATAAACAATTTACATAATAACTTGAAATTTACACTTGAAATAGAAAAAGATGAAAAATTAAATTTTCTCGATATCACCCTTACGAAGTGTAATAATAACCTTACCATAGACATTTATAGAAAACCATCATCTATCACAACTGTAATCCCATACAACTCATATCATTGTATATCACAAAAAATGTCTGCTTTTCAATATTATATACACAGAGCGATAACATATCCATTAGACCATACCTCAAAAATCAAAGAAATTAATTATATTTATGAATTAGCTACAAATTTTAAATTCCCAATTCACACAATTAATAAACTGATAAAACATATCATTCTTAAACAAGACCCTCTTTACAATAAAAATAAGACTATTTCACATAAGACACAATATAAATCTCTACCATATAACTTTATCACTGCTGGATTAAAACCAACATTTGACAAATTTGACATTAGACTTTCATTCAAAACAGATACTCTATTATATAACATTTTAAATAATATAAAACCCAAACAAAACATCCTAGAAGAAAGTGGTGTGTATTCTTTGAAGTGTGTTCAGTGTAACTCTATTTATATAGGTCAAACTGGACGACAATTGTATAACAGATTGTATGAACACAAAAATCAATTAACTTGAAATGTTTATAAACATCGACTTGAAACTGGACATAGTATTGATTTTCAAAATATTTCAATTTTAAATAGACAATCTAAAAGCTTAAAACTTAACTTATTAGAAACTTTAGAGATTGAAAGACACAAACATCATTACAATTTATTAAATGACCAAGTATACACACATGACAAACCACTTTTTTCATTTTTAGAAGCTATATAACTACACCAAATTTCGTCCTGCATCTTTGGTTGCCTAACTGCCGTCTTTTTCATTTTTAAGCTGACTTATACGATTTCTAGTTTGTTGTTATTTGATAGTGACTTCTTTATTATTATGTTTTATCAATGATTTGCATGACCTTGTATGGTATTTTATTTACTTCATGTTATATTGTGTACTGTATTTGTCCACCATGTCACGTGGCTTGTGTTTGTTGATTTTTTACGTTTGAATTTTATCTAAATTTTATCTATCATCATCTTATTTTAACATGAAAACTACCCATCGAATATTTTTGAACGATACTATAACACCAGTATTTGTATCTGCATACATCTATTTATGACACGAGATACTTTGAAAAATCATTTGACTGTGAGTATCATACATATGTAATTTTGCATTTTGATATTTTTATACATACTTATTAGTAGAAAGCTTTGTAACGGTTATTTTTGCTTAGATTCTAGGTTGATGATGACATAATGTCGAAACTAGTCCCTTAGAGTATATTAGAAACGATTGTAAAGAATAAAGAGGATCCATCATTATATTTGTGTTTTTCTTCAATTACAACT
Organism: Amphimallon solstitiale; assembly: GCA_963170755.1. Lineage (NCBI taxonomy): Eukaryota > Metazoa > Arthropoda > Insecta > Coleoptera > Scarabaeidae > Amphimallon > Amphimallon solstitiale. The sequence goes on along the minus strand of OY720675.1, from coordinate 232,710,757 downwards.
TTACAAATGGACATTTATTACTTAAAAAGAAAACGCTACACAAATGCGACAAATATCTCATTCAATCGTCGAAAATTAGCTGGGAAATCTGCATCCGTTATTTATATTTTTTTATTTGTTGCACAACACCACTACACCAGTCATTCATTATTATAATACATTCCCCATTTGTCCTGCATTCAAAGCGTGCCTTTATTCTACTATTATTGAATATAGTTTGGTCGTTTGCTCTTCCAGGCCACCTTACTGTATTCTCAACCTGTCATCGCATACAACTTGCACATTCCAAGAAAATAATCCTTTACGGTTTCTATATTCCTCTGCGTTTGGACAACCAGGTGATTGTATTCTGACATGTTTGCAGTCAATTGCACCTAATACATTTGGAAATCTTGCCTTTCTATAAAATCTAAGTTTCTGATTTTCCTTTTCCTCTCTAGTTTCGGGGAAGTGAATGAATCTATTTCGCTTACGGGCAATAGCAAACGTCACATTCTTTATACATTCACATGCTGTCGTTTTACTGACTCCACCAAAATCACCAGCGACTAACTGCATAGATCCAGTCGCGTAAAACCTTAACGTGACGAACAATTTTGTAACTGGAGACAATGCACTATTCCTGTTTGTTGTAGATTTTATTTCGTCTTCTATTTCTTGTAGCAGAGTTAAACAAGTATTTTTCCTGAGGTGAAACCGATTACAAAATTCGATATCGTCCATATCTTCAAACACATTTATTCTGCAAATTTCAAAAACATACTTAACTACCAAGATACATTGGTAGTTAAGCATACCTTGTTTTAAATCGTTTAGGTCGTCTGATCCTCTCCTGAATTTCCATAAATTCTTCTTCATCCGATTCAAATATAGGTACGTTAAATAATTCCAACATAACTTCGATTAGATATACCGTAAAACGCAATATAACAAATAAAATAACCTAACTAAACCTAAAAACGAAGTTATCCCGCCTTTCAAAACTAATTTTAACCAACCAATCACGAAACAGAATAGAGGTATTCCAATATTTATCTTTCACACAATGTAGGTATAGCGTATCCGGAGTTTATACCGTAAGTTATTCTATACTAGACATATCTAGCGTTTGTAGAACGACACTTTCAAGTTTATACTCCGTATGGTATTATACTAGCTTTATCTACGAGTTGTAGAAGCGGCCCTAAAGGAAGAAAACCACAGGTGTCCATTTAAAAAAAAGGTTGACTGTCGTTGCGTATTCAAGACAGGGTTGAAAAAAGTGGTATTATGTCCAGTTTATAGAGTTTGTCAGACTATTTTTATACTTTTTTTATTTATTGAAATCGGATAATAAATAAAGAAGTTACGGGATGGGACGTTTTTTTTATCAAACAGCCTGTATACCATGTTATCTTAAAAAAAAAGGAAAAAATTGGTGAATGAAAGATATTATATAATAGTAACTTGCAACGTTTTGTCTTAAAATTCGGCTAAATAATAATAATGTGTCTCAACTCTCAACAATTTTATATTACTCGATTACTTTTAAAAAAATTATTGAATAAATGTAAGCAAGGTATAATATCTATATTGTACTTGTTCTCAACAAATAAGTTTGTAATATTATCTTTCAATAAAAATGACACAACATCAAATAGAAATAAACCAAAAATATGTATTTTATGATAATTACTTGTAGTGCCATGGAAATATTTAAGTTTAATGCAGTTAAGTTTTCAAGATTTCCACACAATAAATTAATGCTTTGGCTGACATCACTCGACCGATATTACAAAGAAAATTACTTGGAATTTTGAAAAAACTACCGGGCTACCGATTTTACTGAAAATCTAGTCAGTTCTCGAGAATAAGATTATATTCCAATATCAATGAACAGTACAGTACCAAAAGGAAGGCATACAAAAGTATGATTGAGTCGACAAAAGCAAATTACTATAAAAATCACATCGATTGTGCTCAAAACACGGTAAAATGTATATGGAAACTTGTGAATGATACGCTTAATAGAAAGAAAACATATGGCATCGATAAAATTATAGTCGATCACGAAACAATTACTAATCCAGAACAAATAGTGGAAGTATTCGGTCGCTACTTCTCGGGTGTAGTGCAGGACGCTCTTGACAAACAGTTCGGGAATGACTTGTCGGATTCGTGTACGTGTGATCCAGGTGTTCCTAACACAATGGTGTTTTTAGCCACAGATATCGCCGAAATAAAAAGTATCATAGGAAATCTAAAGAATAAAACCAGTGTAGGGAGTGATCAACTGTCAATCAGCATGATAAAGGATACACGTGATGACTTAGCCGCCCCTATAGCACATCTGATTAATAGGGCAATAAGTGCGGGAAAATGCCCAACCATACTAAAAAAAACCGTTGTTATTCCGGTATATAAGAAAAATGATAGAGCAAACATTGATAACTATAAGAGGCGGAATCCCTCAAAACCGCGTTTGGAAACAACTCTAGTTCCTACAAAAGTTGTTGTTTATTGTAAAAAAATACATGATGTTGTAGACGAGAACTTAAACTAAACGACTGTTGTTTCGAAAACACGATTCCGGTAATTTTGCTCGATAGAAAAAAATAATGAAACAGGCACTGCAATTTTCGAAAAACAACTATTACTTGCAATTTAGCAAATATTGTAGTTTTAAAAAAATATGAGTACAATGGTTTCATAAATAAGTAAACGATAGTTGTTTTACTTTTTCAAAAATTCAAATATTTAATTAGAAAATAAATAATTACGAAAATTGCTTATTATGCTATTTACTGCGCAGAAGCAGTGCCACATTTCATTCCCCTCTGACCCGAATATCAGTTGAGATCTAACCTTCGAGGTGTTAGTCACGTCTCTCGCTACGTTTTGTCACGCATACATTTCGCTATTATTTTTATATTTTGGAATGGGGAATAAAGTGAATCAGCAGCAGAAAAACGTATTCTCCGTGTCAGTATGAAAAATAATAAAAATAAAATGAATTAACCTTTATTATTTAATGATGCCCCCATAATTTGAATAAATTTATTACATCTTGGAATGAACTTTTCAGTACCCTATAAAAATTGAGGTGTGGCCACCAAACGACTTTCTTATACACAATTTTTTGATTTTTTTTTATACAAAAATTATTCAAAATCCTATTCCAGGTACTTCTTCTATCTATCTATTATCTTAATAAATCTCTCTAGAATCCATACTTTGCAAGATATTCGAAAGAAGTGCTACTTGGTAAGAATAAAAGTGTTACTTTCGGTCCGAATTTTGAAATTTAATGTATATAGAAAAATATTGCAAATCCAACTCTAAATACTTTTGTACTGTTGATAAATATATATGTATATAGAATGCAGAGTTTACAACATATTTGCAAAAAATCGCTATTCGATACGAGTAAAAGTGTTACTTCTGATGCGAATTTTGAAATTTTTTATACAAAAGGTATTGAAACATATGTTTTAAATACTTTTGTAGGGTAATGTACCTGCCTAGAAAGCATGCCTTGCGAGATATTCGCAAAAAACTGATTTTTGATAAGAGTAAAAACCTACTTCCGACAGGAATTTCGAAAAAATGCATTCTTCTCAAATTTAATGTTTAGTACATTTGAATTCTTTATTCATTTGTTTAAACGTAGCAGTCGACGAAGTATTAGCAAAATTTGATTTTTTTACTGATGTTAACTACTACTTCCGGTCTACCGATTTTACTGAAAATCTAGATCCCAGGGAAGAAGATTATGCTCGTAAATATAAAATTTGGAATTGGTAGCTATAGCCGTTTGACCACTATTGTGGTCACACACAGGCAGACAGATATACAGACAGACACACACAGAAACAGACATTTTTTTTAAACCACTTTTTTGGTATCAGGAGTCTTCAAAAAGTGGACATCTGCAAAAATCTCGAAGTCGAAAATTTTCAACACCACAATACTTGCTTATACTAAGTAAAAGAAAGTAAAATAACTTTCTCTCTTATCGGTGTATGTGACCACGATAGCGGCCAAAGGGATACAGGTAACCAATACCAAACCTTATATTTATGAGTGGAATTTTTCTCTTGAGATTTGACTAGATTTTCAGTAAAATCGGTAGACCGGAAGTAGTAGTTTATTTCAGTCAAAAAAATCGAAATTTACTAATACCTTATCGACTACTAAGTTTAGACATACTTTTGGAGAATAGAAATGTATTCAAAAGTAAATATTAGAAACATTTTATAAAATTTTTTTTCGAAATTCCTACCGGAAGTAGGTCTTTTTATCTTATCAAAAAACGGTTTTTTGAAAATATCTCGCAAATTATGCATTCCATACCGATTTATTTGAAATACTAGTATTTATTTGAAATAATGGTATTCAGAGCTCAATTTTTGTATATAAAAAAATTGAATAATTGAACCGGATATATCAGTGTTACTCTTATCGAATTGCAATTTTTTTTGCAAATATCTGGCAAATTATGCATTCTATACAGATTTATTACAAGTGCGAAAGTATTAAGCGCTGCAATTGGAACAATCTTTGGATAAAAGAGATTATAAAATTCGGCCGGAAGTAATACTACTCTTATCAAGTAGCAGTTGGAAATTGAAGAAACAGATGAAAGGCGTATTGTTGATATCAAGTACTTTTTCGAAAACTTGAAGATGATATTAAATCATTGTCCAGCATTTGGTTGTACTTTAGCGAATTTAAGTATATACTCGGAAAAAAAGTGGTCTTATGTCGAAACTAAAACTAAATTGTGCCGTGCGAAACTTCTTTTTTTTATAAATACTTGCAATCCAAAAGCAAAGGAAAACCTCTACATCAATACTTCTGCAGTGAGTGGTATAATAACATCTGGTATAGGATTTTCACAATTTCAAAAGCTTTTTGCATCTATAAATATCCCAACGATGACTCAAAATCTTTTTGCCAGAAAGAATAATAGAATGTCTGATAAATGGTGTAAAACTGCAGTTCATACGATGGAAGCAGCAGCCAAACGTGAACGACTAGCTGCTATAGAATACGGTATGGTCAAGACGATAAAGCCGTCATTGATGTCGTTGTAGATGGATGCTGGACAAAGAGATCCTATAAAAGCAATTATTCGGCACTTTCTGGAGCAGCAGCAATAGTTGGACGAAAATTTGGGGAAGTACTATACATTGGAATACGAAATAAATATTGTTCTATTTGCGCACGAGCAGAAAATAAAGGAATTGCACCAAAAGATCATAAATGTTATAAGAATTATTCAGATCTTTCGACTAGTATGGAGTCTGACATTTTGGTGGAGGGATTCAAAAATTCTGTGGACATGTACAACATTATATATGGTAGGATGATAGCAGATGGCGATTACAGCACGTATTCCAAAATCTTGGAGGCAAGGCCTTATGTAAATGTCACGGTAGAGAAGATCGAGTGCAGAAACCACTTACTTCGCAACATGTGCAATAAATTAAGGAATGTAACAAAGGAACTTAAATATCCTTTATTGATGCGCAAAACTTTAAGTATGCAAAGGATACTGGCAATCAGGAGGGTAATTTGTTTAGCTATTAAGCAACATGCAAATAGAACAGAAGAATTGCAAACAAAAATTAATGATTTATACGTAGATATTACAAACAGCTGTAACCATGCATTTGGTGATCATAGGTCTTGCAAAAACTATTAATGTCAAAGTAAAAAGACCAGTGAAAATCTTGCACAGACATTTAGAACTTCAACTTTTTGGACCAAAATCCAGATTATTGTTGGTGCTGTCGCTTCTAATTCACGAAGTTTAATACACAACGTTGACAGTAACAGGGTGGAGCAATTAAATTCTATTATTGCGAAATTTGTATGAGGGAAAAGAATAAATTTTACCCAACGTCAGTCATATCAGTCCCGATGTTCAGCAGCTGTCGTGTCTTATAATACCAAAAGACCACTCTACACACGACAAAAATCACTTTTGGGTCTTAGTCCAAAATCAAAATCAAAAATATTGGAGCAAAGAAGAATCAGAAAGAACATCTTAAACAAAAAATACGTCCATGTTAAAAAGAATTTATTTACAAAATCAAAATTCCGTATAGATACACATTACGGTGAGAATTGCCAAAGACCAGATTTACCTTTTCCAGAATTTCAAAGTTTAAAGAGCACTTTCTTGGCCAATTTACGAAAGACGGACGAAGAGAGAGCACAAGTACAAGAAGCCACTATTTTGCAAAGAGATTGCAGTGAATGGCTTGAGTTATGTAGACAATTGCTAACAGCCTCAAATTTTGGGAAAGTTATAAATAGACGAAGTAGTACCAGCTCGAGCATTGTCAAAACACTGTTATATAAAAGCAGCATTGCACATGTTGCTTCTATCAAACATGGGATAGACAATGAAAAAATAGCTCTGAATCAACTCTCGTTACAAGAGCGTGTTACAATTCAGCCTTGCGGATTGTTTATTGACAGTGATATTCCATTTCTTGGTGCTACTCCGGATGGTCTGGTAAGAGAGGATGCTATCGTAGAAATTAAATGTCCAATATCAGCGTACAAGACATCAATAGAAGACGCTGTTAAAGATAAGAAAATTAGATTCTGGAGGATGATTAATGGAGAAATGGTGGTCAATAAAAAGCACCCCTGGTATTTTCAAGTTCAAGGACAGTTGCATATTACGAAGAGGAATACATGTCTCTTCGCAGTCTGGTCAGGAGAAAATAAACCTATTAAAGTTGAGTTCAGCGAGATGATACATTTTGGGCAAAGCAAATAGTGGACAAATTGACACTCTTCTACATGGATCATATTTTACCAGAATTGGTTGATCCCCGACAGACAAGGAATATGCCGCTAAGAGAGACATCAAAAAAGACCACTCTAAAACAGAAGGTTAATGATCCAGAAAAAAAAGCACCCCCATCTAAATTTGCACATTGGGATACTTAAACAGACAACTATTGCATCATTTGCTTGAGGCCAATTCATACAAGCAATTTATTAAATTATTTGTGAGAATACATTACATAATATTCAAAATGTGGTGTGGGCACCGCACGACTTTCTTATACGAGGGATAAGCTACAATTATTGAGAATTGAAAAATCTAGTTACCCGTGCAAAACAAATTGTTGTTTATTAAATAGTGCATTATTTTATCTGTCAATTGCAGTTTAGTTTGTGACATTTGGTTGAATAGTATCTGAGAAATAGTCCATAGAATAAGCTTCTGTTTTCGGAAAAATGGCATTATCACGAGAGAACTTTCGGATAATGATTTACTATGATTTCAAGAAAGGCTTGAGCACGTAGGGGTGTGAGGCTACTGTTTTTAGATGGTATAAAGAAGCGAGGTTGCAAGTCGGTGGTACACAAAAAAGGAGCTGGCTCTCCTTTAACTGCTGTTAACCCCGAAAACATTGCTGCGGTGAAGAAGATGGTGGAAGAGGACAACCGCATTACCTATGCAATGATAGAGTCGAATCTGAGGATTGGATCCTTGCAAGTGAGATCAATATTGCACGAACATTTACATTTGAAAAAGGTTGTATCTCGGTTTGTACCCCATCACCTGACAGATTTACAAAAAGCAGAACGTGTTAGAATTTGTCAACAAACTTTAGATATGTTGAATGCTGGAGGCCATCAAATTATTTCTAAAATTGTAACTGGCAATGAAACGTACATACCGTTTTTTGATGTTCCCACTCGCCAAGAAAGCCGAGTCTGGATACATGAAGACGGGGAAACCCCTATTATGGTGAAAAAACAACGAGAACTGCTAAAAGTTACGTACGCAGAATTTTTTAGAAGTACGGGTTTGGTGGCCGCAATTAAATTAGAAGATCAGAAGACAGTTACCTATAAATGGTATGTTGAACATTGTTTGCCTACTGTGTTGTGTAAAGTGCCCAGAAAAGGGATCATGTTACATCATGATAACGCATCGTACCATACAGCAGGGACAACTATTCAGTATTTAGTGGAAAACAAAATCAAAATTATAGAATATCCTCCTTACTCACCGGATTTGGCGATCTGTGTGAATTCTGGCTATTTTTTCAGCTCAAAAAACATTTGAGAGGGAAAAGGTTCCAGTCAGAAGAAGAGATTGACATCGTCGTTAAGTGTTTTTTTGATAGTATTCCTAAGGACAGTTGGTTGAACGCTTTTAAACTATGTGAGGAGAGAGAATTGTTAAGTGCATTATTGTAAATGGCAATTACTTTGAACATATTTAAAATAAGAATTCTAAACACTTGTATCAATCTTTCTATTCTCAATAATTGTAGCTTGTCCCTCGTACGTACACGAGTTTCGAATTCTGCAAAAGTAGTTCCAAATTAAGTTTTAAATTTTATATCCTCCTAATAAAATAAATTTGTGAGTAAAAGTGTGGACATTTGGAAAAATGTTTATACCAAAAATATTCAAAATCCAGGCAAAGTACTTTTATACTCATGATAAATGTCTATAAAATGAATAATTTGCGTAATACTAGCATAGAACCGCTATTACATAAGAGTAGTGTTACTTCCGGCCAGAATTTTAATTTTTTTACGAAGGTTATTATAAATCAAGCAATTCATACTCTTAATATATCTGACTAGAAAGCGTAACTTGCGATATATTAGCAAAAAACTATTTTTTGATAAGAACCTACATCCGGAATGAATTTCGATTTTTGATTTACAATTTTTTTCTTAAATTTACTTTTGAGTGTATTTTGATTCTATTGAGATTTGTCTAAACTTGCTAGTAACCAGAAAGAGGTAAAATTTGATTTTTTTAGTGAAGTAAGTTACTTCTTCCGATTTAACGATTTCATTGAAAATCTAATCATATCTTAAGAAGAAAATTATACTCATAAATATAAAGTTTCGTATTGATAGCTTTAGCCGTATAGCCGCTATTATGGCGAAAGAAAGATAGAGAGAGAGACGCACAGACATTATTTAAAAACCACTTTTCCAGTCTCAGGGCACTTCAAAACATGGACATCTGCACAAATTTCGATGTCGAATATTTTCATCATCACAATACTACTTTATACTACGTATAAGAAAGTAAAATATTTGATCGAGATTTATTGTTTACATTAATAATTACTTACTTGTCCATTCCCTTCTAATATATTTGATCTAGAATCAACATACAAGTAAGCATTTGCGCTCGTACTTGATAAAGCGAAGTGCACATTGACGCGAAAAGTAGATACTAACATAATGAAGGGTTGTATTTTTCTTACTCTCTTTGTTCAAAAGTATATACGGTAGTTTGACATAGAAAATAAATGTCATATCTGTTAGCTTCATGTTGCTCTACAGAAACAGTAAGTTTGACTATATTTACAAGCCGCTCAACATATTTCTTTCCAACCGTAATACCCAATTAAGAAAATAGTGCGCGCTGGATGTCCGCGTTATACTTTTTCCAGTTCCTTAGTCGGTGCGATGTCGACACATACTGACTAGTGTCAGCCAGCCCCGCTAGTGTCGCACGGATCAGTCAGATTATTCAAACATTGGTATTTTCGCTGAGGGATTCCGGCTCTTAAATATTATCACCGTCTCAGCATGGTTTCAGGGCATCTTATTCGACAGAAACCGCGGCCTTCAGATTTCTGGGACATGTGAGTAAACAACTGGATGAACAACAATTCGTAGCCGGACTCATGTTTGACATGTCACGTGCATTTGACACAGTTGATAGAGGTTTCGCCAAACATAAACTTGAAAAACTAGGCATTCGAGGCAGTATATTGGACGTTCTGACATCATTCCTGACAGACAGAAGATTCTACGTAAAGTGTAATGGTGCTCGCTCCAAAGATTATAAGACTGATGCTGGGGTTGCCCAGGGCTCGATACTGGGACCCTTGATTTTTATACTATACATGAATGACCTTCAACACCACTTGTCAACAGGTGAATTAATTTGCTATGCTGACGACACGTCCATTGTGATCTCCGCGTCGAGTCCTGAACAGCTCAAAGTTAACATAGCCACTGTAACCTCTGAAATGAGGAATTGGTGTAGACTCAATAGACTGATTTTAAATGAGGCTAAGACTGAATGTATTTACTTTTATAATAGAAAGATCCCGAATTATGCCCCTGCGGATGACAACAAAAATTCTAAATTTCTAGGGCTATATATCGACCCTCGGCTTTCGTGGCATGAGCATGTGGAGTGGGTAATTAACAAACTGAATTCGGCCTATTTTGCTATTAACCGATTAAAAAATTTGCTCGACACATCGGGTCTCCTTCAGGTATATCATGCATTGGTATATTGCCATTTGAATTATAACATAATTGTCTGGGGCCGCCCAGCTCTAAATAGTCGTCTTTTCATACTGCAGAAAAGAATTATACGATTAATTTTTAATTTGCCACAGATGGAAACCTGTAAACCTACATTTATATACAATAAGTTGCTCACCATGACATTAATTTATATACTACGGTGCAGTATGTTTGTCAAAACAAATAAACATTATTTTAGTTTAAACTCACTAAATCATAATTACAATACTAGATACTGTGGAGATTTGAGAGCCGAGGGTCACTTGACGACTTTATTTGAAAAAAATGTGAAATTTAATTGTACAAAAATTTACAATAGTCTACCGATTACAATTAAGAATATTTTTAATGTTTCTATGTTTAAATCATCCTTTAAAATGTTCTTGATAAACAATGCTTTTTACACATTGGATCAATTTTATAATTATGGGAAACTATGATAACTATTTTGCAATGTTGACGTGTCTAATATCAATGTATGATTAACTGGACTAATAAAATTATTATTATTATTATTCGTAAATATGAAGTTTGGTTCTTTGTGTCGCAAATCGCTCGACCGATATTACAAAGGTATGTGTTAGAAAATTAGTTAGGATGTTAAAAAACTTTTTTTATATTTTTTTCTCAAAATTACTATTGTGTACATTTGCATTCTTTAGGAATTTGTTTAAACTTAGTAGCTGACGAAATATTGATGAAATTTAACTTTTTCCCCGAAGAAACTACTACTACCGGCCTACCGATTTTACTGAAAATCTAATCAGTTCTCGAGAATAAGATTATATTCGTAAATATGAAGTTTGGTTCCTTGTGTCGCAAATCGCTCGACCGATATTACAAAAGTTTTTGTTAGAAACTTAGTTAGAATTTTGAAGAACTTTTTTTTATAAATTTTTCCTCAGATTTACTTTTGAGTACATTTGCATTCTTTAGGAATTTGTTTAAACTTAGTAGCTGACCCAATGTTGATGAAATTTTTTCGTCGAATAAAATACTATCGACCTATCGATTTTACTGCAAATCTAGTCACTTCTCGAGAATAAGATTATATTCGTAAGTTCGGTATGGATAAGTTTAGCCGTTTGACCGCTATCGTGGTCGCATACGCAGAGAGGGATATTTTTCAAAAACTGCTTTTTCAGTATCAGGGACCTACAAAACATGGACATCTGCAAAATCCTCACGGTTGAAAATTTTTGTCATCACTACGCATAAGAAAGTAATAATCTTAAACCCTTATTTTAGGGGATGTGCTCTCTTGTAAGTTAAAACGTGCTACAAGAGAAATTCTTGGGTTCAATTCTTCAAATTTGGTGTATTACATTAACACACTAATAACAAACTGTTGCCACTGAAAACCATCCATCTGGTAGAACATTTTACTTTAAAATTTAGAAAGTGAACATCCCTTATTAACAGGGTTGAAAAGTGGCGTTTAATTTTGTATTCATATTGGACGTTTTACTATGTTTGAACATAAAAGCAAATTGCCTATATCTATCCTATGAAAGTTGTGATCGCAATCACGCTTAATTTTCACTGATATTCTAAAATCACTGTTGCTCTGATCACAGGCATTGAAAAATCATTGCTAAGCTGATCCCTAATAATTACCGCATTTGCTACCATGTAACACTTAGATACAAATTACCCGCCTATATAATGTTGTTAATGACCAAGTTGTTCAAAACTGCAGTCACACAATAAAGGAACATGTCAATTGGTGGAATATAAGAAAGTGTTGATGGGGTACTTTGACTGATTCAAGGCGTAATTTCTAGACATTGAAATCATTTTTCTGAAAATGGAGATGACGAAGGTCAATATGAACAATACCAAGAGGTTATATGTGAACCTCAGGAGTAGTGCTGCAAATCAGTTGTAATTGTAATTGTTCTAAGCAAATGAAATTATACTTCCGTAATTTATATACTTGCTGGATGTTAATATTATTTTTAATATTGTACATCATTCTCTACATTAAATAATGTTGTCCTGAGTGTCTAAGGTAAATCTATTCAGCAATTATACCGTTTATAATGATTCGAAGGTAATTATAATAAAAAAATGAGGTGTGGCCACCACACGACTTTCTTATACGTATGAGCGTTTCTAACTATACAATTTTAATTTTTTTTTTATACAAAACTTATTCAAAATCCTATTCTAAATACTTTCATTCTCTTAATAAATCGCTATAGAATGCATACTTTTCAAGATATTATCAAAAAAGTGCTACTTCCGGTCCGAATTTTGAAATTTCGTATATACAAAAAATATTGCAAATTCTGTTCTAAAAGCTTTTGTACTCTTGATAAATATATATAGAATGCATAACTTACGACATATTTGCAAAAAATCGCTATTCAATAAGAGTAAAAGTGGTACTTCCGGTCTGAATTTTGAAATTTTTTTTATACAAAAGATATTGAAAATTATGTATTAAATACTTTTATATTCATAACGTACTTCTCTAAAAAGCATGATGACTTGTGAGATATTCGCAAAAAACTGATTTTCGATAAGAGTAAAAGACCTACTTCCGGTTGGAATTTCGAAAAACTTTTTTAAGATAATTTGTCTCAAACTAAATTCTAAGTACATATGAATTCTTTATAAATTTGTTTAAACTTAGTAGTTGACGAATAATTGGCAAAATTCGATTTTTTCACTGAAGTGAACTACTACTTCCGGTCTGCCGATTTTACTGAAAATCTAATCAGATCTCAAGAGGGAGATTATATTCGTAAATATAAAATTTGGAATTGATACCTATAGCGGTTTGACCGCTATCGTGGTCACACACACACAGACAGACAGACAGACACACACACACACACACACAGAGAGAGAGAGAGACATTTTTTAAAAACCACTTTTTCGGTATCAGGGGACATCAAAACGTGGACATCTGCAAAAATCTCGCGGTCGAAAATTTTCATCATCACAATACTTCCTTATACTACGTATAAGAAAGTGAAAAACGATAAATAAATTAAACAAATTTTATTGTTTAATCTGGAATAGACAATTTAAGTCACTTATATCTCATAGTATATATGTCTACACAAGTTCTCTTGACAAGAATCTAAAAGTATCTAACTCCATTTCACTCCTAACATTTGACTCATAATCATAGCAAGAGTTCTCCTTTCTGTGCTAATATTGATTCGAGTCTCAAATACATTATTATTTCTGAAATAGAAAATTGACGTATTTTTCAGTACGTTTGCGTCGTAATCAAGTGGAAGAGTTGCTCTCGTTCTATTCCTTTCTTTCTGTCTCCATCTCGCCATGTAATTAAGCATTTCAACGAAAATATTCTCTACGTTGTAATTATTAAAACTTGTAGTGTTTGCGAATTATAACTCATAACCTTACCATAAAGCTTTTGTTTGAAGGAATTACAGCAAAAATTCTTAAAAGAGCGGACGTTAATTAACGATCATTTTATGCTGAATTGAAAAAAAGAAGTTAAATGCTTTCTACTTATTAAATACTTTCGTAAACACTTCCTTTTGAAAACTGTGCAACGGGAATACTTTTCAATTTAGAAAAGTTCGCCATATCTATGGAAAGTTTGTAGAAGATTATGAACTAAATTGAAGCTTAATTGTGATCGGTAAAACATGCAAAAATGCCTTTGTCTTGGATAACTTAATCAATATAGGGATTGCAACAATGACTGAAAGCAATAGTGTATTGAAATTTTGAAAAGTAGGTAGATAAATATTTCACAAGAGATGTTTCGGCGTATAACGAAATGTATTTGTCTTCAATAATTAATGTTAGCAACACCAATTTCAATTATTATTGCCATTTTTTATTTTATAACTGTCATTGTATTTAGCTTAAGTAATAATTAAATACTTTTATATTTACTTCCTGCAATTTCTAGCTAGTTTAATGAGCGGAAAGTCCAGTCCATTTGCTGTATCGAAGATGGAGTGGATCGCATGTGGAGTATTCAGTCATATTTACTCTCTTATTCAACGTAAACAACAGCAAATTTATATATATATATATTTATTGCTAGTTTACCTAGATATTTCAACATTTAAACAGTTGCTTGAAGTTTTAGTTTAGAATTCTATATTTTATTTACAATATAATCATATCCAAGAGTATTTCCTCAAGTTCTTAAGTACCTCTTGAAGGAAGGTTGATTCACTCTGTAACAAACTTTCGTCTGCCACTGATCAAAAATAACGAAATAATATATATTGTTGCGTTTTCGGGTTCGCAATAAAACAACTCGGGCAAATGTTATAAAACTGTCTGAATATTTACATACTTAAAATTAATCACAATATAAAAATATCAAATAAATGTAACGCACTTAAAACTACTACGAATAAATTAACACACGTATTTATTTCTATCACTACTATTTATATCTGTAATATTTATGTATTTATTGGACTGTAATAAAAACTGCACCGCTCACTTATTTATGTTTATTTGAGCTGTACAAATACTACTGAATGAATGAATTATCCCGGCCCCAGCTGTTCTTATATTGCATCGTAAAAGGCCTAGAAGTATACGAGAAAATTCTATCGACCATCTCGATAGCCCGGGAGCCTTCCAGAGAAATTCCCGACTCTCCGTCGCGTCGGTTCGCATACATATGTGTGTGGACGATTTATTGCCTGTTTACGAGTACGTTTTTTGTCGTCGCTAGGAGGTCTGCTTCTTTTTGTGCGTTTGTTTCGTTATAATATTAAGTCACAGTGTTGTATGTATATTAATAATGTAACACTTCTAATCACTGGGTATAAGTTATTAAGATAAAAAGTTTGTAATTCACGATAACAAAGAATGAGACAAATAAGTAGGCACTGGCCCATCAATAGCGATGTAAACATACCCTTTCCGACTTTACTTTTTATTGAAAATGCTCGCTCTTTCCCTTCTTTCCTCCTTGACTAATACTAATTATTTAATACTAATAATATCAAAAGCATAAAATACTAAATTCAATTTCAATCATTTTACTTTCTTATAGGTAGTATAAGGAAGTAGTGTGATGACGAAAATTTTCGCCCTCGAGATTTTTGCAGATGTCCACGTTTTGAAGTCCCCTGATACCAAAAAAGTGGTTTTTAAAAAATCTCTCTCTCTCTCTCTCTCTCTGTGACCACGATAGTGGTCAAACCGCTACAGATATCAATTACAAGTATTGTATTTACGAATATAATCTCCCTCTTGGGAACTGATTAGATTTTGAGCAAAATCGGCAGACCGGAAGTAGTAGTTTACTTCAGTGAAAAAATCGAAATTTGCAAATATTTCGTCAATTACTAAGTTTAAACAAATTTATAAAGAATTCATATGTACTTAGAAATAAGTTTGAAACAAATTGTCTTAAAAAAGTTTTTCGAAATTCCAACCGGAAGTAGGTCTTTTACTCCTATCGAAAATCAGTTTTTTGCGAATATCTCGCAAGTCATGCTTTTTAGACAAGTACGTTACGAGTATAAAAGTATTTAAAACATAATTTTAAATATCTTCTATATAAAAAAAAATTCAAAATTCAGACCAGAAGTACCACTTTTACTCTTATCGAATAGCGATTTTTTACAAATATGTCGTAAATTATGCATTCTATATATATTTATGAAGAGTACAAAAGTATTTAGAGTTGGATATGGAATATTTTTTGTATAAATGAAATTTCAAAATTCGGACTGGAAGTAACATTTTCATACGTACAAGAAAGTCGTGTGGTTGCCACACCTCATTTTTTATATTTATCTTACTCTTATTTTTAGTTCTATTACAAGAAGAGCAGAGAAATTTTTTTTAGGGGATTGTAGTGTGTTTTCTCTACTGTAAGTATCATCAGTAATAGTTATTCATTTCCTTTTCTCTGTGCCATACGGCAATCATTCATTTTTCCGGATAAAATCGATGAACCGAATGCCGCAACAACTACCGGTGACTGAAATGGGAATCATAGCCGCCTCGATGTGCGGAATCTGATTAATGAGGCTTCGAAATTGGCTCTTAAAATCCAAAACCGTGTGTAGCATGATTAGAGGGCAACAATGCGGACCAGAGCACTGCGAGAGCTACCGCTGGATGAGGTCAGGACACACATACCTTTGAAAGGGACCGTTGAGATTACCGTTGACTGATTACTCATCTGTAAAATTAGGGCGTGCGAATTTTGCGAGCGCGTGATGTTCACCGGGATTCGCAATTGCCGTTACTATCTATGGTCCTGCGGTCTGAGCGCAGAGGCCGGCTTGTATGGCCCCGGTACATTCGCAGCCACCATCGCCACCACTGACTCACTGTCGACTGACTGGTTGAGTGAGTGCCTGCCTGAGACCTATTTGTTATCGGTCAGGGTAACGCTCCCAAGGTAGGTGTAAAAGCAGTTTGCTTAACATTGTGTGTGGTTACCGTACTCATTTATCTGTTAGATTCAAATCCCTGTGGGAGATGTCGAACCGATGTCTCGCACATCGCAATTTGTACAGCGAACATATATTTCTAGAACCGGGGAGACCACTGTCGCTCCGTATGTTAAATGGGGACTATTGAATTTTAAAAATATTTCGTTGTCTGGCGGTGAGTCGTATTTGTCGAATTTTCAGTATTACTTAATATGTTGGAGTATTTATTCCCAGAGTAGTCGTCAAAATAAATAACTACAGAAACAAACGGCACGTATATTTTCTACTTCTTCACACACTCTGTTCACTGAACGAATAGAGTAGCAAAAAACCGCGTGATCAACGCATGATTTTTAATACTGACTTTCTATTGGTTCTTATAGCTACATATAAATCCTACAACACACGATAAAAATCATCTGCTTTCTGTGATTTTGTCACATGATTGTGACTAACATTATCTGTTATTATGAAATATATGTATACTTTTTGCTTTAGTATTTTGTATTTTTCTTTGTGTTTGCGCAGCTTGTATTTGTTTAAGTTGTTATTTTTACTATTCTTAGTCTTTTAAAGACTCTATTAGTTATTAAAGATTTATTGAAGGTAAGACCTATAGATCTCGTAAACTAAGCAAATGATTTATAGGGTAATTATGTTTCAGATTCCAGAAGTGTTGAATTTAAGTTACTGTTTTTACCTGTTTATACAGTACTGTACAAAAGGCAGCCAGAACTGACGAAGAAACGAGTAAAGAGACATTTGATAGTGCTAGAAAAAGAGACTCTACTGAATATATTTAGCAAATATCAACAAGAATGCCCAGCTCACTCTAAGATAGTTGACTTTATAGCCGGAGCTGCAAGTATCTGCTCTGCAAGTGTTTTTAATATTTTGCGAGAACACAATGCACAAGATGTGAAACTATCAGAGATGGATCCATTCACTCTTGAAATTACACAATTTAATAGATGGTATTCCACCTGTGCCAAGTACGGATATTATTGTATACTTGGTTTTAATACATATTTATTACACTAAGGACCAAATGACAGTGTTCATGAGTCTCACCGCTTACATTTATTAACAACTTATTTATTTTATGTGGAAAAAAGTACGTGTTTTTGATTAGGTGAAACATTTATACGAAGTTAATTTAAAAGCAATGGATGTGTAGTGCATTATTGTGAAATATGAATCAATACTTTCGGCTCACTCTACATGCATGATTGATAACAACCGAACATTGTAGTTATGTTGGTGCATCATTATTTCTAGTATACAAAGAATAAGAAAGCCACTCATGCACTGATTAAGGATTAATTATTTAAACTTGTCTTTAAATTTACAATAGCTAACAAAATAATCAGAGGATTGTTTAATATGATTTATTTATTAGAATAGTTTCACTTAATTATTATAGAATCAATAGTTAATAAACAATAATAGGAAAATAAGTTTAATCATATAGAAATAGCATGTGTAAGATTATAAACATTTATTATAAATATTTAGCGTACAATGTATAACAGTTTTAGGAAAATAAATTTCAAATATATTAATAAATAAATTTAACTTATTATTAAAATGTTGTGTTTTGTCTGTAACGAAATGCCTATTTAAATTCTAAAATAATGGCCAAGTTGTACAGGAATAAATTAAGATTATATAGTGCCATAAATAGTTATAAATACAAAATCATTTACAATTTAGATAATAATATGTTAATTAGAGCATTAAATACAATCACAATTTTATCTACACTGATTAATTTTTGCATATTATTATATTTTTTTAACACAGAATGAGATGTTTTAAGGTCTTAACGATTTCTTCCTTTAGTAAAAGCTGGAATAAGTAAAATTCACTTGCAGAATTCCTAGTGTTTCCTTTATTAAAAATGCTCTTTCTCCTAGAACAACATATCCTGGGTTAAGATTGTTGCAAAAATTACTTCTTCCATTCATTTTTCAGATGTATGTCACCCCGAGCTTCACTAATGTAGCATTTAGTTCCCTGAGGAGTTATTATTATTAAAATTTCTATCGTGTTTATAATTAGAACAGTACTTCTGCTGAGCTAAATTATTATCTGGTTTTCCAATGAAAACTTCAAAGCAGGCAATAATTACTGCTGTTTTTTTCTTGAAACACTTCTTTGAAACATACTGCAATACAGAACGTTCTGGTCACATCATTATAAGTTTTAGCGTTTGATACAAAACATCATACTTGGATAACTAAATAATGACCCTAGCAAGTTAATTTAATAAAATAATAATTTTAATGATACAAATCTGTTTGCTTGCCCACAACGGCCATATTGAATTTGATTTGACAGGTCGTTGGATTTCCCTATTTACGAATATTTTGTTGATATGGGTTATGTTTGAGATTTGCGTATTTTAGTTATCTAAAGAGACAAAACATGCATTTTTTGTAAATTTAAATCAGTTCAATATTTTATATAAATTAATAAAATGTTGTTTTCCAAAATTGTAACATGTAATTAAAAGATTTTATAAACTTTATTGTTAATATAAGTACTCTGTTGTAAATTAGGCTGTGTACGTGTTACAGTCGTGGACAGCTCGTGATTACTCTATACGTTCAGTGAATGATTTTTTTTATAAATAAATAAATAGATAATTACAGTCGTATATCTTAAATTCTTCTTTTATTTATTATAGTCTCAGTTATTTATTTAATATAGTCAATGTAATCGTATAATATATAAGTCAAATATTTATTGCTATCAATGAAGCTCTTTGGAATCCCATTTATCAATAAAATCTAAAAAATAATCATATATCTTTCACTGAGTATAGGTAGGATTTGTTTCTTTCCACACCTCTCTTTAGTAGATAAGCTATGACAGTTCTGGCGCAAAATCCCACAAGGTTAACATAGGGGGTCTAAATTCACTTTTCCGCCCCACCACTCCAACTTCTGACATCACGTGACCAAAAGCAACACCCCCGTTAACGGCTTCTGAAGAGTTTTGAACAGCTTCTGAAGAGCTTTGATCGGCTTCTGAAGAGCTTTGAAAGGCTTCTGAATTGTTATTATGGTAATTATTGTGGTGTAGGCGGAATAATAGCAGATAAAGCAAATGATAACAAGAATAATAGAATACGTACAAAGAAATCATGTGCAGAAAAATGGGGGCGAGATATTGTTATAAAATCAAAAAACAAAGGTGAACCATATACAAATTGGGATAAGAAGAAGCACGCCAATAAAAAGGTTCATGCCAAAACTTCTAGAATGAAATGCTACGAAAAGTGTCAATGAAAGAAGGAAAACAGATATTTACCGAATACTAGAAGTTAGAAAATATTAACAGAAAACGTGTAAAATAAAGGCAAGGATAAAACCAATGATAAAGTAGAAGAAATTTAACATTTCATTATCACTTGTAAAAACTAAATAGCATAAAATTAACGATTTAAGAAATTAAACTTGGAGTCTGTGGCTTGAAACTACACAAAAACACTAAAAACACCTTCACCACACTAAAGCACAAAAATGGCTAAATACGTATTTCAACAACTAAGTTGTCATCATCAGTAGCACTGATTAAAAATCGCGCTGTCTACACACCGTAGCGTACAGAACAACACAGTGTTGCTCTGTAGGTTAGTGTGGTGAAGGTGTTTTAGTGTTTTTGTGTAATTAACGATTTGTTAAACGTTTTTTCTTAATACCATGAATATTAGCATCTAAGTTGTAAAAAGAGTGGCAAATAAAAAACAATGTCACTATTGAAGCTGGTAAAAGAAGAACAGTTTGCAAAAATTAAAATAAAGTATGGTAAAGGAAATGTCCCAGTAAGACACTTGGGATCTTAAACATCTTTTGAAAATTATCCTGCATATCCTCATGATGATGCCTTACGGGGCCATAGTTTTCGATAGGTAAACGCTTCTCTTAAGCAGAAAAGAATAGACAGAATAACGTCAAATCAGTCAAATGTCAATATATAATCCATTCATATTGCACATTTGTAGCAAGTGATTTTACAAGTACTTTTTAATGCTTCGGATAGATGGCGGTACTTAACGATCGATATTTTGAGGTTACCAGAATCAGAAGAATCTCGTTACGTGACGGCCTTATATCGGGCAGCGATAAAAGATCTAGTTGGCCTTGCAACTTTTAACTATTAACTTATTCTATCTTCTAGTTAAAGTGAGCTGTGACATAAATCATCGTAAAATTAAAAAAAGCACATAAAATAACTTCAATTTGTTAAACGTTTTTTCTTAATACCATGAATGTTAGCAGCTAAGTTGTAAAAAGAGTGGCAAATAAAAAACAATGTCACTATTGAAGCGGGTAAAAGAAGAACAGTTTGCAAAAATTAAAATAAAGTATGGTAAAGGAAATGTCCCAGTAAGACACTTGGGATCTTAAACATCTTTTGAAAATTATCCTGCATATTCTCATGATGATGCCTTACGGGGCCATAGTTTTCGATAGGTAAACGCTTCTCTTAAGCAGAAAAGAATAGACAGAATAACGTCAAATCAGTCAAATGTCAATATATAATCCATTCATATTGCACATTTGTAGCAAGTGATTTTACAAGTACTTTTTAATGCTTCGGATAGATGGCGGTACTTAACGATCGATATTTTGAGGTTACCAGAATCAGAAGAATCTCGTTATGTGACGGCCTTATATCGGGCAGCGATAAAAGATCTAGTTGGCCTTGCAACTTTTAACTATTAACTTATTCTATCTTCTAGTTAAAGTGAGCTGTGACATAAATCATCGTAAAATTAAAAAAAGCACATAAAATAACTTCAATTTGTTAAACGTTTTTTCTTAATACCATGAATATTAGCAGCTAAGTTGTAAAAAGAGTGGCAAATAAAAAACAATGTCACTATTGAAGCTGGTAAAAGAAGAACAGTTTGCAAAAATTAAAATAAAGTATGGTAAAGGAAATGTCCCAGTAAGACACTTGGGATCTTAAACATCTTTTGAAAATTATCCTGCATATCCTCATGATGATGCCTTACGGGGCCATAGTTTTCGATAGGTAAACGCTTCTTTTAAGCAGAAAAGAATAGACAGAATAACGTCAAATCAGTCAAATGTCAATATATAATCCATTCATATTGCACATTTGTAGCAAGTGATTTTACAAGTACTTTTTAATGCTTCGGATAGATGGCGGTACTTAACGATCGATATTTTGAGGTTACCAGAATCAGAAGAATCTCGTTATGTGACGGCCTTATATCGGGCAGCGATAAAAGATCTAATTGGCCTTGCAACTTTTAACTATTAACTTATTCTATCTTCTAGTTAAAGTGAGCTGTGACATAAATCATCGTAAAATTAAAAAAAGCACATAAAATAACTTCAATTTTTAAGACGTCAACTTTAAAAAATATCCTATATGACATTTTTCATTCGTGTTCGATTACAAATTTAACACTTTTTTCACAATTCATTTACCGTGAGTCCGCTCAGTTCGGATATTTCATTTCCGATTCCAGAACCTGTCAGACCGGATGTCGAAATACTAGACGTCCGCGTGTACGTGTATATATATGGAAAAACTGGCGTACATATACGAAGGCACATACGACTACCGAGGCGCCCTCTTTCGAGAGAAAAGTAGGTAGGTATACCTCTGTGTGTGATGTTTATTAAAAGGGGTATTTGAAACGTTTATGGTAGAGGAAAGTGAATGATTTTAAAGTTTTCCCGCTAAATTTGTGTGCGTGTGTCAAAAGAGCTGCCACAGCCGATGGTGGATGCTTAGCTCATGCGACGCTATTTTGCTACGCTTCCAATATATATGAAAGGCGGACCCTTTCCAAACTTGAAAGATATGCGAAGGAAAGAGGAAAGGATTTTCGTTGACATAGGGCGACGTTACAGACTATGATGAATTCGCCGTTTTTGAATTGCGGTCTGTGGTATTTTCTTTATGTATAACATTCATATACGACTCCAGCTTCAAGCATGGATTACTGGAATTAAATTCTACGCACTCGGGTAATATTACCACTTGTTACGGAGAAATTCTACATGTTCACTTTAACAAATTTTGAGTTTAATTATTATTGCTTATATTTTCTAAATACTCTAGTGTTATCTTTAGTATAAATGCTTTCCTTTAGAAAACCTCAATAATATAGAATCGTGGTGTATATATTTTATGACAGGTGTTCTTTTTCTTCCCATCTTTTCTCTATATTCTATGGATTTGATTCGTTTTTAAATTTATAACGAAAAAGTTTCTGCCTAAAACTATTTCACGGTGTACGTTTACTACTTTTTTGTACTCATCGCCTGTAAAGTGACATTTGGCTCATATGTAGCTTGACTAGGAAAGAGGTTTTCCCGGTCGAGGCGTAATTGAAAAAGACACTGGAATATTTAAAAAATCTAACTTGATAGTTATAAAGTTTAGTCTATAATATACTACTTCCCTCGACTATTCTTCACTAAAAGTTGGGGAAATAGCAGTAATAATTAAAAATTTTTCCAATAAATTTGTGGCGCCATCTATTTGACCACATCGACATTCATATTGGCAGTTCAGAATTTTTTATATTTAAACCAAAAACGCAATAAATGTACTATAAATTTATAAATATAAGAATAAATACCTCATGTTTGCCATGTGTAAGAATATAATAACTTAATTTTAGGGAAAGGTGAGTAATAGTTACGTATATGAGATGCTTAAATAAATTAGGTAATCTATCTTAGGTTATGTATTATACTAATGACATTAATCAATAATATTTTTTTAATTTAATGTTCGTACAAAAAATATTGTACAAACCACTTGCGTGAAGACATCTTCCAAGCATTTGCGCAATTAAAAGCACTCGCTTCCTGCGGTCGCTCGTGCTTACAAAATGCGCTCATGCAGGAAAATAGTCCTCCCGCACTTGGTTCGTAAATAACTATGTATTAATTTGGTTTTATTTTGTAGTAATATTAATATTTCCATTCTGGCCTTTGATAAGTACAACGTGATCATTTTGAACTGTCCTGAGTTGTCCACACTGATTTTAATATGGAAACACAGTGTAATTGGCGAACATGTTTATTTATTTTGATGGTTAAGTTTACTATTTACATTTTTCTTGTGATAAATGTCAATGAAATAGGGTTAGTTTTAAGTTGAATTAAATGATTTTTTTTTTGTAGAAATATAGTAATTGCACTTTACTATTTATCATAAACAATAATAAATACGTTGCAACTTTATTACTGTAAAATGTAATCCCATAATTATGTCGCAAAATGAATACATTTTATAAAAATTGTTCGAAATTTCCACCATTATCGTCAACGCATAGATTGACACGTTTTCTCATATTATTGAACACATTGTGGAGTGTTTCCGGTGTGATATTTTGCATTTCTATTGTAATTGCTTCTTCAAGTTCATCGAGATTATGCCGTTTGTTCTGAAATTTATCATTTATTTTGAATACTTTACAGCTTGTTTTTCTACTTAAGTTCTTCTAATGTTTTTTTGTTTAATGTGTGCTGCATATTTACTTTAATATACTTTGGTAGCGATGGTATGTACCAATAGAAAATATATGTAGATTTTTCATCGAAAGAACGTGGATGTTTTGGTCGTATAGTTCTTCCAAAACAGTTCTTGCCATGTAATTCTCAGGACACTTCAGAAAATGGTAATTGATTACGCGAAATGTAGTACCTATAAGGAAAACTCTTGGTAGATTGCCCAAAGGGAAAGTAATCTAATAAATCTATTTTTAGAAGTTTAAAAGAACATCTCATTAATCAAGATCATTTAGAAAAGAAGAACAGTACTGAAGATACTGAGAGGATTTTGGCGTAAATGTTATTGGAATGAGAGGTGCAAATCCTTTAGTTTTGTGTCGTAAAATTAAGGCTGACTCAGATTTAAACCTACTGCCCCAAACTCCAACCAACCTATCCTAAAAGACGACTAGAACTTTATATTTGGTTTCTCCAACAAATTCAGCGTGATCAATTTTTCTTTCGAAATATCATTTGAACAGATGGAGTACCTATATTATATTAACAATACCGGGACTTTTAATCGGCACAATAAGCACTGGTGGTCGGATGTTAATCTCTATCGCAGAATTAATGTTCAAAATCAAAGGTTTAGTGCTCGGTGGGCTCTATTTGACAACCGCAGTTTGGTTTATCCAACTTGTGGAGAAAACCTAAATAGCTAACGTTATTACAAAATTTTAAGCCAACACGTTTTCGAAAAATTTGATATGCAAAACATATTTCTCCAGCATGATGGTGCACCAACCCATAGTTCTAGAATAGTTTCATAATTGTTAGCAATCAATTTTGAGTAGGGACAAAAAGACATAGAAGGTATGGCACGTTCGCCTGATTGAAGAAAAATAATTTTTTTTTTTTGGGAATATACTTACTAAAGATAAATTTACAAAAATGCTAGTAATAATATGAACGAACTAAGAGAACATCTTATGTAGTGTATTAATTTCGTACCAAATATTGATATTTACGACGCTGTTCCGAGTGTTTCATGTCTATGTCATTTCCTCATTGCAAATTGCTGCGGCCTATCTGAATATTTATTATACATAGTTTTATATTCTTTTTAAATTATCTGGTGTTCGTATCTATATTTATACCTTTTAGGTTCAGAATAGTCAATGATTATACAGGGTCCGGCAGAAAAAATGCATGGATTTCCAAGGAGTGTAAATGAAAAATGGTTTAATTAATAGAAAAAAAATATTTTGCAAAATGTGTATACAATTTTAAAGTTCATTTATGAAAAATTATGTCATCTAAATGGCGTTCCTCGTTGGCGATACAGCTGGTTAGGCGATATCTAAAGTTTTGCATAACGCGCTCTGTCATTTCAGGCGCTATGTTTGCCATTTCCGCACGAATTGCTTCTTTCAAGGCATTTATGGTTCGAGGATGGTGACTATACACTTTTTCTTTGAGGTAGCCCCAGAGAAAGAAATCAGCTGGCGCGAGATCGGGTGAAGGCGGCGGCCAAAGTAAGTCGGCGCGATGGGAAATAATGCGACCGGGGAACATCTGATTTAAAACTTGCATGGAGGCACGTGATGTGTGCGCAGTGGCCCAGTCCTGTTGAAACCATATTTCGCCATCGAGCTGTTGCAATTTCGGTTGCACAAAGGTTTGTACCATGTGGATGTAACGAGCGGATGTCACTGTAACAGCTGCTCCATTCTCTTCAAAAAAATAAGGCTCCCACACTCCAAATGCAGACACCTTCGCCCAAACTGTCACTCGCTGACTGTGCAGAGGGGTTTCATGACGTTCACGAGGGTTTCTGCTGCCCAATAACGATAATTTTGTTTATTAACAAAGCCAGTTAAATGGAAATGCGCTTCATCACTGGTCAGTGAAACTGCATTTCTCGGTACGTGTTACGTTATTATTGAAATAAGTTTCAACAACGAACGCACGCTGTTCACCTGACCAAGGCATCGTGGTATACTGAAACATTTTGAGATAGCGTACCTACACAGCCCCACCACACTACCACACTCTTGTATCCCCACCCATACGAAAACAACAGCCATGCGAAATCCATGCATTTTTTCTGCCGGACCCTGTATAATATTGGAATTATTTTTCTTAAAATTAATAGTATGTAAACTTTAAAATTTAATTTTACTTCGTTTTTTTTTTTTATTAAAAAGAGAAAAATCCTCTTTTAAGTCACAGCCAAGTATGACTTCCAAATTATAAATTATATTTATTATATTATAAAAAAAAAAACCAATTACGCCAATGCGTTTTGATGAAAAGAATGCTTCAAATACGTATACATTATTTTTAACTATTTTGCTAAATAACGAAGGTATAGTTAAAAAACAAAAATTGAAAAAAATCGATGTTCTTTAAAGATGGTAGCCAATTTTTGATTTTCACAATTGAATTTTTCTCAAAAAAGAATAAATTGCCTATTTGTACAAAATGAAGGCGAAGGAATCATGCAGAAACTCAAGTGAACCCAAAGTATTTATAGTCTGTTTCAGGATGTGTGAATGCCAGCTCTCACAGGTCGTTTGAACACGGCAGGTGGTATGCAATGAAAGTAATCGATATGAGAAACACGCTACATCAATATTTGATTAAAAGTAATAAAAGTATACGTGTATTATAATATAATTGTATATTTATACGAAATGTCAAATACAAGAATACATTTTGCTCGATATTTTTTTCTGTTAATTGTAAGAGATATTATCGCTAAATTGAATGTTAAAATTATAAATTAATATTAATTTTTTTATCTTCCTAATACCCTTAAGCCAACACAGATAGTTTACACGTACCTAACAATTGTGTTTGCCATCGCCGGATTATGGAGGGATGAGTACAATAAATCCTCAGTCGTTTTATTTATGACGTCGGACTATATCTTGAAAGAGACTATATATGTCTATAAAATATTAAAGAGGGTACAGAAATAATTTGGAAAATTATTAAATAAAACTCATTAATTTCCTCTAGAGCGTATATTATTTATGCAATAAATATTGCAAGTTTGATCAGTCCATTATCTTGTAGGGCGATATATATTACGGCCAATAGGTCGAGTTAGCGAATTCTCCAGATAAACCTCTGTAATTGTATGAAAAAATTTACTACTAACAGGCAGGCTGAAAAATTTATGAAGGAAAATGGCATTTCCGTCGACAATGGAGATTTACAGTGACATGTACAGGGGAGACTGCACAGACCCCCATAGCACACACGCAGATAACTCCATTATTACCAATCGTCGTTATTGCCGTGAGGTGGTAGTGGCTGCTGGTTGATCGGTAATGGGACCGAATGCTCTTTTAAGTCACAGCCAAGTATGACTTCCAAATTATAAATTATATTTATTATATTATATAAAAAAAAAACTAATTACGCCAATGCGTTTTGATGAAAAGAATGCTTCAAATACGTATACATTATTTTTAACTATTTTGCTAAATAACGAAGGTATAGTTAAAAAACAAAAATTGAAAAAATCGATGTTCTTTAAAGATGGTAGCCAATTTTTGATTTTCACAATTGAATTTTTCTTAAAAAAGAATAAATTGGCCATTTGTACAAAATGAAGGCGAAGGAATCATGCAGAAACTCAAGTGAACCCAAAGTATTTATAGTCTGTTTCAAGATGTGTGAATGCCAGCTCTCACAGGTCGCTTGAACACGGCAGGTGGTATGCAATGAAAGTAATCGATATGAGAAACACGCTACATCAATATTTGATTAACAGTAATAAAAGTGTACGTGTATTATAATATAATTGTATATTTATACGAAATGTCAAACACAAGAATACAGTTTGCTCGCTAATTTTTTCTGTTAATTGTAAGAGATATTATCGCTAAATTGAATGTTAAAATTATAAATCAATATTATTTTTTTTATCTTCCTTATACCCTTAAGTGTGCACAGATAGTTTACATGTACCTAAAATTTGTGTTTTCCATCGCCGGATTATGGAGGGATGAGCACAATAAATCCTTAGTCGTTTTATTTATGACGTCGGACTATATCTTGAAAGAGACTATATATGTCTATAAAATATTAAAGAGGATACAGAAATAATTTGGAAAATTATTAAATAAAACTCATTAATTTCCTCTAGAGCGTATATTATTTATGCAATAAATATTGCAAGTTTGATCAGTCCATTATCTTGTAGGGCGATATATATTACGGCCATTAGGTCGAGTTAGCGAATTCTCCAGATAGACCTCTGTAATTGTATGAAAAAATTTACTACTAACAGGCAGGCTGAAAAATTTATGAAGGAAAATGGCATTTCCGTCGACAATGGAGATTTACAGTGACATGTACAGGAGCGACTGCACAGACCCCCATAGCACACACGCAGATAACTCCATTATTACCAATCGTCGTTATTGCCGTGAGGTGGTAGTGGCTGCTGGTTGATCGGTAATGGGACCGAATGCTCTTTTAAGTCACAGCCAAGTATGACTTCCAAATTATAAATTATATTTATTATATTATATAAAAAAAAAAACTAATTACGCCAATGCGTTTTGATGAAAAGAATGCTTCAAATACGTATACATTATTTTTAACTATTTTGCTAAATAACGAAGGTATAGTTAAAAAACAAAAATTGAAAAAATCAATGTTCTTTAAAGATGGTAGCCAATTTTTGATTTTCACAATTGAATTTTTCTTAAAAAAGAATAAATTGGCCATTTGTACAAAATGAAGGCGAAGGAATCATGCAGAAACTCAAGTGAACCCAAAGTATTTATAGTCTGTTTCAAGATGTGTGAATGCCAGCTCTCACAGGTCGCTTGAACACGGCAGGTGGTATGCAATGAAAGTAATCGATATGAGAAACACGCTACATCAATATTTGATTAACAGTAATAAAAGTGTACGTGTATTATAATATAATTGTTTATTTATACGAAATGTCAAATACAAGAATACATTTTGCTCGATATTTTTTTCTGTTAATTGTAAGAGATATTATCGCTAAATTGAATGTTAAAATTATAAATTAATATTAATTTTTTTATCTTCCTAATACCCTTAAGCCAACACAGATAGTTTACACGTACCTAACAATTGTGTTTGCCATCGCCGGATTATGGAGGGATGAGTACAATAAATCCTCAGTCGTTTTATTTATGACGTCGGACTATATCTTGAAAGAGACTATATATTATTATGTCTATAAAATATTAAAGAGGGTACAGAAATAATTTGGAAAATTATTAAATAAAATTCATTAATTTCCTCTAGAGCGTATATTATTTATGCAATAAATATTGCAAGTTTGATCAGTCCATTATCTTGTAGGGCGATATATATTACGGCCATTAGGTCGAGTTAGCGAATTCTCCAGATAAACCTCTGTAATTGTATGAAAAAATTTACTACTAACAGACAGGCTGAAAAATTTATGAAGGAAAATGGCATTTCCGTCGACAATGGAGATTTACAGTGACATGTACAGGAGCGACTGCACAGACCCCCATAGCACACACGCAGATAACTCCATTATTACCAATCGTCGTTATTGCCGTGAGGTGGTAGTGGCTGCTGGTTGATCGGTAATGGGACCGAATGCTCTCCGAATTTACTTGGCATTGATTTTCAATATACGCTCAACTCTCGCCTGCTATATTTGAAGTGTGTATATATTTGCTAGCATTTGAAATTTACATTAACGTAATTTCAGTGTATACCACAAATTTATCAAATTTATGTTTTGCATTTCAATTCTTATATCTCTATTCTTTATCTTTATGAAAAGTGGTTGGATGTACCGCTGATCTATATACAGGGTTAGTAAAAAGTCCCGGAACGGTCGAATAACTTTGTTATTTGAAAATTATGATTTCTGAAATTTGGTATGGGGGTATAGTTAATATAAATGCATTTTATGCAATAGAGATAATATTTTTTTCACTTCCGGTTTCATCGGCAATACGTCCAACTTTTTTTTTTTAAATGGAACGCCCAGACTTTTTTAACACTTTTGAATGCAAAATAAAAAACTACGTTCAGGAAGTATTAAGATGTTTATTTTTATTCACAAGAAAACAGTTAAAAAATTAAAAAAGTGTCCTAATACAGAAAAATCAAGGTACCTTTGAAAAAAGTTGTTGTTTAGTGTTTGCATTCTTTTTGCCGTCACATTTGACAATTTTAAAAGCGTTTTAACTTTTGCATCGCTATAAATTTACTTATTTTAGACATTGACACATTTGAAAATGGCAGTAAAACTTACTGAATCAGAACGAATTGAGATATTAATGATGCGTGGGTACGGTGATCGTCAACGTTCTTTTGAAGAGGTTCGTATTTTGTTTAATACTGTTTATCCGGATCGTCACATTAGTAAAAGTACGGTATGCCGAACAATTCAAAAGTTTGAAGTCTTTCGTCAGGTGAAGGATTTACCTAGAAGGGGACGTCCATTAACAGCAACAGATGAAGAAACTAGTTTGAATGTGTTACTTACAGCGGAAGAAAATCATCAAGTGTCCACAACAGAATTAGGTCAAATTCATGAGATCTCTCAAAAATCTGCTCATAATATTCTTAAATCAGCAAGAATGAAAGCCTATAAAATGTATCCCGTCCATGAGTAAACTGAAGATGATCCAGATCGTAGACTGCAATTTTGCGAAGCAATGACGGAATTGATCGAGCAGCAGCCTAATGTTTTAGATCACATCATTTTTTCAGATGAGGCAACGTTTTGTCTCAACGGCACTGTGAACAGACATAATTGTCGCTACTGGTCAATTGAAAATCCGCATTGGATTGAAGAAGTCCATACACAGCGTCCTCAAAAGGTGAATGTCTAGGCTGGTCTTGTTCGAAACAACATCATAGGACCATTTTTTATAAGAGGAAATTTAACTGGCAACGTCTACTTAAATTTATTGCGAAATGAGGTTTTTCCAGCACTTGCGGCCCTCTTTCCAAATGCAAACATAGGTGATCACCCTAATGCACATTTTTGGTTTCAACTAGATGGAGCTCCCCCCCATTTTGCCCATAATGTCCGCGATTATTTGAATGAAATTTTTCCGGGACGTTGGATCGGACGTAGAGGAGCAATCGAATGGCCAGCACGTTCGCCAGATCTCTCGCCATTAGATTTTTTCTTTTGGGGTCACTTGAAATGTCAAGTGTACAAAAATCGTCCCCATAATCTTGAACAATTGGAAGAGAGAATAGTTCAAGAAGCCAATCGCATCACTCCAGAACAAATACAAAATTCAATAAGAAATTTTACTGACCGTTTACATTTTTGTCAAATTGTAAATGGAGAGAATTTTG
Organism: Amphimallon solstitiale; assembly: GCA_963170755.1. NCBI lineage: Eukaryota > Metazoa > Arthropoda > Insecta > Coleoptera > Scarabaeidae > Amphimallon > Amphimallon solstitiale. The sequence continues at coordinate 232,679,197 of OY720675.1, read as the reverse complement.
AACAATTATTGTAATCGCAACCTGAATAGACGGGTATCTTGATTTTTCTGTATTAGGACACTTTTTTAATTTTTTAACTGTTTTCTTGTGAATAAAAATAAACATCTTAATACTTCCTGAACGTAGTTTTTTTATTTTGCATTCAAAAGTGTTAAAAAAATCTGGGCGTTCCATTTAAAAAAAAAAAGTTGGACGTATTGCCGATTAAACCGGAAGTGAAAAAAATATTAACTGTATTGCATAAAATGCATTTATATTAACTATACCCCCATACCAAATTTCAGAAATCATAATTTTCAAATAACAAAGTTATTCGACCGTTCCGGGACTTTTTACTAACCCTGTATAAATATCAGCAGCAAAAAGAATTAAATAAAAAAGATATAACTCTGAGAAGTATGTGTTATTGATTCTTTATTTGATATAATCTTATCAGTATAATTAATTCATCACGATATTTGTTATAAAAAATTCAAATTTGTGTATTTGATTTTTTAAAGATGCTATCAGAAGGCATCTGTGAATAATGACAGCGCATAGAAAAAGTAGGGTACTAACGTAAACCAGTATACTTTACTCCGAACAATTACTATAATAGTATATTATGCAACAAGCATTTAATGATAGCTATTACGACACGAGTAAAAAAATTACAATACGAGCCGTAAGGCGAGTATTGTAATGAGTACGAGTGTCGTAATAGCCATTAAATGCGAGTTGCATACACTATTTTTTCTACGACCCCATAATAAAACATATTTTTTGAATAATCCATTTCATAAATTGAGGTTAAAATTTTCCGTACGTTTTTGTGAATTTGGCTGGTAATAAATTGTTCGTGGCTACTAAGGCTTGTTCCATAAGTTCTGGTGGAGTCAATTATTATATTTCACTGTCATTATCCCTCATTTTTACCGTTTATATTTTCAAAAAAGCACAAATTTTAAGTACTTACTTGTAAATTGCAGAGAACTGTCACATTTATTTAATTTGTATATCTGTCAGATATGCAGTCGCCATATTGAATATTGTTTGAATATTGAAATGTCGCATTCCTATTGGATATAAACTTGTATCGTAATGAAAAATCTGTGTTCCTATTGGATATAAACTTGTAACATAATGAAAATCTGTATCGTAATGAACATCTTTATAGTACAGGTTCGGCATATCTAATAATACAATTAAAGTATGGGAGTAGAAAAATATTTTTATACCACATATAAAAAAATACTTTTTGTACTCACCGCCTGTAAAGTGACATTTGGCGCATGCGTCGCTCGACCAGCAATGAGTATTTCCCGGTCGAGGCGACTGTAAAAAACACTGGCTCTTTGGGACATTAAAAAAAATCTAACTTGATAGTAATAAAATTTAGTCTATAAAATACTACTTCCCTCGACTAGGTATTCTTTAAAACTTTGGTTCAACCACCTTCTCAGTATATACTACTTTATTTTACTATTTAGAATACAAAATACATAGAGAGATATAATTATTGATTCTAAATTTGACAGGGAAATTGTCAACATCACGATTATATTATGTGAGGTTATACTGTACTTGTGGTTAAATCAGTTATTAAAGTAGGTTAAAACGATAAAATCTGGGATTTAATTCAAAGTGATTTTAAGAGTAACTTTAAGTGTAAAATGGAAATATAAAATCAATCTTCAAAGCTAATGTCAACTTTGAATTTAAACGTTACTTTAATTTGATAATGAAACAGACAGCAGTTATATAAAATTTACAGGATTATTCATTTTTCGATCTTAGATTGCTATTGAACTCCACAGTAATAATTTGGGCATGAACTAAATGTTACAATAAATTTTATTAAACTAGAAATTATTTGTGTTTTATAATAAAGAAAAGCAATACGTATAATAATTTACTTAATATAACACAGTACACCAGCGATTCTCAACATGTGGGCTCGCGCCTTTAGCGGGTAGCCTGGTAATACTAAATGGGGGGCGCGAGTATATCGAAAAAAAAATGAGAAAATTATTATTAAAAATTTTATTTAATTTTCTGAAGAAAAGCAATAAAATACATTTTGACATAACAAAAAATAAAATATACGTTTACACTGATATAATACACTTATAAATAGGATTTCAGTACTGTACAATGTGTTTAATAATTAACTTATCAATATTAAATTAAAAACTAGATTAATAATTAGATTAAAAAGAAGGTTTAATGTTAGAAATCGGCAGTATAAGCTCTTTTTCTATATTGTAGGATGTTGAAAATGCTAATAGTATACGAAAGCTATTGTTTTCAGTGCAAAAAACTCATCATCCAACCCTGCCCAAAATTCAAAGCATGATTTATTACTAAATTATCTTTTCATTTTGACACTTGCCGTGAAGTTTGTAAAGATTTTTCTTCGGTAGTTGAGAGACCTTTGGGAGTATTTTGAAATGGGTCCCTAACCCACTCGTAACTTGGTATCAAGTTGAAATCAGCAAGGCAATACTTTTTAAAGTATTTGCCAGCATGGTTAAATGATTTCTAATGGTTACAAAAACAACTTCCACATGCAGTTCTTCAGCCTTGTAAGTTTTAACACATTCATCCGTATTCGCAGACATTTCTAGCTTTTTTCGCTTGATATATCTTCTCCAAAATTCTAGTTTTCTATAAAAAGAATTAACTCATATCCGAAATATGTGTGTTTCCCCCATGGAGTTGAAGATTCAAAGTATTCAATTTCTCGTATATGTCGACCAAGTAGCTCAATTTTACCACAAATAAATCATCTCGAAACTTCTCGGCTTCCGGTCGGTTTTCTACTTCCAGAATCATATACGCCATATATACTTCTGACATCCCAAGACTGAAAATACACTTCTCGCTACCTATGCTGATGACACCGCCATTCTATCTTCTTCCATAAGCCCTAAAACAGCCCTCAGAAACCTACAAGATGCCGTTAACAAAATAACTGCTTGGTACCACAACTGGCGAATTGCCATCAACGGCGAAAAATCGCGGGCATAGTCTTCCGGCGGAAAATCAAGCAAATAACTGGTCATCTATACATCAACCACGAGCAAGTCCCATGGACTCCACAGGTCAAATATCTCGGTGTAACACTTGACCGCAGACTGGCTTACTCCAACCACCTTCGAAATGTCTGCAAAAAGACCAGAATAGCCAGACGAAGACTATAGCCTCTTCTGGGAGCAGCCAGCACACTATCTAGCAAGATGAAACATCGAATTTATACTGAAATCCTCAGACCGATGGTGACGTACGCCGCCCAAATCTGGCTGAATGCCGCCCCGACACACACCCAGGCAATCCAACGAATACAGAATACCACATTGAGAATGGTGCTGAGGGCCCCATGGTTTCTACGAAATACCCAGACCCACAGGGATACTAACACGCCGCCGATAGAAAAACATATCAAAAAGGTCACATCCGATTTCTACCTTAAGATGGAAAAAGACCCAAACATCACCCTCACCCCGGAGATTATATATGACCCGCAGGAGTACCTGCCGCACAAACGGCTCCGGCTGGCTCTTTTCCAATGAATCCTCAGTAGAGTTTATACCCAATTCCTCAAATTCAAGATGAAGCCTTATTAGATTAATAGTAAAAGGCCTAAGGCCTAACTAGAAGCCACAATAAGAAGAAGAAGAAGGTCGGTTTTCCTCTTCTAGAAAAAATGGCGATTTCAACTCTTAATTCATAAATAAGTTGCACAAATTTCCCACGTGATAATCATCTTGTCTCGCAATAAAATAGTAACGCTGAATGTACTGCACCCATGTCTTTAGAAGGTGCAGAAGATATTCTCGGTTTTAGTGGACTCATTTTTATATAATTTACTATGGTTACCACCATTGTTAGCACAATATTGAGACCATGACTCATTTGTTTGGAAGCTAGAGATTTTCGGTGGATCATGCAACGTTTTCAGATATACTTTGGAAATTTTTGTTTCACAAGTGCTTGTACACTTGAATCTTACCGACATTATACGAGCACCATCGGTGCATATTCCTACCCATTTTCTCTACTCTATATTTGCCTTGTTTAGAAAATCATTTGAGATAGCAAACAATGCATGTGCTATTGCTTTGAATTCTATTAGTTTGCAGAATAATAGTTCTTCTACTGTTGACATACCATCACAAAATCGAACATAGGGTATTAAATGAGCATCTTTATTGCTATACATTTATTTATTTTGAATATTGAACTACCGCGAGATCAAAAATTATATTGATAATGGTTTGCCATGGAATATAAAACGTCTGTCTTAAATTACATCATTAAGTGTCATACTGTCATTAATAAAATGACAAATATTAATAACAGTATGAGGCTTAATGATATAACTTAAGACAGACGGTTTATATTCCATGGCAAACCTTTATCAATATAACTTTTGATCTCGCGGTAGAATTGATATGATATATTAGCGGTAATTACCCTTAATGGAAATAAATTAATTGATCAGAAACTATGCTCGTCGCGGCGTCACTTATTAATAAGATCTACAATTGTGTGAATCAGAGCATGCACTTACCTTTAATAAATAATAATTAATCGCTTATGATTAATAGTATTCCAATTTCCAGATGTTGATCTCGAAGTAGACCGTCGCTGTTATACTGTGACCCACCCTGTATATCTAGCTCAGTTTGCTTAGTAGGAGCTTGAGATTACTCATAGATGTTAACTAATGCCCGTTTGCGCCACCCATTTTATAATAATAAAGGCGTGTCGCTGTTGTTAAAGTATTGCACAATTAAAAGGGGAAATTGCACTAAACTAATACAAAGGCCTATCTCAAAGGAAACAAATTAATAAAACAATAACAATTTATTAAATAAAAAGAGAAATTTGATATAGAAAATTTAGTACATTACAATAATAATATTCGTAATATTGATTACACAAAGTATTGAAGCAAAAATATGAATGATTATTGAATAAATAAGTATAAGTAAAAAATTGAAATAAATTCAAATTGAGTTCATAACAGTTTATTTATTCATTACAATTGTTTCGCTCTACTAGAGCTTCATTAGGTGATGAATATTATAATATAAAATATATGTAAGTGTTCATATTTTTATGTCTTTTCCTAAATGAAGAGGGGGGGAGTTTGTGACATTACGTTAAGAGCGGGAGTAACTTATATATTTAATGTAATATTTAATATATAACAATACGAGTAAGAATATTAAAAAATTTAAAATTGATTGCTTACTGATATTATAAAATTAAACAATTTATAAATAAAATTAAACAAAAGAGCACATAATAGCCTTTTATTGACCAATATAACCCGTAATTGCATTCTCATATAATTTATAAATATATATATAAATATAAGAATTATGAAGTTGAATTTAAATATTTAAAATCAACTTCATAATTCATTTATATAAAATTTGAACAAAAAGTTGTTGATAAACTAAATATTTTAAATCCAATATTTTAAAATGGAATATATGTGACGCAGATTTTAACGTTAAAAATTTTAAAATGTAATTTATTTAGAATTTGAGGTATAATTTGAATTAATACTGATTTAAAAATATTTAACATGTAATATACAGGGATAAATGAATTAAATGTTGAGTGAGTGAGTGTTGTTCTGTTACGCTACGGTGTGTAGACAGCGCGATTTTTAATCAGTGCTACTGATGATGACAACTTAGTTGTTGAAATACGTATTTAGCCATTTTTGTGCTTTAGTGTGGTGAAGGTGTTTTAGTGTTTTTGTGTAATTAAATGTTGGTCGCATCTTTTTAAATGCAACAGATAATTGGCGAAAAAATGAGACAATTGTTTGTTTACGCTTACGTTTACTGCTATAGATTTCAGTACAAAACTAATTTGTAAGTAATTTTTAAGTTTTGTTAGCAAGATCCTAGTGTAGCTTTAGCATCAAAATACAATTAAATTAAATAGAAACTAATATTAAAATTACAACACGATTTCAGTGAAAATTAGTGTAAGGTTGGGGGGATAACAATTGTGATTGAAAATTGGGTCGCAAATACTAAATAGTTGTAAACCCCTGCAATACACTATACTTTAATTTATTATTTTCGTGATGAATAAATCACATCTTTTACAACATGTATATTAAGAAAATGTAACAAGAAGTAATTATGATTTTAATTTCTATAATTAATGGAGAAGTTAACGTAAGAAAGGAAACACATTTCCACATGTTATTAACTGCTCAATTTATTGCGTGCATGGTGAAACGCATGCAATTTGAATTTAAATCCCAGGTGTCCGGATTGTGTCGCTGCACGTGATGGTTATAAATCCCAAAGTAAATTTTCGTAATTCCGAAATAATTCCGTACGCGTTACAACACTCATAAACGTGAACGTAATTTATGTAAACGATACCTTTTCCGAAGCAATACAGACTACAATTGGCGATCGTTCTAGAACTTTTTATTTCCTGCCGATAAATACAAATTCTCGTTCTTTCTTTAAAGTTTACTGCTACACACAATCGCACTTTAAACTTCCTAGCCTGATCACATTCACGTATAAGGGGGAGAGATATTGTTGCCGAGGTGATAGACGTTTTCAAGAATTCTGTATTTGAATATGTAAAGGGTATTGATCGTATCTGAACTACGGGCATATACAATTTTTACTAGAGACGAAGTCGATGGAGATTGTCGAATCAAGAACGAATCGCTTTCGGGACACTAAACTGTCAACTTTGGGAAAATAATAAAATCACTTCTGATCATTTTTCTACATGTCATATTAAACTATACGATCATACAACTGTTTTTAATAAAACAAATAAATAAAATGCATGGAAAGTTATACACATTGCCGTCAACCCTACATTTATATATAAATAGAAATAATTAATTAAGTTATTTAAATGTAAGAAACAAATAAAAAGAGACAAGAACATTTTTAAGAAACAATATTAATTGTAGTTTATACGTTTTAGTTTAAATAAATATTTAATTACGTATAGTTAGTATAAGTTATAATAATCATCAAGTTAAAATGTATGTAGAAAGTTCAAATAATTTATTTAATAGGTCCAGAAGTAAGGACGTTAGAACGATTTAAAAGAATATAGTATGTATATAGATCTTAGGATAAGAAAGTTAGAATGAATTTAAGTAATGCAGGTTGCAGATACTACAAAATAAAAAACTAGTTAAAATACATTCTCTATTTTAAGAATATTCATGGTTTAATATCTTCGACATTATTGTGATGAACGAAAACACCGAGGAAAGAATATAGCAATCACAGGCGATGTTTCTCCTATATTTCCGATCAAGAAAACTATAAAGACAAGAATACGAATAAAATTAGCAAATGGAGAGAGAAAGTATTTACCAAATAAAACAAAGAGCAACAATTTTATCTACAAATACAATGAATGTTTCGATGGAAGTGTCATCTAGATTGAAGTCATGAAGGTCAAACAGGTGCACCAATATAAAACAGCATTAATTTATAAGTAACAAATGAAGAAGACAGCAGGACCAACTTATGGTACTAAGAGAGGGGGCGCTGAAGGAACGACTTTCTATTGTTTATTTCTATAAAAGACGACTCGCAAACGCATTACAGGGAGTTCTACGTAGGTCTCGATCGCGCTCAAACTTCAAATTCAAACGTACAAGTGAATATGCCTTGGACGAATACCGTTCTTTTGTTTCTAATTATTAACGATTTCTGGCGTACCAAGAAAAACAATTGCAAGTAAAAAAAAAGTGGGACAGAAAAAGCTTCATGGTACGTAGCAAAATATTTATATAAACACGTATACTAAAGAAAATAAATTAATTTGTATTATTATTATTAAATTAATATAAGATTTAAAATAAAATAAAAAAAATGAAAGGAGCTTATTATAAGGAGTTTGAAGAAATATATAACACTAAAAAGTAAGTAGTGCACAATAATGTCTTAATTAAATAATAAAAATAGAGTTTTTTTCTTTATTTTTCAATGACGCTTCACCATTAGTTTATAATTTTGCTTTACTAGTTTAGAATATATAGACGGCAGAAAAGTAATCTATCTGAGTAGAGTGTGCGAATGTTTACCCTATGTAATCAGTTGACGCATAGTTATAAATGTTTTACTTTTTTTTTACAATTAAATAATAGTTTCAGTATATTGGGCTATTAAGTCGGAATATTCTTGACGGAAGAAAGCTAATCTATCTGGGTATAACGTGCGAATGTTTACCCTAGGTAATTATTAGTTAACGCATAGTCATAAATTTTTCAGTTTCCCTTTATTAAAATACAGAAAAATAATAATTTAATTCTTTATAAATTATAAAATTCGAATGGTTGGGATATATACCTTTTTTACTACCGTAAGCAATTTGTAATAAACTGTCTTTTTTTATTTCAAGGCAATGTTGTCAGTTCGATGTATTATGTTTATGGTTGGTATTATCGGTGTGGTATAAGTATCACAATATAACCTTCCTGACAAGTGTCAAATTAATATTATAATATAATAATATAGAATAATATCCTAACCAATAAGTATTTAAAATGTCGTGTCATTATAATGAGTTACCAACCTAACCTGTCATTGTCGAACGGACAACTATGTTGTCTGTCTCCATAAGACACATCCTGAATACTAAGGTTGAGATAGGGTATTATGAGTCTATTGTAAAACTTGTTAAACACTAACAAGCAATTAACTAAGTCAACTATAAACATATAAATTATAAACAATTTTATATGTAATTACCAAACTAACAAGCAGGCTAAAAATAAATTGTGTCAATGCAGATATTTGTGTGTGAAGGAAACATTTATTTCTGTCTTTTTTATATCATACACGATTATGGACAAAAATACAAAAAAGAGGAAAAGAAAAAGAAAAGTAAACAAAGAAAACGGCGTTATTGACAAATATTCAAAATGTGGGAATTAATTGCCTTATTATTATTATTGTTAATATGTACCATTTCTAAGAATAGTCTTTTACTTAATTATTCTCTGCGTCTAGTATTTTTATGTTGTTGTTATATCGGTCAAACATCACAATATTTAAAATGTAATAAAAATACTAGACGCAATTTAATTGTCTGAAGGTAGTATTAATATTTACAAGAGAATATAATGTTTCTTATGTTATATCGTAATATCTATGATTATTCTATGAAACTAATTCGACATTTCACTATAAGTTCCTCTTCGATCTTCAAGATTCTTTCATTAAACTTTTACACCACAGATTTAATCTTATTTTCCGTCGTTTGGATATAAGTTAAGGAATCCTCCATCGTGATCGGCCAAATTATTAATGACGCGGAAAATTAAAAGGATTCACATTGTCATTACAATCTGTCAGACGATATTACTTGAAGGGACGGAAAATAATATCGACCTTATTAAGTGTAAGCAGTAGTTTGATGGACAAAGCATCTATTTCATCCCTGGAAAATATCGCTACTTTATTAAACTTTTCTTTTGCGGAGTTTCAGTAAATTGACATATATATTGATATGGTTCATTTACTGGCTATAAGTATAATTTGTTTCCTTATCATTTGTTTATTATTTTAGACGGGAACTTAACTTTTGCGGCCGTAAATGTATTAATAAATCGAATACAGCGCCATCTATCAGGTTCAGGGTTTGTGATTTTCTTTATTGGCTGAAACGATTACATGTGAATATGAGTCATTTTGGTTCATAAATATAGAATTTGTTAATAATTTAACTACAACGCCATCTATCGAATTGTAGCATACCTATGAATTATTGCCTCGACAAAACAAATATATTGTGTAAATATGACCTTTACCGGTCAAATCTTTCAAAAATTACACGATCACTAACAGACGCACCAACGATTATATATTTATAGTATGCCGGATATTAATATTAATTTTAAGATAATTTTTTGTAGGTACATGAAAAGTATAGAAGTATGTGTATTTGATGAATTGCCTTATATATTGGAGGGGTCCAAATGATATTGAAGAACAAAGAATGGTTGCATGATTTAGGTGCGGAAGCATGAAACGTAGTATATGGGTGAAACTTGCTGGAAAAAACTATGTACCTCGTTGAGAAGATAAAGAGCGGTGATTACAAGAAATATAATGTAAAATCACGTGGAGTAAAGAAAATGTGTTTCGCAAATTGCAGAGATAAACGTTATTAAAAAAATGTAGTTGGGGAAGACTACTATTGAATGAGTATTTTTTTGAATAACAGCTACTGTCAATGTAGATGAGTCATATTTCCTCCGAAAATACTAGACCTTTATCTAAGTCATTTCTATTGATGAGGTTCTTTTCTGTGTTAATCGTCAAAATTTTAGCATTTGTACTTCAGAAAATCCACGAGTGTTTGTTGAGAAAAAAATGCATCCACAACGTGTCACTCTTTGGTGCGGATTTTAGGCTGGAGGCATCATGGAACTATTCTTCTACAAAAATTTTATCTATGTCATTTTCATTGATGAGGTTCTTTTCTTTATTGATGACTTTTTTAATCGCCAAAATTTTAGCATTTGCACTTCAGAAAATCCACGAGTGTTTGTTGAGAAAAAAATGCATCCACAACGTGTCACTCTTTGGTGCGGATTTTAGGCTGGAGGCATCATGGAACTATTCTTCTACAAAAATTTTATCTAAGTCATTTTCATTGATGAGGTTCTTTTCCTTATTGATGACTTTGTTAATCGTCAAAATTTTAGCATTTGTGCTTCAGAAGATCCACGAGTGTTTGTTGAGAAAAAAATGCATCCACTACGTGTCACTCTTTGGTGGGGATTTTAGGCTGGAGGCATCATGGAACTATTCTTCTACAAAAATTTTATCTAAGTCATTTTCATTGCTGAGGTTCTTTTCCTTATTGATGACTTTGTTAATCGTGAAAATTTTAGCATTTGTGCTTAGAAAATCCACGAGTGTTTGGTGCGGATTTTAGGCTGGAGGCATTTTACAAAAAATGCTCCTGGTTACGCAGTAACATTTAATGGTGCTCGCTATTGCAACATGACAATCAACTTTTTCTGATTAAATTGGAAAATATGAATGCGGATGACATGTGGATTCAACAAGAAGATGCTACATGTCATACAGACACAGTTCAATTACTGCATGAGTTATATACTGGTCGTGTTATATCCCGTTTCGATAATCAGAATTGGCCGGCCAGATCATGGAATTTAACGCCGTTGAACTTTTTATTTGGAGTTCTTAAAGTCTAAGATTTATGCTAACATGCTCATGATCACCCACGACTTGAAAGAGGAAATTGAACGAAATTTAGTCACATTTATACGAAACGGTAATGAAAATTTCAACAAAGTAAAGCTTATTTTCCAGCAAAGTCGTGGAGACTGTTTACCCTATATCCTATTCTATAGATCAACGGTTCTCAACCGGTGCTACGAGGAAATCTGTAGGGCTACGCGGTTAACTACCCAAATGTATACCAAAATCATATTGATACTTAGCAGAATTTAATTGTGGGAAACGTTTGGGTAATGGTTTAAAGCTCAAAACTATGAATATAGCAGCAAGCAAACTCGTCGCTCATTATTACTATATTTGAGTTTACTTGTGCGAAAGAGGGTTTGCAAGTTTGACTTATCTGAAGAATAAGTATAGAAAAATGTTTAATTAATTAAAATGTCCATTAAAATAAAATGTCTTGTTTTTAATTTAAATTAAACTTTAACTAATATAACATATTTTAATAAAAGTAAAGTGTTTTAATTAATGATACACAAAAAGGGGCACTTAGCTTGAAAAATGTTGAGAACGCCTACCATGGATGATTCTATACTGTATGTTTTATAAATCAATAACAAAATTTACAATATCTAATTAAAAATCTTTGTTATCTATAAAATTTACTTCTTGTCTAAATTTTGGGAAACCGAAATAGTTTAATTTCTAATTATTTTAGAAAATTCTGCCTTTTCTCATTCCATTCTCCTTTCTGACATTCTTTATTTAAAAAATTAATCAAAACATACCTAGTATCATTCAGTTTATTTGAAACTAGTACTTAATATACTGAGTTTTTCCATTGGCATATTTAATTCTAATGTAAATGTTTAATAACTTAATTAATATTCCTCTCTCTATTTATTTATGTGTTTACTAAATGTCTACTATGGTATTATATTAAAAACGAGATTTCAGTGGCAATATAGGTATGTAAATGTATAATATATTCTTTGACAAAATTAAATATATTACTTCCCTCCGTGAAACATCAAAATTAAAACTTTTGAGAGTTATGCACTTCATGTATTAATTTTCATGATTCCTTCCATACAATTTAAAAACACAGACGAGACTAGAATTGATAACGGAAATTTGTATTCCGTGAATAATGATCCTGTAGAGGTGCATTACGGAATAACAATAATAACGTGCACAAAATGGCTTGCCATATACCAAAATGAACTGAAATATTACACCTGTATTTTACAACCGCGGAATGAAATGCAAATGCAACATAAAATATTGTTGTTACATTGTAAGAGTATATACATTTTCGTCACCGATGTAAATCAAGGTATTACAAATGATGAACATTCTCTTACGAGTATTTTCTTGTTAATAGTTGTGCATACATGTTACAAAGAAAATATATGTAGATATTAATGGTTTACTAAGAAGAACAACATGTATCGCGCAAATAGTGGCTTTAATTAGATCTAAATAATTAAATAGTGTAATCACTTTTTTGCATCGTCCTCTTAGTAGTAATAGTAGTTTATTTCGCCATAAAAAAAAATTACATGGCATGTCAGGTACAAAATAGTGTAAAGATAAAATTCAGGAAAAAGAAAACTTCCGAACAACTAATTACAGTAACATGAATACACATATCATAGTAATAGAATAAAAACTGTATACAACAATGAATCAACACAAGTAATATGAATGCACAGAGACATCACCTGAAGTCGCGTGACAGATATTCCTCAACTTCATAGAAAACATTAGTCAATAAAAAACGCCTAATTGTTTTACTAAACTTGTTCACACTCAACTCCTTAAGAAAGTCTGGTATTTTGTTGTAAAGCTTCACACCCCAATAACTGATCGATTGCTGCGTCTGCTTCAGTCGGTGGCGCGCTGTCACTAATTCATCCTTACTTCTAGTATGGTAGCTGTGATTATCGGAATTTCTCATAAACTGGGTTTTATTTGTATGTATATACTTTACACAAGCCATTATATATACGTTAATAATAGTCATAACCCCCTCCTCAGCAAAAACACCCCTGCAGCTGTCACATGGTCGCAATCCGCGCAGAGCCCGCATAGCACGCTTCTGCAGCAAAAGGACACACCCCAGCCCCGACGGTGTACCCCATATCACTATCGCATACGATGCTATGCTGTGGAAGTTCGAGTAGTACGCCAATTTCGCCGCTTCATGAGTTACCAGTTGTTTAATCTTCCTTATTGCATATACAGCAGTACTCAACCTCTAGAGAAGAGTTGTTACATGTTCAGACCACGTAAGTCTGCTATCCATTATGAACCCCAGAAGATTTAGCAATTCACCCTGCGTGGTAGATGAAAAAGTAACTGTTTGTGTTTTTTTCCCGTTTAGTTTTAGCTTGTTTGCACCGCACCAGGTTTTTATTTGAAGTATTATGCGACCTCGATTATACACCATATCACTACCTCGTTTCCTCAATACGAAGGAGGTATCATCAGCATACAAGTATATTTCGGCATCAAAATTTTCCGGAATATCATTTATATTTATTATAAACAGTATTGGGCCAAGAATAGACCCCTGTGGAACTCCACTGTTGAATGATTCTCTCCTCGATATTTCATGGTTCCATTCTACTGCCCGCTGTCTATCTTCAAGATAAGACCTGAACAGTTTGAGTGCGATACCTCGCACCCCATAGTAAGCCAATTTCTGCAGCAGCAGTCCATGCGACACCGAGTCAAGATCACAGGCTACCATTTCCGGGGTTTCATAATTATCTCTAGCATTCATTATATCACTCAAATGTAATGGGGTAAAAATATTCTCTCTTTCGAGAAATGAAACCAATCTCGTGCGTATTACCAATTCCATAACCTTTAATATAGTTGGGAGAACAGATATGGGCCCATAATTTTCTTCATTATACCTTTCTCCTTTTTTATATACAGGTGTAATTTTAGCAAGCTTCAATTGCTTTCGAAAGATTCCTTCTTTCAAGCAGCAGTTTATTATATATGTTAGTCGTCCTGCAATTTCCCTTGTTATTTCCTTTAACAAGGATACACTCATACTATATATATCTTTCGATTTTTTATTTTTTAAAGTTTTGATGATGTTGATCACTTCCTTAACATCAACATGTCCAATATAACACAAATCAACTGGCGATTTGTTAGTATTCTTTAGCATTTCATTCGAATCTTCCCGACTATCATCTATATGATTTCGTATATTATTTTCAACTTAAGGAAAGTAAGTTGAAAAATCATCTGTAGTCATTTTGTTTGATTTTGCGGTGAAAATCTTCAATTTTTTCCTGAGTCCTTGTTAATTATACTCCATATGGTTTGCTGTCTATTCTCCGAACTTCCAATTTGCTTTTCATACCTTCTTCTCTTTACACCCTTCACTTCCTCATAATACCTTTTTTTTTTACTTTTTGTACATCTGCAGCACATTTACATCTTTCGTCACCCTCAATATTGTATATAAAGCATCTAGACCGTTCTCTATGTTTTCACACTCTCGCAGCCTTCTATTGGTTTTTAAATTCCGTTCCCCAGTCCTATATATTTCTGGGAAACATATCTCAAAGGAGACTTCGAAAACATTGTGAAATATTGCATATCTTTTTTGTGCATCACCAGTGTTTAAGATTTGATTCCATTCCACCCCAGACAACATGTTTCTGAATAGTTGTGTCTGTTCCTCATTTACCATTCTTACTCTATGAATCTTATTTTTCTTGTCAAGCAAGTCCATCGAAACTTCAATTGTCACAATCTGTGCAAGATAATCCGAAAGATGGGCTTCAATCACTTTTGTTATAATACCAAATTCATAATCCGTAAATATGTTGTCTATGCACGTTTCCGATCGGTCATGAAATAACTGTACCCCGTGTCTCGATGTGTATTTGTCCAGTTGTCACAATATTCCTCGGAAATGTTTTCTTTGCCTTTAATTTTCACCGGATTCACTCGGGAATGTTTTCTTCTACGGTTGGTATCTAAAGGGTTTCCTAACAGTATTTAAAATAGTATAAATGTAACTAGTTGTCATTTGTGTTTAGTATTGTTTGACAATACGTATTGGCAAAATACACGCTTTAACAGCGTTTGGTTATTACCCACAAATTTTATAAAAATAATCGTTCATTTAATCAAGCCCAACGTGATCTTCGTGAAGATTATGGCCCAGATAATTGTCCTTCTGTGCCATCGACGAATCGTTGAAAAATTCGAAACAAATTTCACTTTACACGATACCAGAATACCAATAAGACAACAAAACGCACAAAACCAAGAGAATATGTAAGGGCCAATATTACAGAAAATGAAAATTACTCGATTAATAGAACTTGGCCTTCCAAGAATGACAATTTGGCGTATTTTGAGAAAAGATTTGGGTTTACATACATACAAGATTGTGCTGACTCAAGAACTGAAACCGCTTGACCATCTTAAGTGTCGTATGTTTGCTGAGTGGGCTCTGGAGCGACTATAAATTGATTCAAAAAAATTTTTATTTTCAGGTGATGCTCATTTCTGGTTAAATGGGTTTGTTAACAAACAAAATTTTCGTTTTTGGTGTGAAAATAATCCACACTAGATTTATGAAAAGTCTTTACATCAAGAGAAAGTTACTGTTTGGTGTGGTTTATGGCATGGTGGCATTATCTTCTAATCAAATTAATCTAAAATTGGTCAAAAATATATTTGCCATCTTCCACACCACACGGAAACCTTTTTCTGATGAAGGCACGTCGTGTAAATCTCTTATTAATTATGTTCTCAGCAATAAATGAGAATTTTGTGTTATGGCGGATCCACGTAACTAAAAATGTTTTTTTTCTGAGAACATTATTTTTGTCCAAAATTTTGCTTCATTTTAAGTTGCCTTAAAGCCCAAGCAGCAAAGTTATACATCTAACAATGGACAAATGACTTAAGTTCTTGCTTAAACGAAATTTTATATGGATATATGTCCTTGCTCTTTTAAATCCTAATTCTTGATTACGGCGAATTGTTAACGTTGGAATCTTTGCAATGCTGTTTCTTATAAAGAGTTTTATTCTTTCTACAATTCGACGTCTTGTTGGTATTTATGTATCGTAAAGAGGAACGCTTTTTGAATTTTTAACGAATAGTAAGTTCAGAAAGTCGATTATCTATATTTCTCAAGTAGCCCTAGTAGCCAAGTTAGTTAGCCTCAAAGCGGGCCAATGTCACTCCAATATTCTAAGATCGGTAGAACATCAGTGACCCCCACCCAATGTCATACGAATATAAAATTCCTATATCAAGTAAATGTCAATTTATGTCGTTGGGTTGATATCAGACCAACGTTGTCTCCATTGGTAATATATTGGTTAAATATCTGATACTGATATTTTATTGACAACAAAAATCTACATACTATTAACATTAAAGAAAAATGTCTACATAATATCAAGTTCACAAAGTCACTGTGATGTTGGTTGTAGGTCAGTGTTCGATATAAATTTAGATTAAAGGGGATGACGTCACAATTTGTTATTCTGCGATTAAACGCTAACATCGTATTAACTTTGCAAAACAATATTGATATAGTCTATATTAATTTATCACAGAATATATTACACACTGTACCATGAATAATTGTTGGTGTGTGAAATGAAATATATAGATCCTCAAAGTTAATTAAGCATTTGCAATAATGATTCTCACCAAATTAACATTAAAAGTACTACGCACACTTTTATAAATAATTTTAGAGACCGGACACGAGAGGCCCATTACTCATCGCCCACGGGCGCATTATTGAAATTTTGTATTTTTAAAGAATTTTTTATTTTATTAACATAATTGGCTAACAAGTGGGTTGTGAGCTATCAAATACAAAACACATTTTTGTTTGTTCATTTTGTGGTTCAAATCAAGTAAATTCTCTGTACTTTATTTGTCTTATGAAATATAGGGTATATGCTCAAATCGGAAAAATGTCTGTGCAAAATATTGGGCCAATATCATGCAGTGATATTTATCCAACGTTGTAAAATCTTAACACTTGTACATCGGATTGATATTAGACGCCGATGTCGGGTCAATAAATAAACGACCGACAGCCAACGTTGGCCCGATATTGTGTGCTACTAGGGAGTGCATGTTGAATATTAACAAAAAAATATTTATATTCTGAAATTTTTTGAAACTCTGATGAATTGGAAGATATATCAATACTAAACACAAATGACAAATTGTCAAAGTTATAAGCATCGTTGCCACTTCATTACATAACAATATTATTATGGTTGGGACATCTCTTAACTATAAAATAGTGTTTCGGATAGTGTCACTGTTCAAATAGCGATTCTGTGATCCAATTTCGTGCAAATAATCTCCCTGCTTACGTTGGTCGAAATAACTTAACAAGATAACTCTTTCCGATTTTCAACATATTTGTCTTCAAAGAATTTTAAAAATCAAACAATAATTTTATGACGCATTTCGTATTTTAACTTTTTTTAACCCCATGATAAACTCGGCGTGACGAGAGATAAAAAAAAGCAAAACGCAATAAGCTAAAATTAATTTAAATAGGTCATGCCGAATATGCAATTAGAATACACACATATATCTTTCTTTGAAAACAATACTAAATAAAAAATAATTGTCAAACATGTGTCAGGCACCTGGACACATACAACCGGAAGTGTTTTAAAAACGGTCGCTTTTGTTTCTCCAATTAGGGTGTTGTGTTTTTCCGGCATCTTTAAAATTTATAAGATTTTATTTTTAGACTGCATTGTTGATATAAGCGTTATTCGGAAATTGGAGAGTTTCGTAAAATTTTAATGCGGATGTCTCTAAAGTTATTTCCGGATACAATTCCATGACGTTTCGGAAATTGAAAAATTCGAAATACGCAGCAACATATCAGAACAAGAATCTACTGAAATAATTCGCTTTCCGTCGACTTAAATGAAATCAAAAATCGGATATGCAGTTATAAGATAAACAGGTGAAGTGTATGGGATTATTAGGCAGTCAGTAATATGCAAACTACAGTTTGAATAATACCATTTATTTATATATTGCTCCACTAAAGTCATTAGAGATATTAGTAAACTATAATAGCTTATAAATAACACAAAATAATAAAGTACATAGGTAGTCTAATAAATTGTGTCAATGAATAGGCGTTGTGTCCACTGCGCCTTTTGTAGGCATTATATAATTTTCAAAGATAGATATTTACTATTCTTTAAAAAAAAATTAAGCAAATAATTGCCCTTTGTGGTCATTGTACCTTTTGCAGTCATCTAAACCATTCCCCAAACATATCTACGTAATTATATTCTCCTAGATATTATGCCCATTTCCCCTTTTGTAATAATTTAAACAATTTTTCTAAAAAACATTTATAAACCTCTCGATATTTGTTTTTTAATACCACCACTGCGCTCTTGTAATATTTTAAACCATTCTCCATATATAACCATTTTTAAATCCGTTAATACTTACTGTTATTTGATATACCTTACTGAACTAGTAATTAGTTGAATTACTCTTTCTTGCAGTGCACTTTCTGTGGTTATTTAAACGATTCTACAAATGAATCAGTCTATAAATCTCTTGGTATCTACTATTTCTTCCAATAATATCGATTTTTTCTGTAATATTGTTCCTGAAGTAGAATGCGGTAAGGGTGGTAAAGTCAAAGCGCTATGAAAAATCACTGAATCTGATCAAAAGGCCAAAAGTTTTCAATGGAAAATATGCTTTAACAGACGAAATTGACGAATTTATTTTAAATAATGAAAAAACCAGATACATAAATAATACAACGCGGCCACCGAATCTGAAACTAATGTATTTCAGAATTTATATAATATCATACAAAAGCAGATCAAATTAAGTAAACTATTGTTTACAAGTACCTATGTCGTATAGT
The DNA here is from genome assembly GCA_963170755.1 of Amphimallon solstitiale. NCBI lineage: Eukaryota > Metazoa > Arthropoda > Insecta > Coleoptera > Scarabaeidae > Amphimallon > Amphimallon solstitiale. The sequence continues at coordinate 232,660,051 of OY720675.1, read as the reverse complement.
AAATTTTCCTATATTTTAAATTATTTGTTAAGGTCCATACCCACGCCTCCACCAAATATGAAACTAACGTAGTGGCTCTAATTGCTAAATTAAGATCTTAAGTCTTTCTTTGATTTTGAACATTCTAGGTGACATTTTATTTTATATAATTGTTTATTAGAAGCACGTATATGCAATAGTTTGCATAAAAAGCTCCTAATAATATAGGAAGGAATTACACCGTATTACTATACCAATTTAATGACTACTTCGTATTAAATTAAAAACAGAAATGTAAAACGAACTTACATCGGAAAAAATAATTTAGGCTAGTAGGCTATAATATAGGTAATTGTTTAAATTGAACATGATTTAGTAACAAACTTTTGAAATTTCCATGAAGCATTTATTAAAAGTATTTAGATAAAATATATATTTAAATATATTTTAAGAGATACTAAAATTTCAAAAACAAAAAAGAAAATTACAATGGTGTCTCTGTTGTTTCTTTAATTATATTCATAAAGTGCGTTCGATATTTCAATATTATCATTTCTTTTTGTTTTTAATCCTTTGCTGTATTTTCTATTAATTTAATAACTTTTGCATTCATACCAGAAAAATTGAATAGCGTTATTTTTCAAAAATAGCTTAAGCATATAACAGATAGACCACTTTGCAAATAGTACATATTTAGGAAGCAATATATGTATTTATACATTAAGCAGGGGAAAAGAATCAACAAAACCAGTAAATAACAGATATGATTATTTTCCTTTTATGAAATAATGAAAGCACTTATTTTAATTAAGTCATCAAAACATTGCTTCAGGACGATTGAAATTATCAAGTTTTGGTCTGCCCAATTTGTATTCCAGATTTTTACAGAAGCCAAAGTTTTGAAGTTCCTGACGAAGAGGTTGTCAGATATTTAAATCAATCAAGCCCAAACTTCATATTAAGCAAGGACTGATTAGACTTTCATTAAAATGGTAGACAGGAAGTACTAGTTTCCTTCAATGAAAAATTATAATATCCCGCCAACTACTAAGTTTAGACACATTTCTGAATTACACCAGTAAAAAATATATAAAAGTTTTTGAAATTCCTACCGGAAGTTGGTCTTACCGAAAGACAATTTTATGCAGATATGTAACAAATTATAAAACTAGCACAGAATTTTAAGTATACGAAATTTTATAAAGCCTAATGTGCAAAAACCATACTAAAAAAGTACCTAAAAATATTTTTTTTAAAAAGCAATTTCTTGAGAATATAATATAAATGATGCACAGCTTTATTAAGAGAATGAAAGTATGGAAAACTTAATTTGAAACACCTTTTGTATAGTTTGTAACGCAGATACGATTTTTCTTGAACTTGACACCGGTGCCTCCACCAAATCTAGTATAATGGCCCTTTCTGAATAGAATTATGTAAATAATAAAAGTACTCATTCTAATTCAGTCTTCAAAACATTATTACAGGAACAGTAAAATTAGAAATTTCAGCCCTATCTAATTTGTCTTCGAGGTTCTTTTTGTAGAAGTCAGTTTTAAAGACCCCCTGACAAGAAGTTGTCCAATCTATCAAGCCCACACTTTTATTTAAGCAAGAGCTGATTAGGTTTTCAGTAAATTGGTAAATTGGACATAGTAGTTATCTTTAATGAAAAAATCAATATATAATAATATCTCGTCAACCACTAAATCTAGACAAATTTCTGAATTATACAAATGTGCTCACCAGTAAAAAATTATACAAAAAATTTTTGAAATTCCTACAGGAAGTTGGTCTTACCGAAAAACAATTTTATGCAGATATGTAACAAATTATAAAACTAACACGGACTTTCAAGAATACGAAATTTTATAGAATTTATGTGCAAAAACTACTAAATAAATTATTAAAAATATTTTTTTAAAAGGCAACTTTTTGAAATCATATTTCAAATGATGCACAGATTTATTAAGAGGATAAAAGTATCGAAAACTTAATTTGAAATACTTTTTGTATAAAGAGTTTGTATCGCAGATACGATTTTTATTAAACTTTACACCGTCGCCTCCACCAAACCGAAACTAGTATAATACATCTTTCAGAATAGGATTATATTATCGTGAAAGCAAATAAAAGTATATAAAACTTAATTTTAAACAACTTTTTTACGTATACGATAGTCTTGTGGTGCCCACATCTTATTTTTTTTATACTTTTGAAACATTTAGTTAAATATGGAACAGTTTTGCAGCAATTAAATCTTTGTTCTCTTACATAATAGCTACAATAGATATTCCACAATGTTGTGTTTTTGTCTGTCTTCTTATAACAGCATAAACTTTAAGCAATAATTGAAATTATAAACTCCAAAAACATCTCCCTTTCATTGGAACTTATTCGTTATAGTGGTGAGGAATATTGTGCGAGTTGGTTTAGTAAGGTTCCCCGATGTTTGAAGGAGATTAAATACATACATTTTATACGTAAAGTGTCACGTATTAGGGATGTTAGTTAGCACATGAAATTTCCTCCGTCAAAAGTTACATCGGTTTACCAGTAGTCGGAAAACATAAACACCAGCCGATTATTATTTAACCAGGCCGAAACAATCAACAAACGGGGACTTTAATATATGTACAAACATACGCATGTATGTATGGTACACAACATGTGCCGGGAGGACTTACAGCGAAGGAAACTTTAACACGTAGAAACCTAATGCCTCATTAAAATTCCAATTTTCGTATTAAAAGGGTTAGTTTGAAAACATAGTTGTTAGAAACGGGGCTTAGATGTTAGTGGTTTGTAATAACCACGGGGTCTCAAATATACTGTCTGCTGGTATATTTCTGACCCCGAGCTTTATATACTTGCAAAACATACATATGAATAGCTAAATGAACATGCTGACAGAGCTAAAGAGACGACGGCATATTGCGTATGTACTTACATGTATAGCGGTAAAGCACGTTAGAAGGGATGAAAAGCTACCTAGTTGTTATTTGTGGAACGATACATTGGCAAATATTGCTGGAATGCATTCAACAATTTGCAACGTAGAAATTCTCCCTCTCTCATTCCATTTTAGTATAAAATCTTTTGAAAGTTGTAAGCTCATACATACAGGGCAGGCAAAAAGTTCGCATACTATAGTGGTGTTATTAAAAAGAATCATGCTTTATAGAAATATTTTTGTTGTTAACTCCAAATTATTTATTAATCTGTAGTTTTTTAAGTTAGTGGTTCGACATCGGTTTATCAATCTATAGATAAATGGCCAAGGTTATTTCAATTAGTTTTAGGCCATGTTAGGGGCGCTTGCGCGGCTTGGAAACTTCACACCTAACTGTAAACAGAAGATGTACTGTTAAAATTTAAAATGCGCCAATATGTAATACTATGCGCGTTACATGAAAATCATATAATATAGGTCAAAGCGACCAAACTTAATCAATAAAATTATCCTAGATCAATTAAAATTACGATAAGCCATAACGTGCTTATCTCTTTTACAAAAAAAAAGTAAAATTACAAAATACATATGTGTCTAAGTTACTAAGATTTATTCAATTACACCCTATATGTTGGGCTTCTACGTATCGAAATTTAGGTAATACCCAAAAAACTATTCAAAATTCTACGGTCTGAGGGACCATCTGACAATGACAGATATTAACCTGCGTATTACAATTAATAATACGTTAATTTTCAAAATTAAGCTCACTTATTTGGAACCAAGGGACTTCCACTGGTTGAGTTCTATCCCTCCACGGTAAACAAGGGAAAACACAGCTACTCACAAGGAATAATCTGGGTAACTCAGCAAAAAAAAAAACATATTAGACTGTAATTTTCTCCTCCCGTAAGATTTTTAAACAAGTAGGTAAAGAAGAACAATATCGACAAAAAACGATGCAATCATGCCGTAAAACTTGGATAGAAAAAATTTAGTAAAAAAAAATATAAATAGAAACGCAATTTAAAACACTTAAAATTATTAAGCAACACAACAGCAATTAAAAGTAAGAAAAACAAACTTTATGAAATGATATGTTCAACTTTGGGAACTGCGCGTGCGTATTCTGTTTTCCAAACAAGTACTAACGTTGGCTTAGACAGTCGGGCTTCATTTCAGCCTTTATTGAATGAACGAATATTTGGGTGCATAGAACAACAGCGCTAGTAGGTAGTTCTTATTTGACCGCTGATTGCTCATATACTGATTATCGCAGAAATTACAAAAAATAAACACATACAAAAATAAAGGAAAATACAAAAGGAACGAAATGCCACAAGAAAAGATCGGGTGCCCCTTTAAAAAAATTTTTTTGGTATGCGAAAATTTCGGGAAGTAGGTTTCGAAAAACAAAGTTTTTTGAGGTATTGTCGAGTACAACTTATACCAAATGACGCAGAATTTTCTTGGCTACACGCACTAACAAAATTAATGTTTTTACTTTTAAAACAATGCGAAATTGTTTTTTTCTGAACTCGTGTTTTCGTCGAAAGTTTCCAAAAAAAAAAAATAACTCAAAAACTATTGGCTCAATTTTGAAAAAGAAAAAACAATTCAATAGGCAATTTGAAACAGTATTAGAAAGTCCAAAAATATATAGGGTGAGCCATTTAAAGAAATTTAGTTCCATACAGTTCCGGTGAAACCGGAAGTGTGTCAGAGCTTAAAGTATTTTTAGAAAATGCGCCCTAGGCAACAATAAATCTTCCACTGTATTTTTCTTATTTAAAACACATAAGAGCAATCGAGGAAGCGGCTACTAATGACTCACCCTGTATAATAGAAGTTAAGGAGATACTATTAACGTTAAATTGCTATTTCTGTGAGAATTTCCTGAACATGTAATGGTTTGTGGCCTATATTTTTATAGTTTTCATTTTAACGTTTTCACACATGTATGTTTTTCTTTGTTTACACATGTTACTGGTGCTGGAAAATAGTATTTATACAATGTAGCATAAAATTATCATATCATCATGTTGTTGATCTGGATGTGTAATATTACAATCCTATTTCTCAGAAATTTATCAGATTTAACCTTATAGCTGGTCACAGACGATAAATTATTATTGCTTTAATTGGTTATTCTCATTCAATCAGACACAATCGTTTATTGTTGAATTATTGAGTAACTAAACGTTATATCGTCGAGTTTTGTGTTCATCCTTTAAAGTCGAAAGTCATTTAAGCTACATATACGAATATTCATTATGGGCCCAAATTCCCGCCGACAAATTATTTATCATAAAGCATCATTAAGGATGAAGTAAATTAAAACCGTTTCAAACGCGACAATGGCGCGTCGGGCGAACACAAGGAACGTCTCACACTGACATTAACGCTTATATTAAAAAAAACTCGTCTCGCTTTTGTGCAAACACAGCTGGGCCAAACAAAGCCATTCCATTTCTTAATAATTGCGAATTCCGCATTATAATTACGCCTTTCATTAAGCAGACGTCATCCTACAAGCTTTGCTGTGTCGTCATTACTTTTGTAGCTCGTCTCGCTCCTGCTAGTCACTACTTATCCTAGGCATGGGTGGTGTTCTACGTACAGTAGGGGACGGTTAGACGACGCTGTTTCCTGTCGCAGTTCGGGTAAACACTCGTTAACCTGACGAATCCATTATGCAGTGCTAACACGTTTAATATTTAATTCGTACACTTCCGTCGATAAAAATGCACGAACGCGGGCGATGATTGAAGGAAACGGGCCGGAAAAAAGCTAGGCAGCACCGTCATAAATATTTAAGAAGGGAAACTGATTAAACTTCAAAAATAAATTACCAATGGGCGTTGCAGATGTCCCGGATATTTTATTGAATTGGATTTCAAATATAGCGGCGGCGGTACAAGTTGTGCTCTCTCTTTTTTTTTAAGTGTTATTTAATGCGAGAGCTGTTCACGAAAGATATATTAACGAGAGTACGCTCTAATAGAATTTTATAAATACCAGAATTTTTATAGCGGACGATTTCTGAATCCAAATGGATAAAGCCGACACTGTAATGTATCCAAGTATTTTTTAACTACATAAATTCAATTAGTCTATCCAATAAAAGCTATACAGGTAATTAAAATAAAACCTACAGAGGTTCGTTCATTGCACTAAGTAATTAATTTAAAGGGAAAATCCCGACTGTTAGTAACAATTGAAAATTTCAGAATACACAAAAAATAATGAACAGTATCGGCAAATCAAAAAAAGTAGCCTAAGTAAAATTAATTTCTACAAGTATTTAATTATTTATTAAATGCTCAAATGAGCCTACATCTTGAGCTGAGCAGTAACCCAGTTGATTATAAAAATTTCGTCGGACATTTGTTAACATTTCCGGGGTAACATGATTAGAATCTTCAATAATTTTGGAGCGTAACTGTTCTAAATTAGATGGAAGAAACGCGATTTAAAAATGTGCTTGCTAGTCGACTAAACACCGACCGTTAACAAAATTGAAATGAAATGCGCATGTACAGCTGCTATCCAAACGCGAGTCACTCTAGCATCACTACACTCGACCAATAGAACAGTTTGTATATTGCTTTCTCATACTAACTCATACAAAGTCTCGGTGTCGTCGTTTTATCACATAGTAAGTGCCATCCGCAGCTTGCCGGCAAGTACTTGGTATAGTTGTATATACGCTATGGTATATAGACAACGCTGTTTTTAATCAGTGCTACTGAAGATGACACCATAATTGTCGAAATATGAAGTTAGTTTCTTGTAATTTAATGTGATAAAGGTGTTTTAGTGTTTTTATTTTGACATTGTTTGTTTTCTAGACAAATTTATTTACTTTAATGTGTTGTGATTATTACATTTACCATTCTGTTGCCTTAACTGTGGATTTATCTCCAAAGAATCTATATACAATTTAATTTGGAACAGATTTTATATTTCAGACAGATATTTATATATAATTTTACCGCCTAAAATTGATTTCAGTAATTTGGACTGGGGGTCTGTTCAGAATTTCTCTCTTTCGTTTTGGAATAGGGTATAATGTATTGAAGTTAGACTAAGGCAACTTTTAAACGTGACCAAAATTACACAAGGTCACAAGGGTTGTTCTGACATAAAATCTGCATACTCATTGTAAGTAATCTTTACAAAGAGTACTAGAACTGTGCTTTTAATAAACGTATTTTTAAATAATGTAATTATTATGTAATAAATGTTTCAGTAATTCTTTACACGTTTAGTAAATTATCTTACCGAATTACATTCGAGCTTCCTTTTTATTTCCTGATGAATTTTTCATTTTCAAATTCAAATTTAGTTGCTTAGTGGTAACTGGACTCAACAAATTTCCTTCTAGATAAAACGGCTCATCCTTGGGACTCGTCGTTTTATCGAGGAGACAATTTGTTTCGAACAGTTATCCATCAACAAAAGTTTTCGTTAAAAACTAGAAAAAGAAAGCTCTCGTGTAATTATAAGTGAAAATTGTGTCATCTTGGTGGTCGTTAACTACTAAATTACAGACGAATTGTAAATGTTGTCACTTTTGTACTGCATGTGTACTCATTTGTAGTACAAAAGAAACAAAGAGAAGAATCAAATTTGGACAGGTGTTTCGTGGTTGAATACTACTGTAACGAAATGTGTTTACATTAAATAAAAGAAGCAGACCTCTCGGCGCGATAAAAACGTAATTGTCACACGCACAAAAAAAGAGATCATAAATTATCTCTCGGCTGGTAAATATCGTAAATGCAGTTATGAGTCATCCACGCCGTACGACGTGCATAGAGAACTAGAACTTTCTCATACATGTGGAGAAAAAGCCGGACTGTTCTCGAAATCGTCACATACGTATATAAGGCGGCATGATTCATTACGGGATTCATTGCGGAGAAGGAATCGCGGAGTAATTCGGTAGTCTCGAGTGGTCTCGTGGGAACAGTGGAAATAAATAGTGGTAGCCAAGGAAATAAATATACGTCGTACGGTAGAAATAGTTAATTAAATAGTGCCGTGTTATATAAATAGTGTGATATAAATAAATACGGACATATTAGTAGTAAATAAATATAAGTGTTAATTTTAATTTATTAATAGTAGTTTAAGCGTGTTACGTTAGTTTTATATTTTATATTGTTATATAATTTTAAGTATATAAATATACAGACTGTTTTAAATAAATAATTGCACGAGTTGTTTATTGGAACCCGAAAACGTTACACTACTATACGCAAAACTAATCGTAGTTTTCTAACTGTGACTATAAGTTTAAAGCATACGTTTTATAATATTAAATAATACGGAAATGTATTAGAATTGCGCCTAAACAAACATATCAAGGAAATATATCTAATATTTAGTTGAACCAGAATACAGCTATGGGTTCTGTTGTAAAATCAAGTGTTTAAATGGTGTCAAATCAGTCAGATGGGGCATTTTTGATTTCTCTTGAAAATTGTTAAAGAGTAACGTGAGTGCTACTGATCAAATTTTTAAATATTAGTAAATAAGATTAATTAATTTTATTAATAACCAATAGATTTAAAACCATAGTTTGTTAAAATTGATTAGTAATCAAAAACAATAATATAAACACCTTTACCACAGTAAAGCAGTGAAAGCTAGATACGTATTTCGACTATGTTGTCATTATCAGTAGCACTGATTAATAACAACCGCCTTAGGTGTACATCGTAGCGTATACAGTTTCTTAGAGTATTAATTAAAGTGCGGTATTTTAGTATTATTTAAGTACATTTCATATATAACAAATTCATTTAATCCAAAATGAAACATAAATATGTAATACAATCAAATATACTCAGAATACCATAATTACATTTAACTAGATGTAGGCAATTTCCAGTTTTGTAACTAATAATTAAAATATAATTTGTAGAAAGTAATACGCAATTCTGAATTAAATTATTTGACCTATATATGTACATTTACTTAAAAATATATATTAAGCAAATTAAAAGAGAAAAATAATGACGAAATATAATTTCAAAGATTTACATAATGTATTCATGAGATTCAACAAATCATTAAATCTTAAACCAAACTAAATATACAGTAATTATATCAATTGTTTCATACAAGGACTAGATAGATTAGAAAAGTATATTCAAACATTCTAGGGAATACAAGAAAAAAACTTTAAATTTCATATCTTTGAAGGCTCTGTCATTCTCTTGGTAGAGTACGAGCAGATATTGTTTTAAGAAAATATTTTAAATAATGAAAAATTATTGAAATAGGTTGCTTCATGAAATATACCCATTTACGACGCTAGTTTGATATGTTTTGGAATACGCAATATAGGCATTTACGTATGCGATAATCTCTTCGTTCAATGAAAATCTCTATCCTTCAAACGCACTTTAAGAATAGGGAACAGTAAAAGTCATTGGGGGCCAGATCTGGTGAATACGGTGGGTGTTCAACAAATTCGAAGTGCAGTTAGTGAACTTCGGCTGTGGCGACCGCCAAAGTTTGAGCAGGTGCGTTGTCTTGGTGCAACAGATCTTGCTTCAAATGTTGCCGTTTTGTGTGTGTGCTATTCTGCCTTCAGCTTATCAAGTAATGACGTATTATACATTACCGTTATTGTTTTACGTTTTTCGAGATAGTCGATGAACACAATCCCGTGACTATCCCAAAAAACCATTGCCATCACCTTCCCGGTCGATGGAATCGCCTTCGCCTTTGTCGGAGCAGGTTTGCCCACTGCAATACCATGTCTTAACTATTCTTTCGTCTTGTAGTCTAGTGGTGGATCCATGTTTTAGCTACGGTTATGAATCAACGCAAAAGATCTGACTCGTTTCTCTTAAACCGTTCCAACAGGACATTGAAAATGTTCGTTAGAATGTGTTTTTGGTCCAAAGTGAAGACGCGCGGATAGCTTACGCGTGCCCAATTCTTCACTCAATATATGACAAGGGCGCTCTTTCGATATAGGTATGCATAGTTTCTGCCAGCTCTCTCTAACCTTGATTCGACGGTCATCCAGTACCATTTGGTGAACATTTTCGACGTTATCGGTGGTGCTCACAGTTTTTGACCGCTCATCATCAGTCAATCTGGTACGACCACCTTCAAATTCAGCTGCTTATCTTTACACAGTGGCAAGTGATGGGGCTGAATCCCCGTAAACATTGTCCAACTCTGTATTAATTTGTATAGGGTGGGCGTATAGCCTTTCAAATGCATGAATTTAATCATTGCAAGATATTCGATTTTTTCTATTTTTACAAAAACACTGACCAATGACTGAAATTTTGACTGGTATCTTTGAACGCATGCGCAATTACATTACCGGAATGGTTTTGTCTATTAATGTTGAGACTAAAAACATTTTAGACTATCCTTGTATATAACTATTATTTGAGTCTTCAGTATTAAGAAATAATTATATATACGAGGGTGGTCTGAAAAGTGTGGTAACTAACATAGAAGAATACTGTTTTCTCGAGTTTTTTCAATTTACTTTTTGACATAGCCTACTTTTAGTACGATACACTTGTTCCAACGATATTCAAGTCTCTTAATCCCATCACTATAATACGAAGAATCAAATGCATTAAAATAATGGTTTATTTCTGAAATCACTTCTTCATTTGATGAATTTTTTTTCCACCAAACCATCTTTTCATATTCGGAAACAAGAAAAAGTCGGATGAAGCTAATGGAAGATAATACCACAAATATCCCAAAACACATTGGCCATAACCTTGTTAGCTGATGTAACCACTTTAACTTTTTTCGGTGCACTGAAACCGGCTTCTACCCATTCTTTTCATTGAATTTTTGTTTTGGGGTGTGTAGTGGTGTATCCAAGTTTTGTCAACCGTAATAAATCGACGCAAAAATTTGAGTACGATTACGCTTAAAAAGGCTAAAACAGTACTCTGAAGTGGTCACACAAACTCGTTTCTGGTCCTCAGTCAGGTCTATCTTGCTGACAGTTTTCTCATATGCAACTTTTGCATTAAACGTTCATGATCTCGTTATAAATGACATATGGCATATGCCGACCTACTTGGCATATGCCAAGAGGGTCGGCCATCACACGAACCTTCAATCGACGATCATTTAAAACGAGATAATAAACGTTGGAGATCATTTAGTCAGTGACTTGATTCATGTTAGGTGCTCCTATGACAACGTTCAAACTAATTCACCCAAAAACAAACTGTCTTAAGTGATGGTGCAGTTTTGCCATGAACACGATCTAACTCCTTCTTGATCTCGTTTGGTACTTTCCCCTGAATATGAAAGTATTTAGTCACAGCACTAAATTCTTTTTTATCCATATTCACTAAACTACCGAACTCGTTTATTCTTTATAACTATACAATCCAAATTACGCAACGTATTTGGCTCACAACTGTCAAATTAAAGGTTATAGGTTTCATAAATGACACGTATGTGTTCATTGTGGTGCAATCTCTGTATTACTTACCACACTTTTCAGACCTCCTTCGTAATAAAACTAGATTTTTTATTTTTACTATTCGTTAAATTAAATAGTGAACTTAAAATGTAGTTTTATTTCATTATACTTACAGAATACGCTGTTTTATTTTTAATAAAAGTCTTACATTTAGATAATTTGGTAAATTTAGATAAAAATATAACCTCAAAATAAACTTCACAAATCGCAAATTTTATTCGCCCACCACAATGCTCATATACCATAAGACCGCGTGCGTCTGCATTATAGCGATACCTGTAGAGTAAGCGAAACAGATAGAGATGTCTGTGTATTAGAACGGTAAACAAGTAGACGCAGTGTTATACTGGATTACAACAGTGCTAGTATTTCGCATATGCCTATCATGCACTCGTATTTGTCCAAAAAATCCACATTTATACGGTGTAGTCGGGCAGTCGCATTCGCCGTGTCGCTTCCACATATGGGCGTCAGTTCGAGTTTTATTATTGCTTAAGAATAACATTTTTTTTAGCTAATTACAGGTTAATTGCAATGTTGAATTACAATTCTGTTTTAACAAGTAAATATTTTATGTTTCAGTATTTTATTATACTTGAGTTTTTAGATTATAATATTTGTTGAAAAATATTATTTTAGTTAAGAAGTTTTTTTTTTTGTTTTAAAGTCTAGGAGTTATTTATTATTTATTTTTGCTCTTTTATGTTGTTTATGAAGCTGTGATGAGTTACTTCACTGACATATTATCAGTGATTATCTGATGCTTCAAACAACTACAAATAATTACTAACAACGGAAACGCAATACCTATTACACTGTTTTTCACTTGATTTGCCTACGAATACATTTATACGTATAACTTATACGCCTGCTGTCGGTGTGGCAATTCAAGTTGGCACGCCCATTTATAGTCGACCAGTAGTTACTAAACATGCATCGCGCTATGAACGGCGGCCACACGGTAGATGTACTAAGACAATTACGTCATGGATTATGATGACGAAGGTGGATTGTTTCGTGCATTTTGGTATATACTATCTGTCCATCGGATCTTTTGGGTCACGTCATCAATTGCGTGGCGTTATCAAGGACATCGGCACGTAGAATCATTTCTTTACAACCTCAATGACTAAATAAGCATAGAAATTTTAAACTTTAACGTGACACTCTGTTACTGCGTTAGTCAATTTATTAAATTTTGACATTTAACATTGTTCTCTGCGTTTTGGTTTATTTTCGTTATATTGCTTTTCTAATGTTCTAATTTTAAGCAATGGATAAAACATGTTATAGAATATAGAAAATATTAGATATATGCATCATAAATTCTTTATTTTTAAATATTTAATTCTATTTTGTAAGTAATGAATTTGAGTCAGAAGTGTTAATTTACTTCATATGGATGTAAATCAATCACGTAAGCCAAAAAATCCGACGGACTGAAAGTATATGTGTGTTTTATAGAATGTCCTACTTGTACATTTTTAATTACATACTCTTAATAAAAAATATGTTTAGATGTTTTTTTTTTAATTTTAGGTGAAACTTATTTCTGTTTACGTTAAACGTGCAAGAGTATGAAGTGGGACTTCTTTATCGTTTAGAATTTAATAATGAAAGTCATGAGCCGAAATAATACAGTTGAAAATTTCGTCAGTATCACGTGAGGGTGCCCTCGGCACAAACACGGGGGAGACTTTCATTAAGATATCAGAAAAATAAAGATGAGATATTAGAAGAGCCCGTTACATTACCATAATCGTGATATTATACTTGAATATTATGCGGAGTGGTCTTTGGAACTTATTCAAAAATACAAGGTTGGCGAGAAGGAATATGAAAGAAATAACGAGAATTTTACAAGTCTATTTAAATTAATGGCACCCCCGCCGTTTTCAAAAGTAGAATTATGACCGGCGTGTATTTTATTGGCACGAATTAAAAGTCTTTTGTAATAAATTTTATGCCTCCGAGGTTGATCGTAAAAAGAAATCTGGGGCGAAAATAATAACCGGTTTTTAAAATTAATCAGTTCAATGTGGAAATCGTAAAGTTTTATAGATATTTTATACTGAAAGTCTTATTAGGTTTATGCTTTCTTGTTTATAAACTGGGTCTATTTTGAGATATCGAATGCAATAAACGCTTCTAAAGGATAAAGGATTATAGGCATTTATTCTGAACAGGAACAACATTATAATTTTATTAATAATATGGTATAATGGTCCCACGATTGGTAGACATCTTGTGAAGAACCCTTATAATGCCCTTTTGTACTTTAATAATTTTTTAAAACAAAATAAAATAGAGTAATTAAATCATTTACCTGGTTGGCTCAGTCAATTTCCTCAGGTCGATCCAAGTTAAGAGATGTTAATAATAAATACTTTTTAGGGCATTATTTGGCACAATTCAATAAAACACTCTAGTATAAATTTAAATAATTTTTGTATTAGAAATCAAGAGTTCATTCATACTGTAATACAAACACAAGAGAAAACATTTACAAAATAACCACAATTTTAATAAGAACAAATACCTTAACAACATAACATCGTTGGGTTTTCAATACTAAAACTTTCAACTGATTTACTAATACGAAACGATATAACTACATAGGCTTTAATAAACAAACAATTTACGTTTAATATTTATCACATATATATCTATATATGCCTACTACGCAAATGATAGTCTTATTACAGCATCGACAAACAATTTAAAGATGCTGAGACGATATTATATACAAAACAATTTATTAAATCTATTTATCATTCTCAGATTATTACATTAATTTATTTCGTCTATACATAAAGGCGAATTTTACTATTAAAGTTTATTTAACGCTCACATAATAACAGTTTCTAAATACCTTCACAGATTTTTTTTCCTTCTAAAAGGGAAGAGGAGCTTCTTATTGTCGATGTGCCCTGTGGGTGTCCTCCCTCGACGATAGAAGAATTATCTGCAGCTTCTTTAATAGCTATTTGCAGAACAATAACTTTTTCATTGGACGATATCGTTAAACTGAATACTTTAACACTTTGTTGGCGGTCGATCTTTTATAAATAAAGAACCTTTTTATTTACTATTAAGGTTATAACAATAATATTATATTTTATCGACCGCTATGTGTGAGTCGACTTACTTTTTAACTAGAGGACCTTACTACTTTGCGGTAAAACTGAGATCTCTACCCCATTGACCGATCTCATCGAAAGTCCTCCGTCGACTTCCTCTTAATTGGAAACTCGTTGTTCGTTTTTTCTCGTTCAGGTCATGGGGTTCCTCTTTCTTCTAGAACGCCCATGTATCCTCGTTGTAGTTTTCACACGTAAAGTCACGTATAACTCGCGATAACCCAAACACAACATCTTATACTAAACACAAACATTCGGCGCCAATATTCTTACAAATACCTGCTTATCAATCTAGTGCTTATTTTATATGTAGATAAACGTATAGAAAAAGAAGTTCTAGAAATATATATCTTTTGATTTCTAAAACGTAATTATAGAAATACAATTTATATACATATTTTGAAATTTATAAGATTATTAAAATTAATAAATTGTGCCGTACCGTTATAATTCTTTAATTGTTTTATAGAAGACGCCATGAGTGAAATAGTTCAGAGAAAATAATTAAAGACACTTCATTATTCTACCAAAAATATATTTTTCCCTATAACTATTCTCGACAATACGAGGTATATCTCAGAATTAATGAGCATGAATTTTTTACGCTATATGAGGCCATGACTGCAGCCGACTGGAGGCGATTACTTGTGAATAGACTAGCTAGGAACGCAATCAGAATAGGCGCAGACCACTAAGTCTAGTGTTAGTGGCATGAGCACTAGGTATTTACCGCTAAGTTCCAATACCATGTTATATGTAAAATGCAGGCAAATATCGAGTAGCGATATGAATTAAATTTTGCGTTAAAGTAGGAAGAAGTGCTTTAGAGACACTACAAATGTTAAGAACAGCATACGGAGATGCTGCGTTGTCGTCAGCACACGTTTTCAGATGGTACAATGCTTTCAAGATGGCCGCGAAACCATTGAAGATTACCATCGCTCCGGGCGGCCGTCCAAGTCGAAAACTGATGAAATCGTGGCGAAGGTGCATTCTGCGTTAGCACGACGTAGACGGGTGACAGTCAGGTGGATGGCACATGAGGTCAGCACGAGTAAGGATACTGTTCATCGAATTGTGACAAAGGAACTAGGCATGCGGAAAATTTGTGCAAAGTTGCTGGATCGGTTAACAACCCAACCCAACTACACGCACAGAGTGATAACAGGTCGCGAATCACAGGTATTTGAATATTATTCAGAAACAAAGCGACAAATCGCGGAGTGGCACACACCTGCGTCACCGCGGCCGAAGAAAGCTCGCATGAGCAAATCCTGAATCAAGCCTATGATTACCATCTTTTTTGAATCGTGTGGAATTGTCCACAAAGAATTCGTATCGCAGGGGCAAACGGTGAAACAAACCCTTTATCGCGAGATCCTTGAATGTTTGCGGAAAAGAGTTTTTTGTGTGCTACCTGACATCACCTGGTCGTGGATCCTGCACCACGATAAAGCTCCCAATCACAGCTCATTGTCGGTTGTATAATTTTTGGCAAAGAAAAACATTCCAGTACACCCACACCCGCCCTACAGTCCAAACATGGCTCCATGTGATTTTTTTCTTTTTCCAACGCTTAAGCGGCAATTAAAAGGTTCCCAGACGCTGTGTGTATTCCCAAGGAGTATACTTTGAAGGGGACAATATTAATTTATAGTATACATTCGATAAAACACTTAAAAACCGGGCATTTTCATTAATTCTGAGACATACCTCGTATGTAATTAGCACAATTTAATTACGTTTATCAGGCTAATTGCATCTAATCTAAAGCCATCACTTTCTGGCGGAGGCATTGAATGCCCAGGGTACTAACAAAGATAATTCTTATATCACATATCGTTTGTCAGAAGGCGTACCGCAGGGTTAAGTTTTTGCTTTAGTTTTATTCGCCATGTACACCATAAAGTTATTACTGTATACAGAATACGGCAAATCATCATATGTTGACGACTGCTATTTTCAAAATTAACACTGATTTTTCATATCAATTTAATGTAATTTTCGGTTCAAAAAAGATTTTCTACAACTTCAGCAGAATTATGACAACTCATTCAGGTAAAAATATCTAATATCCAAATATACTCTCATTTCTCATTTGATATGAGCAAGAATAAGCCCAATTAATAAAGAAGATGACTGAACGAAAATTGAAAACTTTATGCTCATATACATTCTACCCAAATTTGCAAAAGACTATACCATCTATGTATTGTACTCCAGTTCAGACCAGTGGATAACGTAAAAGACCTTGGGCTGTTCTTTGATACACATTTGAGCTACTTCCGTCATATAAATTACATTTACAGTTCAGTTTCAAAAACATTGGTTTTTTATGCTCCTGCAAATTCTTTATTTCAGTTTTGTCGTCATTAAACTGGAACATGCACCACAGGTCGGGTCTCTTCAATTCACATATCTACAACTCGTCATTGAGAGATTGCAGCAGCGACTTCTGAAGTACTTGTCTTTCAAGGTTACGGGAACTTATTCTGTGCGTCGAGCACAATCTCTCACTGCAAACGCGTGACCTGTAACCACAGCAAGATGACTAAGAGATTGATAATGCGTGTTGTATATGGAAATATAATATAATGGTATGATTGATTGCTTAATCTGCTATCTTTGCATTTCTAGAATTTCCTCCCTTTCCTCCTCCAAACTTGCTATATGAATGAATTCTTTTTTATTTCTAATTAGGCCAGTTATTCACAATTTTTCTACTGTATGTATAAATATATGTGTATATAATTATAAATGACTTATTATTTGATTAAATAAAAATAGTTTCTTTATAATGTGCAAATAACGTACATTAAATCTTTGCCCTACTACCGTTGGACTAATAAAATTATTATTATTATAGAATACCTGGGAGTCACAATAGACCAGGACAGAAGACACAACAAGGACATAATGAAGAAAGTAGGCAGAGCAAAGAATATGGCGAAAGCATTACATCCTACTCTGTGGAACAAGAACCTGACAAAAAAGACAAAAACGAACATATTTAAAGCAATCATTGAACCAGTTATGACATATGGGTCAGAGATATGGGTGATAGACAAAAGAATGAATCAAAGGTTGCTTTCGGCGAAAATGACATATTGTAGAAGATGCTGCGGAATAACTTTATACGACCATGTCAGAAATGAGAACATCAGAGATAGAATGGGGATGAAGAAGACTATTATAGATGCTATAAATGGGAGGCAGCTGAGGTGGTATGGACATCTGCGTCGAATGGAGGAAGAAAGATTACCAAGGAAAGTATGAAATTGCAATCCACCTCAAAGGAATAAACGAGGCAGACCAAGAAGGAGATGGATGGAAAATATAAAAGAAGAAATGAGGAAGAGAGGTCTACTGGAGGAAGAGTGGAACGATAGAGATAAATGGCGCTTAGGATGTGAGAAGCGGAAATAACTGCAAAAATTGGCTATATATATTATTATTACAATGTATTCTGTAGATGAGCTTTTGCTAAATTAAGTATTATTTTAATCATGGCATTTAGTATATAATTTTTCCTCTTGGTTCTTCTATATATGCACAAAATTATTTATTTTATTTGACGCCCTGTTTAAAATATTTCTTTCTAATAATAATCAAACTTGCCCAACAAATATCTCCAATTGCATGACAGAAATACAAAGCAAGTATAACAAGTATATGTTGAACTTAATTCAAAAACCTATCTACAGTCATCAATGACACCAAAAAAAGAAGAATTAATGAAAAAAGGACTAAAAGACTTAAAATCTTTTCAATGTAGAAAAACAATAAAAAACATGCTTTCAAACAAAGAGATATAAACAAACATGGAAGGTGACAAGAACGAAACAGATAGATTCCCCGATACCATTAGTCCGGGATGGATGAATTATCCAGCAAACAACCCGGGACGAAGATGTGGGACCGTAGCAAATACATCTGCGTGTACATAAGCATATATTGTAAGCTTTACTTTTGTTGTTATGTATGAATAAATAAATATTATTATTGTTATTATTATATTTAATAATTTTGCGAGCAGTGTGTATATTACATTAAAGCATTTGATATTGAATGTATAACACAGGCTTCATCTCAAAAAGTTACAATAAAAGATCGTAAGAAGACCGTCTCGCAGGACAGGAATAATTCTCTTTAAAAAACAAATATTAGAAAACCGTATCTGCATCATTTCAACTAATTGAGCGTGATTATTACATAAGGGGGCCAACCTAGGGGAGTTTAGAATTTAGAAGGAAACAGTAAATTTGTGAAATGGGTATGTCGATGTAAAATTACGTCCTAGTTCTTATCGCAAATTATAACATTTTCAATGCAGGGAAAGTAATTTCCGAAACGTGATTTCAAAATGTAAACCTCAAATTAAAAGTTACTCCTAGATCCCTTGCAGAACCGCATATATTTAATGGCAGATTATCAAACCGGTATTCGCAATACAATAGATTATGTTTTCTTGCGAATCAAGTCAAGATCTGGAATTTGAATATACTACTACTTGCAGATTATTATTTTCTCACCAATGTTTTATAGTATGAGCCTATGATAGAAGCAATCGGCAATCGTCCATGGAATCAGCTTCAATAAAACTTTTAATCGTCTACGAAAAGCAATTCTTCGGATTGCTACTGATCACACGGATCATTAATAAAAATTAAGAAAAGTAAGGGACCCAGATTAGCTCCCTGAGGGACACTCGACTATTATTCACTACAGTTTTATTAGTTTGGGTATAAAGACAAATGTAGAGAATTTACTAAGGAACTGGTGATCAGTCTTATTGAAATCCTTGGAAAAGTCAATATAAACGACAGCGACCATATGAATATTATCAATGATTTCGAATGAATATTGAGTAAAAATAGCCAAGTTAGACAACGTAGACCTTTCATTAACGAAATAATACAAAGATACCATTCTAAAGCTTTAGCAACATACTTTATAATGGATATAATACCATAATTAACATTTATCACTATTTTATATAAACTTATTTTCTTTCTTGGGTTTGTGGTATTCCTTTTAATTAAAACTAATATATTTTACTAACGTTTCGATGTATTTAACATCTTTTTCAAAGTTTATAAAACATATAACTGTAAAAGATTACAAATATCAGTCTACGGTACAATATGATTTATACTAACAATAATTATAATTCTTTTTATTTTTATGTATGACAACGGGCAACCTAACTTAAAATTCATTTCGTCAATCATTAATATTTTCTAGGCTACTTTTTCATATATTCATTGCGAATTTTGTATTATTGAAAAGTATAAATTTGATAGATTTGCATGTCAGATCTGTCATTTATTGTATAATTTATAGCCTTGAAAATATTAATGATTGACGAAATGAATTTTAAGGTAGGTTGCTCGTTGCTATACATAAAAATAATTATCGCTAGTATAAATCATATTGTACCCTGGACTGATATTTTGTAATATTTTAGAGTTATACGTTTTATAAACTTTGAAAAAGATGTTAAATACATCGAAACGTTAGTAAAATATATTAGTTTTAATTAAAATGAATACCACAAACCCAAGAAAGAAAATAATTAACGATTATGATTTATTGCAAGTATTTTTTTGAAACAAACTATTATTGGTTTTCAAAAGGTTCGGATTTAAGATTTATACACTTTTACATGCGTTCAAAGCAATTCTCAAAACATTTTTTCGTCTCTTCAGCGGTCTCTGCATTTACGTCAAAAAATTATTAAATATATTACTAAACACAATAATGTTCACTAATGATATAAATTGTTCGTGTTTGTTTTGTCAGACGCAATTTATCGTTCAGATTATTTATGCTGGTTTCAATTAATTTTGTTTTAGCCCGGGCAGGTGGACAGTATATTTATCAACAATTCAACGGTTTTATTTCAATTACAATAAGCGCATTTCGATTTATTTTGAATTTTTGTTGATACGCAAATAAAGCGGAAAATAATTTACGTATTGCGTTTAAATCGAATTAACGTCCGTAATTTAATGAAGTGACAGGGCGCGGACAGATTTATGCCCACCTGGAGATCATTTATACAGTGCTGGCGTTGCAGTAATTAATTTATTATTTAAATATTTTGGAAATATTTACTCGTATTTTATTATTCAGTTTAAAGGTATAATATTAACGTTAGCACTATATTTAACAATCTTTAATAGTGAGGGAATCCATATTCACTTTCTCTGTGTCTAGAATATAAACTCCCTCTCTAATAATGTGACACCGACAGTCCCACAAACGTAAGTTATTCACTCTTCATATTTTGCTGATAACGATGCATGCATATTTGATTTAATTTAGTTATAATTATGGTTGGACAGTGTTCAAAATCGACAAAAACGTGATCGTAATTAAAAAAGTTTAAAATATTTGATAATGCTCTAACTTATGTAGTTGTTTGTACACGTCATCATACAACTTTTCACCAAGAATTGCTGTTTTATCTTTGTCAGAACCTGAGGTATTAATTATCAAAAGCTGCAAAATTAATAATATTTCTATAGGGTATATATTAATATCCGAAATTTAAGTTGTGTTTGTTATTATCTGAGTAAGGTATTTTGGTCGATTTAAAAGTAATTATTACAGGTGAAAGTACTTACTTTAAGAATTCAAATGGCATCATTACTTTCTACGAAACCGTTTTTATTTCCAGGTTTCATCGTTTGCCTATAATCCTATAACAGCTCTCTATAATTGAATTTTTAACGAGGGTTAACGTTTATTGCTAATACTTGCTAGTACGTGAATTTTTCATGAAATATGACAGATTATAGTGTATGTATTTAAAAGAGTTATTATTTTACCTGCGGAAAGGTGCGGAACAGGACCTTATGTACATAAATGTGTGATGAGTGCCCTACGTATCTAGTCTTGACAACTAGCTCGAGAATTTTACGAGATAATCGTTTTTTCCGCAATACCTTACAAAGTGGTGTCATTTCGCGTGTTTTAAATAGTGGATATTCTATTAATGTTGATAGGTTTGATGAATATTGTAAGACCACTGCAGAATGATATGTATATTTGTAAAATTGGTACTTCATGCTAACAACAGTACCAAAAATTCTTACTCATGGTGCTACAATTATTAGGGAAGTTCTATTGCCTATCGGTGAATTATCAGAAGAAGCCCAAGAGTCAAAAAATATGGACGCATGGAAGTACGGGGACAGACATAAACAAAAAATCAACCCCCTTAAAATCAATGAGGACTTATTCTTATAGGCTCCTATTGAGCTCAGTCCACTTCTGATTTCATATTAATCCAGAACATGATTCTGTTGCTTGACCATGACGAATTTGGACTTAAGGAGTACAAGTGTCACGATGAAAGCGAAATATATAGGGAAGACGCAAGTGAAGACTCGAAAGATTAGTCTTATATTTGTTTAGTCTCAGTCTTGTGTTGGCTATGTGTATGTTAAAAATAGTTTCTATAGTAGATAAAGTAATACAACTGACAACTGCCTGAAAAACGTCAACCACTTGAGACCCGCCGAAGCATGTACTTCATGTACGATGGGGCACCACCTCATTTCAGCGTTCGTGTGCTGGAGCACCTGAATAACGTCTATCCAAACCGTTGGATAGGTAGAGGAGTATCAATTGCCTGGCCGGCTCGATCTCCTGACTTAACGCCGTTGGATGTGTACCTGTGGGAACACCTCAAAAAAATGGTGTATTCCACTCCGGTCGACACTAGGGAGAAACTTCTACAGAGAATCACGTTTCATTGTAATGTGATAAGGAACACGGCTGGGTTATTGTTGCGGGTACAATAGTCCTTAATTCGTCTTGCCCGCGAGTATATCACACTTCACGGAGCCAATGTTGAACCCTCTTATGAAGTTTTTTAATAATTCGGTTAAGGTGCCTCTGCAGACACCACTGCGTTTATATTTATATTAATTACTTTAAAAGAAATTCAATAAAAACCCATTTCCAGCGGCGTCTTTCAGGGACGCATATCTCCGTATGAGGGGTCTGTTGGACATTTTTTTATAGGAACTTGTCATCTTATTTGTTCATGTTCTATCTGCATCCAAGATATTTCCCACATTTTCCCGGACACCCTGTATATATAGGAATCTAATTAGATGTACTCGCAACAACTGTCTTTAAAATTTAGAAATTTGGCAAATATAGCGCTAAATAACATTATGTAAAATTTCTTGTCGGTATATTTGTAGATAAATAATTAAGGAAGTTATATTGAAAGTATACAGGGTGTTATAAATTAAGTCGGCACTATTGCTAACTTTGTTATTAATGAAGCTACAGTATCGGTTAAATTAGCAAAGTGGTAGTATTTTTGTAGTGAACAATGATGGCAGAACCGAAAAGACAGTTGAAATTCCAATTTTCGCGCTAATTACAAAAATTATTTTTTTTTAAATGGAACAGCCAGTATAGTTTTGCATATATTGAAAGAAGAAATTATTTTAAAAAATAAAGCTTTCATACATTATTGACAAAAAATTAAAGTTGCGGCAGTTATCCACTATTTTGTACAGCAATTCATATCAATAAAATCAAAATGGCTATGATAAAAAAAACAGTAAATATTAATCAAGCATTGTGTGTTATGTATATTTATTATAATAGATGTTCGAATACATCACCGTTTTGTCCAATACAATACATCCAATACATAAAACAGCCAATATTAAACAAGCATTGTGCATATGTTTATTATAATAGATGTTCGAAAACATCACCGTTTTGTTCAATACACTTCCGAATTCGTTTATGTATGTAGTACATTGTGAGTTACTTTTAAAATCGATCTTTCGTCTATGATATTAGCCCAAAATAAAATAATTACTATTGCTAATAACATAGACGTAAGATCGATTTTAAAAGTAACTCGCAATGTACATAAACGAATTCGGAAGTGTATTGGACAAAACGGCGATGTCCTCGAACATCTATTATAGTAAATATACATAATACACTATATGAATTGCTGTACAAAATAGTGGATAACTGCCGCAACTTTAATTTTTGGCCAATAATGTATGAAAACTTTCTTTTTTAAAATAATTCCTTGTTTCAATATATGCAAAATATACTGGGTGTTCCATTTAAAAAAAAGTAACTTATGTAAATATGGCGAAAATTAGAAGATCAACTGTCTTTTCCGTTCTGTCATCATTGTTCACGATAAAAATACACAATGCTTTTTTAATATTTGCCGTTTTTTTTATCATAGCCATCTTGACTTTATTGATATGAATTGCTGTACAAAATAGTGGATAACTGCCGCAACTTTCATTTTTGGCCAATAATGTATGAAAGCTTTCTTTTTTAAAATAATTCCTTCTTTCGATATATGGAAAAATATACTGGGAGTTCCATTTAAAAAAAAGGTAACTTTTGTAAATAGCGCGAAAATTAGAAGTTGAACTGTCTTTTCGGTTCTGCCATCATTATTCACGATAAAAATACCACTACTTTGCTAACTTAACCGATACTGTAACTTCATTAGTAACAAAGTTAGGATTAGTGCCGACTTAATTTATAACACCCTGTTTAGACGTTATTGATATCCAGCATCATTTCAGACTGCATTTAAATGGACTGGTAAAATTTTGAAATAATATTCTGTATAAAAAAACAACACATAACATCATTCCTTCATATCTGAGTTTTTTGGTTTTTTATGTTTCAGGTTACTTACATTAGCGCTCCAACTATTTCAGTTGACCAGTTAGACTCGATGAATTAAGAAAGGAAACTCATTGTTGGGGCAATTTAAGATTTATAGAAGTAAGGAAAAATCCAATATATTATTACTGTATTCGTCAACACGTGCGATCGGAAACTTTATAAGTTTCGCTAAGGAATATAACAAAACTACGATCAGAATGGTTATCATCTGTGACGTTCCGGCGGGATTTCCACTTATAGGAACGTGCTCGTCATTCTCTGATAGTTTATTTGAGCAGTAGGATCACGGTACTGACGAAGATAGAGTAGCGAATGCATTCACTACAATACGGAGCGTGCATATAAACAACCTTATGGCAGTGAAATCGTGAGCGCACTTACTTGGCAGTTTGAAGAAGGGCACCGAGATGCAGCTGACGTCGCTAATGGATCTGGAGTCGAGATCGTGTTGGTCGGACGAACATAGACACATTGAATTGAAGCTGCAGCTGGAAAGGTGGAGACAGGATCCGAACATAGCACAGGTGGTCAGAAGTGTCGTCCATAGTAGCAGCGACATATCTGCAAATAAAATTGTACATTAAAAAAGAACATATTGCCGTAATCTTTATATTTTAAGAATTATAACATTTAGTAAATAATTAAGTTATAGGATAAAAACATTAATTTTTCGTTTAAAACGAAAAATACTAATATAATAGGCATAGGTTAAAGTATTACAACAAGTAAAAATGGGTTGCCTAACCTTTAAGAGGCAATGTCATTAAGAAAGTAAATATATATAAATTAAGATTAAATATTAAAAATTTAAATATTAAGCAAAAGACAAAACAAAAAATAAATAAAATGAATTCTATATTCAAAGATTGAATGCCATTGAATTGTATGAGCAAGGCCACATTCGACATGCCGGAGATGAAAACACAAATTCAAATGTATAAAATGTAATCTCAGACATGTACAATAATCTCAATTCATGAGAGAGTTTTATGATCATATTTAAATGTGTAGTAAATACCTGATTCTTATATCTAAAAACATTAAAAGGATATATACGGAAAAGTACTGTATATTCAAGACGACACATCGATAAGTTTTGTGTTAATGAATGCAGAAATCAAAATACATTTAAGAAGTTTTGTATGCATAGACACAAGGGCTTCAAAGATAGCAGAGCAAATCATGTGTAGTTTTTTAAAAACCTGCAAAGAAGAAATAACATTAATATTATTCTTTGTAGTTGTCTGCAAATCGACATATTAGAAGCAGAGAGGAATAAAATTTTACCAGAATAAAAGCGTATTTTTCGATGAATGCGTGTTCGTTTCTATTCACAAATGAGCATTCTTACGTGTATTAATAAACATACATTCTGTGCCAGGTCCGTAATGTAATTTTTTTATCTAAAAAACAACATGGAAAATTAAATTTTGAATTTCTTCGTTATTGCTGTATATTTGGGCCTGTTTCTCTTCGGACTTTACATAGCTGCTACTCCGTCTTTTATTTCTGGGACACGCTGTATTTATATAGGGATTATTAGCAAAAATTAGAGGAACATTTCTCGAATACATTTATAGATTTTTTAAATCCTCTGATAATAAAACTGTTGTTTTTGCACTCATGTCTATGTGCCGTTATGTTAGTTTGTCTGTCTCTGCCTAACTACTACAGCGTTCAAATAGTTAAAGCTATCAATACTTAAACTTTTATTTAATTTTATTTTGCTGCAGCGGTTTTTTCACCAGCTATTTTAAAGCTAATCAGCAGTGAGCCCGAGTACATAAAATAAAATAAAACTAAATACTCACTGTATAGCATATAGTATAAAAACTTATTGGTCCTGTCTGTATTTCCGTATGCTATTATTAACGGTGTTATAGCCGACGTTAACATCAGGTTTATCTCTACAAATATTACTGAATTTAGAGATGTTTTAAATTAACAATGCCTGGTAGCACCACTTTATTTAAATTAAGATGAACCATTTGCCCACTTCACAAATAATGTGGAAAATTATGAGGAGGTTTTTAATACACGTGCATCAATATTTAATTAATAATGAATATAAAGAGTTTTCAGCTAAAACATACATACACAAATTACTTCGTATATGACATCGATTACACCCTGTATAAATCTCAAACGACCTTGACATGCAGAATGTAGGTTAATTCTAAGTAAAATACAAGGGATTTTTGCCGGTGTATCCGCAGAATGAATATATTTTATTAATCTAAATGTTGTATATGCATGAATGAAGGCACATCTGCGTCAAAATGGCATTGTGAACGACAACCTACAGACACGTGTTTAGATCTCGTCAGTGTACGATCATATTTTCACAATGCCTGTGAATTTAGACCACCTACATGTACGTTGATTTGCATACCAAATGTCTTTGAGGAAATTTGTGACCCAAAAGCCACGACGCAAAACAGTGTTGGCTCTCAGCAGCTATGCTACTGCAGATATGTGTGTATTCTGTAACTCGCCCAAAGATGGTTAACCTTGTTACAAAATGTAAGAAGTATTACTGCAGTTGCTTAACTCCATTTGCCTAGCTGCTGATTGTTAACAATGCCTTGCGTCTTTGCGTCGCTATGTAAGATCAAAACAAGTGTCTGTACAAAATCGGAACAATACTATTAAAATGGTACTATATAATGGTTTGTAATTGAAACAATGCAATTAACACATAATCATATAGAGGGTGTAACAAAAGGTGATACAGAACTTGTGAAGATATTTTCGGCTTGGTCAAACACTTCTTGGGGCTATAGATCTTAGCTTTCCAGAGTTATTTACTGACAAGGTTTAATGGAAGCTTACATCCAATGGGACACACATGCTCTATATATCGCTTTGTCAACAAGATTTCTTGTCGAGTGCTTCTCAAATTACCGCTTTATAGCTTGTTTTTTTTGTAGAATTAATTAGGATACCACACCTTTTGCGTCTTACTTGTTTGTTTCAAGTCCATCGTCTTACTACTACTGATTGACGTGCCTGATACCTATTCTCAATTTATATAGATCTCCAAACATGTATGATTCACGTGATTCCCTTCCATGGTGGGGCAAATGACGTACTTCTGCACATGTTCCTCTGAGAACTGTCCTACATAGACAAGTTTTAAGATACTCATGAATACAGGTCTTCATACAAATGAATTAGTAATTTTATACATTAAAATGTTGTCTAAGTTTGTAGATGAGTCAACAAATGACTATCTCAGGCAAACACGAACAATTTTCGTCATCAACTTTAAAAGTAGACATATATTCATAAAATGAAAGAGCTGATATACAGGGTGTATTTGAAATAAGGGGACAGAGTATGATTAATGGAAAGATTTAATTTTATTAGACTCACATCCAAAATATTTTGAGCAAATTCAAATTTTAAAAATTACAAAGATATTTTTAAAATATTCGTTGCGCCACAGAATTTTAATACGACTCTAGGGTATGCAAGAGTGGGGTACTAATTAGGAGTGTGAAAGCGTGCGAGGTCAGTCACGTTCGAATGTTACGTGTGGATGTTTCGACTATGGCTTACACAACGCACGAACTAAAATAAATTAAGTTTTTTTTAATTCATTTGCGTCCAATTAAAATAAAAGTTTCTCATAAGTAGAGTTGGGCAAATTTTACAAGACAAATTTGTTTTTGTGAGAAATAAGAAGTAAAAAGTCGTTGAATTTAATCATAATAACAGTAATAGTACTTACTATACATTTATTGCGGAAGAAAATGTAATATCTAACTATAATCCTGCCAAATATTAAAGTAACTACAAAATTCATACAGTCGGCATCTCAATAAAAAAAATTATCGTTGTTGAAAACTAAGGTATTTTAAAAGAGAACAAAAGAAATCGAATAAAGTACACGCATCAATTTTATCCCAAATCAGCTGATATTTCATATTAAGGTTGTTGAACTCTTAGCATGAACACTTGTTTAGAAATAGTAAACAATGCTATCATTGGGGTTTTTATAACGTTTACAACTGTTATTGCGGTGTGTGTATGTATGTATATGTTTATTTAGTTCCATAAAAATATTATTTATTACGACTCATGACGTTGGCTGTCTGGCCTAACTAGCGCGATACCTGCTAAATCCATAGGCGCCACATTAAACACTTTTCGGGGGTTTTTAATTTTGGCGTTCGTGTCGTAATTGGCTCACAATTTTTGGGATTTATATTCTACATAATTGCATCTTTCCATTTATCATACTCTGTCCCCTTATTTCAAATACACCCTGTATATTACAATGATTAATTATGTAGTTCTTCATTAGGTGTGCTATTTGGATGCTTTAATGATCTTTCTCTTAGGATTTGATAGATTTTCAATCAAATCGATAGAGCGCACATAATACTAACCAATCAAATTGCTTGACAATAGAAGAGTAGCTATAAGTAAAATTCGGAATAACTAAAGAAAGTATTTCTCATTTCGAATTCAGTTTTCCTTAGCAAAAATTTCATTAGAGTATACGGTTGACGTATTGAAATTGTAAAAATTTCGTATTGGCTTTCATACTATATTTTATACCAATAGCATAATTGTTTGCTCTTTTTTTCAGTTTTAACGATATTTTGTTTCTCAATATGTACACGTAATACCAACAATAAATTTGAAATGAAATACCTCAGCGATACGGGAAGAGCAAAAATTGATCTAACGTAATTATTTTAAACTACCTCTATTAATCGTAACGATCAGAAAATGCTGTGCACGCCAAAAAAAAACCTAGAACAGCTCAATACCTGCAATCTAGTAGACAAACTTTCCCCGCTTAAATTGATGTACTATCTATCTTTACCGAGGAGATTTATTAATGCAATTTATATGTTAATCCCAACAAGTATAATTGGGTCGAATATAATTTCGGAGAAATTAAATTTGGTAAAGTACCGCAGTATGATGCATGGTTCTAGATAAATTGCTTTTTCTACTTCCATACTTTAACTGTAGTATTAGATATGCTGAAAATGTACTTTAATGATGTCCATTATGATACAGATTTTCATTAAGATACAAGTTTATATCCAATAAGAATGCAACATTCCAATATTCATCAATATTCAATATGGCCACCTCATATATGACAGATATAAAAATTAATTAAACTTGACAGTTCTCTGCAATGTACTAATAAGTAGGTAGTTAAAATTTGTGCTTTTTTGGAAATATAAACGGTAAAAATGAGGGATAATGACAGTGAAATGTAAAATTTGACGCCACCAGAAATTATGAAACAAGCCTTAGTAGCCACGAACAATTTATTGCCAGCTAAATTGGCAAAAACGTTCGGAAAATTTACGCTCAATTTATGAAATGGAATGTTCACAAAATAATGTTTTATTATGGGGTCGTAGAAGAAATAGTGTATGCAACTCGCATTTAATGGCTATTAAGACACTCGTATTCATTATAATACTCGCCTTCGGTTCGTATTGTAATTTTCATTCTCGTGTCTTAATAGCTATCATTAAATGCTCATTGCATAATATACTATTTGATATTATGAAGTAGTTAATATAGAATTCTTAAATACCAGATTATTGATAGCTAATCACATATTTACGTAAGAGTATATAGATTGAAATAAGTCGAATAATAATATAAAAGGATAATGTGCACTAACAGTACAGTTATTTGTGAATAAGTAATAAAAACACAATTTTTGTTCATATTATCTGCTAGAAAGCACATGAAGCAAACTGACAGAGCGCTACTAATGAAAATGCTTATGTAGTATAATTTAAAAGTCTCTATTGGCGTTTAAAATCTCTTTTTTTGTTGTTCTATAATATAATTTGCAATTAGCTTAGTAACAAAGCAATTCATTAAAACATTTAAATTTTATAAATAAATACGATGTTTGTTTGTATATTGGTTGGCTGACAAAAATGGCTGCTGTGAAAGTTAATCGTTTTGTAATAAGCAATTAATCTTGTTAATTTAGGTTAGACGCACATTAATTTGCAATGAGGTCCTTCTGTTGTGGGTACCGGTGTGTCCTTAATTACGCTTTTTTTTAAAATACGGGCTTTTTCGGGTATTTAATAACTATAAGCTTTGCCTGTACGCACTTATACGTTACCAATGCACATCGATAACGCTTCTATTCCTACCTATCAACCTGACAATTATAATGATCTATGAGTGTAAATGTTTATCAAGTTTTAATTAGTTATGACCGTGAAAGTGTGAGTGATACTTTACGCTTCTTTTCGGATATGTTCAGTGGAGATACTGGAGGTAGGTTCTACGATTATTATACCTTCTGTTTGTCTTACAGAAATGTTAAAGAAATAATACTACAAGGTCAATGACATTCAGTTTTATTTAAAAAGCATATTTCTATTTATAAATTATTTCAAACGTAAATATACATTGCAAAATTTGTGTAGCAAGCCAGATGGGCAGCATTTCAAGCTCTATGATGCATTCAGCATTGCAAATCATGAATAAACAATACGGCAATAGTTTTGATTAACTGATTTCAAATAAATCTCGACTTTGTTTCACAATTTTATTATATCTTTCTAAAATATGTTTCGGTAAGACCACTTAGCATTATCAGAAGAATAACATAACTCAAGTGACCTCATCTCTGCAATTGTCATTTTTTTGATATCAGTGGTAGTTAGCTGCAACGTGAATGCGCCCATTCCTACTTCCTCCTCTATCACAAAGTGAAGAGATATGAAACCCGAAAAGTTCTCCATGGCTGCATTTGGAGTGGTTCGCATTGAACACATTATTCTGCAGCAGAGAACTCTTTGCACCTTACCCAATTGTAAAATCGCTTTTTTTGTTTTTTCTTCGACCACCCAGTTAGAACTGGTATTACTACCATATTGTATGTCCATTACACCATGTCCTATCTTAAATCCCTTGGCTTCCATATAAACGTCTATTTATCATTAATAATGATACCGTTTTCATGGTAATGTTCTTCAGCTATTGATTGCGGGTAAGTCTCGAATCTAGCGTTAATGCTAAATACCTTACCTCATTTGAGATTTGTATATTTTCTTCTCTGAAAGTCTGTAGTCCAAGATCCTTAAGCTTTCTTCTTGAGGAAAATGCTATTTATGAAAACAATTTCGTTTGTTATAGATATAAAAATTTCTTAGACATTTTTTACGGTATTTTCCACTCTTCAAGCAAATCATCCAAAAAAAAAAATTAACCGGTAATTAAGGATTACGTAAATTATAAATTATATTTCTTTGACGAACAATTTGATACTTACTGTACTGCAATATCGTCAGCACAGACTAATTAAAGTTCAGCGCTAGAAGTGGAGTAATTATGGCATGAGCGGTAATGGGGTTACTTGTTATTAGGTATGCATAAACAGTATTATTGTACAGTAAGTAATAACAGTGTATAGGTCCGTCGATTTGGGGTGTTATTGTTACAAAGCACAACACGGAACGGAGCTGCTTTAATGGTAATATAAAACGCCTTCATCAACTCTATACTCTCTCTTAAAACGTGCAGCATTACATTATGATGGTAATGACGTATGTATATGTGTAAATGTGTAATTCATACACATATATATGTAAACATATACGACTCAGAGTGTTTATAATTAAGTTTGTGTTTCGTAAAAATGCGAAACGCACGTTATGAGCCCAGTAATTAAAGATTTAATATGGGAATGGCTTACGGAATATTTTATTATTAAGGGTAAATATATCCATGACGAAATATTCACCCTGTAATAATTGCATAAAATATGGGCACTTAAGTTTTTATGTTTTCATATAATCAAGTACGAAAGCGTTATAGATAGCCGAATTATCATATGATGAAATCAATGCAAATAAATTTTACCGTTTTGATAATCCTATCCTATACTTCTAATATTCTATGAAAATCTAACGGTACCTAAAAAGATATATTTGTTTACATCACAAACTTATATAAACCAGATTGTGGAATGGTTCTAAAAATGACTGTCGATCAGTTTTAGAAATATTTGAAGTCGACACGACAACGCTAGTATCATCAGCATATAAACTTATTTTGATATTTTCCAGAAAATTTGCAACATCATTAATAAAAATCAAAAAAGAACTGGGCCCAAAACACTGCCTTGACGCATTTTCATCTCAACCGACAAGGTAGAAGATTTGATATTTCTATAACTATCATCTTACCAATTGAAATCTATCACGCAGATGGGACTCAAACCAGTGCGTAACAATACCAGGAACTCCAGTTTGTAATTTACTTAGGAAAATTTCCCCTCTCAAATGATAAATTTACCAAAAACATCAGAGGTTTAATTAGTAATTCTGAAATAGTTTTAATTAAGCTGCTCGCTACTTCATCCATACCTGCAGATGGTGTATTTTTTAATTTGTCGAACAATTTTTTCATCTAAAACTCATTAAGAGGTAAAGCACACATACTACGGGCAACATGAACACCACCACTATTAAACTCATCATTATTAAGAGCAACTTCACGTACAGATTCAATAAAATACCCATTGAAAATCTCCGTAACGTAAAATATTTTAAGGCCAAAGCACATAGTAACAAGGTATTGTGTACAAACATAAAAAACACAAATATACTTGTTACAGTAAATCATTGAGGGAAGTAGGTTAGGAATAAATGATTATTATTTAAAAGGAAATCTTATATATTATAGCAGTATTATAGTATTACTGTTCGTAGTAGTATTGGTAAGCGATAGTATTACACAAGTGTTTTTGATGTAATCTAGTGTCCACTACAAATAAAAACATATTACATCTACATGCGTTTTAATAAAAAAAAAAAGCCCGAACTTCATAAAGAAGAAGGAGGTTACAGATACAAGCCTGTGAGGCGAAATTGCAGAGCTGGACTTTAGTAGGAAAGCAGCTAGTGAGTCCAACAGTGCTTGAAGCATGGACAAGTTTAGGCAAGGATAACCGATAATAGTTATTTACGAACCAAGTGCGGGAAGACAGTTTCCCCGCATGAGCGCACATTGTAAGCAATGTCATTGGTATCATACCTAACCGAAGATAGATTACCTAATTAATTTAAGCATTTCATGTACGTAACTATTACTCACCTTTCCCTAAAATTATGTTATTATATTCTTACACATGGCAAACATGAGGTATTTATTCTTATATTTATAAATTTATAGTACATTTATTGCGTTTTCTGGTTTAAATACAAACAATTCCGAACTGCCAATATGAATGTCGATGTGGTTCAAATAGATGGCGCTTGAATCTTGCTTAAGATGTCGCTTAAAATGCTGTTAAATAGATGGCGCCACAATTTTTTGGAAGAATTTTTAATTATTACTCCTATTTCCCCAAGTTTTAGTGAAGAATAGTGTAGGGAAGTAGTATTTTATAGACTAAATTTTATTACTACCAAGTTAGATTCTTTGTTAAATGTCCCAAAGTGCCAGTGTTTTTTTCAATTTTTACAGTCGCCTCAACCGGGAAAGCGTATTTCCCAGTCGAGCTACACATGCGCCAAATGTCACTTTACAGGCGGTGAGTACAAAAAATATATTATTCAGTAGCAAAATAGTTAAATGAATTTATTGTTATGTTTTTGTACAACTAGCAGATCTTTTTCGTTTTAGTTACCGTTTTTTGTATACCGTAGTCGACAAATTTTAATTTCTGATACGAAAGTAGAAAGAGGAAAAGAGCACGACGAAATGAAGTAAAGATAAACATATAGCGCGGATGCCAAGTACACTCGGCAAACGTTTCCTATGAAATGTGAGGATCCCCCGACACTGCGTTGTTTCTCCCACCACTGTTAGCAAGCAGGCATCGCTGCATATTATAAGGTCATCTTCTGCATGGAATAGAAGTATAAACAGAAATTAAAATTTGTCGACTACGGTATATTTATGCCGTATGTGTTTTTTTGGTGTCGCTAGACCTCAAGCAAATTTCACTTCATTTTTTTTAACAAACAATTTATAGGTTTTTATAATTAATTGGTGAATTGTCAAAAATTTTAAACAAATATATTTCAGGCTATTTCCTTCAAAAAAGTAAAAAATTTGGAATACAAGGACGAACAATTAATTCTTTAAAATTCTTGGTCTTAGCAATAGTCTAAGCGATTATAAAATTCTAAGTAAAAATAAATTATTATTACATATTATAATCCATCCAAAAGTTATATTAGTGGAATTATTCTTTATGAATTACAAACCACAAATCCGAATTTATTCACACACATATATATATGTATATTGAAGAAGTAATTATTCATTGTAATAATGGCTCCCAGTAATAAATCTCTTCCAGTTTCAAGTATTCCGTTGCGCTGTATAATATAATGGTATTACATTAGTTAATAGACCATTAAGTCATCAATAAATGCTGTGCGTCCTATAAATTACAATTTACGTTGAACCATTTGTTAGCATTATTTCTTACGTTCGCTATATAAATCTATATATCACTGTACTTCAATATTTTAATGAAGCCATATAGTTTGAAAAAGACTGTTTACAGTTGATATACTGCTATATACAGTGCAATTTACAATAATACTTCAAGGAGATCTGCATTAATATAATATTTCTTTCATAATGAGGTACTCTCAGTTTCAATTAATTATGCAATTATTGATACAAGTGCAGTATTAACTCTTGTTCCTTATGTTGATTTAGTGTAAGTGTAACGTTCCTCTATATTTTCTTATATTGCAGCCCCTGTTTTTCTATATTGTACCCATATATTTTTCAAGATGTCTTTGAAGTATTGTAGGAGTACCTTGAAATGCTATTATTTGATAAACCAGTGCTTTTCTTGGATGATTTTAGTTTTCCCGCGCTTTTTTTACCATCATGCTTCGTGTGTTTTCAATTACCTTCTGAATTCATTAAAATTTAGGCAATACAACTTCCTTAATAACTGTGATGAATGGCTTCTTGATATGATAATATCGATTTCACATAATGGTATTCTTGTTGAAGAAGATGATTCTCCTTTTGTTCTAGTCGATAATAACCATACCTTTCAATTAAGTTATTGCCGGCTGCCTTTTCTTCTCATTCTGCTTTTCGATGAAACAACAGTCCTAGATATAACTTTCATAAAGCTGATCTGAATCGGATCTACTCTAACCTTGAATCCACTAACATGACTTTATGGATTATCGCTCTGTTGTTAATGAAGCTCTTATAATGTTGTGCTGTGTTTTAGAGAATTATTATTGATCGCTATGTTTACAGAATTGTGACTTGCAGTTCCAAATCAAACTATCGTCCCTGGTTCTCAAAAAATATGAACTCCAATTTAAAACTGAAAAACTATTAGCGACGTAAATGGTGAAGTGTAACACATTCTTCTACATTAAATTTCGACGACTTCGTGCATTGTGTAATTTTTTGATAAATTCAGCTTATTCTGAATATCTACAAGAGATTGATAGCGCCATCATTACTAATCCTAGAAACGTTTTCAAGTATGTGCATTCCAAGTCAAGTTTTACTAGAATTCCCAGTCCCATGTATCACAATAAGATTCTAATTGATTCTCCACAATTAGTTGTTGATGATTTTAATGATACATGTTCTGGCGTCTTTCAAAATAGCTCCAGTTTTACTTCCGCCATTTCTCCAGTTGACAATGTGGCGTTTACTTTACGCCATGTGAAAAAAGATGAGGTGGTCTCTATTATGGCTACCTTCCCGTGTAATAATACTGTAGGTGATGATCAAATCTAATTTTATTTTAAAGAATGCAGGATGATCTTTGGGTGGGCCATCTATTATAAACTTGTCAATTATTTCAGTAGTGCAATCGATACCATAGATCACGGATTATTAATCCAAAACTCTCGTCGTTTGGTCTCAGTCTATGCTTATTAAAGTTGCTGCAATCATACTTATGTAGCAGCGTAATTATGCGTTTCACAATGGTTTTAAGTCTTGTGCATTTTATCACACATCTTGTGTTCCTCAGGGATCAAATTTGGGCCCACTGGTTTTTGTATTATTTACTAATGATTTAATAGAGTCATCTACAATAAAATTTGCATGTTGTAATTAACTGGTGTTTAGATTATTAAATACGACTCCTCTTATTCTGGTTGTTGTTTTAGACCTATTGGTCTGTTAATTTCTGAATTCTTAGCGATGGTTTGTCCTGTGATGTTGATTTCCAGCTGTCCTTCCATCGCTTATGTGGCCTTCCCAGTGCTCGATCCCCTGCTGGCTTTCCCTCTACTGCTCTACGCGTGGCAATCTACTGTCGTCCATTCTCCTAATGTGATCGTACCATCTTCTTCTTCTTCTTTGCCCCCCCCCCCCATCTCACCACGTCCACTATCCCGCACTGTTCTCTGATATCTGTGTTTCCTATACGGTCTTTTCTGGTTTTGTGAAGGATAGTTCGTAGCGTTTTCATTTCCCCAACTCTTACCATACTCTTGGGTTTGCTTGTTTCTTCGCGCGTTTCCATACCGTAAGTCATGACGGGCCTTAGACAGGATTTGTAGATTCTTATCTTGCTGCCTGTTCGCATGTATTAATTCGACTAAACTATCTCTCTTAAACATTCTGTCTCACTCAATGTTGATGAATGTTTTTTGTGTTCCACACGAGGAGAATTCATCCCTTATAAATGATCGACCGCTGAGCACGGTTGACCGTATTACATATCTTGAATGGTATTGTACTGTCTTTGACTCTACTTTAAGTTTCATACCTCACGTCACAAGCACTTGTCTCAAAGCGTCGAAAACCTTAGGATTTTTATTTAATCATTAATGGTGTCCGGTTTGTGTGGAAGCTCGTCCGTGGTTCGATCAAATGGGAAGGTTTCCTTTCTAATTTAATGTTCCCTGTTCGCAAACCAGCAACCCGCTCCACTATAACATTTTCTTTACCCTTCCCAAGAACAAATTTTCAATTGCACTTCCCACTGCCCAGCTGCAGATCTACGCTTCAGTGAAATTTTTTTGTAATGAATGTTACCTTCCTATATTTTTACATACTTTCATTTTCATTTATATTAACTAGTATATTCTTGTATGGTTTTTGTATATAATTTATATATATTGTCTTTTGTTCTATAACTATATTAAATAATTATTATTATTACTATTAACACTAGTACAAATTAGTAGTAAATGTCTATTTTTGTAAAGGCATATACGAATGGAAAAACATAAACGATAAAGGTTCCTCTTTTAATCTTTACAATATTAATTTATAATGTACTCTAAGAACTAGTTTCGACATTTCTATTTCATCTTCAGCCTAGAGTCTAAGCAAATGCAAGATATCACTTTAAAATGTTCTTATTAATAAGTCTATACCAAATTAAATCTCCAATAGTAACATATGCATATAGAATACTCACAGTCATTAATGTCAAGAGAGGATGTATGCGGCTACATATAGAATTGGTACTAAATTATTGAAACCCATTTGATAGAAAGAAGTATCTTAAATGCAAATTATGAAATTATTTTTACTTAACAACAGTAAAGTAAGTTTTAAGCTCATTGACTCTTTATGTAATATTGAAATATTTTGGAAATCAATGTTATGTCCAGTTTCAAGTCTGTGCTTGTAAACATTTGAAGATAATTGATTTTTGTGTTCGCACACTCTGTTACTTAATTGTCGTCCAGTTTGACCTATATAAATAGAGTTACATTGAGACCATCTCAAAGAGTAAACACCACTTTCTTCTAGGATGTTTTGTTTGGGTTTGATATTGTTTAAAATGTTAAAAAGTATTTGTTTTGAATGAAAGTTGAATATGAAATTTATCAAATATTGGTTTTATTCTAGTGGTAATAATGTTGTAGGGTACAGATCTATATTGTGTTTTATGTGAATTAGTCTTATTTTTATTGTAAAGGAGATTTTGTTTAAGAATAATATGTTTAAGAAGTTTATTGATTGTATGAATTGGGAATTGAAAATTTCCAGCTAAGTCATAAACGTAATTAATTACGTTTACGACTTAGCTGGAAATGTAATTAATTACGTTTATGACTTAGCTGGAAATTTTCAATTCCCAATTCATACAATCAATAAACTTCTTCAACATATTATTCTGAAATTAATGAAATTAATTTCATTAATTTTTGAAGGTTGGTCTAGTGGATATGTGATCGCTCTATGTAGGTATGTAATATTGAAAGGCAGACAGATTTTGTGATACACAATGGAAGGAGTTATAGGGAATTACAGTGGTTATGGAAGACGGTTTTCTATAAATTTCTATGGAAATGTTATTTTTGCACCTCGTTAGGGTAATACCAAGAAAATTTAATTTTTAATTTTTTTCTATTTCTAGGGTAAATTTTAAGTTTTTACGTAAATTATTTATGTAGTTATGAAAGTTGTGAAGTTCATCTATTGTACCTGACCACATACAAAAAACATCGTCCACATATCTTATCCATTTCATTATTCTATTTTGAAAAGGGTTATCAGAGCTATTTATCTTAGACATCTCTACATGGTTCAAGTATATATCTGCAAGTAGTCCAGAAAGTGACATGCCCATTGGCAATCCATCATTGACTTTATCGAATTGATCATTGAATTTGCAATAGTTTTGATTGACTATAAGTTCTAAGATTGCAGTTAAATTATTTATTTTAGTTATATCTGTGTAGTTGCGGGTAAAAATGTTATTGATTATTTTTAATGTATGATTTATAGGGATATTGGTATATAAATTTGTGATATCAAAAGAAACCATTTTAAAATTTGTATCCTGGGGTCTATTTGTATTGTTGTTTATAAATTGATGATTGTACTGTTAATAGAATAGGTTGATGTAAAATTTATTTCTTTAAATACTTGATTAATAAGAACATTTTATAGTGATATCTTCCATTTGCGTAGATTCTAGGCTGAAGATGACATACAAATGTCGAAACTATTTCTTAGAGTACATTATAAATTAATATTGTGAAGATTAAAAGAGGAACCTCGTTTATGTTTTTCCATTCATGGTACAAATTACTTTAATTAAAAAAAAACTGTGGAAACAACAGAATTTATCATTTAAACAGCAGTAAAGCCAAAAGTAGAAGTTTTAATAACGTTTGGAATGGTATTAGTTATTGTATCATAACGTTGTAACAGGTTGCTTTAAACGGTGAAAGTCTCAATATCATTAATCATTGTGACATTTACTTGAACATAATTTGAAAACTACCTTCATCGTCGTCCTCTACATTTGGACCCTTTTTCATCTCTCATAACAAGATGAAGTGACAGCAACTTGGCATTTCACGAAGGTGGATAAGACAGAATCTACCATTCCATACAACTCGTGCCATGCTCTCCGACCTTTACCGAGGAACACGGCACCTTACACGATTAATTATTACCTGCACGTACCTCAAATCGCGGAAAATACAGGTACCCATATTTAATTTCCCCCTAACGTGTACGCTTTATACAATAACGACCCCTTCGCTACATTCACCCTCGTCTATACCGATGCGTTTTACCAACTCAACGCCGCAGTGGAGCGAACGCGTCGCGAACTAATCTAATACGACGGAGGAGTACTTAAAATACACCCATTCTCTGGGCAATCTCGCCGCTCGAACCACCCCGGTCTCGTCTTTTAGGGCCCTGATAAAATTCGAAGCAACATAATCTTCTCCCGACAGTTTCCGTCCCGGTTCGCTCGGGAAGTTATACGGAGTAAAGATTTCGTCATATCGTTTTGTCTTGTTTATAAATGGGATATAGACGAAGGAGGCGTCGTGGCCTGAGGCAATATAATCGGTCCCCCTCGAGTGTTAACAGGGTGCTAATTCAGTAGACTCTGTCAACGGATCGTGTACTCCTTTTAGCATTTTGTCAAACGTGGCCTTCTCGTATTCATTAAGCGATCAACCGGTTCTCTTTAGTTTAGTAAGTCAGTGAGAGTGATGTCCATGTAGAAATTAATATTCCTCTAATAGAAAGTAAAATTTTATGCTTATTGTCAAGAGACATCCTCTACATAAATGTAATATAGCAATAATTTGTAGCTTCAAATTGTAAATATCCGTTCATAGGAACTTCCTTTCGGCTTTATGTACATGCAAAAAGTCAAAATTGTAAATATTAGATAATAATGTAAATTGCCTTAAAAAATTCGACATTTTTATCCGATACATCTCGAGATATAAGAGGGATATCCGGCTCCAAAGGTATGTTTACGGTGCACACCGCCATCATCGTTCCGATCAGGTTGAAATATGCACGCATTTTAGATGCGCATATGTACTGCATAGGCGGCTATTGTGATTGCCTTACGTTTAGTACAACGTGTGCAGTGATAGCCGCACAATGTCACTTCCGATCAAAACATACCCCAAGTTTGAAGAGCGAGCGGTCATTCGTTCTTTGCATGGAAATAATGAAACACCGAAATTCATAAAAAGTACTGAAGACTTGCGGAGAAGGGGTTACGAGTCGAAAATAAATTAGTGTTTGCTGTAAACCATTGAGGAAAAATACTAAGGAGACGCTGTAAAGCATCTTTGCTTTACTCTCAAAACGGGAGCATTGGGCGGGGCTAAGTGTGGGAACAATATGGCTGCCTCACCTAGTCCAGACTACTCAAAATTATAATCTGTAATCCCACACCTATCAGGCCCAAGGTTTGTAGAGAACAGGTTGCGCCGTAACTTTTGACCAATGAGAGAACGCGGCGCGAAAACGTCATCCAGAGTACTTATTTAAATAATGTCTATATCATTTACACAGACGACTAACTTAGCACAAGCATCTAAGGTGTGAAGCACCTAATTCAACTCGTTCTTATGACTGACGCTGTAAATGAATAAATTAAATTGGCAGAATAAAGTGATTACAATCATTCGTACCCCTTGGGCGGTACAAATATTAAAATTGGAAACTGGAAAACCATTTACAACAATTTGTCTAACATTTTGGCGTTCAAAGACAAAACCTCAACATTTTTTTTTATTAAAATGTTAAAAAAGAACATAAAACAAACAATAGGTTTTGTAGAAATATAATTTGAAAATTGTGTAGGTATACTGATAACATGAATAAAGGGAAAGACAAACAAAGTACTTAAACATTAAGTTACGGTCTTCCTCATCTTCTTGGCTAAGTTTCTTGATGTGTCCTTATTTTGTTGTTTACTCATTTTCCCTTTTCTAAAGATTTTCTTAGTATTTCTACAACTTATTTTGGTTCTTTACTTTTAGCCCTTTGCACTCTTTTACTGGGCAATGCTTTTGATATAGATTCTAGCAATAAATTCAATGATGGTATCGCTAAAAGTATTTTATTAACGTAAATTCTTTTCTCACTATTATATTTATATACTTACCTGTAGCTTTTAATTTTCTGGGCGTAGTACTCATGAGCTTCGCCTTTAAGCTATCCTCCTAATTATCACTGGTAAAATGTACACTGCAAATTCTTGACGTATTTGGATTCCATTTATCCTTTCTGTGACAACGCTTTATCTACTCATTTCCTACTTCTGCATTTTTAGAAAAATTGAAAAACCTTATTTTTCTCTCGCTTTTTGGCTTTTATCATATTACTGTTGCAGATAGCAACACTGCATCCAGTTCCAGGCATCTAAATATTGAAAACTACGATATTAATTAAAAAGAACGTTATTACCTATTGTCAACTCACTTTGGCAGTTATTTTGTCTCTTGCAAATGTAAAAGAAACAGATAACCAAAGGAACTGATGCTTGTGGTTGCAATTAATTTTACTTGTTAACCACAACACAGATATTTTAACTCACTCACTAATGAAGAGCATGACATTGAAACATGTTTTAGGTAATCTAACAAGGTTAAAACTCTACGAAAATACTGATAAACTGACTTGAAAACACAAAGGCGCAAATGTAAACAAGCTTGTGTACTCTGAATGAGGTGCAGTATGGCGTCACCCCCCACTCACCAACAAGTTACGGCGTAACCTGTTCTCTACAAACTTTGTGTCAGGTCTACACTAACCTATGAAATGTTATTCCAGACGAATTCTTCCTATCAACGCCGTCTCTGCTGTTGCAGCTACGTAGTGCACAAAAAATCATAATGTACCCGGTTTGATCACGTGACGTCGTCTCCCTACCTATTCTTTCTCAATGGTGTAAACAGTTCAAAAGTGGAAGCACAGCTCTGAACGATGATCTGAAAGTGTGAGAAAAAACCATCAACAACGAAAATGGAGGAGAATTAATTAAAGATCAATACATTGATTCGAGAAGGTCGTCGGTTGAAAATACGGGAAATTGCTCTACTGACCGGGATTTTTAGAAGGTCTGTTCATAAAATCGTATCTGAATTGGGCTATCGCAAAGTGTATGCGAGAAACAACCTAAAAGGGGAACCTAAACTGTTCACCGACCAACACAAAATGCCTCGAATGGCGTCGGCAATGGAACTTTAAACGCGCTATCGTCAGGAAAACAGATTTCTAGAGTCTATAGTTAGAGGAGACGAAACGTGGGTACACCACCATAGCCCCGATTCAAAAAAATATTTGATGACGTGGAAGCATCCAAGTTCAACAACATCGAAAAAATTTAAAATTCAGATATTTATTGTGAAACTCTCGAAAAACTACACCAAGCCATGCGACAGAAACGAAGAGGAAGGGTTGACGAAAGAAATCGGGTTGTTGCATGACAATGCACGACCGCAGACCTCAAATCACACGAAAGCCCGGCTTCAGAAACACAATTGGGAGGTTATTGTCCATCGGCCCCGTTGCCCAGACTTGGCTCCTTTTGATTTTCATTCATGTGTTTGGGCCGTTGAAAGCTCATTTGCGGGGTAAAAAGTTTGAAGACAACGACGAAATGAAGTACGGCAGTATTCGCCTCGCTGAGATAAGTGCCTTAACATTGGCTATTTTCCCACGAAAGTAGCTAACAATCCACGATTTTACTTAGTGTATTGATTTCTATAAATAAAGTAGTCTGTCTGTAATTCACAAATGTACCTTAGTAACCGGACATCACATGAACACAAGATTGAGCTGATCACGTGTACAATGCATGTTTCGAATCAAAAAAAAACGATTTTTGACTATTATTTATGGCGTCCTGGTTCTATACTTTGGATGAGTACCTCAATGACTCCTCCATGTAATCAAACTTGTAATTCTAGTATAATACTGTATAATTGATATACTGACGTATCCCATACCGTATCATTTAATTTCTATATTTATATTTATTGTATAAATTATATGCTGTTTTGATGTATATATGTAACAATGACTTATCCCATAAAGAAGGTCATCGGTACAAAGAAAGTATCATTGTTGTCGTTGTTATAATTATTAAATTTGTGTTTGTATTACTGAATTTTTATGTTTATGATTATATTATTGACTTGTTCTATACCATGTTTATGGTCACATGAAATAATAAATATTATTTTTATTATTATTATTATTATTATTATTATAAAAACCATCGTTAATTGGCTGTGTGTACAATCTGCCAATTAAATCTTTTAAACTATTAATTAGAATAATACTTAACCAAACTGCAACTTAATGACTGACCCGGTGTAATAGTAAAAATATAGACGACATTACGGATTATATGTGACGATATCATTTTTGATACGTTTTATCATATTAACTCCGACGTTTTAATATACTTCAAACCAATTATTGTGGATATGTCGTAATTAGTAATATATTTTGTGTTCTATATGCACAAAATTTAATCATGTAAACTGTAGTAGCAGAATTTAAAAGTAATTAAAAGCTTATAAACCTACCTTTAAAAAATCCAACTGACCAAACCCTACGTGTCGTAAGATGTCTACTTCCTTTTCTTACACTAAACACTGTTAATTAAAAACCCTCACGTAACAAACACGACAACAATTACTAGATAGAAAGATTCTCTCTTTCTTTTCAACTACTGGCTTTAGATTTAATTTCTAAATGTACTGTTGATTTAGTGTAAATAAAGATATTATTATTATAATTATAATAATCGATCCCTTTCACAGCACACATTATTTGAACATTCAGAATATAATTTGCTCTAAATTTGTTACTGTTAGGTGGAGTTAAGCATACTGTCGAGCACAAAAATCCTCCACATAAACTAAATGAGTAATTTCTTAAATTTTGACATAAATTAGTATACAGTTGCCCTGCAAGTTACGGTATCAGCCTCAGCTTTCATAGAAAAAAAAATATGTAAGTTAAGAAATATTGCTGTGCAATCGCTTTGCGAACATCTATTTGTATCTTCCACATTCAATGTGTATATCAGGAAAAGTATAAGTCATGAGCTCCAAATTTTTTTTATGAGGGATTTTTTGTTGGACCGCAAATTAGACAATTGTTTCGAGATGCCAACATTAGGACAACTTTAAATGACGTTGAAAGACGAGCGTGGGATGTACTTGAAACATTTGTAACTATTTTGTGGGGAATAATAAATCGGAGAACTACCAGTAACACGTGAAAGATCTACTCTCGGCGTGCCACATTATGGGGTGCAATATGTCGCTAAAACTTCATTTTCTCCATTCTTATTTCGATTTTTTTCATGACACTTTAGGAGCGGTATGAGACGAACAT
Source organism: Amphimallon solstitiale (assembly GCA_963170755.1). Lineage (NCBI taxonomy): Eukaryota > Metazoa > Arthropoda > Insecta > Coleoptera > Scarabaeidae > Amphimallon > Amphimallon solstitiale. The sequence continues at coordinate 232,615,191 of OY720675.1, read as the reverse complement.
GGAGAAGGATTTCACCAACATATTGCATCGATGGAGGAAGGGTATACCGGAAAATGGAGTTGAAACATGTTGAACGACTATTGCTGGAATGCAATACGAGAAAACCACGGTGGATCTATTAAAAGATGGTTAGTAGATATCTAGAAAATGTCAATATAGTTCTTAGGTTTATTGTTAATAAAATGAGTGATATGTGTTTAAGATGAACAAATTGATTAGTAGTGGTGTTTTTATTAATATCACAATATTTCTACCTTCCTTATCATTTGGAGGTTGATATCAAAATTCTGAGGCCACAGCTATACATAAGAAACAGCTAAAACTATTCCAGGCAGGAATAATATATTTTGCAACGTTCCACATCACACACGGTTACGTTATAAGTTATAAATTTTGAGAAATTATCACGAAGTAAAATGCTTTATATCTGTGAAATTTTTCACAATATAAATGAAGATGATAATTTAAGTTGTCCAAATACATGTACATACGGGAAAGATTAATATGTATGCGCTAAAGATATTTTCTCTTGTATTTATATTTATTTATATATACGTATTTTGCCAATATTGCGCAAAATTAAATTTAAACTAACCCTTCAAAGCACACTTGAGAGTCCCTAATGAAAAACAATTACTGAATATCCTCATATGCACGAATGTTTGAAACTTTGTAGGAACTCTATCTGACGATGCCACTGTTAGTTTCATCAGAATACATTGAAAATTATATTTGTTCAATTTCCGACGTGGAGTGTGCTTAACATGTACATCATGCTGGGTCATTTGTTTTGTAACTGTTTGGCTGCATGCATACATCAGTGTTTGTGTTGGTGTTCTGAAACGTTTCGTTTGTAGAGATGTCGGTTTGACAAAATTGCCTTTCTGTTCCATGTGGACATATGCACATATGTTTCATGCATAAAAAATGACAGCAACGATATTGTTTCCGTGCTCTATAATAGTAAGTACTAGTAGTGAATAATTAAACATTTTTATATGAAATTTTGTTGTTAAATATTTGTATGACATAGGTATATTTTATCTTGAATTTTCAGTACTATTCTTACGTGATTCAGAGATTCTTCTGTGTACATTTAACTATGTACAATTAAAGCTAGAATTTGATTAGTACTTTATATATACCTACTATTTAAGTGGGTGTTCTTTAATGTTTTAATACTAATATATAACAAATTAAACTCTTTAGTTGATCTATATAAGTTTAGTGTTATTTATAGACAGTGATTTTTGATGGAATATAATTAAAATAGCTATACTTTTAGAATTAGGCACATATCAATTTAAAATCAATTTTTACTTAATATAATGAACAATACATTACACTACATTTAAAATACAACAAGATTAAATTCTATAATGTAAAGAAGAGAGTAACATTACTAGATCAAGATTGAGAAAATTTATTAAAGTGAAAGTTAAAAATAAAGGATGGTAAAACGTGGGACATAGTTGTTTAGAGATCACGTCTATATGGTTGGAGTTTTCCAAGTTTAAGATTAATCAACACGCATTTGCTTAGCCATACCGTACTGATGAGGACTAACGTGTCTGAAACACGTGCCTGGGGTTCGCCTAGAAGTCTCTAATAATTTATTATATATTTACTTTAATTACTAAATAAACAACAAATGTTGGATTTTCACTATTTAATATTCTAAGTAATATTTGACAATTGTTTCGCCAACACAGTGGCTTCTTCAGAAATAAATAAAAATATTACACAAACACTTATATATCTAACAATATAGCACAATTTATGTAGAGGGGGTGATCTATTGAACAGTGTATATTATGAAAATAAATTTAATAAGGGGGAGTTATTAGTTTCTAACTGATCATTAAGTAAATTATTAGAGGGTCTATTTTTATTAATTTCAAGGGATTCTAGTAGGTTTAATTTAACACCTTTATTTTCTATATGTAAGATATCCAAATTATGACTAAAACTATGGCTTTCTTCTATGAGGTGGTTTGCGTATGAAGAATCAGTTTTCTTCATTTTGAAGGATCTAAAATGTTCTGACATCCTTTTCTCAAACGTTCTTCCTGTTTGGCCTATGTAAAACTTAGGGCAATCACTACATTTTAACTTATAGACTCCTGATTGTTGATTTTTAGGTGTTTTATCTTTATTGTTCTTAATATATTTAGATAATTTGTTGTTTGTTCTAAAAGCTACCTTTATATTATTGTTACTTAAGAACAAACAACAAATTATCTAAATATATTAAGAACAATAAATATAAAACACCTAAAAATCAACAATCAGGAGTCTATAAGTTAAAATGTAGTGATTGCCCTAAGTTTTACATAGACTCCTGATTGTTGATTTTTAGGTGTTTTATCTTTATTGTTCTTAATATATTTAGATAATTTGTTGTTTGTTCTAAAAGCTACCTTTATATTATTGTTATTTAAGAACAAACAACAAATTATCTAAATATATTAAGAACAATAAAGATAAAACACCTAAAAATCAACAATCAGGAGTCTATAAGTTAAAATGTAGTGATTGCCCTAAGTTTTATATAGGCCAAACAGGAAGAACGTTTGAGAAAAGGATGTCAGAACATTTTAGATCCTTCAAAATGAAGAAAACTGATTCTTCATACGCAAACCACCTCATAGAAAAAAGCCATAGTTTTAGTCATAATTTCGATATCTTACATATAGAAAATAAAGGTGTTAAATTAAACCTACTAGAATCCCTTGAAATTAATAAAAATAGACCCTCTAATAATTTACATAATGATCAGTTAGAAACTAATAACTCCCCCTTATTAAATTTATTTTCATAATATACACTGTTCAATAGATCACCCCCTCTACATAAGTTGTGCTATATTGTTAGATATATAAGTGTTTGTGTAATATTTTTATGTATTTCTGAGGAAGCCACTGTGTTGGCGAAACAATTGTCAAATATTACTTAGAATATTAAATAGTGAAAATCCAACATTTGTTGTTTATTTAGTAATTAATACGATGAATCTTCATCAAGTAAAGACCGAATCAATTCAATATTATATTTACTTATTGTCGGTTCGTAATTTTTTAATGTTTTGTCACCCGTGCTTGCTATTCAACGCATAGGTTGGCATCGCCTTGTTATTGTCCCCACTAAATTGCGGATCTTCTGGCAGACACCACAAATTGGCAGACTTAAAAAGCAATTTCCTGAAGAGGTGGTATTTCATTTTCGATTTTAATGACACAGTTTCACGTTTTTAATATCCCCATATTTTGTCATTCGTTTGTCATTAAACACTTAAGTCAACATTTTCTACCATGTAGTGTAGTTGGATGTTGTCTTTGATAAATCAATGATCTTCCAATGGAATCTACCAAATGGTGGCTTACTTTCCTTTTTGTCATGTTGGTGTTAGTTTTCTATTTTAATAATGACAGATTAGTTTAATTTATTCATTTTGAATATATTGGCTACGAATATTTTACTTACATATAAGAAATTAATTAATTAAATTAATCTCTCATCGTTATTTCGTGGCTCTGTTGATTAAAATAGTAATTAATAGCAAAAATGACAACAAAAAAGTGTGATATACTATTTTAGTCAACATAGCAACTAAGTCATAACGACACTAGTTTAATAACGATTCTTGTATATTTGCTAAAATATACAAGAAATATGTTACAAGTAATTAGTTACCTTGACGCAGCGGCAATGCAATGACAATTAATAATAGAATGACAATTTGACAGTAAGCTGTCATCTAAAAAGTATTTTGATTAACAAGATATAAATGCAAACGAGAATTGTAGAAAGAAAAGTGAAAATGTGAACAGTTAAGTATAAAACAATCACTACTATCAATGCAGTTTATTAAACAGTCCTGATCAATCATGGATATGCATTTAATATCACTACACAAATAATATCGACGCAAATTGTACAATTTTAAGAGTAATGTAAGAATTAGTAAGAAACATGTTGTATACCATTCATGTGGGTCAAATACATTAGATACATGATTATCAAAGAAATCAATGCACGACATTCTATATCTCATGTACTTATTATTTATCTAGTACTTAATGGTAGGTATAATTGTTTGTTTAAAGATTATGATAATTTAAGTAGTTGCATCTGATTGTTAGTTTTGCGTTGGGATTCATATACCATGTGCTTGCAGGCGACCTGTGTATAGGGCTTACTGTAAGATAAAACGACGACACCGAGAGTTTGTATGAGTTAGTACGAGAAAGCAATACAAAAAGTAATACAAACTGCAGTACAGCTGCGCTATCTATCCTCGTTGCCCTGCTTAAACGGAGACTCAGCCTAGCCCGTTCTAGCCTCAGCGTAAATCTACTCGAATCCCCTCTTTTCCAACACTACACTCGACCAAGGAGCAGTTTGTATATTGCTTTTTCGTACTAACTCATACAAACTCTCGGTGTCGTCGTTTTATCTCACAGTAAGCCCTATACGCAGGTCGTCGGTAAGCACACTGTATGTGAACAACATCGACAAGTATAAATTGATTATAAAATAAATATAATAAGTACATGTTTGACTTCCTTTTTCCGTTTACCTAGCCACTACTTCAATTATGTATTCCCTCGTCAGAAGAGAATACTTAGAGCGAGGAAATTGGTTTGAACATAACTGCTCGTAATTAGTACTTGCAAGTAACTAAAGTTATTAATTATTAGCCGAAGAGAGAATATCTAGGCTATGATTCTATCACAAAGAACGAGAAATCCATACTTAAAATCAGAAGCCATTAGAAGTGCCTGTATTATCGATTCGTTCCGGTTCAACTGTAAATAAAATGCGATCAGTTTTGGCACTCTATTCCGAAATACGACCAGAGCAACAGTGGTGGTAATGGTGCTGTTGTGGACATATTTTATACTCGGGGATGTTGGTCGGAGAAATAACCTCTAATGAACGTGGAAAGAGCATTAGATAAAAATGGCACGGGTAGAGAAAACGTTAACAATTTTGGAAGGAAAAGCGTTTGCCGATAAGGGATCAATAATTTATGAGTCTCAAGATGCTCTTGTAGTTCAACAGGAACTTTAAATAATGGTATCTAGACGTGCAAATGACCTATTTGGCAAAATACCTTATTATTCAACTATTGGCAGTGTACAAGACTGTAGACTTTTCCTGACATGGGTTTATTTTACCGCCAATCCTCGATATTTTAAAATTCAATATTAACCAAATTAGTTCTGATTTCAAAGAAGTTTTATTTCCTGACAAAGATGCAATCGAATACATTAATAATAAAAATAGCATTAAAATTGTTTTTCCACCGCTCACTGAACTAATGGTATTGATCTAAGATTAGTACACAGAACATTTTATATACAGGGCTTGGTAGCTGCTATGACACACTTTTATGAAGCTGAAAAATTGTTGAAAAATCTACAAAATTAAACCAACTTGCGATATACAAGGTGTCTCTAAAAGGTCTTTAAACAACTCTATCACGTATTTTTCGGACCAAAATAAACCGATTTAGCAAAACTTGGCTTAGTCAAAGTTGCTTAATTTGTGCGCAATACGGTTCTGAAGTTGCAGTTGGAAAATTGTTTTTTTATTATAAATTTGAAACGGCTGGAGCGATTGCGCTAAATTTTGTCACGTTTACATAGTTTTATGAGTCAAGAAATTCTGTATCAAAATTGTGATAGTAATCAATCCATAGGCGGAGAACCTGCGTTTATAAATATTAAAACATTTCCATTTTCTACGCCAATGGATAAAAAAGAGTTTGTCTATAAAATTTAGATTAAGTGTCTTAAGTACAAGAAAAAAGGTACTCTTGGTAAGACTCGAAAAATTGCATCGTTTTCTCAAAAATCGCATTTTAAGATTTGAGAACATTAACTAGAGGACGGCAGCGCATACTGTGTGCTCCATGTACATGTATCTTTAAGCCGTGTACACGTGTCTTAGGCCGTTTAGACGTCTCTTTAAACTATGTACACGTCTTTTGACGTCGTTTTTGAATTGATAATTTTTTTTTGTAAAATGTTTTCTTTTTTAAAAAATACAGAACGGCCAATACCAGATAGGTTAAAACAAAAAGGCACTGGTTTACAAAAAAGATATTCTACTTATCTCGACAATTGATGCAAAAAATGCTATTTTTTTGATGTTTTTTTTTGTTTTAAGAATTCCACTTGTGCCCTGCGTTTTATAAAATACGTTTGTATTTAGTTGTTATTGTTGGTGTCCATAGTTATGACTATTTGAATATTTGACAACGACTTTTCTGGATTTTCAAAAGTGTTTTCCATCATTACTTTTATTTTCGTTTTGTCATGGCTGTTCAATACACCAACGAAGAATATACCGATATGTTATTAGTATATGGATATTGTCAAGGCAATTGTGCCGAGAGTGTTAGAGTATATTCGGAACGGTTTCCAAATCGTCGTGTTCCAAGTCATCCAACGTTTGCCGCAGTAGAGAGACGCCTTCGAGAAACCGGTCGCTTAGCTCCTGTAACAGCAAACTATGGCAGGCAGCGCTTTGTGAGGCAACCTGAAGTAGAAGAAGAAATTTTAGACCGTGTTCAAGAAGATCCGGAACTGAGCGTTAGACGAATAGCTAGAGAAATTGCAGTATCTAAAGATGTGGTCAATAGAGTAATTAGAGAACAATTATTACATCCATACCATAAGATTCGAGTTCAAGACCTCTTACTTCAAGATCCTGAAAGGCGCCTAAATTTTTGCCGGTTTATTGAACATAAAAGAGCAAGAAATTTAAACTTTTGCAAAAAAATCTTATTTACCGACGAAGCTTGTTTTACAAGAAGAGGGATAACGAACTTTCATAATGAACATGTTTATGCAGAGGAAAATCCACATGCCATTAAAATTAACCATTTTCAACATGAATTTAAAATGAATGTATGGGCTGGAATAATCGGAAATTTTATTATTGGACCTCTGAGACTACCGCAAAGATTAACTGGACAAGCCTATTTGATTTTTATACAACATACTCTTCCGGACTTGTTAGATGATATACCGCTAGATATTCGACGAAATATGTGGTTTATGCACGATGGTGCACCACCACATTTTTCGATGAACGTACGACACTACTTAAACCATCACTTTCCAAATAGATGGATCGGTAGAGGTAATGACGCTCCTGTACAATGGGCACCTCGAAGTCCAGATCTGAATCCTCTGGATTATTTTTTTTGGGGACACCAGAAATCCATTGTTTACAATACACCTGTAAATAATGAAGAAGAATTGTGGCAACGTATTCAAGAAGCAACCAATAATCTCAGAGGTGATGTAGAAGTTTTGCAAAGAGTTCAATTTAATTTCCTCCGGCGAATAGACCTTTGTATTCACGAAAATGGTAGACATTTTGAACACCTTTTATAATATCTTTTCTTTTTTTTTTTAAAATAATTGTTTCATTTTCATTATTTCATTGTTTAATTGTTAATAATTCTCTGTTGTCCACCAACCAGAATACAATTGGAATTTATATGAAAAAACATTATTAAAAAAATAGCATCTTTGTATTAATTGACGAAATAAACAGAATATCTTTTTTATTAACTATACTCCATTCAGTCTAAGAATAAAGTAGATGGCGCTACAATTTGAGCACAGTTTACACACGATGAACTTTGTATTTTGAAAACAAGTAAAACATATGTTTACTGTCAGATGGATAGCAGGGATATACATATCTGATATCATTATATTTTGACATTTACGTACATTTTTGTACAAGTTGGTAAGTCATTCCTCAAGAAAAAGGAATGCACATGTCGTCTAATTGTACTTTTTTGTGCTTCATCCAATTTATTGTAAGTATGACGATAATTTCTTTTTCTTGGAGGAGAAATTGGAACTCCATATAATTCCATTTCTTTAATAATGCAGTACATTGTATTCCTATTAATACCCACTTCCTCTGCTGTTTGATTGACTGCAGCTGTTTTAGACATATTGTCTTTATGCTTAATGTACACATTATAAGCCATTTGCCTTTGTCCAGATCTTATGTGTTTCCCTTTACGATTTTTTGAAGGACCTGGTAAAATGCTTCCGCTGTACTATAGAATATTAGCGATTACGAAATAACGAAATTGATAAAATACCTTAACAAATGAATATTTCACTTGCGAGTTCTAAGAAGAACTATTTTTTAAGAATATTAACAACAAATAACTATGTAAAATACGGAAATCGACAAAATCTTTGAACAAAACTGTCAGTAAACAAATTTTTGACAGAACGAGCTAAATGCGATTATTTTGCCGGTGTAAATGCACACTCGATTTCAACCAATCACAAACGTTTATTTTAAGCCCTATCTTTCCCAATGCTTTATTCTTAGACTGAATGGAGTATAGTGCCTATTTGTTTTGGCCTATTTGGTATTGGTCGTTTCGTATTTATTAAAAAAGAAAACATATCATAAAAAAATTGTTAACAATTCTTAAAATGCGATTTTTGAGAAAACGATGCAATTTTTCGAGTCTTACCAAGAGTACCTTTTTTCTTGTACTTAAGACACTTAATCTAAAATTTTATAGACAAACTCTTTTTTATCCATTGGCGTAGAAAATGGAAATGTTTTAATATTTATAAACGCAGGTTCTCCGCCTATGGATTGATTACTATCACAATTTTGATACAGAATTTCTTGACTCATAAAACTATGTAAACGTGACAAAATTTAGCGCAATCGCTCCAGCCGTTTCAAATTTATAACAAAAAAACAATTTTCCAACTGCCACTTCAGGACCGTATTGCGCACAAACTAAGCAACTTTCACTAAGCCAAGTTTTGCTAAATCGGTTTATTTTGGTCCGAAAAATACGTGGTAGAGTTGTTTAAAGACCTTTTAGAGACACCCTGTATAACAATTTTAATATGTGCAATTCTACTTTTTGCAAATAATATCTTTTAAATACTCCCCATTGTCTTCTAAACAACACTATAACTTTTCGATAATGATTCAAAAAATTGATACTCCACACAATACTGTCACTTTTTGGTCATGTAGAGGTTTTTGATGTAACTGTTGAGGATTTTTCGATGACTATTACCGTTAATTTTGTTCACTTATGAAACCGCTTAAAAGAAAGTGAACTTTAGCCGTCATTAACAAATAACGCAACACATCTTGATCTTCATTCAAAATTTCTAAAAATTCTTTGCAAATTGTCATGCGGAGTGTTTTATCGCCTTCCTTTAGAGACTGCACAATCTGAATTTTATATGACTGAAAACGTAAATCCTTTTTAGGAATCCTACAAGGACTTCTTTCAGAGATTTGCAGGTGCAATAAATGTTTTTTCGCAGATTGCAACGGACTTCTATTAATGGCAACACAAACTCTTTCAATGTGTTCTGCTGTCAGTACAGTTTTAACACCACTTTTAGATTTTGATGCATCACTGTCCTTTTTATTAGAATCTCTCACCCACTATAAAATTGTCTTCCTCGATGGAATTCTCCCATGTCTTTCAACACTAAATTCTCGTCGAAAACTTCTTTGAGCTTAGATAACGAAACCATTTCTAACAAACTCATTCACTGCATAAATTCGTTGGTTTAGTGGAAATGTCTGCATTCTAATCAAAATTGGATGTAACTAGACTTGAGTCCCTAATATAAAATCATACATTTGGTCTTGAGGCTACTCAAATAAAGTTTCTAAAATTTTTATCACTTCGTATTGATAGCTTCCATCCTCCTCCTGGATGTGAGCATGATGAAATCCTATTTAATTTAATATACGCTTTTAAAATGTAGAAGAGCTGTTATTCGGATCTCTTTCTTGTTCCGATTATTGGATAATACGAAATATTGATAGCTTTCTCAAGTTCCATTTCTTGAGCAACGTTTGGTTCATTTATACAAAAATATTTTCTACTGCCGTCTTACAAGACCTAATACAGTGATGATAGTACCTATTTTCACAGTTTGTAGCAATTATAATAAAATACCTGGCATATGTGATATTAATTTTACAAATTTGGGATGTATAAGTTCTGTGGCAAAATGGCAATTTTGTCGAATGATTTGCATGACATAATAGCAATTAATTATATTTGTAATGAGTAATGATAAGTGGCGCGTGCATATACATCAGCATGATTATTTATTGTTTTATTTTTGTTTTACTTTGTTTTGTATTGTTTACAGTTGGGTATAATAAAGTTACTGCTTTGTTGTATAATTTAAAAAATAAGGCGTGGCCCCACATGATTTTACTAGACGTATATGCGCTTAAAATCTAAAATACGATCCTAAGTATTTTTATTACCTTACTAAATTTCTATAGAACCCATACTTTGCGAGATATTTGCAAAAAGTGCTACTCGATAGGAGCAAGAGTAATTCGAATTTTGAAATTTCATTTATAAAATAGTTATTCCAAATCCAGTTCTAAATAGTTTTGTACTCTTGATAATTCTATATAAGATGCATAATTTACGAAATATTTGCAAGAAATCGCTATTCGATTAGAGTAAAAGAGCTACTTCGGTAGGAATTTCGAAATATTTTTTAATAATTTTTTTCTCAAATTTACTTTTGAGTACACTTGAATTCTTTATAAATTTGTTTAAACTTCCTAGTAGACGCGTACTTAGTAAATTTTGACTGTATTACTTACTACTACTTCCGGTCAATCGATTTTACTGAAAATCTAATCAGATCTCAAGAGGAAGATTACACTCGTAAATATAAAGTTTTGTTTTCATAGCTGCATCCGTTTGGCCGTTATCTTAATCACACAAGAGCGATTCATAGACACCTTTTTGGTATTCAGGGACTTCAAGACGTGGATATATGCACAAATCTCGTGGTCGAAAATTTTGGTCATCACAATACTTCCTTATACTACGTATAAGAATCATAAAATGGCAGCTATTTTCGGTCCGTCATTTTTAATTTGTAAGTATAAATATTTTATTCCATTATTATCAACCCCAAAATCCATGAATCACTGGTTTTACAGCCTTTTATAATACATATATATTTTTCCGGTAAAAAGTCCGTCATATTGAATTTTGAACTTTAAATACTTTATTCATCAGCGACCCCAGAAACACTGAATCACTGATTTACAGGCTTATATATAATTTTTTTCCAAGAAAAGTGACCGTTTTGTATCCGCCATTTTGAATTTTTAAGTTTTAGTACTTCATTTATTATCAGCGACTCCAAAAACTCTCATATCAATAATATGATGAAATATTTCAACCTATTGGGTTTTGGCTAGAAATTTGTGATTTTGTCCACTCTGCTTCATGCATTTAATCTACTATCTATATTTTATCGTTTGCAGAATTCCCGTGGTGAACGCGCTAACTACGGGAATATATATTTAAACAAAATATTGTTTAAATCTATACATTCTTGGGATGGTATTATCAAGAACTAGTGCATAAGAAAAAACGTACTACTATTCTTTGAGCTTTTTATCTTTGAAACTGTGCAGCTTTTAATATAAATTTATTGAGAAAAATATTGAAACAGTCTCTATATTGCAACAAATTTATTCTTTTAATAAAACATGCTTATGTATTTATAAAAGATCTTTCCCATCTATACTGAATTCTAACGTCTTTAATAAAATTATTGATGATGAGTATGGTTTAACATTTGACTTTCTGTAGTTCTTTTTTTGTACTGCAAATTTTAAAACCTGTTTTCCAATATATACGAAGGGGATTAGCTGGATGTAGAAATCGTAGATTCCATCATTGATAATCTTCACTGTACGATATTATTATCAATACCTAAAATATCCTGTCAAAATTAAGGACTTATTCATATCGAATCTATCCCGCTGCTTCTCATTAGTACAGAATTTCATGCTGCAGAATAACTTTGTTTAACACGAAACACATTTCTCCTCCAAACATCAATGGCGTGTAATTGGATGAGCTAACGTTGATACTGATTTCAACGTTGGTCCGCCAAGAATCTGATCCGATTACAATTAGTTGTGGAGTTGACTCCATTAACAGTGTTTCTATTGACAACTGGCTGACTAGAGAAACAGAACCGCATACTAAATCACACGGTTGTATTGCGGTCTATTCCAGGAACGTTCCGTTGAGATGCAAATTTGCATAGAACTGCTAACTTGTTGCTAAATAAAGAATAGCTAGATGAAAGACCTCTAGAAAATTACGTGACTTCAAGTTTAATAGAAATATATTATAATATATTGTTAAAATATGCGTGTATTAGTGATATATTCATATTTAAAAGAAATAAAGAAAAATAATTGCATTGAGAATTCTCAGGGTGTATACTATAACTCACAATTTTGAAATTCCCTGACTTTTCCAGGTTTTCCAGGGTTGTTCAATCAAAATTCCAGACTTTTCTGTTGCTTTTCAAAGTATAAACGTAATTTCAAATTAACAGAAACATCATTAAGTTTAATAGAAATATATTATAATATATTGTTGAAATATGCGTGTATTAGTGATATACCAATTCATATTTAAAAGAAGTAAAGAAAAATAATTGCATTGAGAATTCTCAGGGTGTATACTATAACTCACAATTTTGAAATTCCCTGACTTTTCCAGGTTTTCCAGGGTTGTTCAATCAAAATTCCAGAATTTTCTGTTGCTTTTCAAAGTATAAACATAATTTCAAATTAACAGAAACATTATTAAGTTTAATAGAAATATATTATAATCTATTGTTGAAATATGCGTGTATTAGTGATATACCAATTCATATTTAAAAGAAGTAAAGAAAAATAATTGCATTGAGAATTCTCAGGGTGTATACTATAACTAACAATTTTGAAATTCCCTGACTTTTCCAGGTTTTCCAGGGTTGTTCAATCAAAATTCCGGAAGAATTTTCTGTTGCTTTTCAAAGTATAAACATAATTTCAAATTAACGGAAACATCATTATTTATTTATTAAGAAAATATATAATTAAAAAGAAAACAATAAATACTGTGACATACATATATACATTTATACGTAAAACGTATATGCATATATGCATGTGTTTGAGATACACACATACATTAAGTGCCATTGCCGACAATTGAAAGCACAGACACCGGTGTTTCGACCTATGAGGTCTCGTCAGTGTGCATATATGCATATACGTTTTACGTATAAATGTATATATGTAAGTCACAGTATTTATTTACTGCTTGATGTTAGTTTTAACATCCATGTTAACACTATTGTTTATTTACACTATGTAACACTATTCATTTTCGTTTAGAAAACAATAAATTCTTTACCGGCTTACGTAACAATTAACAACTAAAAACAAAATTCTGATCTTTTTACTTGTTGTAGTATTTTGAGTAGGACTAGGGTACTACTTGTTATTATGAACAACTAGTAACTTTTTAGATAAATAATGACTAAAAAGAAAAGATTCATTAAAAAAAAACTATAACAATAATAATACAGAATATACATTTTTAAGATTGATTTTCATATAACATAACGTTCGCTTACATATTGGCTCTGACCGCTTCAATTTCTTTATCAATTAAAGATTCTCTTTGCCTTATTCTGCATCCACTCTCCTCTTCTTTGCCTCTAGGTGTTTCAATTTTACGCTTTGTCTTTTCCTACTCATTTCTTTTTCCTCTGCTGCAGCTTGCAGTAAATTCTTTTTTTGCAGTTCTTCATTATATTTAGCGTTCGCGTTTCTGAAATAATGTATCATTTTTTATCAATGTCTACACTTTCTACTCCTTTCTCCACAATTGCATCATATACAATCCCTTGTCCAATTTAAGACTGTTCAAGTAAATTTTCAGTTAAACACTGTCTGTTCACAGAGAATCCTCTCTCAACAGCAGCTTTCCCGTGTGACAATGTCATAACAAGCTTGACAAATTGAATGAACTCTTCTGGGGCACTTTCTTGTTGGCACAAGCTAAAATATAATTTGTCTAGTCTGCCAGTATTTTTCTTCAACAGTATTATTACTTCAGTAAGTTTTATTAAACGCTTTAATCTCGTCGCTAACTAGCTTCTGTCTTACAAATTTATCGAAATATTTTGATATTGTATCAGCTGCCACTGTTGATAGTCTTTTAGAATAAACTAAAGTTTCTAGTGCCAGATCTAATCTTCTAATGGCCACACTTTTTCTAATATAACCACGGTATCTAAACAAGATATTCCCTTTACGATTTTATAACGTAGTGGTGACATGCCCAACATTTTTTTTTTTGCAAATTGTACCAAGGAATTTACGCATACTTTTTTAAATACCAGAATATCAGTTTCCTTGTCAATTTTTCTCAGTTCCAATTTTGTTGCAAATCCTAGATTGATATCTCTTAAAACTTTATGATTTGATGGATCATCCACTTTCATTTTCAACAAATCATTCACGCTATGATTTTTGTCCATAACTTCTGTTTTAATAAATCTTCCTAAAATTGTGTTCATTAGGTCATGTAATCATACAGGGTGTCCAGAAAGAGTATGGGGTATTTGTAAATTTAATAAAAAAAAACACTACAAGTCAGTAAAATATTTTTTTATTTTTAATCTTTAGACAAAGTTTTGGAAAATTAAGTGGCAAAGATTACGTTGTCCAAATGTTGACCCTCGCGCTGCTGGCACTCCTCTAACCGAACACGGAAATTAGCCGCCACGCGTCTACACATCTCTCTAGAAACGGCGGCCATTTCAGTGCGGATATTGTGCTTTAATTGCGGTAGAGTTCGTGGTTTTTTTGCATACACTTTCTCTTTAAGGTATCACCATAAGAAATAATCAAGGGGTGTAATATCGGGACTTCTCGGGGGCCAGTTGATGGTGCCTCGACGAGAGATCACTTTTTCCGGGAAAAGTTGATTCACAACCTCAAGTGATTGGTTTGAGGTATGGCATGTGGCGCCATCTTGTTGAAACCATGTTTCCCCATTTACGCCTTCAAACTCCTGCAGTTGTGGAACCAAAAAGTTTCTTAACATGTCGCAATACCGTTCACTGTTTACCGTAAGTGTCCGCCCTCGCTGGTCTTCAAAAAAATATGGCCCAATAATGCCTTCACCAGACATGGCAGCCCACACAATCACTTTTGGACTATGTAATGGTCGTTCATGTTTCTGTCTTCGATTTTCGTTGGCCCAATAGCGGCAGTTGTGTTTGTTCACGTGACCATTTAAGTGAAAGTTCGCTTCGTCACTAAAAAGAATATTTTCGAACGTTGGGAAACGTTGAAGCATTTCATTTGCAAAATTCAACCGGACAGGATAACCGGTGACATTCAGGTTTTGAACAAACTGAATTTTGTAGGCTGTAAGTTGTAAATCTTGATTCAGAATCTTGTGCAGCGACGATTTTTTAATGTTCATTACTTGACTGCGTTTGCGAACTGATTGAGACGGATTTTCACGCACTGAAACACTCACTTCTTCAATCGTGTGTTGGCTTCGAACAGAGCGCGGGCGACCTTGATTGAGAATTTTTACAGTCGAACCGGTATTCTCAAACATTCGAATCCATTTTCTGATGGTATCATCCTTCGGTGCATTTCGTACGTTAAATTCTGCACGATATAAACGTTGCGCTGTAACAATGGAATCACCATTGCGATAATAGGCGCGTACGCAAAAAGAGCGATGATCTCCCGGGTACACTTCCACGGCTACTGTATCTCCAAAGAGCAGTGTAATGACCTATCCTTACCCTACCCCTCCAAACTGCGCCGTTACATGGGCAGCGCAGATACAAATACCCCCACCCTTTCTGGACGCCCTGTACAATAAACGTGCCAAGGGTTTATCTGCTTGAAATTTTCTTAAAAATGGTTGCAAATCCTTTGCTACGGTTTTAAAAAATGCCAACTTACATGCTACCATTTTATCATCTAAACATTGTTTCACAATTTCATAGCTTCCACATTTCGGTTCCTTCTTTTCGAGTTTAACGTGTTCTATGAATTTTTTTAAATGAGGTAACATGTCTAAAGTTATCTCTGCAACTTGAGCATTTACCAGCCATCGCACAGCGCAAAATTTAATGGGAAATTGACATGAGCCAGTATAGCGAATGAAATCAGCTCGTCTGGCTGGTACATTTTTAAATAAATTTTAAAGAGCTCGGAGAAATTTTATTAAAACAGTTTGCGACTGATTACATCTCATAGCACATTTAAATGAATTGTGGACCGTATACAACTTCCCGATTCTAGAATGGATGGACCATCAGGCATTTCTAGCTCCATTTTAAGGTCATTGAGAAGTTTGAAGTTCACATTTGGGCCATCCATAGAGAGTTCAAGTAAATTTTGCATATTGAAGTCTTTTAAGGCATTTTAAAAGCTTCTAGAAGATCTGCAGCGGTCGTATGGCCCAGAAAGAATGATGTTAAATATTTCGTCGATGTTTTGATCAAGTTCTTTGTCGTCTGTTTTAATTAATTTACCCTGACTTATTTTATGTATCAAGCAAATTCCCTGACTTTTCCCTGTTTCCAGAATTAGAATGTAATTCACTGACTTTTCCAGGTTTTCCCTGTTTTCCAGAAAGTATACACCCTGAATTCTGTATAGAAAACCATTATTTTTACATGTAAATATGCTGAATTTCAGAAACAGACAACGTGTCGTGATGTCGCGTTTCAACAGTCTGTATAGTGTTAGAGTTTGTTACAGCGGTGACATGGATTCCGGCTTACCTCGCTGTTAGAAGACAATACCGAGATCGGCCGTGTAAACGTATATCTAACGTGTCTGGGCCGCTTCCCGCCTGTCCTTTCGATGAGTTGAACTGAATTTGATCGAACGGGCAGAATTTGCAAATGCAGCGAGGTATGGAGGGAATCGGCGTTACCGAGGTAATACAGGAAGCAGAATGCAAAAGGAATCAGAATTACAAGTGTTCTTCCGCAAAGAGGATCACTTGTGATCCTCGACGGTGTTTCTTATGGTGATCGGCACTTTGTCATTATTGTATAATAAATATACAGGATGTATATGAAATATGGGGACAACGTATGAAGAATGGAAAGATGTAATTTTATTAGATTTAAATCCAAAGTATTTTGCGCAAGTTGGTATTTTGTTACTAAATTACGAAGGTCGTGGACGGGAAAGGCGCCGTAGAGTTTTACGTGCGGAAGATGAGTTAGTGACCAACAATTTTTCAAAAAAAAAAAAAAATAAAAATAAAAAAGAAAGTGAAACGAGCACACTAATTGTGTAACAACATCTTTATTTAACCTTATATTTATTTTTTTTTTGTAATAAGTTTCTTGATAAATTATTCACAGCTGATATTTGCGTACGTATCATATTAAGGTTGTTGAACCCTTAGCATGTAAAGCTGTTTTGAAATAGTAAACAATGCTATTCCTGAGGTTTTTATAGCACAGCTGTTATTATTGCAGTGTACGTATGTGTGTTTAGTTCGACGGAAGTATTATTTACACTCATGCTAAATCCATAGGCGGCACAATGTACAGTTTTCAGGTGGTTTTAAATTTTGGCGTTCGTGTCGTAATTGACTCACAATTTTTGGGATTTATATTCTACCTAATTGCATCTTTGCATTTTTCATACGATGTCCTTTAGTCGAAATATACCCTGTATATGTGTTAAACAAGTAGTCTTTCATTGAGACGGTTCCATCTCCTCGTGACAGTGAAAGTCGTACACAAGCAAGGTGCAAGTTACACCAGGTCCTGCGCAGAATTATAGAAGGCCTTTTGCTAATTTTTAGTAAAGCTAGCGAGTGCTCCCCAGAGCAAAACCTTCGTTGCGAGCTAAGCGGCATGTGACATTAAAATTGAAAGCCCGCCCCTGACAATACTAAAACATGGCACCATAACAAAAGTAGGCATGAAATTACATGCAGAGGATGAACTTGGAATGTCAAACAGCATTTTTGTTTTTAGAATTTGTTCTTCCATATTCATTGTAATAGTATTAGTTTAGTTTATTAAGGATATTTTCTTTTCTTTTTTTTTTGTGTTATATTTTCGATGTTTATACAATGTATACCTAACAGCAAAAGAGAGATTGATGAGGTTCATTGTAAAAAAACGTTCATATATAAATAATGCCTTCAGAATTATTTATTTCAAGACGAGTGATTGTTTATGATGGAGAGTAATTTGAGTTGGTGTTTGCGCTATTTCTATCGCTAACGATCGACATAGTACAAACACAAACTCAGAATTATTTATGTTGTGTTTTAAAGAGGATTCTCTTTTGTATGTTACAATTTTTCTATTTGTGCAACAAAAACAAAGATTATGAAGTTTTAATACATGTGTTTATTTAGAAACGGTTTTATTTTGACTTCTTTTCCATATGTGACCTTAACATTGAATAGTCGTGATTCTTTTGTCACTAGACTTTTTTCAATGGGGTCATTGAAGGTCTGTTGTATGTACCCCTCCACCCGAAAATTAGAAGCACTTTATTAAAGGATTAATTAAACTTGCCGTGGAATTCAAAGGGACATTTAGAACAATTATTGGATTGAATTTTTCTGCACAAAATATTTGAATTCTTAGATGATTTTGTAAACAGAAATAAACATTTTAAGCAGTTAAAGTGCGTTTGAGTAATAGATATTTAAGTTAACAAAAAAAAAAATTAAACAAACCGAAAGTTTTCTAAAAAGTTAACGAAAAAAACCCGTATCCGGTTTTACTGCTTCAAGAGACCTTTAAAATGACGGATTACTCGATATCCCTTCCAATTAAAGATTTTTAAGGGTTGTCTAAACTCACTCACTGAATAATATGCTAATAAATTTGCATTAAGACATATTCAGTGTGTATCTATTTGGAATTCATGTAACTGATGCTCCTGATCAATTTATATTATTTTTCTACAACCAAATATATACGAGGTATGCGCCATAAATTCTTGGCTTGATATACAAAAAAGAAACTTGGAACAATATAAGAATTTTTATTTTTCAAATAAAAAATCCTAACTTCTATACATTTATTACAACGATTAATAAATAATTCGATACTCTTCTAAAAATAATCTGAAGTTTTTCCGTCAAAATGTTCTATAACAACTCCTTGCAACTCACTGTCGTCCTTAAAACTACGTCCCCTAACGTCTTTTTTCAAATTACAAAACAAAAAAAAACACGAAGAGCCATATCCGGACTATAAGGTGGATGTTTCAATTGTTGAAAGCCGCATTCGCGGATGGCAGCTTGTGAAATGGCGGCAGTATGGACGGGAGTATTGTCGTGCAATAATCGCACATTTTTTGTCAATTTTCCACGACGTTTTGCACGAATACTGTCGCTTAATTTATGCAATAAAGACGCATAACATGTGCCGTTCACACTTTTTCGTTGATTGAACGACTTTCGCCTTTCTGGGACAAGGTTCATCAGGTCGCCGCCATTCTATGGACTTCCTTTTCGATAGAGGATCGTAAAACAGAACCGTTGTTTCATCCCCTGTGACAATTGACTCCAAAATCGGTTTTGGGTCGTCTCCACACATGTTTAAAAACGACTGCGCACATTCGACTCGACGTTCACGTTGGAGAGCAGAAAGAAGTCGCGGTACCCATCTAGCAGTAATTTTATTCATACCCAAATGGTCATGGAGAATGCGACGAACACTTATTTCCGAAATGTTTATTATCACTGCTAATTCCTTTACTTTCAAACGGCGATCTTCTGACTAAATGCTCAATAATTGAAATATCTTGAGGCGTTATCACTTCAATTGGTCGACCCGACCGATCAGCATTTTCCAGGGATTCTCGTCCCAAATGGAAGCATTTTGCCCGCTCTTCTACAGTTGAATACGAAGGAGATGAATCACCGTAAACGCCGTCTAAACGTTGTTAAAAACTTAATGACTGCGTGGTATTCAATTTTCGTTCCTTCAGATATTTTCGTGCGCTAGTCACGTTGGTTCGCTGGTTACTAAAAACTACTAGGCTTCGAACCGTCATACTTCTAGTGTACACCTCGCGTATGTGCATGCATGACGTGACGGAGTTTGAACATGTTTGAACCTGTATAAGCCTGTCGGGCCGAGAATATATGACACCTACCTCGTACATTCATACCAACACGTACAAGAAAGTCGTTTGGTGTCAACTCCTCATTTTTGAAGTGAAAACTTCAAAAATGTTGATGCATTGATTGTTGGGCACTGAAAGAGACTGAGACGTCACGCTCGGAATGTAACGCTCGTTCGGGTAAAGTCGACTCGAGTCGCGCTCGGCTTTGTATTATAACACTAACTAGCGGTATTTAATTACAATTAAATTTAAATTTAGAATAAATACGCGAAATATTGTATTTTTATTTTCTGAAAAATTCTTGTCCGCGTGCAGATGCGATCCCGAGCCGCCCGGGTATAAGGCCGGCACGTTACCATCAGACCAGCGCGGGTACTCGTATGAGAATTATAATATTTGTATATATACATGCGTACGTATGAATTTTTGAAGTGAAAACTTGATCAGACCGAGCGAAATATACTAGAATAATCTATACACAATAATAATAAATATATAATTTTTTAAATGAAATATAGAACGAAAAAACAGTTGTATTTCGTATTATTAACCTCGCCTTGATGAAGTTTTAACTTCTGCCGTGTGGTCTTAAGCACACCCATTTTTTTTTAAATATATAACCGCGATAACACTACTAGCATCTCAAGACATAATGTCTTATTTGAAATACCGTATTTTAGCTACGCTTCATTACAAATGGTATGTTCACAATAGCACTGTGTTGATCGTGAGGAAAGGCTGAGTTATTGCAATACCCTCTTCTTTTTATATCTGCCCCCTTAATTATTATGGAGTGTTCATGTCTTTTAAATGAGCGGTCTTAGAAACCTGTCGTTATCATTAATATGAAAAAGTTCACATTGACGTAACTGCTGCAGTCGATATTTCTTTTTATTATCTCCCCTGCGGCGCGAAGATTTACGCCTGTTATCGTCGGAGTAACGTTTATTACCGCCAAACCAACCCTTCAAGGCGATTAAATAAAGAAAATGGATTTTAAATTATACTCCGTCGGTCTCCTTTATTTCCATTGATATATCCCCGCACATAATCCAGTTCGTTCACATTCCTTTTTTTTTAAATTCCCTAAATGCGACTGAGGTGGAGGGGGCGCCCCCCTCTTGACACTCCGATATGCCGTTCGTGCTACAAGAGCGTCGAGTTCCTTACAAGTTTATTTATAACCCAATTGACCCGCTTCCGGTTTTACTGTCCTTCTTCCTTCTTTTTTCTACACCCTAGTTCACAGTCCGAGCGTCCCGTCTGGAGAAGAAAAAACGACATCGGTTACATTGAAATAGATCTCTTTTAAAACAGTTTTCTGTACTGCCGGGCGCGCTAGAACGGGACGCGGGACTTTAGCAATTGAATGGGTTCCTAATTTAGGGTCCAAAAATAAAATGGACACAAAGGAAGATGTATTCAGCTCACATATACGTGCCGGCCTTTTATACAATTTGTTAACAGTACGAAATGCGTATAAATTTAGTCTAAGAGCCCAGCCCGGTTTCGAAGCCAGACATTAAATTGTTCGGCATTTTTCGTAGTAAAACGGTTGTTAAATGCTTCGGAAAGCTTGATATTCGCAAAATTTGTGGACTATTGGAATTTCTTTTAGATAAATCTTGAGATTACCAGCAAAAAGAGAAAAAAGTTGCATAATCGTATTGCTTATAGAGATAGATGTGAGGGATAATTCTTCTAGATACTCTTTTTCAGTTTTTATGTAATTTGCCATACTTAATACTTTTTCAACTATACAGCATGTGTCAATTTTCATTAGCCATAGGCGATCAATTCATGCAATACGTGACAACGTGGCACCCCTACTATCCTCTCCAATGCCAGCGCGACCGATACATGCTCGAAAACACAAGTTAGCAGTAACTATTGGACCACTGACTTGGGTGTTTGTAATGCGTTCAGAAATAATATTTACGAGTTGCAAGGATTTGTTTTTCTTTTTCCTTTCAGTAAATGCAGAGAATTATTAAGCTGCGTTCACGCTGCATGACACAAAAAAAAGCGTAATTCTTACAATAATGTATATCCTTAATACTAAATTAACTATATTAATTATATTGCAATTATATTTTTTTCTAATTCTGATTCTTAAAATCTCAATTTTAATAAATATTTAATTACTTAACTCGAGTTTGATACTTTTGTTGGGTTATTTAAGTGGACAATTATCTCCAAATTGTGTATCTGGAATCTTCCTATACACTGGTGATTTTCTTCGTCCTGGATACTATGTCTTGGTGTGTAATTCCAAAAACTAAGCTGCTTATCCCTCGAGCATTACGTTGTAATTCTTCTTTATTCAGGTAATAATTAATTTAACACTTTGATTCAAAAGTACTTAGTTTGAATTGTTTAATTGTAGATATGGGAATACAGTTTAATCGATGAAAACTTTCTAATTGTACACCCTTTCACTATTTTGGTATATTATTATCGTAGAAATCGAAATAAATTGGTATACTTTCACGGGTATTTAATAAACTTCTTTAATAATAGGATTTTAACTTAATTGATAAGAGCGTCCTTTTCGGCGTCTCCTACCTGTGTAAAAATTATTTAATCCCCATTTGTTGTTTCTTTCCTTGCTCACTAATGGTTAAGTTGATTTTTCTTTAAAATTTGACTTGTATAGTAAGTTGTCTAATTTTGAGTAACTAATAAAAAAAATGTTTTTCTAATATTGTTTAAATGTTGTTATTATTCAATTTTCCCTTAATTCTTGGGAATTTCTTAACTGATTTTTTTTTATAATTTCTTAGACATTCAAATATATTTACTAAGATTGAATATAGTAATTTGTGTAACTTAAGTTTTGAGATTACTATGAACTTAGATTTTATAAATATTGATATGTTCCTTATACACATGACTTTAGTCTATAAATATCGTTATAATATATTATGTTTTATAGATTTAAAAGAAGTTTTCGATAAAATAAGAAGAAACGATATATGAAACAGTCTTACGAGAAGAGGATTTGAAATGAATATGATACAATTATAAAGGCTATATACAGAAATAATACAAACAAAGTAAGAATGCACAATCTAAAATCTACAGAATTCGTAATAAAAACAGGTCTCAAATAAGGATGTCTGCTAACCCCTTTACTATTTTCCTTAGTAATAGATGATGCCATAAGAAGATGCAAGGGAAGGTGCAAAGATATATATAGTATTAAGCAAATGCAAGATGAAAGATGTAACACTACAAGAACTCTTATTCGCTGATGATATGGTGTCGATTGCTGAATCGGGAAACAAATTACAACAAAACCTAGATTTTTATCAAAAAGAACTCAGGAAAATAAACATGGAAATAAACTTCGAAAATACTAAAACCATGTTAATGTCCCCCCCAAAAAAAAACGGCATGAAATTAAAATCGAAGGACAAGAGCTCAGAACAGGTCACAAGTTTTAAATACTTAGGTAAAGTCATAGAAGGGATGGAAAAAATTGATCAAGAAATAAAACAGAGAGTTGGGAAAGCAGGGAGACTCTATAACATCCTGAAAACATTTTTTTTTGGCAAGAAAGACATACCACGAGCAATACAAACACAGGTATACCAGAAAGTGCTCAGGCCATCAATAATGTATAGCAGTGAATTCTGGACCTTAACAAAACCGAGCAAAAGTAAAGTAATAACTACTGAGATGAGATTCTTGAGAAGAATAAAAGGAATCACAAAAAGAGATCGAGTAAGAAAAACCAAGTGTTGAAAGAATTAAAGACTAAATCCATAGATTTGGTGATTGGAGAAAGGCAATTGGGTTGGCTGGGTCACATACATAGGATGAATGAAAATAGATCAGCAAAAAAGTCCATGTAACCAGAGTACAAAGAAAGACAATTTAGGACGACCAAATGGAAGGAACAAGTACGGCAAGAGGCTCAGAAGCGAGGGATTCAGTGGAGTGCGACTAGATGATTGGCGCAAGATTCTATTTATTAATGAAAAAGTAGTATGTTGAGTGCGTACATCAGATGAAATGACAATCCTAGAAACGCTTCTGCATTGTATCAAACCTTGTATCCAAAATCGGTACAGTCACATCCTCGCACGTTAGCTAGAATTTAACGAAATTTACGAAGGAACGGAAGTTTTAGTGCAAAAATGCAAAGATGAAGTAATGAAAATGCGGCAAATGATGAATATATTACGGTATTGGCATATTTTAGAGCAGGTTCAAGAAATTGAATACCTGAAGCAGTACTCGACATAGGACTAAGTTACCACATAGTACTTTCTATTCTAAAAAAATCATAAAATTATTCACCATAATACTAAATTGCTTTACAGTTGAATATCTGGTGATTCTGATGGGAGGGTAATGTTTTGTAACTGCAATAATCAACATTTAGTGAATGTCTTTCTTTAGAGTGACGAATCTAATTTCAATAATAACGTTATTTCCAACAGGAGAAATTAATATTTCTGGATGAGAATCCACGTCAAATTCAGGAATGCCAAATGTATAGCACATACGTTCTTTACCTCCTAGATGCAGGGACTCTGGAAGTATAATTAAAATGCGACAAAACTAGACCTTCGCATAACATTATTTTAGTACGGATACAATGGTATATAATGTCTTTATATTGGCGTAGGATAACTGTATGTTATTGCAATATGTTCTTCAAATCTGAATATGTTGTCAATCGTCAGGAGCAGATGCTTCGCCAACTCAAACATTAACACCTACGTATTATTAATGTTCATATTAACCTGTTCCCTAATCTTCTGAACTGAAGTACGATTGCCGAACATAGCAGAAGTGTTTTTTCCCGGATTGATTTTTAGTGGATGATGCTTCGAAACTGACTTTAAACAACGCAACTCTTGATTAATAATGTCCATAGCCAACAGTACTTCGTCTTTAGAAAAATTTTCGTAGAGCTGCAAATCATAGGCATGCATCTGCAAGTGTTGTACACATTTGTATACAACACTTGACTAGAATAATGAAGAAAAACAGAGGGCCAAAATGAATCCCAGTCTAAGACCTCAAGGTCAATGTCGACGTCATATTGCGTGCATTAAAGTATATAATAAAAAATCTGGGAGACAGTGTAAAAATTAAATATAAGTCAAGAATCTTTTGCTTGTAGTTAATGTCATAATGTATATACTGGACAAATAAAACGTTCTATTGAAATACGGTTTAGCTACCTATGATCAAAGAAAATAATTTGCCTTTAAAAAAATTAACACAATTTAATAAAAAGATAAGGTAGTGTAATAAATTCAACACTAAATATTATTTAAAATTGCTAACGTATATCTCAAAGGTTTCCGGAAAAAATTCCAATAGAATGATTTATAGTAAACATGATCCGATCCAGTTGCCGTTGGAATGAAAATTTAGTAAATTAATTGGTGCTTAATATGACATATAATTTTTGTAAATAAAGTCAACAACAATGTTGTACGAGCTTATTCGTAGAAGTATATATTAGTTGGTTGGATGATACTTAAACGCGATATTGTTAGGATCTACATAGAGCAAGATATTTCTGTTTTGACAATCTATCAGAAAATATAAGATTGCCAAGAGGGTATCTCTTGTATCAATTTACCTAAACGTGATCCACACAAAGTTTTAAACTGAATTAATGAGTGAAGGTTGTTTGAAAGAGCAGAAAACATATTGGGAATGTCTCACGGCCGCATGTTGGACGTATTCGAAGTGAAGTCATCAATGCAGACATTTACATACGAAAATGCCTCAAACAAAACTTCGAAATTTTACATGCCATTACGCCAGAAACACAAGAGACTGGTTAGTCACAAACAGCATCTATTTGTTCCGAAGACAGATTATCACCATCTCAATCTCCAATGTTCCTAAGGTAAGGCCAATTGAGGAATGTTGGTCTCATTTGAACAGAAAGGTATATTTTGGGGATTGGGATGCCCAAAATGAGGAGCAGTTAAGACGCAAAATTTTTCAGAAGATTCGGGAAGTCGACGTTGCTACCATCCAAAGACTGATGAGCCATGTAAGAAATAAATTACGTGACATAGAAAAGCATGGGACTTTATTTGTCATGTAAATATTATGTTTAGTAGAATTAAGGCAATATATTGACTTTTATTTTTTTCCGAAAACTTTTGAGAGATACGTTATATATCAGGTAGAAGGAATATTATTAGGAACCTGTGATACTAAAAAAAACATTAGATTAACTATTACATTCCTTTCTATGGCATACACATATGGGTATAACATATTAATTTCGTAATACATATTGGTTATAAGCTTGTATAGAGTGACAGTAGAGTATACGTGATTTACGATATATACTGACATGCATTTGCGAAGCAATTTCATAGTAATGGAATAGAGTACCAACGATCGCCGATACTATAAATTATTTACTCGTAAGCGAATTTTAACAAAATAGCTTTCATCCTAGTCGATTAATTAATTTCAGAGGGACGTCGAAGCCGCTGCCAAACTTTGTTATGCTAACGAACTTAAGTTATAATTCCGCTTGTATCGAAAATGTTCTTTAGCTGCATCATGTACACACACAAACACACACACACCTACACATACTTAGACCATGTGCATCCAACGCTGTTCACAAAAGGATGACGACGTTGGCGTCAGGCGAATTTTCCTATTATGTTTCACGGAGTTTAATAAAACGTGACTTTAGTTATGGCGTGAACAAGACAAATAAATCTACTCCTAAGTATGTCTGTACATTAACGGGCTTTGTGCCGTCCTCCTTGTCGACTTTTCACTTTTCTTATTTCTCGTCCAAAGTGCGAGAATAATTTACTGCTCTCTCTTGTTGAACTTAACTCCTCTAGTTTAGGGCTGCTTAATATTGCATGAGAAATTTTTGATTTAACGTTTGAACAACAGCAATGTGCGTTTGCATTACTTGGCGTTTATTCGACAATTTACATTATTTAATAAATTAGAGATTTTTCATTAACAGTGTCTGATATTTAAAATTGAATATATAGAGTTTAACGGAAAACTAGAGATTTAAAATACGGATTAAAGAACATTTAATACCATTATGTTTTAAAAATGATATCATTCAAATAGTCTCTGCGGCTCCGTTTGCATGAATGATATTTTTCTCCAGTTGGTCAATTGTTGTTGGTTTGTTCTCATAAACCTGCGACTTAACGTATCCTCAGACAAAAAAGTCTAAGGGCGTTAAATCACATGATCTTGGCGACCATTCTAGACATAACGCATTCTGGGAACTTTTCTTGCAACAACTTCCGCGTAACGCCCGATGTGTGTCACGATGCGCCATCTTGTTAGAACCACATCTCGTCCAGATCCATGTAATCCAATTGAGACAACAAAAAGTCAGTTATCATGGCCCGATCCCGTTGGTCATTGACAGTCACCATCTGGCCATTCGCGTTTCTGAAGATGTACGGCCCAATGACGCCACCAGAACAAAATCAACACGAAACAGTATGCTTCTCCGGATGCAATGGAAACTGTTGATACTGCTATGGATTATTGTTTCCCTAAATATGACAATTTTGCTTGCTAACGAAGCTGTTTAAACAGAAATGTGTTTCATCACTGAAGATGTTTTTTTCGCCAAAATAGGATCCGTTTCCAACTTCTCCAGAGCCCAATCAGCGAACGCACAACAAGCTTTATGCTATTGGAGCTTCAGCTTTTGTGTCATCTTATACGGAAAAAGTTGTGGTGGTGGAAACTCCTTGTGCAGGACGTGGAATCGAGAGGTTTACACTTTCAGCAACAGCTGCAATATTCTGGATTTACCGCGCGTTTCGGCTTCCTACAGGGACTGCTCGATCAGCAACCGAACCACTTTTCTTGAATTTCGCAATTCTTCGTTGAACTATTCGCTATGTTGGACGATCATTTCGGCCGTAAATATTTCGTAGCTTGCGAAAAGTTTGGCAAACAAAACAAATAATAATTTTAACAATTTCAACGCGTTGTTGAATGGTGTAGCGATCAATTCTAAAATGGTGACTATGGTAGAAAACAAACCTCGAAGAATGGCAGCACTGTCACTTAAAACGTCAGAGCGTTACCCTGTCAAAGTTCAGATATAGCTATCGAAAAACCCTTTGCAACAAAAACTATGACAGAAAAAATTTACATTAAACTTATAAGAGGCTGTAACGGATATACTTAATAAGAATTTGATTATATGTATTGTTTGCAACAAGTGTGTGTTTCCTAACGACTTAAAGATTTTGCCAGCAGTCGCAACGAAAAATTATTACTTGAACTTACAGAATCAATTAAATGTGATCACTAGGTGGTGTATGTTGAACTGTTTATAATTCAATATTGCAAAATGTAAAGTTACATTTTCAATAAAGAACACACCCATAACCTTTAGTTATAGTATTGGCGGTGTAACTCTCTCTTGAGAATCAAAAATTTGGTTGTCTTTTCTGATGCAGTTCTAACCATTTCGTCGACTAGGATGACTATGGGATTTTTGATTAGAAGTGTTGCATTTTTGAAATAGACACAATTATATTATTTTTTCTTACATGTTTTAACGAAATTATAATATGGTTCCTTGCTGTGGAATCGATTTTATTCCGCGCATACTTTAGCAGTGGAAGAGGACGTTCTGAAATATCTACAATTTATGGAATATAATTCCGGGGGTTATCTTCCGAAGCTGGGCGTATGTGAACACTTCAAAAATGAGAAATAGGAGCTTTATCTATCCTAAAACCCAAACGAAAATGCAAACAATCATCTAAAAACGAGAAAATACTCACTATTTCGACTGTATATAGACTTACCACTGCTAAATATACAGTGTGTAAATAAAGTAAGGAAGAATATTCATATTTTGTTTATAATCGCTGTTTGGGAGAAAAGCTCGGACAGGTCAATTTTATTTTGTTCCTCCGGATTTTATGGATGTCAATTTCTTTTCTTTGGTTTACTACTCTGGGACCTATGACGTCATCGACTTCTTTTTCAAATTGAACCTCCTTATTTTTTTGCTATAAATAAAGAGTATATATTTTTCTGAATTCAGAAATACCCCATATGTGATATTTAAAATTAATAGTTTTAGAATATTAAGCGTGCTAATAATGACAATTGACATGTCAGAGTGCAGAAATATCGACCAAGAAATGAGAGATAATGTTTTGGAAGGATTTCAACTCCGACTTTATCATTGCCGATAAACAAATGGGTGGTAATTTAACCATTTATTAATGTAAAATTTTTTAATCTTACCAAGAATAAATGATTACTATTTGCTTTTTTGATTTTCACTTATAATTACACGAGAGCTTTCTTTTTTCCGGATAAATTTTCAGCTTTTAACGAAAATTTTTGTTGCTAGGTAACTGTACGAAACAAATTGCCTGATAAAACGACGAGTCCGAAGGACGAGTCCGTTTATCGACGAGGTAATTTGTTGAGTTCAGTTACCATTTATCAACTAAATTTGAGTTTAAAAATGGAAAATTTATTCGGAAATAAAAAGAAAGCTCGAATGTAATTCGGTAAGATAATTTACTAAATATGTAAACAATTACTGAAAAATTTATTACATAGTAATCAAACTATTTAAAAATACAGTTACTAAAAACACAGTTCTTATATATTTTGTGAAGATTACTTACAATGAGCATATTTTGTCATACAAAACAATTCTGGCTTATGGGTTTTTTACACATGCATTAAATTATCAAGTTAAATTATTGTTTTAATTACTAAATAAACAACAAATGATGGATTTTCACTATTTAAGTGTTAAAAAGTTAAATAGTGAAAATCCAACATTTGTTGTTTATTTAGTACCTAATTAATACGATGGATCTTCATCAAGTAAAGACCGAATCAATTCAATAAATTATTGTTGTCATTTTAATACCTATGAGCCTCAGTATCTCTAAAACTACTAATTTTAAGCACCACATATGCGGTATTGCTGAATTCAGAAAAAAATGTACTCTTTATTTCTAGCAAATAAATAAGAAGGTTCTATTTGAAAAAGAAGTCGATGACGTTATAGGTCCCAGAGTAGTAAACCAAAGAAAAAAAAATTGACATCCATAAAATCCGGAGGAAGAAAATAAAATTGACCAGTCCGAGCTTTTCTCCCAAACAGCGATAATAAACAAAATATGAATATTATTCCTTACTTTAGAAGCTTTCCAATAAAAATGAGAACATCCATCAATATGATACGCGTCATAAAAACGACATTAAAATACCATATCACAAAGTACAGACCGCCTAAATACATGCATGCTGATTAGTAGAGTGTTAAAATAAATCATATTCCAGAAACTATAAACTTCTTGGAAACCAAAAAATGCGCTGGAAAATTAAAGAATCATCTACTGGATGGTGCTTTTTATAACGTAAAGGAGTTTATTGACTGTCCTGTGATGTAATTTTATGTGAAAATAATTTTTGTTTTTTTTTTTTAATATCCAATATGTATTTTATATTATATTATAATTTGAGTGTTTTATTATACTGTAACGAACCGAGATTGGGCAACAAAAAAAAGGAAGACCATAAATCATCTCGACGCGACTGGTAAACATCGTAAAGCGGTGAGTCATACACTTACGCATGGTACTGTGTCGGAAGCGGGGAATATTCTTCAAACAACCGAGGGAAGTATGGAATTTACACGAATGCTTCGACATCAAGTATACTTGTAGCTACCGATGTAGCTACAAGTACCTGTTCCAGGTGTGCATGCCCATACTTCATCTCAAGACGCTTGATTGATTTAAGGTAGTCTTGATACTCTTCCGGGAGTAAGGTCTGCAGAATGTCACTGGCCTGTCCTCTTAACGACACAACCAGAGCAGTAACTTTCTTCGGGAACGTCCACCCATGTGTTCCTGCAGCGGCTTCGAATTGTTTCCGGTACGTAATCCATGACGTCTTTCCATCGAAGGTGGGAGGTTTCACCTTTGCCTTCGCTGTTCGGGAAATCTCCAGGCTTCCGCTTGAGATGTCATGGGGACCGCAGTCTCAATTCCTCAATTCTACCAGTTCTTCTTCCCTTGTTATCGAATTCCTCCTTGAAGTAATAGGTGAAACAGTTGCTCCCTTCTCCTCCCCGCCAAGCTAGTTCGTAAGATGCTATTAAGAAAAACTTTTTCTGTAAACCGTCTGGGGTACTCTCATCTAATATGCATATCATATTTAAGTATTCTGGTTCTGTAAGTGCCGCCGCGTTGCTGGTTCTTTTTTCAGGACACGCTTGCAGTTTTCTTCTTGTAGCATCCCTGGCGTCACGTGCTGACTTAAATATTGCATCAGAAAACGGGTTTACGTTTATTTTCCACTTATTGAAGAACATTTCTTGAACCATTTTCGCCGTCACGTTCCACATGTGCTTGATGACGCCTTCTTTATAATCGGACCCATCTTTTTTCTTCATATTACATGCCCACGACTTTAAGATGACATTTAAGTCCACAGGAGAAGTAGATTGATCCAGTTTATAGCCTTTTGCTGTTAAAAATGTACTAAATTGTCTCCATACTTCGGATTTCTTCGTGTTCCAAGGGATATTTTCGCAAATTTCAGCATCGATTTCGTCTTCAGATTTCGTGCCAAATCTTTTCTCAGTTCCCATTATTTAGAAACACCAGTTTTTATTCAACGAAACGAACTAAATAGGAACACGATTCCAA
Source organism: Amphimallon solstitiale (assembly GCA_963170755.1). Taxonomy (NCBI): domain Eukaryota; kingdom Metazoa; phylum Arthropoda; class Insecta; order Coleoptera; family Scarabaeidae; genus Amphimallon; species Amphimallon solstitiale. Next base: position 232,583,482 of record OY720675.1, on the reverse strand, counting down.
AAATTTTAATGACAAACATAAATGTTTTTTTTGTTGACATGGAAACGTAATCATGTGTAACTAAATTTTGAGTCATTTTAATATGAAAAATTGATTTGGTTCATTGAATAGTCTCTCGAATACGATTCGTAGTCAAAGTTGAGTCTACTATTTTTGTGGTGCTTTACACTCATGTCTTTCATAATTGCGAATACTACTCGTGCTCCGCACTCGTAGTATTTAAATGCAATCATGAAAGACATTCGTGTAACCACCACAAAAATAATCGACATAACTTTGACTACTCATGGTATTATAAGTGAATATATTGCTTATGTTTCGGCTGAATTTTATATCTATACATTTTCTATTTACATTTGTTAAAAAAAGATATATTTGGCGCCCAACGTTGGGTGTGAAATTGTTTTTAATTTTTAAATAATATTATTTAATGTAATTTATATGTTTCTTCTGTTTATTTCAACGTCCTTAGAATAATAATTAAACCAAACTTATCTGCTATACTGTTCTTGTATTATGTGTATATAAATTGGAATCCTTTAATTCTTGATTAGTCCAGGCTTCCTAAATTTCCCTTTATGTTTCCATATCGAACGTATGCGTTTTGAATTATTACTATGTATAACATTGTTAATTATTTTCTGCTTCATCCATCAAATTTTCTTATTCATCGATATCACACATAATAATAATTTACTTATAATTATTAATAACAATTATACTGGACTTGCTTTGAGAAAATAAATTTCTATTTTATTATATTTACTTCATATGTCATAGTTTATTTATGATAATATTTACAAATAAAATTTATTCAATTAGATAACGATTATGTCGTTTTATACATACCTAACGAACAAATTAAGAAACTATAATAAGTTGTCTTTCAATTTAATTCATACAAACTGATTATTAAAACATATACGTGCAATTCACAAATTACGTATTGTTCGAAGTTTCCTTATCGAACAAAACTTGTGCGGATTTAATTACATTTCCGGATTCTGTCGAGGCATACTTAATATTTTCGTCCGTCGTCTACCTAGACGCCATTCCATTAATCAATTAGTCTTTGAAACTTTCACAGTTTTCGAACGACGCGGCGGCTGCTTTCAATAAACTCTAGTGCGTCTATCTATTGATTATATACATGCAGCTCATATCTGCACTACACTGTCTGCAAATAATTCACTTATTTTAATTAACCAACTGTAGGCGACCGAACTTCGATAAAGCTTGCGGAGCATACCACCACTACCACCAACACCATCGCTTGCGTCCTCGGCGTTTTGCTAATCTCACCGGACTCGGTTCATTTTAAGAGTTTACGGTTCATTATGTAATAAGTTTGTACAATAATTACTTTTGTTACCGCAAGTGTCGCTACTGGGCACCGATGTTTGTGCCCGTAATTAGAACAGGGGTGTCAGAATAAAAACAAAACGACAATATCCGAGAGCTGATTTACCACCCCTTTCGATTTGTACGGCCGACAGTTTGTTTTGTGATAATATTTGAATCGTTAAATGGATTTACGACTAAAAAGCCATGCATTTTACGAGTTAAACGAGGATTTGTTCAAATTACTTATTTTAATGGGATTTTAAGACTTGTAAGAGCATACAATAATATTTCACCCCAAAAGCAATTAAATATTTAATTTATAATTAAAATCAGTGTCACTTTAAAAGCATATCGTAAAGTTTAATCTCAATGGGAATAAGACATTTATAGTTATGGAATATATGTCGGTAGTCCCGCAGAGCTGTAGTCTGAGTCCTATACTATTTATCTTTTTCATCAAGCGTCCAACAGAAAAAAATAGTATAGATAACAAGAAATTGTTGTGAGAATATATAATTATAATTAATTAAATACTTTAGATGCATCTTGAAGTCAACGTTTTCTGGAAAGTTTATATGGATACCGATATACTGTGTGTCCAAAAAGTCTGGAAACACCCAAATAAAATCGAAACGGATGATTTTTGAGAAAAATGCAAAAACAGGTCAATTAGTATTTTCAAAAAACTACTGGCTGATGGTATCTGTTTGGAATTTTTGATGACCTTGAAAAAGTTATATCATCAAAAAGAAATTTAAATGGGGTCGTCGCATTTTTAATTTTATTTTTGATAGATCTTTTAATTGTCTAAATGACTGTAAAAAAAATTTTTCATTTTACTTAAGAAAATGACCGCGAAAAATTTAATTACTTCTTCGAAAATGGAAAAGTTTGTCTTAAAAAAAAAACATAGTTGGCTTAAAAGTCGATTATTTTTCAAACACATTTTGTTTTATTTGTGACATTCTGTCAAATACGAATTGTGCGTAAGTTCAAAAAATCTGTTTAAAAATGGTTTTAAGTGAGAGAGAACGTATTCAAATATTGATGATGATTGGTTTTGGGGATAGGGCTCGTTGAGTTAGAGAAGTTTGCGACTTATTTAATACAGAACATCAGGAGCGTGCCCCAATTAGTATTTCTGCAGTGAGTAAGATTCACAAAAAATTTCAAGAAGAAGGCCATGTTCGAGATCGCCCTAGAAGTGGTCGTCCAAAGATCGCAGAAGATACGCAACTCGACGTATTATTGTCAGTAGAGGAAACTCGAAATTCTAGTACACGGCAGCTTGCTCGGGAGTTTAACGTCTCGAAGAGTACAATTGGTAATATTTTCCGGAAAACTAAGTATCATCCCTACAAAATCTGTTTGGTTCATGAGCTGTGTGAAGACGACTTCGACAGGCGTGTACAGTGTTGCGAACAACTGATTGATGCCTATGTGTGATAATGATCTGTTTTTTATCAGAAATATCTTATTTTCAGATGAAGCTACGTTCACATTACATGGGACTGTTAATAGACAAAACTGCAGGTACTGGGCACGCCAAAATCCACGCTGGATGAGAGAGGTACGAACTCAGTATTCTAAGAAATTAAATGTATGGGCTGGTTTAATTGGTAACAGAATTATAGGGCCTTTTTTCTTCAACGGTAACCTGACGGCGGAAATGTATTTGGATTTTTTACAAAATTATTTAATTCCGTCATTAGCAGAAATATTTCCGAACCATGAAGATTCTAATTTGCCCAGCCAAAGAATTTCGTTTCAACAAGATGGGGCTCCACCCCACTATGCGGGAAATGTTCGGCATTATCTCGAGTATACCTTCCCAAACAGATGGATTGGCAGGAGGGGGGCTATCGAGTGGTCGGCTAGGTCGCCAGATCTAACGCCTATTGATTATTTTTTGTGGGGTTACCTAAAAAATAAGGTATACGCAACTAAACCTGAAAATTTAGAAGACTTGCGTCAACGGATTGAGATTGAAGTACGAAAGATCACTCCTGAAATGATAGAAAACTTTCAAAATGAATTTTATTATCGTTTAGGGTATTGCCAAGATGCTCCAGGACAACATTTTGAACATTTATTGTAAGAGTTTTTTGCTGATTTCTACGATTAAAATTTTCTTTGTTTTCTATAATGATTTTTTTTTCAAAAATTTTCTTAAGTAGAATGAAAATTTTTTTGACTGTCGCGTAGACAATTAAAAGATCTATCAAAAATAAAATTAAAAATGCGACGTTGCTATTTAAATTTTTTTTTGATGACATCATAAGTTTTTCAAGGTCATCAAAAATTCCAAACAGATACCATCAGCCAGTAGTTTTTTGAAAATACAAATTGACCTGTTTTTGCATTTTTCTCAAAAATCATACTTTTCGATTTTATTTGGGTGTTTCCGGACTTTTTGGACACACAGTATGTGTATTGAGTTTGCAGAACGGCATCTTGTGGCAAAAATTTGCGTTAAACAATAAGAAATGATGTGCCTTATCCTCGCCAATGCGGTTTATAAAATCAGTGTAACCCGAGGCATGGTGAAATGGATATCGGTATTGTTATGCGCTATCATGGCCTTAATATAATGGGCTCTTCACTGATTCTGGCGGAATTAAAAACTGGGATTTTCAACAGTGTACCAACCTATACACTGTAAGAAAATATTACATTACATAACGTTGGCAATTTTGTGACCAACGCTATGATATGGAATTTTTAATTTTGTTTTTTTTTTTTTTTTTTTGTTTTTTTTTTTTTGAACTTGTGGTGGGCGGCTTACCCCGGGGTTATAAGCTTTAAGCTTGTCATAACCCCAGGAGCCTTTTTGGTGTATATTTTATGTGTGTAAAGTGTTTCATGGCTTTGTTACTTACACCCCCTCGCCGTAAAGGGTGAAGCACTGTTAATTATATCCCAACAGAGAATGGTGACTCGAGAGGTGTACCGGACCCGCCAGAAAAATTTTATTGTTCCAGGCGGGACTCGAACCCTCGCTACTATCTCTCCCACAGATAGTATCGGTCATCTTACCACGAGACCACCGAGCCGTTACAAATTTGCATGATATATTATGGAATTGCTTTCAATGAATGCTTACTGATATTTACATTTTAAATTGAAACCGCTTTCAATGCCTGCTTATTGAAAATTACACTGTATTTACATTGAAATTATGTAATATGCTTTTCTGTAATTAGATTTAAGGATTGGTTGGATAATAAACTAAAAATCATCTTTATAAAGTATAAATATATTTTATTTTTAATTTTGGTAAACATTAAACTACAAGAATAAATAAGTTATTCTACACAAAATCTAACTAAGTTCTAATAAGTACAATACATATAGTAAAACGTAAAATAATAAAATTTTAAAGTTAAATGTATTCAAGCAAAATTAAAAATCTCTGGATTTATTTTAACATTTTTTTTGTGATTTTGATCCGCTGTCTGGATGTATTTTGAGTACCAATCTTTGAATTCGTTCTAGGGTTCCACTACATGATTTGGGGAACTGTATGTTATATATAAAATATAACGAAATGCAGACCATGATCAAATTTTCGTAAGCATCCAAGTTTATTAGTTGATGATCCATATAAATAAAGTATATAGGCGGGATATATCATAAAATATAAAATCATATTTAAAAAAATTTACACCGGGAAAAAGGTTATAGTAAAACTTTTCTTCTATAGTAATTGCTTTGACAATAGGGAATTAAAGACATTTTATGTACAAAGCTATATTTACAAATTTACCTTTTTGTATTACATAGCGCAGCTGCCAGGTTAGCCGCATTGACATCATCTGACGGATTTTACAAATAAATTTTATATTATTTTTATAAGATCGTGTAAACCTAATAACTATTTTACCTTTGTAAATCTGTAAATAGCACCAAAGACCTCCTGAAAATATTTTGCAATTGCTTCTAAAATTTCCTTACTAGAAGCCCTTCCATTTTCATCCAATGTTAGTTTTGATTTATTATTCAAGAACATTTCAATTTTTTCAGATGTCTTAAAAATCTGTTTTATTATATAAATAATATAATATTATACAGTGTGGAAACCACTTATGGAATAAATTCAGTAACTTACAAACTAATGACATTTGTCGAAAACGCTGAAACAGGTCAATTTTTATTTTAAATTGCGCACGTTTTAAATCACTGCACCTATTAGTGACGTCATCTTCTTTAGAGCTGTGACGTCATACGCATTTTTTTTTAATAGAATGCTATATTTTTTTATAAATTCGTAGATAGTACTATTAAATACCTTTTCAATGAACTAACACAAGTTAGCTTTATTTTTAATAGTTTTTGAGATTCTTACATTTAAAAATAAAATAAAAAATTAAAAAAAAAAACAACACGAAAAAACTGTGTGATGAAATTGATAGCACCTGACGGTAGTAGAATACAAGAAAGATAGTAATTTTGCTCTGATCAAAAAAGAATAAATTAGTAAACTTTGACGTTTTTATAATTGTTGTTGTTGTGGTTGGAACGTAAAAATGTAAAAATCTCAAAAATTGTTGAAAATAAAGTTAACTTGTGTTAGTTCATTGAAAAGGTATTTAATAGTACTATCTACGAATTTATAAAAAAATATAGCATTCTATTAAAAAAAATGCGTATGACGTCACAGCTCTAAAGAAGATGACGTCACTAATAGGTGCAGTGATTTAAAACGTGCGCAATTTAAAATAAAAATTGACCTGTTTCAGCGTTTTCGACAAATGTCATTAGTTTGCAAGTTACTGAATTTATTCCATAAGTAGTTTCCACACTGTATATGTTATAAATATCATATTACAAGTCTCACGTGTGCAATAGAAAGAAACATTTTACCAATTTCTATGTAAATATTGATGTAAATCTTATTTTCTCTGTGTAGCACAGTTAAATTTTCATATTCTGCAAGTAATAAAAAAGTAATCATTAGGGGACGGACACGAGCGATTGATGATTCATCGCCCATGGGCGCACTGTTGAAATGTTGTATTTTTAAAAAGGTTTTAATTTTATTTATATAATTGGATAACAAGTGGCTATAAAATACAAAATATCTTATTATTTGTTCATTTTCTCTTCTGTAAGACTTGTTCTCTTTGAATTAAATACATCTTTGTAGATAGAAAACGTCATGTCTACATCGCAACTGGTTATAGGTGCGTACTGGAAATATTCTTTTATTTCAGCGTATTTAGCATACACAATTGCCGCAATGTTATTAAATCTGGATTTCTATTAAAAACTGCGTCTAACTTTTGCCGAAGGCCACATCCGAAGTCACTTGGAATACTTTTGAAATTATTAATAGCCTACATCTAATGTGAATCGATCTTTTAATTTTAGATTTCGATTTTCAAAATATGTGATTAGTTTAGGCAAATTTCCAAAGTGTTCCTGAAGGAATAACAACTGATTTTTTTAAATTTGGGATTTGTGTTAGTTCCTTGCACTCAGAAATACTTCGAGTATCTTCATTTAAACATGTAACGAAATTTTGTAGACTATCGAAATTCTCTGCATAAAAACGAACGTGCGATATTTTGGCATTCTGTAACGATATTTTACTTACTTTGTAATAAATTTCGGAATCACTGACAATTCATTTTCATATCAGAAAAAGTAACATAAACAACGTTCTAGATCTAAATAAATGATAACTAAAAATGTACGCGTATGTTATTGAAACTAAACGAAATCCAGTGCACACTTACGTCTAGATAATTGGGAGAAGTCGATTCAATAAACCGGTTTAAACAGACTATTACAAAAATTACGAAGTACGCAATTAGCAGTCAAAGCAATGAGAAAACGAAACTAACGTAAGTATGAATGAACATTTTATTTCTCTTGCGAAATATAAGGTAAGTATAATATATTTTAAAAACCCCTCACGCTCCTATCTACGCCGATGAAAAAAAGGATTTTACTCATAAATTCCTTATTTTATGGGCACTTTTTGCTCTCATTCTCGGGCACTTCTCGGGCGTAAACAGATGTTGCAGTTCACCATATGAATTAGTGCTATTCAATAAGCGTGTGATGTTTACATTATTTCTTTGCTCCCTTGTAACTCCGTCGTAGTTTAAACCGGTCATGTCCGCGCCCTATATAGTATATAAGCCTACTTCTTTCAACTGCTACATAAATAAAAAACACAGACACTATTTCTTTGTCACTAGAGTTATGTAGGAATGAACAGGATTAATGGCGACTAATTTGATGCGCATGCTCTAACTTAAAAGACGCATAACATGTTATGTACTTTTACTATATTTTAAAGAACATTTCAATGTCAAATTCATAATACACAATTAGTACTTGTTATTTACTATGTACTTGCATATCGCATAGTATATTATGTGCTTTCCTTTAATCCCATTACAAATTAGGTAAATATTAACGAATATATATTGAAATATTACAGGCACTTTTAATAGTGTACAACATATCGAAAAATCGGAACTGCCTTAATTAATGTAGCCATTCGAGTTTTTTTTGTTACAATTTGACTAGACTATCTGAGTATTCTTTATATTTTCTAAATTTTGAGTAAAATTTAGAATGATGTAAATATTATCCACTGCTATTTTGTAATACATGATGCAAAAGAGAACAAGAACAGATATCTCTCTGAATGTATAAATCCGCTTATTTACACCATCAGATAAAACATATTGAGAATAACAGTGACATAGTGAGATAGACAAAGAAAACGGCAACACTAGTGAAGCAAAGTGTAAGTGCGTATATACACCTCCGTGTCTATAAACGTGTATATGTAACACTTGGCCACTTGAACCTTAACTTCTCGAGGGATTCTACTCCATGTGTGTGGGGCTCACCCTCCATTCGTTTCATAATATCAACTACTACACAATAAGTACTTGATTCTAATGTTCCTCGTATACAGACATCGCAAAGTGAAGAGACCACTTTATAACACGAGGGTTACGCTTCCACTTAGCCTTCTTCACTTCTCTCCTTTTTTTTGCGCTCTCTTCACACTATGTAGACCCAGTCTGGCATTCAACACACAATGGCGCGATATTTTAGCGTCGTTTTCCGCGTCGGGTTTCCGCCTTTCCGGAAAATCGTCGAGATTTTTCTCCGACTATTAACGGGGGATCGGATAAATGTATCGGACAGATATCTTTCTGCAATTGTGCCATTAATTATCGGATAATGCCGTCACGGTTTCGGCCAAATGATGCGGAAACTCTCGAGGAATTCCAACAAATAAATATTTTCTGGACCGTCTCTATAGCCGGAGTACTAAAACGGATGTTTTCCGTGTTCTTGATTTTGTTTAATTCAATGCCATCTGTTGTGAAATAGAAACAATTATTTTTCAGTTAAAACTAGTGTATGTACCGTTTGTTCGTAGATAATGAAGGTTATTGATGAATCTAGTAAATTTGTCCACTAGCATTTGTTCCCGAATATTTATGAGATTGAAAATTTCTCTGGACCGGGCAATTTATTCGTCATGCAATTATTTGCCAAAAATTTGTTAGCCTGAATGTTTATTTTGTGTACAACTTGTCTAAAATAGAAAAAAAATGCAATATAAATTATATCACTATATATAAAATTATGTTTGGTAACTATTCTTTTTACCAAAATTTGAAAAGGATATAACAGCATTCAGAGCAAAATTTTGAACAACTTTTGCATAAAATCTGCTTGAAAATTTGACACAATAGTTTAATTGGTTAAGATTTTTATGTTAGCAAATTTCTAAACTTTGTCCCAGAAGTGTTACTCTTTGGAATTTATTAAAACCCAAGCATTTGAGCAACATTAGGAAGGAAAAAAATTTTGAAAAGGGAAACACAAGAAGAATTGAGTCTCAGAGCATAAGTTTCTTATACCTGGTTACACTCACATGGAGTGTGACTGTGATCACGCACTAATAGAAAGGAAAGCAAAATCAAGCGCTTTGAAAATTCAGCATCCCATGGATTGGTATCGGTTAGTAAGAGCGACAGGTAAAAAAAATAAATATTAAGTAATTGTCATGGAACAGAAAGATTTCTTGGATTGCATCTCTTATTTCAAGAAAGGCTCCATTGCAAAAGAAAAAGTATGACGGCGTGGGAAATAAATTTGATTATAGAAAACTTAGGTGGCTGAAATTTGAATAACAGTTTGGGATTGTGTTCTATAAAACTTCTTTGAATGATGAAGAAGAGTTTAAATCCATAAATCTCAAGAAAACTAGTCAAACAGAATTTAATTTAACTTCTTTTTACAGGGAAATGTTACCCATTAGTATGGCAAAGAAAGTTAATCTTCTAAGTATCCTGGATCAGCTAGACGATGATGTTCACCATTATTACAAGAATTTGCCTACACAAGTCTTGAGGCACGAAGATCCGCACTTGGATCGCCTCGATAGCGATACAGAAGAGTCTTAAGTAGAACCTGATACATTATTATGCTCATTTTTAATAAACTTATCCAATTTGATGTTTTATTACTGTGTAAGTAGGTACATACACTACTTTAAACTAAAGTGTGTAATAATCCACAGAGGCTGCTGAATATAACTTATGGTTTAAGTATACTTACATCTTTTGGTACAATTTGTAATGAATGACCAAGTGAAAGTCAGACCTTGCAAAACGAGATAAGTTGATTTATCCCCTTTAGGCTTATCACTTTATTGAGTACTGAATAAAGAATGTTTGTATAAGTACAAATTTTATGAACTTTTCAACATTTTTCGTTATAATTACTTTGTTTTTGTAATTTTGGATGTTGTATTTTTCAATATTCTCTCATCTGTTTTCACCATATACCTTGCTACATGTTCTGAATTGGTGCAAATATGTTTTAAGTTTCTACTGAAAAATAGCTATTTATGACTTATCGCTTTTTACCTTTTACCCACAGACTTGATGTCTATAAACTTGTATAATTTATAAATAATTCTCTAAAATATACACATTCTTTCATATTTTCGAGGGTGTAATTTAAACGGAATAGGTAAATATTAATTTCCGCAATCTACTTAAAGCGCATAGTTTAACCCCTAATCCGTATAGTTAAAGCGGTCATGGTGGTGTACAACGTCGCTTTATCCGCGAACAAATATACATTAAACGGACGGGCCGAGACCGTGTTTAAAACCGATTAATTTGGCCGAACGAACGAAGCACATTTTGATATATAAGCGGTCGCGTAATCGCACTGCCGGACAAATCGTCTGACTCCACCGTAGTCCCGGCTGACTGAGCCAGCTGGATGTTTGACAGAGCTCTGGAGCGTTTCAGATCCAGCCTACAATATGTGCACCGGAATTAATTCGCTCTTTCGATCTGATTATTTTAGTCGCGCACGAATATTCATTTACTTCGAAAATTTCGCTGTCGTCATTTAAAACACGACGGTTTCTAAAGCTTGTAGTTTAATACAATAGAGCGAAGTGCTGGTAACGAGGCTAACGAGCCTTTTTTCCAACTAGAATTTAATCTCCAATTTATGGGTCGAGATTACACAAAAAGCTTTTGTTTCAACTGCTTTTCCCTCATTTTCAACGCTGATTTACTACTAAAAAATAAATGGGGATTAAAATTAAACGAAATTATTAGAAATTGGGTATTATATTAGGATACATAACATAGCTAAACCATTGCAATTCTCAGTTATAAAAATATATAAACAGGTTCCAAATTCAGAGTTATCCATTATTAAAAAATGAGGTGTGGCCACCACACGACTTTCTTATACGTATGAGCGTTTCAAATTATAGAATTTTAAGAATTTTTTTTACAAAAATTATTCAAAATTCTATTCTAAGTACTTCTATTCTCTTAATAAATCTCATAGAATGCATACTTTGCAAGATATTATCAAAAAAGTGCTACTCGCTAAGAGTAAAAGTGCTACTTCCGGTCCGAATTTTGAAATTTCATATATACAAAAAAAATAGCAAATCCAGTTTTAAATACTTTTATACTCTTGATAAATATATATAGAATGCATAACTTACGACATATTTGCAAAAAATCGCTATTCGATAAGAGTAAAAGTGGCACTTCCGGTCAGAATTTTGAAATTTTCTTTATACAAAAGATATTGAAAATTATGTTTTAAATACTTATATACCCGTAACGTACCTGTCTAAAGAGCATGATTTGCGAAATATTCGCAAAAAACCGATTTTCGATAAGAGTAAAAGACCTACTTCCGGTAGGAATTTCGAAAAACTTTTTAAATAAAATTGTTCTCAATTTTAATTTTAAGTACATATGAATTCTTTATAAATTTGTATAAACTTAGTATTTGACGAAATATTGGCAAAATTCGAGTTTTATACTGAAGTCAACTGCTACTTCCGGTCTACCGATTTTACTGAAAAACTAATCAGATCTCAAGAGGGAGATTATACACGTAAATACAAAATTTGGAACTGATATCTCCAGCGGTTTGAGCGCTATCGTGGTCACAGACAGACAGACAGACAGACAGACAGACAGACAGACAGACACACAGACATTTTTTAAAAACCACTTTTTTGGTATCAGGGGACCTCAAAACGTGGACATCTGCAAAAATCTCGAGGTCGAAAATTTTCATCATCACAATACTTCCTTATACTACGTATAAGAAAGTAAAAAGCGCGACAGAATATATCCACTTGTTCTTTTCTACATTTTCCATCCTTGCTTACTTGTGGGACTACCAATTCAGTTTATGCATAATGTAAATATAATGCTAGGTAGTAATTAGCAAAGTATAAATCGCAGAATATTATCAAAGAGTTTTGCATGTTGGTATATTTGTAAACACGTTTAATTTACTGTATACGTATTTTTATGTATTTAGAGATGCCTTTTCTGTGGAATTGTCAAATGATAAGGTAAGGTGGGGTAACATTGACATCTTTTCACATTTTATTTTTTCAAATTCCTATAAGTTATGAATAGATAACGAAATTTCTGCAACAAACAATATTCATCAATGTTGGTTTTTGCATAATAGTTATATGATTGAGTTTTCGCGCGTTTTTTTTTAAAAAAATATTTACCAAACAATGTAAAGTGTCAATGTTGACCGACGATGGTCAAACATTGACACCCCCATCTAACTTTGTACAATGTCAATTTTAGGCGCATTTAGAGTATGTATGACATGCGAAAGGCTATGATCTTCAAAATATTTATGATAATTTTCAAAATTTGTAAAAATTACAAAGAGAAAAACATAATAATGTGGATGCAAACAAATTTTTACAGGTCTAATAAACAATTAGAGGTTTTTTAGCCTCAGAAGACAAGAAATTGAAATTAAAATTGTGCATTCCCCTCGGAATGATCGGGGTTGGAAGAACCTTGACAAAATCTTCTTCTGAAACTAGTGTCTCGTCGCGGACATCAGGATACACAAAATAATGTTGCGTTTCCTCAAGAAGTTAATAGTATATTTAGTGGTATATTTAGTGTACAATGTAGCAGTAATTCTTGGAGAGTAAGTGCTCTCACACTATTAAATCACACAAGTATACATATACGAAAAAATTTTTTCGTATACGAATAAATGTATGAATGCACATCTACCCTAAGCCGGCATTGTAATAGGTACGCCACCTATGGCGGGTTCATTGAATGCACGTACCGGGTGTCCACACGAAAACTTTATATTGAATTATTTCTGGTGTTTTTGAAGACAAAAACTTGAAATTTTGGGTGGTTGTTCAGGATATAGGGGGACAATGAATAGTGTATTTCATACCGCCCCATCGGGTCACCCGCCGCCGCCGGCCACCCCCACTCCAATATTTTAAATGACACCCTGTATTTTTTTTTGGTGGTTTTGAAAGAACACAATTTTCTTGATATTCCTATGTGAAAAAACTAGTAACACACATTATGACATTTATGAGATATTTAAATTTAAAAGTTTCAGATATCAGAAATTATTAACTCCGAAAAATCATAAGTTAGTCATGGAAATAGTTTGCTTTAAATTAGAATTGTCAAAATTGTGACTTTTGTGTTTCATTAATATTAATACTTGTAAAATTGTTCTTAAAGTTTCGGCTTTTTCGCTGAAATGGTTTATACTCTTGAAGAGAGAACTGAAATAGTGATTTTGTATGGGATTGCAAACAAAAATTATTCCCAAGCGGCGACGTTATTCAATGAAAACCATCCAAACAGAAACGTATCTGTTGCTTATGTCAGAACGCTAATAGAAAAATTTTTGCAAACTGGATCTGTAAATAATAAAAAACGGAATACGAATAATTGTGGTGTATTAAATGAAGCTATGCAACTAGCAGTTCTTGGGCATATTAATTTAGACCCAGAGCTTTCGATGAGAAAATTATCCGAAGTTTCGGGAGTGCCAAAATCAACCTGCCATAAGATATTAAAATTAAACAAAATGCACCCTTATAAAATTCAACTTCACCAAGAGTTGGGTGACGGTGATTTCGACAGAAGAGTCGAATTTTGTGAAACAATGACAGATATGATTCGGCAAAATGGAAATGTTTTGCGAAGTATTTGCTTTAGTGATGAAAGTTGCTTTTACTTAAATGGTCTTGTGAATAGACACAACTGTCGATATTGGAGCGACGTAAAACCCCATTTTTTCCGAGAAGGCAACACACAATATCCCCAAAAAATTAATGTATGGGCTGGAATTCTTAATAACCAAGTAATTGGCCCGATATTCTTCCAGGAAAATTTAAATGGACCTAAGTACTTACAATTTTTGGAAGAGCTAATACATCCTCTTATCATACAGTGTCTAGAAGAAAACTTGAATGAAATAGAGGAGGAGCAATTATATTTTCAACAAGATGGAGCTGGGCCACATTACTGTTTAGACGTTAGGAATTATTTGGATAATATTTTCCCAGCACATTGGATTGGACGTAGGGGCTCTATTGAATGGCCAGCTCGCTCCCCCGATTTAACTCCCCTAGATTTCTTTTTGTGGGGACATTTGAAGTCTGTTGTTTATAAGACACCGCCACAATCAATAGCTGATTTACGTAATAGAATAACAGAGGAATGTCGAAATTTAACGCCACAAGTGTTCGAAAATGTTAGAAATGCTTTTGAAAATAGACTTTATTTATGTTTAAATGTAAACGGTGAACAATTTGAGCATTTAATTTAACTAAAATGTTGTGAATAAATCTTGTTTTAAGTATTTCCATGACTAACTTATGATTTTTCGGAGTTAATAATTTCTGATATCTGAAACTTTTAAATTTAAATATCTCATAAATGTCATAATGTGTGTTACTAGTTTTTTCACATAGGAATATCAAGAAAATTGTGTTCTTTCAAAACCACCAAAAAAAAATACAGGGTGTCATTTAAAATATTGGAGTGGGGGTGGCCGGTGGCGGCGGGTGACCCGATGGGGCGGTATGAAATACACTATTCATTGTCCCCCTATATCCTGAACAACCACCCAAAATTTCAAGTTTTTGTCTTCAAAAACACCAGAAATAATTCAATATAAAGTTTTCGTGTGGACACCCGGTATATCTACAGTTGCCTGATTAGTAGTTGTAATACGGAGGGCAACATTACCTTGCGATGTCGCACTTGGGTAACTGATGCCGCTGAGAATCTCTCATGGCGTTTGGTACGTCAGTTGACAATATCAGGTTCTGTAAGCTTTCGAGGAATTGTGATCAAACACGTTCGTGCACTGATGAGACGAATGTAAGATCAAAACAGCTGTCTGCACGTTGTTTGTTCGCAATGCCGGCTTAGGGTAGATGCGCATTCATACATTTATTCATATACGAAATTTTTTTTCGTATATGTATACTTGCGTATATTTAGTGCTTTCAATGCTTTGAACTTGTCCGATATAATACACTTTTCTGCACTAGCTTTTTCGAGCTCAAATGTAACGAGAACCCAAGAACCTATTTTTATTCAATGTCAGAATGATTAGCCAATTTTAAAATAGAATCGCTGTCTGAACTACTTGTTTTAAGCATCTTTTGAAGTTGTTTGCGAGACCTTTTCGGTAATTTCTTTTTTGTCTCGTCCCGCTCGATTAAGTATCATTATCGAAATTCTTCACTTGTCAGACATTCTGTATATTTACGTCGCACCCGGTCTCTTTTATGCATTTCAACAGTCCTTTTACTTTCTTATACGTAGTATAAGGAAGTATTGTGATCTCTCTCGATAGCGGTCAAACCGCTGTAGATATCAATTCCAAATTTTGTATTTACGTGTATAATCTCCCTCTTGAGATCTGATTAGTTTTTCAGTAAAATCGGTAGACCAGAAGTAGCAGTTTACTTCAGCGAAAAAATCGAATTTTGACAATATTTCGTCAACTACTAAGTTTAAACAAATTTATAAAGAATTCATATATGCTTAAAATTGAAACTGAAAATAATTTTATTTAAAAAGTTTTTCGAAATTCCTACCGGAAGTAGGTCTTTTACTCTTATCGAAAATCAGTTTTTTGCGAATATTTCGCAAGTCATGCTTTTTAGACAAGGACGTTACGGGCATAAAAGTATTTAAAACATAATTCTCAATATCTTTTGTATAAAGGAAATTTCAAAATTCAGACCGGAAGTACCACTTTTACTCTTATCGAATAACGATTTTTTGCAAATATGTCGTAAGTTATGCATTCTATATATATTTATCGAGAGTACAAAAGTATTTAGAACTGGATTTGCAATATTTCTTGTATAAATGAAATTTCAAAATTCGGACCGGAAGTAGCACTTTTACTCTTAGCGAGTAGCACTTTTACTTTCTTATTTACTTTCTTATACGTAGTATAAGGAAGTATTGTGATGATGAAAATTTTCGACCTCGAGATTTTTGCAGATGTCCACGTTTTGAGGTCCCCTGATACCAAAAAAGTGGTTTTTAAAAAATGTCTCTCTCTCTCTCTCTCTCTCTCTCTCTCTCTCTCTGACCACGATAGCGGTCAAACCGCTGTAGATATCAATTCCAAATTTTGTATTTACGAATATAATCTCCCTCTTGAGAACAGATTAGATTTTGAGCAAAATCGGCAGACCGGAAGTAGTGTTTACTTCAGTGAAAAAATCGAATTTTGCAAATATTTCGTCAATTACTAAGTTTAAACAAATTTATAAAGAATTCAAATATACTCAAAATTAAATTCGAGAAAAATTGTTTTAATAAAGTTTTTCGAAATTCCTACCGGAAGTAGGTCTTTTACTCTTATCGAAAATCTGTTTCTTGCGAATATATCGCAAGTCATGCTTTCTAGGCAGGTAAATTACGAATATAAAAGTATTTACAACATACTTTTAAATATCTTTTGTATAAAAAAAATTTCAAAATTCAGACCGGAAGTACCACTTTTACTCTTATCGAATAGCGATTTTTTGCAAAGATGTCGTAAATTATGCATTCTATATATATTTATGAAGAGTACAAAAGTATTTAGACTTGGATTTGGAATATTTTTTGTATAAATGAAATTTCAAAATTCGGACCGGAAGTAACACTTTCATACGTATAAGAAAGTCGTGTGGTGGCCACACCTCATTTTTTGATAATATCTTGCAAAGTATGCACAATAATCGTTTGTGGACGGAGTCAGTAAAGTGGCTGTTACACATTTGTCTAAAATTTTGACTTTATTTAAAGAATAAATTCCAGACTCCTCAATTCGATCAATGCCATATGCCAAGGCCAAACCTCTTTTGACGCTCATTTTATTAATTTTTACACAATCTAATGCACTTTCCATGCTATTTTGACTATAGTGTTTATCAGTGGTTAAGTATGTTTTGTTGGGGAACATACATAGACAAGACTGATTAGCTTATTATCATATATATATATATATATATATATATATATATTATTATATTATAATAAACGAATCAGTCTTGTCTATGTACCTACGTGCCCCAACAAAACCTGCTCAGCCGCCACTAGTGTTTATAGCATCTATGTACATCATGGATTTTGCTTTGCTCGAGGCATGGCGTAAACAGTTCGTCCCAAATAGTGTAATTATTGAATTCTATAAAAAAACAATGACACATTTTTAGCGTGTACATTGACAGCCTATCAAAGTTAACCTCAAAACACTTGTTAATTTTTTATTTTAAGTAATGCAAACAAATCGCAAAATTGACAGATAATGTTCGTAATGTGCTTCAACATCAATTTACCTTACCTTTAAACCCTCAAAACTGCACTTTTTTCATTCAAAACAAAAGCTTTTTACACGGCAACTAATATTTCACACCACCAGATCGCAAAACTTGTCTGTAATTTATGATGAAATTTTATTGGCGTAATTTTAATTTGTCGGGGAGCTAGAAAGGATATTTGAAAATGTGTCAATGTTTCCCTACTGACAATGTTACACGTCGTTACCTTATACAAGATGTACCACGTAAAATTCCCAGGTCAAATATCTCGAAAACGGATTATTTGAATTTTGTAAGAAGTAGTTACTAAAAAATGTGTTTGACTCTTGTTTGCTATCACAATTGTGTTTTATTATGTGAAGTTATAGATGGCGCTGCGATGAAAAGAATCTTTTTGATCGCCACAATCTTCATTGGTTTTTTATTGAAAGAGTATTAAAATTAACGTAAGTTTTAGTATTTGTGTTAGTTTCCAAAATTTATCGGTTTCATAGAAATTCAGTACACTAAATCGAACCGAAAACAAATAATTTAGCGGTTTGTAATGAAAAATTAAAAATAACTCCGAAATTATTGGGTTCGGGTATAGGACATTATTAACAAAAATTGAGCGCAATTAACGCATCATTCCAAAAATTTAATAATATACGGGGTGTTCCATTTGAAAAAAGGCACTAAACGCACTTTGACGATAGCCAAATTGGTCGTAGCAAACACCCTGTATAATAAAATGAATGTTTGATTATTTTGTAGGTTCAGCACTTCCCTTGGCTGCATACGTACTAAATAATTTAGTCTTAGATAATCGTAATACTACTGCATAGAATTATTATGGTAAACATTGTCGCGACCATTTTTTTTTATAATTTTCATTAATAACTCAACAATGCGTCATCCAAAACCAAAACCCCAGATATCTATGAAAACACAAATTAAAGTAGATAAGGAAAAATAAAAGATATACAGAGTGTTTCATTAAGAAAATTTTTTTTCGAATGTGTGCTATTTTAACGCTTTACCCTGTATAATTCAAATTATTTTCAAAATGTGTGTTTTTTATTACCGTGCCACTTTTTATAAAATGAATTTCTTCAGTACTATTTAATAACGCCTATATTGAACTTTGATGCACTAATGAGCATCCCTATATAATTTTCAATGTAGCTATGACTTCAATTAAGAATTATAAATAAACATCACTTGATATAGGCAATATATCTTCTACTAATATTCTGGTTTAGTCCGAAATTACAAAAACACTCAGTGTATAATAATAACCGTTTATTTAAGCAAAAACATAAATTCTGACTTCCGGTTTGTCTGAGTCAGTCTGTATTGTATTTCTCTCTTTAGATATGGTAAAAAAGCACTAAAAAATTTGCTAAAGTTTTGAGAATCAGTTTTAGTATTTAAATTATCCATAATTATTCGTATTGTGAGTGTTTCTTTTTGTGACATGTGTTTCTTTAGGAAAGCTAAAGCCTGTTTTGTTGTGAAGACTGTTCAAAGCACAGACCTGTGGTTTCACTTTGATGTTACTATTAGACACAATTAGCGGCTGTAAAATGAACTCAAACAAAGTAAGAAATTAAAACGTTTCGATAATATAGATATTATTTTTGTCAATTAATCAACGTGAACAAATTAAAACATTAAAATATTAACAACTGTATTAATAAAACTATATAACGGGTGCCCCAGCGCAGCGGTAAAGTCGATAGCGAATAATTTTTAATACAAAAATTAAAGATAATCATAAGCTCTACAATTTAATTACATTTAAATGGAATGCTATGCATTTTTTTACATTTTATGATAGTACTTGAAGGGCTGATTAAACTGACATGAACTTGTAATTGTCGTTTTTCAACTGTTTCTGAGATATGCCAATTTTTCGTTAAAAATTTTACATCTGAAAAGTTGCTATGAAATAACAATTAATGATGAAACACCTATTATAGGCTCAATTAGTAGAGATATCTTTTCAGTACGTAAAATTGATGTTTATAATATTTCGGCATTTACGCATGTTCTTTAGAATTATATACAATTCGCTAAAGTAACAAATTTTAAAAATAAAATGAATAGAAGACATTGTATATTTATATGTCATTGAAATGTAGGTTTCATGTCGTGGGACGACGCCGGCCTTGCGAAATCGACACAATGCACGACGATAAGAACGCTTCTTTAGAATTAAGATAGTAGTAAGAAAAACATCTAGTTAGCACTTTTAACCATTGTAATAATATTCAGGAGAAGATGTATGAGTTAGTTAGATACAAGCTCCCGCTAGAATCACCTCTCGAACGGGAATATATGTATTCTACTCAAATAAATATTCTTAAAAAATAAATTCTTTTTTTTTAAATATTTAACTGGCGCAGTCAGTAGGATGTTAGTGACGTTTTTGTGAATAAAACTCTTTGTGAAAGTGTTCCGTTTTTACAGTTTGTGCTACCTCCGACGCCGGATCTCAAATGTATCAACCCAGGGAACCTAGACATCGGTCCCAAGGAGTCTCAAAATCGACCCCCCAAGAAGAAGCAAAGTGAAAGTACTACTACACATACTAGCCTGCGGCATCGCCTACGGAGCTACAGGAAGCATAAAAATAAAGAAATTAGAACAGACACCAGAATTATTACCTATAAAATTGGGAAAGGCCCACAATATACGAACATATTGGAACCTCGTAAATATCTATAAATTAGACGATTTAAGTCTTGAAGTCCAACAAATAGAAGAACACTGTAAACTAGCAAGATCCGTGTTGGAATTAAAAATCTATAATGCTAATCAATTAATGGAAATTCAGAATTACGAAAAGATATTAATACATGGAGCGAAAACAATGAGAACTAAATTGAGGCAAATATTACCCATCGAAAGCAAGAAAAGAAAAAGAGGTGCATTCAATATTCCCGGTCACAGGAAACTTGGACCAGCAAGATGCACAAAAATACGACGATGCAATTCAGGGTATCCTAAACAACGAAAATAAACTTAAAGCAGTGGCACAAAACAAATAACGCTAACTATGAAAGCCATAGAGACGTTCAATACAACTATTAAACTCATACAAGATAATCAAATTTTATTACATGATAGAATAAGTAAATTAGAATCAAAATTCTTAGAATACGTCGAAACCGAAACAGCAATTCACATTGTATATGAACAGGTAATACTTTTAATAACGATGATAAATAAAGTATTGGACACACTGACAAATATATTAACCTTAGCAAAGAATGGAATTTTTCACCCATCAATCATTAAATCAGAAGAATTATTAAGCGAAATTAGAAACTTGTCATTACCTGAAAATATAAAACCACCTATGGAAATTAATCTACGTAATATACATTTAATAGAAAAATTAGTGAAAATCATCACATCATATACATATTATCATTTGTATCCACTTCCTATCCAATTAAATGATACCAAATTTACTGTAATTAACCCTAAGACCCAATATTTGCTTATAAACGATACTCAGTATGTAAATTCAAATATGAAATGTGATGGAATTAGCTACGAAGAATTCCTATGCGAATTCCAAGAAACCCAACAAATTAATAAACATTCACCATGCGAAGTCAACTATTGACCTTCTCAAACAACTACACAGTGTGTGAATATGAATTAGTAGAATACAGAAACAAGAAAATTATTGAGTTACCGCGGAATCAATGGCTAATAATTACCCCATATGAAATGAAGATCATTAAGCAATCTGGAGAAGAAAAGGATATCGAAATTATCAAAGGGACGTATATAACCGAAATAGCGATCGAGTGTCGTATAAAAATAGAGGATATAACGATTGTGACTATAGGAAAAACACATTCAGCAAATAAATGGATAAACCTACCGAAAATCAACTACCGCCCGTACCACATAAAACAAAAAAGACGAAAAGAGAAAGAAAGTGGAGTAAAAAACACCCAATACAGGAATATCACGAAGATACATGAAAAATTTCAAGAGCTACAAGACGAAGTTCAAGCTATGGACAACGTGAAACCCCACAATCACCCAATTACCATTTGGAGCATATTAATAACTTTAATTCTGTGTGTGATAGGTATTATTTTATTGTTGAAGAAAATAATATGTAAAGAAAATACAACAGTAGCGGAGGCGCCGGAAATTCCAGGAAACCATTCGTTGACCAGTTGATAAGTTCGTCAACGTAGTTTTCCACCTGAGTGGGGAGGAATTACATGTCGTGGGACGACGCCGGCCTTGCGAAACCGACACAATGCACGACGATAAGAACGCTTCTTTAGAATTAAGATAGTAGTAAGAAAAACATTTTAACCATTGTAATAATATTCAGGAGAAGATGTATGAGTTAGTTAGATACAAGCTCCCGCTAGATACACCTCTCGAACGGGAAAATATGTATTCTACTCAAACAAATATTTTTAAAAAATAAATTCTTTTTTTAAAATATTTAACTTGTACTTAAAATTTACAGTCCTTCAAGAGCTATCATAAAATGTAAAAAAATGCATTCCATTAAAAAAAACATAAGTTTATGTTGGTTCGTCGTTGTCGACCACTCTGTATAAATAAAAATATTTTTAAATTATAGAGCTTATGATTTTCTACAATTTTCTATAAAAAATTATTCGCTATCGACATTATTAGATACCAATAATGGACATTGCCGCTGGGACACCGGGTATTTGACAAATTTTTCTTTTTGATGAAAGTATCATCATCATATCATGCTACTATAAATAGAATGAAGCTTCTTTCTGTACTAACAATACAATTTTCGTCCAAAAGATTACTTGGAATTCTGTAGTCGCAATATACAGATGTAAGAATGAAATAATAAGTCAAACGTGCTAATTAGTGCATTTATGATTCAACCATGCATTTCACCAGATATTAACTAAATTCCGATTCCCTTCCGGCTGATGATGTGAAATCGACCGATCTAACTAAATGGATGTTCAATTAGCTGTTTAATACGTGATCAGATATGATTAATGGAACATATATGGGTGTGACGTTATTATTCTTGTGTGTATATACGTACATTATGGATAACTGCTAAAATATTCTAATTAAGATGTTAGCCATAAAGATTAAATCACTGGTTTTTATTAAATTCCGCATCATATTTCAATATATTTCTCTAATAATATAAATATAAATAATAATTATGAAAAAAATGTCAAATAATGGAAACTTCTTCTTGGGAAGTTGTTAGCCTTAGCTACCTTGCCATAATATAGTATTAATAATATTTTATTGATTTTATTTGAAATAATATAGAGAGCTTTATCTAAAATTGCGTTTAAAAATGAACGTAAAACTGTACTGCTTCATAAACGATATCGAAGGATTCAGGAACATTCCGCAGTAATGATATTATTGGCTATAAACTGAAGTTTCTATTGCGTTGAGCTATAAATTGTATATACTAGAACGCTTATTTTCTTATAGTTGGATGACATTTTATGATCGCATAGTAGTAAATTTGAAATTTTAGCTCTTCTACTTCGAGCATGTACTCGTTAAAAGTTACTGGTACAGTATTCTTAACTTTTTATATTACTTTTTTAAGTGTCTCTACTTACAATAGTATAATATATATTGTATAACATGTATTGTATAAAAATTGTATGGTGAGTTACAAAATCACACACACAGATGAATATATATATGTCGCAGGCTAATAGTCATTTTCGGCAAATAGCTTTTGCCTAGGCAAATGATATCTCCCTTGGCAAATAGCTCCATATCATTTATTTCTGCTCAAAAGCTATTTTCCTAGGCAAATGGTATCTGCCAGCTGGGTTTTTAGGCAAAAATATTCACAATAAGACAAATATCGTAGGCGAATAGACTTCTTCTCTTAAAACGAAATAAACAATAAAATAAACACAAGTAAACCAGGGAAATTGTATTTTTATCCCTATTACGTTGCAATACAAACGTAGAAATTTAAAAAAGAAGACATCTTCTCTTAAAACGAAATAAACAATAAAAAAAACACAAGTAAACAAGGGAGATTGTATTTTTGGACAAAAGAAGCTGTCAATTGGACAATTTATTTTGGCAGGTATTGCTGGAATGGAATCTACTGTTGCACAAATTTCCAGTCTTGAAACAGGCACATCCTTTAGTATGGCACTGGGTTTTTGAAGGCAATATCATCATAAGTAAAACAGGTGTTATGTCACTCCAAGTCAGCCAGTTTTTTAAAATACCACTTTTGGTGCCAATGCGGTAAACATCATTTTTCTTTTCAATTATAATTCCTTCTACATTTTTTTAATCTAATGGTCCTCTGTCAAATTTTGCAATTACCTGTTTCTATCTCGCCAAAGATGGTTTTCCTCCTTTTTCTCATTACTTCAGCGGCTTTGGCTTGTCTTTCATAGGATTTATTCCGATTAATTCTAATATTTTCCTCATTGATGCAGAGTCTGCAAATAACTTGGCTTCCAAACCCTTCATTGTTTTCAGATGTAACACCACAAATTACGTGCACTATTTTATTGCACTTTGAACAAGCGCGAGCGCCTGTACTTTCGTTGCCGCAAACACAGCAATATATTATGCCACCGAGACTTGTGTTACAGTCTTCACCAGTGCCTAAACCATCTGCCCTAATATGCTCTGTCACCGTAGGAATATTCTCAATGGTTTCTCCTACGTACTGCTATGATATTAGTACAATTGTTATAGGGTTGCCGCGATATAGCTCATAAAACAAAATTCTCTCTCTCTCAGGTTCCCTCGGCGAGACTGTACAATGTTCACGTCAGGAATCGTGATCTTAGGAAACAGTATAAAAAAACCACAAATTACTTGAAGACAAAAAAATGAAATAAATATTTAATTATCTTTTCTAAAATCATTAATAAAAGTGAAAAACAGATCAGATATAATTTATTTATTACAAAAAAACAAAAAAAAAACATTAGTTAACAAATACTCAAGAAAAAACCCTACCCACTAATTGACCAGATAGGATAAAAAAAAACTTGTACTGACAAACGCGACAAAATGTACCTAATTAAATACTGAAAATAATTCTCAAAGTTTATACAAAATAATAATTACTTAAAATAAATAAATTAAATACCTATAATTAAAATACATCAAATTATAGCAAACTGATACAGTAAAGAAAATTATCTAATTTAATAGCTTCTCAATAAATATAAAATATTCTCAAACACGTGCAGAAAAACAAAATGAAGGCTACGAGTCTACTTTTTACAATATTAAAATTTTCTCTTATTATTATAAAGAATGCATTCTCTTTCTTAAAAGTAAATACTTAACTTGTATAACAGCAATAAAACTAATTCACAAACTTGATTAAATCTCATCTCCTTATAAGCAAATTTTTATAACAATTTTTATTTTAATATTCAACCAAAAATATCTCTAATACAAGAAGTGAACTTCGCGGGAGATCAAGATTTAATGTCCTTTCAATAACACACGGCCAGTGAAAGCCACACATCCCTACCACATTTAATAAATTCGCACATGTATACTATATAAAGATATCAAGTTGAAGAGCGTAAATAATCTTTCAGGCATCTTTTCTTTTAAATTCAAATAACAAAATAAATATTAATATACACAGATTACCAAAAGACTACTATACCTCCCAAATTCTTAAACAGAAACCAAAATACAGTGTGAACCAAAACATTTGCCCCACAGAAAAATAAATTTGAAACAAATCAATTTATTTAATTTTACTAATCCATGATATATTAAAAAACCATAGCATATCTCCAAAATAACAATTTATTAAATCTGCCACAATAAGGAAGATCCAATTTAGCACACTTTTGTTGATTTCTTCTGGCAACCCTGTATCTTCTAACAATAACTGTATCACCAATATTAAACCTAGTTCTTTCTTTGATTTTTTCATTTTCTCGGCGCACATACATCTCCCCTTGCCTTTGTAGTCTTCCTCGAACAAAATTATTTCTCTCTTCTAGATTATGAACAACTTCTCCATGCAAATCCCAGGGCCGACTAGGAGTCATTCCATTCATCAAAGTCGCTGGACACTCTTCAGTAAGGGTATTGGGCGAATTGTTCATGGAATCTTCTATCTGTTGGACATACTGGACCCAGCCTACATGGTGTTCATGGGTTTTCATCCTCAAAAATTTGATTACCTCTTGAATATACCGCTCACATGGATTGGCACATGGATGGCGTATCGAAGAAAAACATACATTAATATTTTGTTCATTCAAAGCATTTATAAATCTATCATTAGTAAAATAACTAGCATTATCTGCTAAAATGCGTCTCATTTTTCCTTGATTTTGTACGAAGTTATTAATACATAAAATTGCAATCTCAGAATTGTATTTTGTAGTGGGACACAGCCTAACAAATTTAGTAAAAATATCCACCATAACAAATATATTTCTATACCCATAATCTCCTGGTATTAAATTTCCTAAGAAATCAATCGCTACTAAATCCAATTTATTATTCACTATTATACTTTTTATATCATGTTGCAATGTGCGATTTTTATGCATCCCAAAATAACATTCATTACAATTCCTTACCACCCTTTTCGCAATACTTCTATACTTAACAGCATAAAAAGCTTCTCTAAAAGTTAACCAAACTTTCCTAGTCCCAATATGTCCCAGTTCATTATGAATAATAGACATTGCTTGACGAGCATACATTTCATATACAACCACATTATACTGATCACGAATCTGTTTTTTAATAAGCCCATCATGAAAAATATAATCTTTATAATTCCCCTCATTTCGCAATTCCTCTTTAATATGATCAAAACATTCATCCTGCTGAACCTGATGGATCTCAACATAGTCAAACATTCCCTCAGCTGCATATCTATTATAAGCATTTAACTCGACATGATTGAAGTTACTTTTTATATTATACATTCTTGTTAAAGCATCAGCGGTAACATTTAGAACACCTCTGATATGTCTAATTTGAAATGAATATTCTGATAACAACAATGACCATCTATATATTCGATTATTTGAAAATCTAGTTGACAAAAGTGACGTCAACGCCGCATGATCTGATTCTACAATAAATTTTTTAGCCAACAAATAGAAACGTAATTTATTTACAGCATGCACTACAGCAAGTAACTCTTTTTCTCCCACTGTATATCTTAATTCATATTTTTTTAATAGCCTTGAAATGAAACAAATAGGCTCTTCATTTCCCTCATCATCTAACTGAATTAAAACTCCACTTATAGCAGAATCACTAGCATCAACTCTTAATAAAAATTCTTTAGAAAAAACAGGCAGTACTAATAACAAACTATTATAAAATTCATTCTTAACCTTTTCAAAAGCATCTATTCTTTCTTTAGACCAAATAAATTTTTCATTCTTTCTTAATAATTCATACAATGGTGCACATAATTTTGCCAAATACGGAACAAATCTTTTATAATAACCCACAATACCAAGAAAACCTCTCAACATTTTCACATTCTTAGGTCTAGGATAATTTTTTATAACCTCCAGCCTAGAATCATCCACACTGACATATTTTAAACTTAAATTATATCCAAGGAATTTAATTTCCTTTTTAAAAAACTCACATTTCTTAATATTAATTTTTAAACCATTATTTGCTAATACCTCTATAACCTTCCTTAAATGTTCCATGTGTTCTTCAATTGTCTTGCTAAATATTAAAATATCATCTATATAATGGGATACAAACGATTCATATGGTTCTAAAATTTGTTGCATTGCTCTAATTAAAGCAGCAGACGAGCTACTTAGTCCATATGGTACCACTTTAAATTGGTATACAGCTCCATCTACCATAAAACCACAATATTTTCTACTCTTTCTTTCTAAAGGCACCAACCAAAAAGAACTTTTTAGATCCAACTTAGTATAAATCCTAGCGTCGTTGCACTTAGATAACAACGTTTCCACAGTTACAGGAGTCTCAAATTGCATCTTGGTACGATCATTCAACCTTCTCACATCCAAAGATAAGCGAATATCTCCACACTTCTTTTGAACCACCACCAGCGGATTGACATACCTCGTGACACCTCTCTCAATAACACCATCTCGCAACATCTTTCTTACTTCTTCTTTCACCTTCTCTTGCATATTTTTGGGAATTGGATAATTTTTAATTTTAAATGGTCTCGACTCATCTACTTCTAATGAATGTACATAATTTTTAGCAATACAGGGAAATTTATCTACTAAGGAAATATTCTTCTTTATCATATCTTTGACATTTTCTTTATATTTTTCTTCAACATTAATTTCAAGTAAATCTACATCTTCAGGCACCTCGATACACATATTATTGGACTCTATTTCTTTAACCTCTTCAACCTCTTCATAATTTTCACCATTTATACTATTTATAACTTCTTTTACTTCATATACCATTTCCATATTATTTATAACCTTTTCATTTTCTTCATCTACTTCATCCTGCTGAAACCAAGAAACTACTTGATTCTCCACCACCATACATTTTCTCTCAATGTCTATTACTGCCTTTATTTTCTCTAACAGATCCATTCCAATAATACCATCTCTTTGTAAACCTTTGACTGACATAAATTCTCCCAAAAACTTATTATCTTCTACCATAAATTCAACTACATAAATTTTATTTACCATTGCAATTATCTTTTTCGTCGCAGACACAATTGTAATTTTTCTTGTAGGTATATATTTACCTGCATTCATACTTTCTAATTTTTTTATTATTTGATCATCCAAGATTGAAATTTCACTCCCCGTATCAACTAAACAATTTACTTTCACTCCTCCCATAGTAACTTTTATATGTGGCAACATCTTATTATCTAAACTATCTGAATCATTTTCCAACATTGCATTCATACTACTTATCTCTTTGGTTGGCCTATCTAAAAATCCTGACACTTTGCCTTTTCCTCTCTCTCTACATTTTCTCTACTATTTTTTTGTTCAGTACCATTATACGAAAAATTTTTATTTACTCTTTCATTCTGTATATAATTACAATTTCTATTTTCCTCTCTTAATTGACATGCTCTATCATTCTCTCTATTCCAATTTACATTTCTATTTTCTACCTGTGGTCTCACAAATCTATTTGTCATGTTATAATTGTGTGAATTTCTTTCTCTATCATTAAAATTTCTTTGCTCTCTATATCTTATACCATTTCTATCATATTTTAACATATTAAAACTTTGAAATCTATTTCCATACTCAGCATCATCTAATCTCCTCAATAATTCTATAAATTGACTAATGGTCTTTATATTTTGTATGGCCACTGCCTGACTTACTTCAAAATCAAAATGACATGCTAATTGTGTAACCAAATCAATTTCTAGCATAGCAGGAGTTAAATATTTTAAAATTGAATATTTTTTTATTATATATGTCTCACGATTATCTGAACCTCCTTTCTTAAAATTACCAAATAATAAATCTTTTCTCACCCTCATTTGTGCCATCTGTTCCCAATACTGCTGTGTGAATCTCTTTTCAAAATCCTCGAACGTCATCACCTCGTCAGAAATCATGTCCCACCAGATAAGAGCATCGTCCTTCAAACAATTTCTCACCATCTGCAGCTTTCTACCATCTCCTGGAACATTCTCCAAACACGCCTTCAAATTCTTCAGAAAACCCATCGGATTTATTGATGTTGATCCATAAAACTTAGGCAAAGCATCATCTAATACTGGCATCGGAATATATTTTGTTATTTCACCATTCCCACGAATTTGTTCATTTTTTATTGCTGTTATCTTCTCTTCCACCTTTTCCATTTCTTTTCCATTTAATACATTTCTCTGTAGCACTTTTATGCATTTATCTTCAATAATATTCATTCTTTCTAACATTTCTTCTTTCATTACATCAACTTTAATTTTTAATTCTTCAATATCTTGTTTATTTTCTTCTATTTTCTTTATTTGTCCATCCACCTGTCCAAACTTTGCCATAAATACCTCAAAACTTCTTTGCATCCTTTCTTCCATCTTGTCCATTCTTTCTCCCATTTCCAATATCATTTCCATCAACATTTTATTTTCTACTTCTTCTTTTTTCTTTAAGATAAACTCCATACCCTGGCTCTGCTCCTGCGACTCATCACTCTCATACCCTGCTGGTTGCCTCCATTCCATTTTCTTTTCTCCCTCCATTTTGTTTAACACATCCAAATTTTGTTGAGCGCCTTGTAAATTTCTGCTTCCTTCCATTTTCAAACCACGTTGTTTCTGCCAAATTAATTGCTTTTCTATCACACGTTGGTTGCCGCCAAAATAATTGCTTTTCTGCCCCACGTTGATTCAGCCAATTTAATTGCTTTTCTGCCACACTTTGGTTGCCGCCAAAATAATTGCTTTTCTGCCCTACGTTGATTCGCGCCAATTTAATTGTGCTATGATATTAGTACAATTGTTATAGGGTTGCCGCGATATAGCTCATAAAACAAAATTCTCTCTCTCTCAGGTTCCCTCGGCGAGACTGTACAATGTTCACGTCAGGAATCGTGATCTTAGGAAACAGTATAAAAAAACCACAAATTACTTGAAGACAAAAAAATGAAATAAATATTTAATTATCTTTTCTAAAATCTTTAATAAAAGTGAAAAACAGATCAGATATAATTTATTTATTACAAAAAAACAAAAAAAAAAAACATTAGTTAACAAATACTCAAGAAAAAACCCTACCCACTAATTGACCAGATAGGATAAAAAAAACTTGTACTGACAAACGCGACAAAATGTACCTAATTAAATACTGAAAATAATTCTCAAAGTTTATACAAAATAATAATTACTTAAAATAAATAAATTAAATACCTATAATTAAAATACATCAAATTATAGCAAACTGATACAGTAAAGAAAATTATCTAATTTAATAGCTTCTCAATAAATATAAAATATTCTCAAACACGTGCAGAAAAACAAAATGAAGGCTACGAGTCTACTTTTTACAATATTAAAATTTTCTCTTATTATTATAAAGAATGCATTCTCTTTCTTAAAAGTAAATACTTAACTTGTATAACAGCAATAAAACTAATTCACAAACTTGATTAAATCTCATCTCCTTATAAGCAAATTTTTATAACAATTTTTATTTTAATATTCAACCAAAAATATCTCTAATACAAGAAGTGAACTTCGCGGGAGATCAAGATTTAATGTCCTTTCAATAACACACGGCCAGTGAAAGCCACACATCCCTACCACATTTAATAAATTCGCACATGTATACTATATAAAGATATCAAGTTGAAGAGCGTAAATAATCTTTCAGGCATCTTTTCTTTTAAATTCAAATAACAAAATAAATATTAATATACACAGATTACCAAAAGACTACTATACCTCCCAAATTCTTAAACAGAAACCAAAATACAGTGTGAACTAAAACATTTGCCCCACAGAAAAATAAATTTGAAACAAATCAATTTATTTAATTTTACTAATCCATGATATATTAAAAAACCATAGCAGTACGTCTCAATTTGAGAATCGGCAACCTTTACTATATTTCCTTCGCCTGAATTTTCTTTTTGATGAGGGTTCTCAACTTTAGAATTGTCAAGACTTTCTGCCGGTACTGCAACACTGCCCTCATGTGATAAACATTCTCTGCTACTCTCACCTTCGTTTATGTTTACGCTTTCTAACTCCTCCTCGGTCTGTATTTTATCAATAATATCTGATGGCAGATTTGTAGAGTGTATACCTATTTTCGGATCTGCACCATATAGACTTTTATAAGGTGATCTACCAATGATACGATGATATGATGTATTTTTTAACCATTGCACAAAGTAACACCCGATCGACCAACGAGAAGTTTAATTTTCTTCCATCCACATTCTTAACATTTTTTCAACATCTTGGTTTGCCATATCAAACGACCCTTGGCTTTTGTCTGGGACGTCCATGTACGATTCTGCATTCTGTCCATAACAAAACCAATTCTTTTATTACTTCGGCTGTAAACTCCCGTCCATTATCACTCTGCAGGATCACTGGTACACCTTGCTCGAGAAAAATGTTCAGTAATTCTTTGCCTACTTCCGCAGCCCTCTTTGTTTGTAATGATCTCAAATATAAAAATTTTGTGTAATGGTCTTGGTAGTTTAATAGCCATATATATTTACCATCTGAGCAAGATTGAAAGTCAATTAAGTCAACTTGTCCTCTTCGAAATCTCTTGATGTTATAGGTTTTACAACCAAACCAGCATGCTTCTGTCTTTTTTTCAAGTTACAAGTCTTGCACAATTCTGCGTATACTTCAACTGCCAGTCTTGGAATGTTACATTTCTTTTTCAAATTATGAAGCATTTTGTCCCTTCCCCCGTGTCCTGTCGCTTTGTGTTGTTCGTCAATTTTATCAAAAAATTCTTCAATTGGTGTAACATAAATAAGGTCGTCGTTAACAGATTTTGCTTGCCGAAGAACTTTTGATACGCTGGATATCTTCAGGAGGTCATTTGGTTTGCCATAATATTTTTCTTTTGCTGAGAGGGCCAGAGTATTATTCTGAACTTGTTTTCAACGAAAACTTTTTAAAATCGCACTAATTTCATTGGTTCGTTGCAGGGTCTACGGCTTTTTAATTGTTGTTTGTTCGTACTTTGCATTCGGCCTTTATCTACCAAGGTGTTAGTATTAACTTACATGTTATAGGTAGAAAACTGCTAAATGAAGAACCGAAGCACATAAACATTAGGTAAACACGGATAAATATAACCTCAAATAAAAATTAAAAACCCATTTGCCTAAAAAATGTTGTTGGCAAATACTCTCTATACCTTACTTACTCTAACTGCAAAATCAATATAAAAATAACATTATTTAACTTTATGATTTTATTGGATCAAATGACTACATTCAGTTACCCAACGTCAAAAATATTAAAATTGTAATATATCCAAACGACTGATGCAGTCGCAATAGATCTCGGATCCAGTTTTGGCTACGCTCAGTGCTATATAGTGGCGCATCTTTATGTATTCCTTCAATCAACGATAATACTAAATAATTAATTATTGTCTTCCGCATAACAATCTTTTCTGCATTTTTTCTTATTTTCAAGCAATCAATACGAAAATTACATTACCAGTTGCTCCAAATTTAACAGACATCGCGTGTAACTACACAAATAAATTATTTTGTTCTAACAAATTATACAAATTTATCTTATTTTATGTTAGAATATTTTCATTTTCAACAACCAGACGTTGCAGGAAAAGCTATAAAATTAGTAAACGTCAAGAAAACGTTCTCTCTTTTCAAAATGGAATATGAGCAACTGCTTGCGTCTGAGTGTATATATATGCCGAGCTATAAATCACTCGTGGATATTATTCGCTTCAAATTATCTTAAAAAGTAGCAGATTTACGGCCCCATAAAACTTCATCCAAGAATTTTAATAAGTCAAACATTTCCGACATTGTCTCCGTGCGCCAGGACTTTACATAGAACTTTGGCTTGCCGTTACTTATTATCTTGTAAATTAAATTCTGAAAATGTTACAATAACGTTCGAATTTCACCATGGTGACAACCCATTCTTACTATTTTTAGTTTTGTCTCCTTTAATCCAGTCAATTTATACAACCAATCTTGCAAAGGGTCATATAGATTTGAGTTTTTTTATATGTTCTTAGAACCTATGCCAATGCGGGTATTTTCTGTTGACGTCACTATTAAGCCAGGTCAAGGTTCGTAATCCAAACAAACCGGATAGTTATTTTTATCTGTGTAGTTATTTTTATCTGTGTAGTATATGGAGCTGAAGAAAAAGCTATTTCAAAGTAATTTTTATAAAAGTTGTGCACCTTTTTGGTGTTAGGTATGATATTTGAAATATATTCGATTTATTATAGTTTAACACATAAAATACTTGTAATTTTTGATTTAACTTTGTGTTTCCAACAAATAGTTACGGTTTTTTCTTCGTCATTCTGTTGAAAATCTTTATGATCTTGCAAGTTTAATTATATCAATAATACGAAGCAATATACTTCAAGTAAAGAAACAATATTTAAGTTGTACCCAGTATAGAAAGTTATTTTAATAAAGGTTTTGCATATCCACGTTCAGTGAAATTCTTTGATAATTATAATTTTATGTTTTTTTGAAGAATCTAAATGTGAAAAGATTAAATTACTTACTAGGTAGGTACAAATAAAATCTTTCAGAAAAAACAGCCACGGTTTGTTGTAAACAGAATGTTATAGTGTCTATAAATCTGAAAATACAAGTATTTTCTGTGTTAAACTATACTAAATCATCAGAACACATTTCACATATCACACTTATCAGTAAAAAAATCAATTTATGTAGACGGTTGGTGCGGTTTGTTTTGATTACGAACCTTGACCACTCTCAATTATGACGTCAGAGAACTGTCGCGCATAATAAGAAACACGGTGTTTCAAGCTTCGAAAGAAATTTACGAACTCAAAAACTTTCGTACAAACTCCTTACGTCATCAACTTAAAAATTTAATGATAATTGAGCGGACAAATTAGACGCTATAGTGTGGTATACTAACTACTTCCACATATCTATAAAGTATTTTAATTATATAATTTTTTTCTTTTAAATTACTCATTATATACTTTAATTCTTCTATTTTCCAGAAATCAATAGCACACTTTCAATCTTCTTCTGAAGTTCTTATTAAAACAAAATGTTAATTCTCATTCTTCATAAATCATTTTTATAACATCCTTAAAAGAAATATAATAACATAAATAAAAATTTAATTAACAACTTAGGTCTAAACAGTTTTTAATGCGCTTTATTACTCTAACAAATGTTTTACAATACACAAATAGTGTTCTAGCTCTGTAGCCTCCGAAAATATAAAGAAATCCAACTTTGCAAATACGATTTCCTAGATTTATTCATTTCACCCTTATCCATTTCTGAATATTAGGATTATGATCACTTAAAGTTATAATTAAGCTCATAATTGCTGGTGTTCCATAAATCTCAACGGAAATAATTTATATATACCAATTGGCGATATATTTTCGTGTTCAGTTTTAAGGCGGCAAATTAGCTGCTTCTTTGTCGTCGGTTAGATAAACTTGAATTTTCTCCGGGATTCTCTTAAATTATGGTCTCTGTCAGAAAGTCACAAAATTAATCGAATATTTTAACGAACGAACTTGTACTTCTTGTTCGGAACGAGCTGCTCTCAGAGAAATAAATTTATGATAATCCTGGATAACGTTAAAGCGCATAAAATTTATTCGGCTTTAATTGAAAGTTTGTGCTGATTTTAGCGAGAGAATGTAATTTATTGTATTTACATTGTATGTAGGTAC
This sequence comes from Amphimallon solstitiale, assembly GCA_963170755.1. Taxonomy (NCBI): domain Eukaryota; kingdom Metazoa; phylum Arthropoda; class Insecta; order Coleoptera; family Scarabaeidae; genus Amphimallon; species Amphimallon solstitiale. The sequence goes on along the minus strand of OY720675.1, from coordinate 232,548,595 downwards.
TGTTTGGAAAAATAGACTTTATATTAACGGAATTTGCACGGGGTAAACTGGCTAACTTATACCTCTCAGATAGGGAAATGTTTTTTTAGAATATAGTAATCTTAACTGAATACTAGTAATAATGCGTATGCTTATGTTAATAATGTAGTAATGCTTATTTATCAAATCGTAATTTAACACATGTATAAACTCTAAAATATATTTGATGCAAATATAACTTTTGACAAATACTGTCCTACACAAGAAATTTAAACTGGTATATTTGACAAACCAGCTAATTTATTTTACTGAAATGCTACCTCTCTTTATTTTATTTAATTCCAGAATATTTGTGGTTTTATTAATTTATTCTTTATATTATATATACATATACTAAATATATACTAAACCTAGTGATATAAAAAAAAAATAATTTATATCACTAAGTTAGTATTGTGCATTATTTTGTCACAGGCTCACCTTTTTGTTTGTAAAGCTTGGTCTGAAGATGTGAGTCCTTTCTTAATCTCACGAAACCGGTAGCCAAACACCATCTAAAATAAAGAATCTGTGGGAATTTTGGACCTTTTAATACCTTCTTTCTTGGATTATCCACCACACATGGCCTATCATACCAATTTAAAGGTTAAAGTTTAAATAAATATAAAAAATGCGTTTAGGTTTATAATTGGTTAATAAGTAATTACAGAGCAATACTTGTATTACCAAACAACAAAATTTAAATTGACATGTACAATCAATCACAAATTAAACAGATGATTAATTAAACTAAAGATCAATGCTATTTAACATTCCATTGACGGCAAACCTATATACTCAAAATTAAATTAACAAAAACCCGAATCCGATAATGTATCCTAAATATGGATATGTAATTCACAACAAAATATAATCCGTTAATTTTGACAAATTAACGGAGTAGCTATTTATGTTGTCACTAAATAAATTACGATTAATTAGGCTTACGTGACCTTAGGCGGCAGCAAGACTCCAAAACGGAAACGTTCTTTCTATCCCAAGAGAAATTCTATGCGGCAGATGTTGAATTGAGACAAAATTGCCGTGACAATCGCATAGCCACGTGAGAGCAAATGATCGACAATTTTTTGCTTCAATATTGTAATCCGGTAGCAGGGAAAATGACAAAAAAACACTACGGAAGAAACGGCAATTGAAATTAAATTACGATTAATTTACCCACAAAAATTAATTAGACAGCAGCTTACCCAATCCAACGCTGACCAAACCACAACTAATTAGTGATCTTGAATACGCATCCAGCAATTTTCTTTCAACACAAATAATCAAACACAATAAATATTAAACTGTTACTTATTCAATTTAATTGGCATCAACCTAATAGCAAATATGCGAGTAATTGTTAACGGCATGTGGAATTCATGCATGTGCGCTTATGTCTAGCACATTACCAAAAATACAAAAGAATGTACGTAACTAATTTAAGAAGAACACAAAAGAATTGAAAATTAAGGAATGCAAAACATGTTAAAAAAAATAATTAAATACATTTAAAGACAAAGGCCGAGCAGTAGCACAACTAATTAAGGAAATACAAATTTAACATAAAAATCTTCCATATGTCGATAACTGAAGAGAACAACTAAGGATATCACCGGCAGATGGCCCGAGAAGTAGAAAAAGTAAATAAATAATAAGTTAACTACATAATCCAAAAATCTAAACTCAAACTAAAGTTTCTAATTCAAATTAACGTACATGCGCTTCCAAAAATAAAACTGCAAGTAGTTAAGTTTTTCTAAACTGTAATAGTGCGTTATACCGTAGAAGAATAAAATTATTATTATTGTTACTATATTCAATATTTCATTATTTTTATATATCGCATTAACTAAGTTGCATTTGGAAATATGCAAATATATTATACTAATATGCAGTTCTTTAATGAATTCTTTGCCTAAACATACTAATAAAGTTAATGTTATCGTTAATGCGGTCCAATAAAAACGCAGCTCGTTGTACAGTTTATAATTTTTCTTGGGTATAGTTTCCTAAAAAAACTTGTCTAGTTATTTACCGGTACTACTTCAATTTTCCTGATACGAATTTAATTGCCCACGAGTATCTACATAAAAAAATATGGTAAAGTACAGACTACGTAATGAAATATCGATTACGAAGTTGCAGTAAATATGCCAAAGAACGACAAGGTTGGGAAATAACGGAGATTTAGTAGTCGTGCCAAAAAAAAGGAATTGAAAAATAACGTAGACAGACTCCCGGCATGTACGCCAAATTTGCATGCTAATGTATTCGGCAGACCTATTGGATTAAAGTATCTTCGGCTTTATTACAATTTGTTGTATCTAAATGTTTTTGCATGTATAATTATCTTTCAGATTTTTTCCCTCTTTGCTACGGTGCAGAAAAAAAATTGATGGGATTGAAATTTCTCTTTTAATCTACATTACAGCATTGTTCAGCAAGATTGCCTTTTTTCGTTGCGTGAACGATACTTTATATTCCAAGTAATGCAAGATAATCATCATTATACCCATACATTTCTAGACCACTGGCATTGTTGGTTCAGAAATTTAATACTTTAGATGTGTTAGCAATATAGAGAGGTGATAGGTACTTAAATGATTTATCGATTGTCTGCTAATATATTAGGGAATTTTAAGTTTTATTAAATATACATGATCATATAACTTTACAGTGATTATTATACAAATTAAATGTAAATGGGGAGCGAACTTGACGTAAGCTATCTCTAAATTGCAAACTTAGGAACACGAATTTTTTTTAAAAGCGTTATAGGTGCCTATATCAGTTAATTATATGTATTAACCTCGTAACCTTTTTTCAAGATAATTAGCAAAAATTTTAAAATCATAGAAAAGTCATCCAACATGGTCAACATCAAAATTATGTCGAAAGCCTTCTTGGTTGTAACGACTTTTGTGTAAAAAAATTCAAAATTCGTATATGAAGTAACCTTTACAAACTATTCATTCAACACACATGCATTCAGAAAAGTATTAAAAATTCACGCTAGAACAATTTTTCTTTAAAAAAAAGGTGTAATAATTCGGAGTTGATGTAATACTCTTATTATATATATGTTATACAGATTTTTTAATAGTATATTAGTATTTTTCTTTTTAAAATACCATTTATCGTATATGTTTCCATGATCTTTTAAAAATATCTTTACAAGTTGTTACTTCCCGCGCTTTTTTCAGTGGGATAACCTTAGCAACGGGCTGAAGTTAACACTAGATCTTTTAGTAGCAAAAATTAATTAAGATTCAATCGACTTGGTTGACACTTGTCATCAATCTGACCCACCAAGGCGCAACAACGCACAACTTTAAATTATTTCGATTATCTGCTGTCGTAGAAAAACCATATTATAAAACTCGCTTTATAAACTTGTCAGTTACTCGCTCCGCTACACTTCGCTCGTGATTACTAAAGCTCGAGATTTATAATAATAATAATAATAAAAAAGAATTTATTGGCATTGAAACAAGATAATAACAGCGACTCACACAAAAACTTTTTGAGTTTAGTGCTTACGATGTATATATTAGCATACAAAGCTCACAGGCGCAAGTATGAAGTTTGTATCAACATGCTTGAAAAATCCCAAGCCAGTCACCACTATCATCCTTTTATTTTTGCGCTCTTAGTAAAGAATAAGGTAACTCCACCTATATTAATATAGAATTGCAACTCAATCTGTTTCCTCTTACGTCTCGAAGAGAAGAGCTACACAATTGATATAGTTGAATTAAGTTGCAGACTATGTTGCCGAATAATCACTTATAAAGCAATGATCGCTGTTTATCTGTGTACTAGCTATGTCCATGAAGCGGACAACAAGAGTATTATCATCATACCTGTGTTTGTTTGAGTACTGTGGCAGCGCTGAAGAATATGGCGTAAGCTACTATTTTCAAGCTATTTTAAGCTATCAACTAACAAATTAGAAAATGCGTATGTTTGGTTTTATAGTATGTTCTTAATATTTAGTAATAAAATATGGAAACAAATACGCATATTATACATTATTATACATATATTTTCGAAATTCTACTCTTCTACTTCTAAACACTTTTGAAGTCGTGTTTCATATGACTTTTCATGAGCTTTAAAGTTTTAACAAAAATAACTTACCTACATATTTTTAAAAAGAAAATATTAGAAGTAACTTTTTTCGATTAATTTTAGTTATACTAGCAGTGCAAGTCATGGCAACTCATATTTTTAAGTAGTAATCGGGTTTATTTAGATATAACACCCTATAATTTTTGCAATATCGCCCACAGGCGTAAGAAAGTAGATACTTTTAAATAGCAAATTTATGTATTTTTCAATGGCATATAAATATACAGGGGTGTTCCTTTTTATTTTTTCTAGAATTTTTAACTTTTGCGAATGACATGTAATTCTAAAAGAACATGCGTAAATATTTCAAAATAAACATTACTTTCACGTACTGAAAAGGTATCTCTACTAATTGAGCCTATAAAAAGTATCAATATCAGTCGTAATTTCATAGCAACTTTTCACATGTTGCACAATTTTTAACGAAAAATCGCCATATCTCGCCATATTCCTAACCAGAAACTAGAAGCTTCTGAGTAAGCTTACATTGAAAGAAATCTATTTCACCTTTTATTTTTTTTCAAATAAAAGAATGTAAAAACGAAAATAAAATCGAATTCACGTTTTTGTATAGAATATACTTATATAAATGGGTTAATTTAAGTCTTTTCATAACCATAAAATATGTACATATTTCATTGACTTCAGTTCGGCACTTAAATTGAAAATTGTTAAAAATGGTTTTCGTGTGCAGCCAGACCAGTAATTGGCGATACCGCATAAAATCCTCTACAAGAGAGAATCGTAGTGATGGCGCAAGCGTTTCAGGAATCGAAGTCACTCCTCTGGGAAACATTAGCAGATGGGTAACACGGAGATATTTCATTCTTTCGTCTTGCCGGAGCAATTTTCTCCTCACGGTATTAGATTCTCGTATATTCTGCCGAATTTATATCGCATGTTCGAAATATATGGTTTTATATGTACTCACTTACTACATCTTTACGTAGTTTCTCTTTTATTTCACGAAACTGCATAAAAAATAATGGAAGTTTATAACGTTCTCCTAGGTTATTAACTAAAGAAAACTATAAACGTAAAAAGTCTTTAATGTGCGGTATATCAATTTCGCATTAGATACCTAAACGATAAACAGCGCTCATACATAATACCATATGACAAATGAATAGTAGAATATAATTAAAATACAAAATTTAAAGTTTATACACCTATTCGTTAGGAAAGATAATGGTTACAATATTAAAATAAAATAATAATTAAATTTAATGTAAAAACTGATATGAACAAATGTGTGTTTAAACATTTATTTCTATTTTATTTATGTTTATACAGTCGCTTGCAAAAGGACAGAATATACTATAGGTCTGAGTTTTTGACAGGCATCATAACAAAAACATCGCACACAAGGCGATAATTGTGAATGCTCTAAAATCCTTCTGTCCTAAATTCTAGTTTAAAGTATAAATACAGATTGAATATTGCACGTTGGCACTTAAATACTTTTATTTTGTATAAGAAGTCATTGTTGAAAGTTTTGTTGAACATCTTTTCCGTTTGGCATCTTGTATTAATTTTTGTGCACGAAAACTTTCGTACTTTTTTGAGTGCTATATTACTTATGTGCAGGTTGTTTTTTTCTGTATTAATAAAAGTTATTTTAGTGATTCAATTTAAATAATTGTAATAATGAATGTACTAATGATGTAATAGTGATGCTATGGTGCTGTAATAATGGATGATTTTAGACGAGCTTTGCCCTTTTAAAGACTCGGAGGTGGGAGAAGAATGTTCGGGAGAATTTAGGCGTCGGAAAGACGCTGTTGGCTCACGCCACCAGAAAATGCGAAATACCTACGCAATTTCATGCAACAAGAAACTATGAAACTATTTAGATAACTTTAGACGGACAAAAAACGCATACGTCGCTAATCTTAAATTTTAACAAAGAGTCCTTCATAAACTAAATATTTTAAATCGAATATTTATATGCGACGCAAATTTTAATTTTGAAATGAAATTTAATTATAGATTAAAACGTAATTTATTTAAAACTTGAAATATAATTTAGAATTGATTTAAATTGGTCTGATATAAAAAATTTTAACAAGTAATATACAGGGGTGAATGAAATAAATGTTCACCGCTGCTTTTTAAACGTAACACGACATGATGAACCTCGTCCCAGAAAGGCGAAAGTCGTTCAATCAACGAAAAAGGTGATGGCCACAATATCCTGGGATTGTGAGGGCACAGATTATGCGTCTTTACTCCATAAATTAAGGGAGAGTATTCGTGCAAAACGTCGTGGAAAATTGACAAAAGGTGTGCGATTATTGCACGGCAATGCTCCCGTACATACTGCCGCCATTTCACAAGCTGCCATCCGCGAATGCGGGTTTCAAGAATTGGAACATCCACCGTATGGTCCGGATATGGTTACTTGTGATTTTTGTTTTGTTTTCTAATTTAAAAGAAGACATCAGGGAACGTAGTTTTAAGGAAGACAATGAGTTACAAGCAGATGTTATAGAACATTTTGACGGAAAAACTTCAGGCTATTTTTTATTATTTTTACAAGAGTATCGAATTATTAAATAATCGTTGTAATACATGTACATTGAAAAATAAAACTTCTTATATTATTCCAAGTTTCTTTTTTTTATATCAGGCCGAGAATTTATGGCGCTTATCTCGTACATATCTATCACTTTAAAAGACCATCATTCTAATCATCTATTCATAACCACAAATATAATCACAATAATCATCGAAGTTCATACTAATTTCTTCTATTTTATATGATAATATTGTGGCAGAGGAAGTAACATAGTATACATAATGCACACTTACACAGTTCATTTGTCAGTGTATGATTAATTAAAGCATCTAGGTCATGCAATACGGCGCTTATCTGATGCACGCGAGGTTTTATTAAAACAAATATGTAATGAAAGTGGAATTTTTGGTTTTAACCGATTTTGTATTTTTTTTGTGCCTCGAATGTTAGTGAATACAATACAAAGGTATGCATGTACGTACGCAGTATGGGCCCCCCATCACGAGTTATAAAATAATAATTTATCAAACAGTACCGCCCTAGAGCATTAATTTAAATTTGGGTATACCCGTTTACGTACACTGGAAAAAATGGGAAATTAAATGTGCTACAGGCAAACTGTGACGATATTTTTTTTTGTTTCGTTATTGTTGTTTTAAAGTGAAATTGAACTGACCGCGGAAACGATTATTTGCATACCCCATATATGCATATTGATTAAATACGAATAAATATTGACGTCGATATGCCTGGAATTATTTGCCTTGTTTTACCTCTGGCGTACAACTGCTACAATTTGTTTGTGTTCGAACAGTCGTCAGTATTTTTTGCCATATATATTTTTAGCATTATTTTAAAATATAGAATAAAAAATTAAAAAATGGGTTAAAATATTTTTGAAACACAAATGTGCATGAGAAATTATTTTTAACAATTTTTTTTTTTGTACACATACAGACAGTGTGGAAAAGTATGGATACAGCTGCATATTTTGAAAACGGTTTATTGATCTTGTCGAAATTTGGCACACTGTTAGAAGGACTTAGATTCCATCATTTGAGATTTTCTTGAGTTTACAATATCTTTTTTCTTTCGAGATACAAGGCTGACTTGATGTTTTTTGAATAGCATGGAGATTAAATGTAACATTTTTGAAAAGTGATTTTTTCTCTATCCAGTGACGTAACACATGCCTGCTTTAATTTCCATTAAAACAAAGATATTTTTTTTGAAGAGAAATAAAACTAAGTTAGTTTTGAAAGTGCCCTCTGTCATCTGCATAGTATACAAAAATTATCCTTATGTGAAATAATTAGTTTAAAAATGGTGCATTTAAGAGAAAAGAAGCGTATAGAAATCCTGATGATTGTTGGATATGGCAATAGAAAACGAATTTATGCTGAGGTTGTAACTCTTTTTAATAAAATACGTCCAAATCGACAGACGTCTCCATAACAACGGATCAAAAAACTTTAAGAAAATTAGATGAAACTCGAAGCACCAAAAATTGTGTAAAACTCGAAAAATCGAAAGCTGTGACAAACGTAGAAAATTCTTTGACTGTCGTATTAGATGTAGAAGAAAGTCCAAAGACTTCTCTACACCAGTTGGCTCTAAATCATAATATGAGTAGAAGATCTATACACAATATAATGAAATGTGAAAAATATCATCCCTACAAAATCCACCTGTTACAAGAACTGAGTGAAGATGATTCTTTTTTTAAAGTAAAATAAAGTTTATTATTGCAAATCAGTAAACAAACAAACAGATAGCAACGACCAACGAACATAAGAAAATGAAAATTATGATAGCAATTGTACAGAGTTTAAGAAATAAGGTTGGTCCGCTCGAAGTGGTTCTGAACGAAGTCCAACCGCAAGTTCTCTGCTTAACGGAGCATTGGTTGGGTGCTGACGAGATCGGCTTTGTGTCGTTGCATGACTATGTTTTGGCTAGTAGTTTCTGTAGGACTGATCTTAAGTGCGGCGGTACCGCGATATATGTAGCTAGTGGACTGACATGAAAACGTTGAAATTGACGTTGAATTAACAGAAAAGGATATTGAATTGTGTTGCATTAATGTAAGATTTAACGGAAAGCAATTTTTTGTCATATGTTAGTAGCGTGCCCCCTCGGGATCATTGGAAGCTTTTGTTAATGTTATAACAGATGTGTTGGATTTGATTTGCGATAAGTACGACTACGTGAGTGTTTGTGGTGACTTCAATATTCACTTTAATTAAATATCTAACTTGGTATCTCGTATATAAAATGTTTTTCAATGTTATGGCTTGAATCGTCTTATAAATGAAAGTACGCGCAGGTCCAAAATATTATCTTCATGCATAGATAACATATTTAGTAATATCGATAGCAACTGCGTAAAGAAAAAAGTATCCAATTTTAATTTATCGGATCATGATACTATTATAGTGGAATCCAACATTAACTATGTCCAAGGCAAAGAGTACTATTATAGTAGGAGGTATGACTGTAACCACCTACACCTGTGGTATCGGAGATTATAGTTTTCGCTGCCACCAAATGTAAACTATAGTTACATTAATTAGATATAATAATTATATTAATTTGTTTCCACTCAGGTGTCACGTGCTGTTGAGTAACGCGTCGAGCTGGTCAAGTAACTATGATCTCTTCGAGCGTGGGGTGTTACGGGATTGAGATAAAGAAAACATGTATTTTTTAATAAAACTAAATATTTAATAGTGCTAAGGTACTTGTCTTATAATACAATAACATTACAGAATGCGATAAAACATAAAACAAATAAACAAAACTAAAAGAATGTACTTGGCGCTATCTCGGCCTCTGAAATCTTATTCACGCAAAGCTATATTCATCCCGCTGATGATTTTCCGTAAATTTAAGCCCAAATTTAACATTAACCACAGCAAAACAAAACAAAATATACTAACGACTTACCGACCTTATTGTCATCCAGCCTATCGTCTACACCACTACAAATTAACCAAATTCACAAATCAAATATCACTCACTGGTGAATTTAATTATTCATTACAATAGCTTGAACGTAATTTATATAACGCGGAAAAGAGAAACACATACAAAAAATTATAAAACACAGTTTTACAAAAAAGAATTAAACTGGTTACACAATTATAGGCAGTTCATACTCTCTTAGACCGAATTCTTAATACACAACATAAAACTGCGATTGTTTTATAGGATGTCTCAAGTCGAGGTTGAGATCCTGTAGAGCTGTTGGACTTCTGCCGGAACTGTCGGGACGAATCCATTTTTATTTCCTATTGGTGGAAATTATTTTGCATATGTTACTTCAAAGTACGCCTTTTACATGTACCTTCTTATTTTGGTCTTGTCATTAATATAATTTAGACACCACCGTGTGTGATCTAATATTTTTTCAGTAGACGTAAGAATGTCTAAAACACACTTGACTAAAGGTCTGCTGCGCACACATGTTCTTCTTCGAGAGTGGTCTGTGCTCTGTTACAACTCATAATTCTACATACTTTCCGCATTACCAATTACTATTGACATATTTATGCAACTTTAATACTAGTGTTTCTAAACCACCCCATAATAAACTACTTGAAACTCATGTAAAGGATATCTACTGGCCATCTGCTTTAAAGTGGCTGGTGCCAACAGTTGCGTATATCACTCATACGTAACAGCTTTATTTCACACACTTATACTTTCCCTTAACGGATATTTATGCATTCCTTTTAAGGTACTTGTATATTTCATTTCCCTTGACAGACTTAGAACTAATATATTGCTTTTTAATTTCTCATTGGTCCATGTATATAGACGATAGGTGTGGTTTTAGTTTATAAGATTTCTTATGCCGCCCTTTTTAATTTAAGGAGAGGGGTTTTACGAAATATTGACCGGAATAATTAAAAAAAAATTGAAAATAATTAAAGAAATGCATGAAACAAAAATATAAAATTTTATCTAATAAATCGCGTAAGCCGATTTATTACATGACGAATATAGCATAGATACCTTTAAGTCATTAATTAGAAATGAATCTTGAGACGAAATATACATGACAGATGAAGCTGACAAAAAGTATAACTCATTTAATTACTTTCAAATAAGTAATTATTTTCAAATAAGCTTTCCTTTAAAACATTATAATAAAACTTGCAAAGTAGAAAATAAGTGGCTCTTACCTGAAATAAAAATGGTTTCTGATAAGCTTCGGGACTTATATCAGATATGCAGAGTACGGGATAACCCCGAATTGTGGAATTGTTATAGAAAATGTAAGAAGGAATATCAGAATATGTTGTAAAGGCAAAGAGGGAATACAACGATAACTTTATTTCTATATCTAAGAATAGTTCTAAGGTAGCGTGGAAACTTATTAATACCTGTAAGCATGGGGGAAACAGTAATATCGTACTCAGCGGTGGCAGTGGAGATATAACCGATCCAAATTCTGTGGCTTCACAATTTTCGGAATATTTTAGCGATCCACTGAATTTTCCTAAAACTATTAACACTAGTCAACATAAATGTAAAATTTCTCCAAACAAAAATTTACTTTATTTGTTTCCAACTGATAATAATGAACTTGAATCAGCCATAAAAATGATTGCTCCTAAAATGTCGACGGGATTGGATGAAATACCAACTAAAATGGTGAAAAGTGTAAGTACAGATATATCTGTCGCTCTGAGTGACATTTTGAATTCGATATTTGCCTCCGGTGTTTTCCCCGAGGCTCTTAAGCAAGCTAAGGTATGTCCAGTGTATAAGAAGGGCTGCCGTAAGGACATCTCCAACTATCGTCAATTCACTTTTAATGTGTTTTATGTTGTTTTTATTTGTATTATTTATACGTTGTTTCTTATTATAATACGAGATTAGAATTAGGATTTGATGTGTTGTATATATACTAGACAATGTCAACACCTTGTACGGGTCTATGACAATAAATATTATTATTATTGTTATTATTATTATTAATTAATAATAGTAGACGGAGTAAAACACAATTTACAACAAATCCAGTATCAAAACGAAAATGAATAGTGTAAACACATGGATGTAAAAACTAACATCAAGCAGTAAATAAATACTGTGACTTACATATACACATTTATACGTAAAACGTATATGCATATATGCATGTGTTTGAGATACACACATACATTAAGTGCCATTGCCGACAATCAAACGCACAGACACCGGTGTTTCGACCTTTGAGGTCTCGTCAGTGGGCGTGGAGACTTTCGACAATGGCTTCAAGACTTAAAAAGCTGCTTATGTCATTTTTGCGTGTTAAATGCAGTGAGAGTATCACAGCGACATCTAACACCAAAAGATGATCGCTTTTTTCTGTGTCATCTTTTGGGTAATGAATACGAGTGTCTTAATAGCCATTAAATGAGAGTTGCATACACTATTTTTTCTACGACCCCATAATAAAACATATTTTTTGAACAATCCATTTCATAAATTGAGCGTAAAATTTTCCGTACCTTTTTGTGAATTTGGCTGGTAATAAATTGTTCGTGACTACTAGGGCTTGTTTCATAATTTCTGGTGGGGTTTAATTAATTTTTATATCTGTCAGATATGCAGTCGCCATATTGAATATTGTTTGAATATTTGAATGTCGCATTCCAATTGGATTTAAGCTTGTATCGTAATGAAAAATCTGGATTCCTATTGGATATAAACTTGTATCGTAATGAAAATCTGTACCGTAATGGACATCATTAAAGTACAGCTTTACCATATCTAATAATACAATTATAGTATGGGAGTAGAAAAAATTATTTTTAGTTCGTTCTAATTTTAAATTTTTTTATAAATAGTACATGTGAATCATTACAGAAAAAGCAAACTGGCTCTGATGGAGTAAACTGTTCAATAGTCAGCAACGATGTATTAAGACCTGGACCATCTGGGATCAACAAGAGAAATAATTTCAAAGAACAGTTGAAACTGTATACCAAAAAAAACGAAGAAAACTGGAAAATGAAAAAGACCTTATAAATATATACAATGAAAGAAAGATAGAATTAGTAGACTTACAAATCAAATATCAAAAGGATGTTCACGAGCAACAAATGATCGGCTTCCAGCTAGATAATGAAATACGTAAAACAAATATAGTTAGAAAACTTGAAACTTGAATTTCAATCCAAAAATTAATACCTTTCTCAACTTGTTAAACTTTTGTAATGCTAATAATAAAAGCTTTTTTTTATTAAACTTGTTTATTTAAAAAAATATATATTATAACGATATTTATATATTAAAGTCGTGTGTATAAGAATAAAAGATAGTATCAATATGTATAAATTTAATTTAGAGTAAACTCAAAACTATGCAACTTAAGATACAAAGATTAATATAGCATAAATCGATCTTAGTAAATATATTTGAATAGGTATGTAAAAAATTATAAAAGAATTCAAAAGTTAATAAATTCCAAAGATTAAGGGAAAATTGAATAATATCAACATGTAAACAATATTAGAAAAATATTTTATTAGTCACTCAAAAAATTAGGCAACCTAATATACAAATCAATTTTTTAAAGAAAAAAAAATCACAATAACAATTAGTGGGCATGTGACAAAAACAAATGGAGGATTAAAAAAAATTCACAGAGAAGAGACGCCGAAAAAGGACATTCTTACAATTTAAATTAAAACACATGTTAATTAAGAAAATTATTAAATACCTGTGTGATTATATAAATTTACTACGATTTTCTACGAGAATTATAAACAAAAATAGTACAAGAGTGTGAAATTAGAGGACTTTTATCGAGTAAACTGTACTCCAATACCTACAAGGAAACAAGAAAATTAAAAAACCAAAACGTAGTACTCGAGGAATAAGCAGCCCAGGGTTGGAAATTACAAAACAAACAAACAAAATTATAAAACTCGAGTTAAGTAATTACATATATATTAATATTGAGAATTTAAGAATCAGAATTATTAAAAACCATAATTGTAAGAATTATCCTATTTTAATTTCATCACAATTTAATATAAATTGAAGTTTCATATAGAAGTTTTTTCACACCTAGTATTTAGAGAATCTTTTCAATTAATGTCAATTGTATGAACTAAAATTTATTTCTTTAAGATTTATATACATACCTTTTTGTGATTATTTATTCCTGTTGCTTATGTGTAAACAAATCCAATAGTTAACATTTTCACTAACAGTTTTAGTTTTAGGATGATGTTTTGATTATAACCTAATTTATGTAGGACAATGTACTTAATTTTCCACAAAATAAGAACCATAACACCCTGAGATGATTTATAAGATCCACATAATTCTGTTTAAGTACGATGAAATTAGGTAGAATCATATCCCAGATATTTTGAGATACAGTGTGGTAAAATAGTTATTGAACAAACTCAGAATTAGTTTTGAAAATAAGTTTAAACTCTTTTAAAGATTAAATCATACATTTAAAATAAAATAAAATAGTAATAACTAATTATATATTTCATACTACCATAAAGATAGTACAATATATCCATATAACATAAATCAAAATACTTAAGTAAATATTGTATATATTAATGTCCTTCTAACAGTATTATTATTGTTATTTTGAAGAATTATATCTGCATTCAAATAAAAATCTTGAGGTAATAAGATGTCCTCAATAGGATCATCTTTCATAAATATTGCTAAATTATGAAGTACAAAACATTCCATTTTCAAGCGTAAACCAAAAGCAAGGCATAGGAAACGCTGCTTAAGTACGCCAAAAGCTCTTTCTATTGTTTTTCTGGTTCGTATATGTGCTGTGTTGTAATTTTGTTCTGCAGCTGTCTGTGGATTCAATATAGGTTTAAGCAAATAATTTCGACATAGGTACCCATTATCTCCCAATAAATAGCTATTAGGATCCTTGTTATTTTCTAGTTCGTCTTTCAAAGGAGAATTATTAAAGATTCTGATATCGTGTTCTGAACCAGGCCATCGAACTATTATATTTAAAATCGCAACTTTGCGTCACAAACGGCTTGAATGCTTATTGAAAAGTATCCCTTACGGTTTCGAAATAATTCTGCATTATTCCTACCTGGAGACTTTAAACGAAATGGGTGCAATCTATAGCACCAATTACATTGGGAAATAAACCTATTTCGTAAAATTCTCTTTTAATTGTATTTATGGTCTACTCTTGAGGCATATTTATAAACATTGGTTTCAATCTCGCTATGTGGCTGGTCCCCTTTTTTAAAATTTTACAAACAGAAGCCTTACTTATATTAACATGATCTCCCAAAATAGTTTGAAAAGCACCTGTTCCGTAAACCCTTAGGGGTCCTATATAGTGGATATGTGAACAGTTGAAAAAATTCTTGAGATTCTTTATGCAAGATATTTTTGTTGATTTTAAATTTGGGGAAAACCTTTCAACGTCAACTTATGAAGAATTTAGTAATCTACCCCGCTGAATAATTAAATTTAAAAAAATTATCTGATTAAAGCACATTAATTAATATGTCAAAATATTAAAAACAAGTTTTCTCAAAAACCGTTTGTAGCAGATTTGTTTGCTTTAATTCGCGTAATAAATTGAATAAAATGCTACCCCGCTCTGCACTTACTTTTCGTTCAACTATTCTTTACTTTGTTTTAAATGAATATAAAATAAATTAAAATTAGGCAAGCCACATTACAATGAATTGTTATTCTGGTAAAAATCTTTCCCGCGATTACAAATGTGTAAATATTTTGTCATAAATGAATTATTTTTCGCTTAGATATTGAGTTATTATTTCAAATATTTATTATATGTTCCCTATGTGTAATAAGTACTCGGACATCCTTGGCTTACTAAATTATGTGCTATGCAACCAATATTACATTTCCGATCCACTATATAGGACCCTTAAGGAAGATAATATTTGTTGCATTGGATTAATAGGTTTATTTTTTTCTGTGATTGTTTTTAAACTAGGTTCGATATGTTCATATAGAAAATGTACAGAGTCTTTATTAAATCTGAACCTCGATTTAAAATCGGTTTCATCATATACATCAAACGGATTTGTTCTATCTCTAAATATTCTGGGACGCCTTAGAATTTCATTATCCATAATTCATCTTCAGAACTAGATTCTATCATCCTACGATTTTTTTTTACTTTTTTAGATTTTGTTCATATATATTTTCATAACTGTAAATACGTACGTGTACAATTTAAATAAAATTATGTATATAAATATTTTTTCTTGCATCTTTCAACACAACGCTAAAATTTAACAGAGATGACTACTTCTGCTAAATTAGCATTTGATTTAACAGTATGCTATATTTAACAGTTGTTGGTGTAACGAAAAATTGAAATTTAACAAAGTGCTAAAATCTAGAACCTTTGTTATAATTTAACATTCCTTTGTGAAACCAACCCTACGAGTCTTACCTTTATATTTATTAAATGGCGTTATAGTGTATTATTCTTATTAACCCTCATCACTTTCTTAAAGTTTAAATACCATATCAATATGTATTATAATCATCTGCAATAAGTGTTAACAAAATAAGGTACATTTTATCTATGATTTATTCATTCTCATTAATAATACTGATGAACAGCCCTCTCAATGACCCCATATTCCAAATATAATTTTCCGAACGTTAGACGCAAATTAAATTCTAAATAAATAATTGGGACTCGGAATGAAATTAGTTGTGAGAATAGCCCAAGTGTATGTAATACACCGGCGGCATAACTTCTGGTCTTTTGCCGTGAAAGAGCTTAAAGTACTGTTAAATTCAGTTATTGCCATCTGAATCGTCTCTAAATGAATAATAGACGGTACTTGTTAAATATTCGAGTAAGTCTATTCTCAGTGGATGCAATTTCGCTCTCGGCTAGTAGGTATGTAGGTAGTGAATTAGATAATAAATACTATGTGTTGTTTGGGATAATGCTTCGGATATGTTCATATATGTTTGTGTGTTCATTAATTATTTGCCTTTTTCAGTGTTATTTCGTGTAAATATTAATTTTTATATGTTCCTTTTGGAAGCTTAGAAATTTCAAAAATTATCGGGACTGCATCTATTTAAATTACAACTTATAACATTCATAAATAACTTATTTTTCAGGATGAGCATATGGGTCGGTTGTGTCGCTTTGCATGGCGACTACGAACTGTACTTCAAATTAAACGATTGTTGAGGAAATATCTTCAACTGAACATTTTATATGCAGCAGATTAATTATATAGGTAAAATTGAAAAGTTGTTGCATTGTATATAGTTCTAATTAGAAATTTTTTGAAAAAAAATTCGCAGCGTCTATGACGTTACTTACGAATAGGTGTTTCGTAAACTGAAGATTTTAGATAACCCAATAGGAAAAAATCCAAGGAGTTGAGATCAGGAGAACGAGCGGACAAGGAAACTCCTCTTCCAATCCAATTGTGGGTAAATTGCTAGTCGAGATGCTAGGGCACGATTAAACCATAATGTGCTGGTACACGATCATGTTCAAACTACAAGTTATATCTAATGTTTAAAGGAACATTTTCCAATAATTGAGGCAAACATTTTGCAGAAAATTCAAATAAATGTTTGCTTTCAAATGAACAGGCATCAAGTGAAGTATTAGAGTCTCCCAAATAATACCAACCCACATATTAATACTAAATTGTTCCTGGTGTATTCTAGAGACCATAACATGAGAATTTTCATCATGTCAAATGTGACTGTTCCTACTATTAAAAAAACGATTGCGTGTGAAGCATGCCTCATCAGAAAAAAATACTACTCTCCCGAAATCAGGGTCGTTGTGACCCAAAAACCATTGGCAAAAACCCAATCAATGCGGATAATCTTCAGGATTTAAAGCTTCTATCTACGCGTTGCAAATGGTAAGGTTAGAGAAGTTGTTTATGAATGACACGCTGTACTGTCGCCTTGGAGGTTCCCATATGAAGTACAATTGCGCGAACACTTATAGATTGATTTTTTTCACACGGTGTAGAACTTCTTCTTCAGATGGAACCGTACGAGCTGTTCTTGGACGACGACCGCCACCATAAGTTTCCTCTCTTTTAGGCAACAGTGGATGGAAGCAAAGGATGTATGATGAGGTTGTCTAAGTTCCGGATATCTCTGTTCATACAGGCGTGCTGCTTCTCTTCCATTACACAGTGCTGCGCAATAAGCAAGGCGCATGTCGGTAAGTTCTTCAAATGAGGAATTCTCATTTATTTTTAATTAATTTTGAAATTAAGAGTCAACAAAGTAAATGTTATGTTGACATCTAAATGTCACAAATAACTGCTATGATCTCAATTTCGGCATCTGTGGAATGTTTATTGTGATAAAGAAATGTTTCTGGTGCCCAACAAAAACCATAGTTGCAATAAAAAATGTTTAACGAAAGACACTGGCGTCCATCTAAATCAAGAATTTCTTTAGTTATTTGGATATAATTTAAAACATTTTATTGCTATACAACATAAACGGTTCATTCGGGGACGTATTGCTATGATATTAGTACAATTGTTATAAGGTTGCCACGATCTAGCTCATAAAACAAAATTCTCTCTCTCTCAGGTTCCCTCGGCGAAACTGTACAATGTTCACGTCAGGAATCGTGATCTTAGGAAACAGTATAAAAAAACCACAAATTACTTGAAGACAAAAAAATGAAATAAATAATTAATTATCTTTTCTAAAATCTTTAATAAAAGTGAAAAACAAATCATATATAATTATTTATTATAAAAAAACAAAAAAAAAAAAACTTTCATTAATAAATTCTCAAGAAAAAATCCTACCCACAATTTGACCAGATAGGATAAAAAAAACTTGTACTGACAAACGCGACAAAATGTACCTAATTAATTACTTAAAATAAATAAATTAAATACCTATAATTAAAATACATCAAATTATAGCAAACTGATACAGTAAAGAAAATTATCTAATTTAATAGCTTCTCAATAAATATAAAATATTCTCAAACACGTGCAGGAAACAAAATGAAGGCTACGAGTCTACTTTTTCAATATTAAAATTTTCTCTTATTATTATTAAGAATGCATTCTCTTTCTTAAAAATATATATACTTAACTAGTGTAACAGCAATAACTAATTCACTAACTTGATTAAATCTTGGCTCCGTAAAAATAAATTATTATAACAAATTTTATTCAAACATCAAATATTTAATAAAAGAACTGCATTTAACGGGAGACCAAAATTTAATGTCTTCATATATCACACGCAGGACAAGTCAAAGTCCATATCCCCTACCACGTCTCATAAACTTCGCACATGTATACAATATTAAAATATCAAGTTGAAAAGCGTAAATAATCTTCAGGCATCTTTTCTTTTAAATTTAAATAACAAAATAAATATAAATATACACAGATTACCAAAACATTTGCCCCACAGAAAAATAAATTTGAAGTAAATCAATTTATTTAATATTACTTATCCATGATATAAAAAAACCATAGCATATCTCCAAAATAACAATTTATTAAATCTGTGCAAAGCAAAGATTTCAGAAATTTTTATTTTCCGCACACAACATCTTACTATCTCTAATGTTTTCTCCAAATACAATATAATGTAAAAATTAAAACCCTTCTCCGCACACAGAATATAATTTTATAGTACCTCACAATCTTCTTAAGGATTGTTCAAATATGGATGAAGCATACTAATGTGATATCGTCCCTTCTTAATGCGTCCATCCATTGAATAGAGCTCATATGTGACGTTATTAAATATTCTTGTTACAATATACGGACCACAAAACGGAAGATCCAATTTTGCACACTTTTGTTGATTTCTTCTGGCAACCCTATATCTTCTAACAATAACTGTATCTCCAATATTAAACCTAGTTCTTTCTTTGATTTTTTCATTTTCTCGGCGCACATACATCTCCCCTTGCCTTTGTAGTCTTCCTCGAACCAAATTATTTCTCTCTTCTAGATTATGAACAACTTCTCCATGCAAATCCCAGGGCCGACTAGGAGTCATTCCATTCATCAAAGTCGCTGGACACTCTTCAGTAAGGGTATTAGGCGAATTGTTCATGGAATCTTCTATCTGTTGGACATACTGGACCCAGCCTACATGGTGTTCATGGGTTTTCATCCTCAAAAATTTGATTACCTCTTGAATATACCGCTCACATGGATTGGCACATGGATGGCGTATCGAAGAAAAACATACATTAATATTTTGTTCATTTAAAGCATTTATAAATCTATCATTAGTAAAATAACTAGCATTATCTGCTAAAATGCGTCTCATTTTTCCTTGATTTTGTACGAA
The DNA here is from genome assembly GCA_963170755.1 of Amphimallon solstitiale. Classification (NCBI taxonomy): domain Eukaryota; kingdom Metazoa; phylum Arthropoda; class Insecta; order Coleoptera; family Scarabaeidae; genus Amphimallon; species Amphimallon solstitiale. The sequence continues at coordinate 232,528,602 of OY720675.1, read as the reverse complement.
GTTATTAATACATAAAAGTGCAATCTCAGAATTGTATTTTGTAGTGGGAAACAGCCTAACAAATTTAGTAAAAATATCCACCATAACAAATATATTTCTATACCCATAATCTCCTGGTATTAAATTTCCTAAGAAATCAATCGCTACTAAATCCAATTTATTATTCACTATTATACTTTTTATATCATGTTGCAATGTGCGATTTTTATGCTTTCCAAAATAACATTCATTACAATTCCTTACCACCCTTTTCGCAATACTTCTATCCTTAACAGCATAAAAAGCTTCTCTAAAAGTTAACCAAACTTTCCTAGTCCCAATATGTCCCAGTTCATTATGAATAATGGACATTGCTTGACGAGCATACATTTCATTTACAACCACATTATACTGATCACGAATCTGTTTTTTAATAAGCCCATCATGAAAAATATAATCTTTATAATTCCCCACATTTCTCAATTCCTCTTTAATATGATCAAAACATTCATCCTGCTGGACCTGATGGATCTCAACATAGTCAAACATTCCCTCTGCTGCATATCTATTATAAGCATTTAACTCGACATGATTGAAGTTACTTTTTATATTGTACATTCTTGTTAAAGCATCAGCGGTAACATTTAGAACACCTCTGATATGTCTAATTTGAAATGAATATTCTGATAACAACAATGACCATCTATATATTCGATTATTTGAAAATCTAGTTGACAAAAGTGACGTCAACGCCGCATGATCTGATTCTACAATAAATTTTTTAGCCAACAAATAAAAACGTAATTTATTTACAGTATGCACAACAGCAAGTAACTCTTTTTCTCCCACTGTATATCTTAATTCATATTTTTTTAATAGCCTTGAAATGAAACAAATAGGCTCTTCATTTCCCTCATCATCTAACTGAATTAAAACTCCACTTATAGCAGAATCACTAGCATCAACTCTTAATAAAAATTCTTTAGAAAAATCAGGCAGTACTAATAACAAACTATTATAAAATTCATTCTTAACCTTTTCAAAAGCATCTATTCTTTCTTTAGACCAAATAAATTTTTCATTCTTTCTTAATAATTCATACAATGGTGCACATAATTTTGCCAAATACGGAACAAATCTTTTATAATAACCCACAATACCAAGAAAACCTCTCAACATTTTCACATTCTTAGGTCTAGGATAATTTTTTATAACCTCCAGCCTAGAATCATCCACACTGACATATTTTAAACTTAAATTATATCCAAGGAATTTAATTTCCTTTTTAAAAAACTCACATTTCTTAATATTAATTTTTAAACCATTATTTGCTAATACCTCTATAACCTTCCTTAAATGTTCCATGTGTTCTTCAATTGTCTTGCTAAATATTAATATATCATCTATATAATGGGATACAAACGATTCATAAGGTTCTAAAATTTGTTGCATTGCTCTAATTAAAGCAGCAGACGAGCTACTTAGTCCATATGGTACCACTTTAAATTTGTATACAGCTCCATCTACCATAAAACCACAATATTTTCTACTCTTTTTTTCTAAAGGCACCAACCAAAAAGAACTTTTTAGATCCAACTTAGTATAAATCCTAGCGTCGTTGCACTTAGATAATAACGTTTCCACAGTTACAGGAGTCTCAAATTGCATCTTGGTACGCTCATTCAACCTTCTGGCGTCCAAGCATAAGCGAATATCTCCACACTTCTTTTGAACCACCACCAGCGGATTGACATACCTGGTGACACCTCTCTCAATAACACCATCTCGCAACATCTTTCTTACTTCTTCTCTCACCTTCTCTTGCATATTTTTGGGAATTGGATAATTTTTAATTTTAAATGGTCTCGACTCATCTACTTCTAATGAATGTACATAATTTTTAGCAATACAGGGAAATTTATCTACTAAGGAAATATTCTTCTTTATCATATCTTTGACACTTTCTTTATATTTTTCTTCAACATTAATTTCAAGTAAATCTACATCTTCAGGCACCTCGATACACATATTATTGGACTCTATTTCTTTAACCTCTTCAACCTCTTCATAATTTTCACCATTTATACTATTTATAACTTTTTTTACTTCATATACCATTTCCATATTATTTATAATCTTTTCATTTTCTTCATCTACTTCATCCTGCTGAAACCACGAAACTACTTGATTCTCCACCACCATACATTTTTTTTCAATGTCTATTACTGCCTTTATTTTCTCTAACAGGTCCATTCCAATAATACCATCTCTATGTAAACCTTTGACTGACATAAATTCTCCCAAAAACTTATTATCTTCTACCATAAATTCAACTACATAAATTTTATTTACCATTGCTATTATCTTTTTCGTCGCAGACACAATTGTAATTTTTCTTGTAGGTATATATTTACCTGCATTCATACTTTCTAATTTTTTTATTATTTGATCATCCAAGATTGAAATTTCACTCCCCGTATCAACTAAACAATTTACTTTCACTCCTCCCATAGTAACTTTTATATGTGGCAACATCTTATTATCTAAACTATCTGAATCATTATCTATCATTGCATTCATACTAATTATCTCTTTGGTTGGCCCATCTAAAAATCCTGACACTTTGCCTTTTCCTCTCTCTCTACATTCTCTCTACTATTTTTTTGTTCAGTACCATTATATGAAAAATTTTTATTTACTCTTTCATTCTGTATATAATTACTATTTCTATTTTGCTCTCCTAATTGACATGCTCTATCATTCTCTCTATTCCAATTAACATTTCTATTCTCTACCTGTGGTCTCACAAATCTATTTGACATGTTATAATTGTGTGAATTTCTTTCTCTATCATTAAAATTTCTTTGTTCTCTATATCTTATACCATTTCTATCATATTTTAACATATTACAACTTTGAAATCTATTTCCATACTCAGCATCATCTAATCTCCTCAATAATTCTATAAATTGACTAATGGTCTTTATATTTTGTATGGCCACTGCCTGACTTACTTCAACATCAAAATGACATGCTAATTGTGTAACCAAATCAATTTCTAGCATAGCAGGAGTTAAATATTTTAAAATTGAATATTTTTTTATTATATATGTCTCACGATTATCTGAACCTCCTTTCTTAAAATTACCAAATAATAAATCTTTTCTCACCCTCATTTGTGCCATCTGTCCCCAATACTGCTGTGTGAATTTCTTTTCAAAATCCTCGAATGTCATCACCTCGTCAGAAATCATGTCCCACCAGATAAGAGCATCGTCCTTCAAACAATTTCTCACCATCTGCAGCTTTCTACCATCTCCTGGAACATTCTCCAAACACGCCTTCAAATTCTTCAGAAAACCCATCGGATTTATTGATATAGATCCATAAAACTTAGGCAAAGCATCATCTGCTACTGGCATCGGAATATATTTTATTATTTCACCATTTCCACGAATTTGTTCATTTTTTATTGCTGTTATCTTCTCTTCCACCTTTTCCATTTCTTTTCCATTTAATACATCTCTCTGTAGCACTTTTATGCATTTATCTTCAATAATATTCATTCTTTCTAACATTTCTTCTTTCATTACATCAACTTTAATTTTTAATTCTTCAATATCTTGTTTATTTTCTTCTATTTTCTTTATTTGACCATCCACCTGTCCAAACTTTGCCATAAATACCTCAAAATTTCTTTGCATCCTTTCTTCCATCTTGTCCATTCTTTCTCCCATTTCCAATATCATTTCCATCAACATTTTATTTTCTCCTTCTTCTTTTTTCTTTAAGATAGCCTCCATACCCTGACTCTGCTCCTGCGACTCATCACTCTCATACCCTGCTGGTTGCCTCCATTCCATTTTCTTTTCTCCCTCCATTTTGTTTAACACATCCATATTTTGTTGGGCGCCTTGTAAATTTCTGCTTCCTTCCATTTTCAAACCACGTTGTTCCAGCCAAAATAATTGCTTTTCTGCCACACTTTGATTGCCGCCAGAATAATTGCTTTTCTGCTCCACGTTGGCTCAGCCAATTTAATTGTGCTATGATATTAGTACAATTGTTATAAGGTTGCCACGATCTAGCTCATAAAACAAAATTCTCTCTCTCTCAGGTTCCCTCGGCGAAACTGTACAATGTTCACGTCAGGAATCGTGATCTTAGGAAACAGTATAAAAAAACCACAAATTACTTGAAGACAAAAAAATGAAATAAATAATTAATTATCTTTTCTAAAATCTTTAATAAAAGTGAAAAACAAATCATATATAATTATTTATTATAAAAAAACAAAAAAAAAAAAACTTTCATTAATAAATTCTCAAGAAAAAATCCTACCCACAATTTGACCAGATAGGATAAAAAAAACTTGTACTGACAAACGCGACAAAATGTACCTAATTAATTACTTAAAATAAATAAATTAAATACCTATAATTAAAATACATCAAATTATAGCAAACTGATACAGTAAAGAAAATTATCTAATTTAATAGCTTCTCAATAAATATAAAATATTCTCAAACACGTGCAGGAAACAAAATGAAGGCTACGAGTCTACTTTTTCAATATTAAAATTTTCTCTTATTATTATTAAGAATGCATTCTCTTTCTTAAAAATATATATACTTAACTAGTGTAACAGCAATAACTAATTCACTAACTTGATTAAATCTTGGCTCCGTAAAAATAAATTATTATAACAAATTTTATTCAAACATCAAATATTTAATAAAAGAACTGCATTTAACGGGAGACCAAAATTTAATGTCTTCATATATCACACGCAGGACAAGTCAAAGTCCATATCCCCTACCACGTCTCATAAACTTCGCACATGTATACAATATTAAAATATCAAGTTGAAAAGCGTAAATAATCTTCAGGCATCTTTTCTTTTAAATTTAAATAACAAAATAAATATAAATATACACAGATTACCAAAACATTTGCCCCACAGAAAAATAAATTTGAAGTAAATCAATTTATTTAATATTACTTATCCATGATATAAAAAAACCATAGCAGTATGTTTATTAAACAAAAAATGTTTGTGTTGATGTCCCCTACCACTCTTTCAAGTTTATCGGTATGTTTTTGGGACTTGTTGTATAACTAAATAACAAAACAGAATAAAACATGTTATTATGCAAAGTCTTGGTTTTAAGATACATAAACTTAAAAACGAGAGTAGGAATTATATGTTGTAATATTTTATAACCCTTTCTCTATTCTTTCCAAATTTTAAAACTTTAAAATCCTAGAGAGGACAAATTAATTTATTGAAATATGACTTCATTAAAAATATTACCATATAAAAGTATGTGTTTCATAAGTTTCCCAGGAATACATTCTCTTTTGAGTAAGTAATTCAACGCAATTAAATTAAATAATCTAAAACCATTTTTCTACCCGCTTTATTGATTTAATCATCTCTTTTAGCTCTGCATAAAAGTATTCGTAGTAGCTATCTACTATATTCAATCCGACCTATCGAAAGACTTTGATGCTGTCGATCACAATGTTCTGCTCAATAAATAACAAAATTATGGTATTAGGGGTGAGGCTTACTGTTGGTTTGAGAGTTACCTGGTAAATCGCAGACAGAGGGTGGTGATTGATCAGCTTTCGTCTGATACCAGAGTTTTGTGTAGGAGGGTTCCACAGGGGTCAGTCCTTGGACCCACTTTTTTCTTAATTTATATCAACGACCTTCCTTCATTTCTCGGGATGGCCTCTGATCTTGTCCTATATGCTGATGACATTAATATCGATCTAGCAATTTGGCTGGTTTGTTTGAGAGTGCTAATTGTCTTTATGAAAGATTGTGTGAATGGCTTTGTGCTAATGGTTTGGTTGTTAACACCCAAAAAACCAAATGTATTTTTTTCCGCAACCTGCATGGATGTAATGTAGTTTTTCTTTGGGTGGGAATAAGATGAAATTGAGCAGGACTTCCAGACTTCTTGGTGTCACCATTGATGAGGATCTTAGGTGGATTGCCCATATCGATAATATCTGTAACGAACTATCTAGAACATGTTATGCTTTGTACAACCTGAGAATGTCTTGCAGTGCTCATGCTCTTAAAACTTATTACTTCGCCAATTTCCATTCCAGTGTGAGGTTTGGAATAATTCATTGGGGATCTGGTCTTAGAACGGAGCGTCTTCTTATATTGCAGAAGCGCTCGATTCGTAGCATTTTCAATCTTTCTTCTCGTGAATCTTGTAGAACAATCTTTGGGAAACACAATATTCTTACTGTATATGACGTGTATATCTTTGAAGTCTTGTGCTATGTTTATAAATTTAAATGTCAATTTTCGACTGATACTCCGCATAATTACAACATACGTCAAACGGGCTATTTGCTACCACCAACCCATAAAACTACTCTGTTTCAAAAGAACTTAGGTTTCATGGGATGTAGCTTCTATAAGAAATTGCCAACCAGCATAAAATCTTGTAAATCTTATTGTAAATTTAAGTATAGTGTTAGGGCGTATTTGTTAACGTTATCTTGTTATTCTATTATTCTATCTATTTTTTTAAATTTATAATATATATTTTATTGTAACTCTATTATTCTTTCTCTTTGTGACATATTTCCAGTACAAATACTGCTGTGTTACTGGGTATTTTGTATTTTGTTGAAATGAATAGAGATTATTGTTATTATTATTTATTAAATTACGCTTATACTGAAAATTTTATCAATATTTTAATATTTCATTTAGAAATAAATTTTAAATAGTTGATAATGTAGATATTGTGTTATTCTTTTAATACTTTTTTGATTGTATCTCAAGGTTTCTCCTTTAATCTATAAAAGACGGCAGTAATAACATCGGAACTCAAATTGGTGAATTTAAGACCCCCATTTACCTTCGAAATCCGTTATTAAACAGCCTTATTAGGAGATTATACTGCTGCTGCAGAGAATAACTTCTGATTGAACTTTCAGGCGACATTAAAAACGGTAAATTGAATTTTAAAAGGTCTACTTCGGCCGTGATTCGAAGGAAAGTCGACCTGCTCCAGCTAGATGGGTTATTGAAATTTAATAAGTATCGATTTTAACTTCGGGAATATTGTTTAATTATTGTTAATATTATTTCCACATCAATCACGTTCGTGGCACCCTCTCGGTCCCCTTTCACTTCTTAGCTGCCGTCATCTAACTTCTTCAATTAAACTCTTGACTTTGCGAAACGTAAAGGGGCTGTAGATGACGAGCAAAACCTTGGAAGTAAGTTTAATAATACACTTTTCGTAAATATGTACCTGGCTTTATTATACTTACTACTTATGCTTTCACACAGCGATATTGTATATGGTGAAATTGATGTTTTCACGATTGTGAATTTCGATATGCGTGTAATTAAAATCCTGCGGAAAATAAGCAGCTGGTTTAATTAATCTGGTTAATGGATGGTTACACCGATCAGCACTGATTTTGTTTGGAAAAAATACATAAGACTTACCTATATTAAATAGATATTATTGTGGCTTATAAAAGTATCGAATTAACATGTAACGAACTTATGTTGTTAATGAAAGATAAAATGCCTGAATTTCGTATAATGAATTTCTAATGTAAACGTTTTTATTATTTAGTGAGACATTTTCTCTTCCGTATCATGTTTAATTTCCCTAAATTTGTCAATTATTCAAAAACAGTTGTATATCTGTAAATCATTCCGTGAATTTTGTGAATTGTGTTAATCATGGTAATTTTAAAATCCGTATATGGATATTTTATGGAAAATTTCCGGACAATACGTCACAGATGCGGCAACACTCTCCGCCGTGTTCCTTAACTGGTACATTTAATTCTACATTGAGGCAGCCAGTGTTCCCGTCCCGATAAACCGGCTTAATTTTATATTCAAGCCGTATTCCGTTCGAACAGTTTAATTTTATATTCATGTCAATTAATAAAGTACTACTCTATAGCTTATATTCAGAATAAAATGCTCAAATTTTGTACTCAGAACGATTGATTGATTCTGTTGTTTCACTTAAAAATCACCATTCTTTAACGTTTGAAACTCTAATTCATCCAAAAATATCCGCTTTCCGTTTTGTTAATTTGGGGGGTTAATCGTTATCGAAACCGAAAAAGACTATTAAAATTTTATTCACCTTACCGTATTTCATATCAATTAACTATTTGTTTATATTATCAAACGTCACAAATGTCATCTGTATTACCGACCGCATGATTAGATTAAATACATATCACGAATAAAGCTGTAAATAATAAATAACAGTTTGCTAGAATGGGTATTTACAAGTTTTAATTTAATACATTAATTACACTTTTGCCGGAGCAGCACAAGTCAGAAAGTTTCGAGGGAATATATTACAAACACGGATACACGATCATGACAAATATGGCACGTTCAAAGGCCTTAATAAAGTTTACATTCCCAATCATCTTTTGAAATTGCCATACTGCTGAGATTATTAATTGTATTATAATAAATCACCATTTGTACGTTTGTAATTGTGGAATAATAAATTTGATGATAAATGACAAACTTGTAAATAAAAGTACACGTGTTTATTTTCTATTTATTTAAATAGACTATAAATTAATCGGAAGAGAAAGTATAGCTACCTTTAAAGGAAGGAACCCCCGACGTATCTCCTTTTGTGCTGGCCGACGATGCACTAGATTTAACACTTCCATCACAAAATTCCACTAATTTAGTCAGGTAATTGGAGTTCTAATCAAAATTTGTATCCGTCTGACAGCTATTAGTTCACCAGAGCGATCAGGGCGCGCGCTATCATCGTTGGTTCGCATTTGCAGTTGCCAGATAGGGTGCGTTCTTTGATTTGTTGCGCTCTTAGAGTACCCTGCGCTTTGTTTGCTGCGCTCAGCCGAATATTCGCTCCGACCGCTTTTGAAATTATTATCGTAATTGCGAGATATTTAGTAAAAAGTACAGCTAATAACTAATAGCTAACGAGACGATACATTACAAACACACCACAATGTATGGATGTATAAGTCAAAATAATGTAGTGATAATATATTTGAGATGATATTTGAAATTTCAAAAATGTAAAATAATTGTTATCTACCTCTCTGGAATGATTCAGAAATATTTAATATCTCTTATTCATTAAATATCTAGGACTGGGTTTTCCCATACAGATAACTCTATCCTCATTTATTCCTTTAATAAAAAAGAGTTGATTTTATTATTGATCTGTTTAAAAATTTTGCTAATCTCATGAGTCTTTTTGTGAATTCAATAAGCTAATAGATAGGTATTTGAGATATGCATAGGTAATTAATACATGCATTTATTATCTTGTAATATACGTTATGTTCATCTTGCACCTTTTTTAAAGTTATGTGGTTATCAATACCATACACCTGGTATATGTATGGACTAACATGTCCATTCATGTCCAGATTTTGTGATTTTTTTTGTCACTAAACCAACATATATTGTGAGTATGTGTCGTGTTGGTCCACAAATATTGAATTTGTTAATAACTTTACTCCAGCGCCACCCAACGAATGCTTTGATAGCCTATTTTACGCGCATATCAAGAATATTGGTAGCGCCATTAAATAATCTTTATATACATATATAAAGATTGTATAACACTTTGAATATTAAATAGGAATTTAATTAATTTTGGACTTGTAACAAAAAAAAACAGCGCTTGGCTGAATTAAAAAATATTTATTAAATTTTTAAAAAGTAATATCTCTCTCTAAAAAATTAACCATATGCTCAAATATACGTATTTTATGTAGTAAATTGAAATAAATCATTTTATTAGTATTGCAAACATGTAAACATATTGTCATTTCTAACAAGGATTATTAATATTTAAACATATATCTTCTTGATCATGTGGTAAGTTAACGATAAGTGTCTAAGATTGTATAACACTTTGAATATTAAATAGGAATTTAATTAATTTTGGACTTGTAACAAAAAAAAACAGCGCTTGGCTGAATTAAAAAATATTTATTAAATTTTTAAAAAGTAATATCTCTCTCTAAAAAATTAACCATATGCTCAAATATACGTATTTTATGTAGTAAATTGAAATAAATCATTTTATTAGTATTGCAAACATGTAAACATATTGTCATTTCTAACAAGGATTATTAATATTTAAACATATATCTTCTTGATCATGTGGTAAGTTAACGATAAGTGTCTAATCGTAATATTATCAGATTTACACGACCAAGAAGGAAACAATCTCTAATTAGGTGTTGTTCTTTTTAGACAATATATAAATACCACAATCAATATAACATCCACCTGTGAAATTTCAAGCCCTTCCCATATCTTGCTGTACATACATAAGCAGCACACGACAACCATTATGAATTGTTATTATCTATTTCTAAATAATAAATTGCTTATCAGTAAAATAGAAAAATAATTAGTGAAAATAGGAACTAGAACTACTAAAGGATGTCTGTGTATACTTACAGCTCAATTTAAACTAAAAGTAATAAACTATCTATACACAAACTTCTTATATTAGACACTATCTAAAACATCTAACATGAACTAAACTAAGAAAGACTATCTATACTTTTATCATTTGTAGGCACTATAAACGAACACAAAAGAAACAAAAACTAATAAAGAATAACTATAGTATAATAAAGAAAACGATTTATTTGGCATTTATTGCCTAATAACCTTATTCCTTATTTATTATTATTGACCGACAATATCTATTTCCGACATTGGCTAAGCTAAAGGTGCATTCACAAATATTATAGCTGTTGTTTTATTAAAGACCGATCACAACGAGCACCAGTTAGGTGCTAAGGATGGTGTTATACCGTAGTCGACAAATTTTAATTTCTGATACGAAAGTAGAAAGAGGAAAAGAGCAAGGAGGAACTAAAGTAAAGATAAACATATAGCGAGGCTGCCAGGTACACTTGGAAAACGTTCGCTATCAAATGTGAGGATCCCCCGACACTGCATCGGTTCTCCCACCACTGTTGACAAGCAGGCATCGCTGCATATTATAAGGTTATCTTCTGCATGGGATAGATAGGTAGTATTGCTGTAAACCCAAATTAAAATTTGTCGACTACGGTAGATCATCTGTACACCGGATCAGAATAAGATATTTGAAAGCAAACATTTTTTGACATTGATGTAGTAAAGAAGGATAAACAAATATCTTTACGACATGCAGCTTCCATGTGCAAGTGCACAAAAAGTCTCTCACTAATTTGTGTAAGTGTAAAAAAATTGTTATGCAATTCACAATGTCACGATGGTAGCCCATGTAATAATAAATAAGTCAATTTATTTCTTTCCTAGTAGGAACGCGTAATTACAAATATTCGTATTTACTTCGCATTCTTCCTAGTAAGTACGCGTAAAAACGAATTTCGACTATTTACGGTAACATACATATATTAAAGACGTACTGACAAATTATATAGCAAATCAGATTATGTACAATATCCTGACATGTGAAACTACACTAGCTGTTCTATATAAAACTAAAAATACGTCCCTTTCAAAAATAGCTTTTGTACTGAATTGTATTTTTTTTTTAGATTAAATCTAGTGATATTATCAGATATAAAGCTATAGAAACCTAAAATTTAATACAAAATATAAGTGAAAATAAATTCAATAAGCAATACAAACCTTAGCATTTTATTTTAAAGCTCGAGTAACGAAATTGTTATTTTCCAGGGGTTGCATGTACACCATACATAAAATTCAAAAATCGACCGTTATTAATGTCGGTACACGTCGCTGCTGTTTCTGGCGCAATTTGCTTTACTTACTTGGTTTCCGCGATGGTTTCTTTTCTTATTGGACTTAAGGTGTTATGGTAATATATATGTGTGGATAATATACAGGTAGGGACTTTAGATCTTTCAAATTGCTCCCGTGGCGGCAATAAAATATATCTCCACCTTGATATTAAGGAATGAACCCTGGAATTTTGTTATCCAAGTTTGAAAGTTTTATCTCTTTTCATGCAAAAAAATATGGTGATTTAATATTTTCTACGTGTTTTTATTTAAATATTTTTGTAATAAAATCGCTAATGTTTTAATATTTCATTCTAAAAGTAGTGGCTGACCCAACCATACATATTTTAACGATGAAATTTCTTCTATATTGTGCGTACGATCATTTCATTTAGAATGTGGAGTATTGTCGAAATTTTAACATAATCTAATGTTCAGATGCTTGGTTGGAAGAAGAAGAAATATGTAAAACAGAGAAATTTTATAATAATTAATAATCTGCGAAGGAGATACATGTTGAAACTCGAATTGTATCTAATAAAAACATAATTGTTCAGTTTCACAATAATATTGTACATACAACATAAGTTTCACAACACTGTCGCTTCATCAGGTGGATAAGGATACAATCTAATTTGAAGATTGGTACCTGTACAAATAAAACAAAATCGAACAAAAATAATCTAATTCTGAAAGGGGGTGCGCAGATTTGTTTTAAATTGAGTAGAGCAATTAAATTTAATTTATTTAATTTAAATTTATCAGCTCGTTTAAAATTACACAAGTTATTAAAATTATTATTTTCTAAACTTTCTAACATATTGAGTTTTTTACTTTTATCAAATAATATCTTTTTGTCCTTGTAACATGTGTTTCGAAGGTTCTGTACTGTTTACACTTTTTTACAGTTTCTCGTCAACTTCTATAGCCCTGAGTTTAATCTATTGTCAGTTTTATCTTTATTACATATTTTTGATTGTTTCTTTTTTGTATAGCGTTGAAACTAAATTAAAACAATTGGGAAAGAGACTATTATGTTTAAATCAAGCAAATATGAAATATATAAAGATAAAACAAAAAAATGAGGTGTGGCCACCACACAGCTTTCTTATACGTTCCAGTTCTAAATACTTTTGTACTCTTAATAAATATATATAGAATACATAATTTACGACATATTTGCAAAAAATCACTATTCGGTAAGAGTAAAAGTGGTACTTCCGGTCCGAATTTTTATACAAAAGATATTTAAAATTATCATTTAAATACTTTTATACTCGCAATGTACCTGCCTAGAAACCATGACTTGCGAGATATTCGAAAAAAACTGATTTTCGATAAGAGTAAAAGACCTAATTCCGGTAGGAATTTCAAAAAACTTTTTTAAGACAATGTATCTCAAATTTAATTCTGAGTACATTTGAATTCTTTATAAATTTGTTTAAACTTAGTAATTGACGAAATATTTGCAAAATTCGATTTTTTCACTTAAGTAAACTACTACTTCCAGTCTACCGATTTTACTGAAAAACTAATCAGATTTCAAGAAGGAGATGTTTTTTAAGTGGCACAGGAGTTTTAATTAAAGTAGGGAATCACTTGAAAACGAGCCACTGCCGGGGCGGCCTATCGAAGTAAACATTCCAGAACTTAAAAAAGTCGATAATTCAATAAGAAAGGGGGAGTATCTGATACAACAACAGCGCAAGATGGGTGCTGAGAATGCTCTGGCAGTCCCAAAACGAAAGGCTTATCCTTAACTGGAGAATACTAGGCCTCGATCCTAAAGCGGTTAAAGAAGTCACTGATGAAAAAAAAAAGAAGGGAAAAATTGACGAAACGCGTCATGTATAAAGGTAGCTACACATCCAACAGAACATCTCAACGTAACACCGTCGCGTATCAAGTCTAAACACAACCTCGCAACAGTGCAACAGCGTAATATCGCAACATAGCGGCGTCTCATCAGTTGTCGGTTTTTCGTCGTCGCATCAAAGAAATGTTACACGTCCACCCTACTCCACATATTCGCATGTCTAGACGGGCCTGACAAACAAAAAATGAATGCCCGAGGTTATTTTTAGTTTTATTTATATTTACTGAGGAAAATAGTGTTTGTGGCGTGGGAACGTTCCTTCAAAATAATTCAAAACAATTGTGTATTATATTTTGTCGAAGAAAACCCAATTTCACACCTTTTCCAGTAATAAAATTGTCGGTTATAATTAGTGAGCGGACACGAAAGGTTGATGACTCATTGCCCATGGGCGTACTATTTATTTATTTATTTATTTATTTAAAGAAAAATACATGTGCACCTAGGTGTTGGCCACCTGTATGTGTAATTACATTATAAATTCTAAGAAATGTAGTAACCTAATATGAATACATATTTCGCGTACGCAAGTGTACGTTACTAAACCTAACTAACTAACTATAACTATAACTATTTCATTAAGAAGTAACTTGTTTACTTAAAACATCCCCGTTAACGCCTCTAAGTTAATAAAAATAAGGTTTCTTAAGAGCATTACCTATGGTTTTATTCTCTTAATAATTTTTAATTCAGGTAAAATCTTGTTGTATAGTTTCGGTCCTAAGTAACAAAAGGATCTTTGGTAAAATGTGGTATTACTTGTTGTTGTTTGCAGACATCCTATTATCCTGTTTCTTGTAAGGTATTTATGATTTATAGACTCTCTTATTTCAGGATGTTTATGGAGAAAAGTACATATATGTCAGTATATATAAAGATTTGATATTAAGTATGTCTACGGAATATATCTGAATTGTTGAAATGTTGTATTTTTAAAGAGGTTACAATTTTATTTATATAATTGGATAACAAGTGGATGGTGATCTATAAAATACGAAATACCTTATTATTTGTTCATTTTGTCATTCAAGTTGAGTAAAGGAGTATTAATATTTACTAGCAATACTTTCTCAAGGTTCTCTTCTGTATTATATGCAGCATATAAGGATATATTTCCTTTAATAGTCTGCCTGTTTTTAACATATATGCGGCAGTGTCACTAACGAATAAATAGTTATTTACAAACCAAGTGCGGGATGACTATTTTCCCACATGAGCGCACATTGTTAGCACGAGCGACCGCAGGAAGCGAGTGCTTATAATTGTGCGAATGCGTGGAAGATGTCTTCACGCAAGTGGTTTGTACAATATTTTTTGTACGAACATTAAATTAAAAAAATATTATTGATTAATGTCATTGGTATCATATCTAACCTAAGATAGATTATCTAATTAATTTAAGCATTTCATGTACGTAACTATTACTCACCCTTCCATAAAATTAAGTTATTATATTCTTACACAATGCAAACATGAGGTATTTATTCTTATATTTATAAATTTATAGTACATTTATTGCGTTTTTTGGTTTAAATACAAACAATTCCGAACTGGCAATATGAATGTCGATGTGGTACAAATAGATGTCGTTTAAAATATCGTCAAATAGATGGCGCCACAATTTTTTTCGAAGAATTTTTAATTATTACTCCTATTTGCCCAACTTTTAGTGAAGAATAGTGGAGGGAAGTAGTATTTTATAGACTAAATTTTATTACTACCAAGTTAGATTTTTTTTAAATGTCCCAAAGTGCCAGTGTTTTCTTTAATTTTTACAGTCGCCTGAACCGCGTAAACGCGCCAAATATCACTTGACAGGCGGCGAGTACAAAAAGTACTTTTTCCCTATACCTGTCGTCCGAATGAAGCATTTTGTCCAAATTCTCGTCAATGGTTTTAGCAATTGTTTCCCCATCAACTGTATTTATAACTTTAGATGCTATTAAGTGACGTTGTACGTGCTTTTTGGCCATTCTGTAACGATATTTTACAGAATTTGCAATAAATATCGGAATAATTGATAATGGATATACAATCGGTATGACCTTTAATTCAACTCGCCATTGTTTCACGATGTATTTCTCGACGTTCTTCCATATCATATCTGAAAAAGTAACATAAGCAATGTTCTAGATCTAAATAAATGATAACTAAAAATGCATGGGTATGTTACTGAAACTTAACAAAATCCAGTGCACACTTACGTCTAGATAATTGGGAGAAGTCGATTCAATGAAACGGGATTAAACAGGAACTATTACATAAATTACGAAGTACTTAATTAACAGTCAAAACAATGAAAAAACGAAACTAACGTAAGTATGAATAGGTGTATACATATATAACTTTATTTCTCTTGCGAAAGATAAGGCAAATATAATAAATTTTAAAAACCCCTCACGCTCCTATCTACGCCGATGAAAATAGTAAATTTACGAGTTAAATGGACTTTTTTGTTACGTTTTCTCGTCAATATGTGCGTCAACAACATATGTTGCAGTTCACCATATAAATAATGCTATTCAGTAACTGCGTGTTGTTTACATTATTTCCTTGCTCCGTTGTAACTCCGTCGTAATTTAAACTTGGCAAGACCGCTGTATAGTTGCAATTTCAAAACGCTTCTTTTGGTATTTACATGGTTTGAGTTTGGTCAGACAGGATGAGGTATCAATTCGGTATGGAGGATGGACGGATATTATTATTTATTTGATCGACATTTATCGAGGAAAATTAATTTTTGCGGAATACCAAGCATACCAGATATTATAATGAAGAAATTTTGGACTAATTAAATTTATCAAAAATTCAAGTTTGTTGGCGACATTCGTGTAAATTTTGAAACATTACAAACAGTGTTTATAACATAATTTTGAAACTAAACGATTGGGTTTCAGTCTAATATTTATAATAATTATATCATAAATTAGGAATTATCTGTATTAATGAATAACAAGCTCACAGGAAAAATTTTACTACAAAATCGCAAAGAAAACTGCAATATTTTCTGTTTTATTTCTTAATTTAAATGAGCAGAGCTCATTATCGATTAATAATTTATTATGCCAATTAATATCATCATCAATTTACTGCGGCTCTCATGTTAGAGCTTTTAATTATGTAATTTATATCGTCTGCTCTTAAGGAAACTTTAGAACTTCGTGCCATTTCAATACAGCAACCACAAATTGATTTCTCGCTAATGGTAGACAACGCAGTAGCCCCGAAGTTTGCGACATTCTTGCTGTTGGGTGCTCTTCGTAGTGGCGCTTATTAATCGTCATCATCGAAGAATTTCTCGTTTATAATCTATTAATCTGACGCGATCATCTTCCGTTTTTCGAAAGAACGCGCGATTGGAAAGCGTACGTTTTAATTGACTCATTAACTCAAGAAATCGGTGTCCCAATCGTACACAGCGGAATGCAGCGAAAGGGGTAGACGATGTGCTTGTTATTTCTTTTCGGGGAGGAAAGAAACTTTTAATTTTGAACTGGGGAGGATGAGGAACAGAACAAGTTTTGTAAGAGGTGGAAACACATTTTGCTTTCCGAAAATTGGATGAAAGAAAAACATGAGTGAAAGAAGTCTCCGTCCGTTTTTTTATCGTCGTGGCATCAACTCTCAGAATGCAAACTTTCGTCATAAGTTTTCTGCTGGCAAATTACGGAAAGTAGATTAGTTAGTAACGGTTGCACAGTGAAATTTTCTACATAATAAAATAACAAAATTTTTTTTGGAACATTTCTTTTACATACTAATGCATATTGTATGAAATCAGAATTCTATTTTAGTTTATGCATATCACATAAATATTGCATGTAACACGTAATCACAATGTAGAATGTAGAAATATAGTAACTCAAGTAACATCCATACTATATGAAAGTGGTTTTCTTCTGATAAAACCTATGATGAGCATGAAATTGAGGTTAAAGCATTTGTTCTTTAATGTAACATTCCAGATTTCATAGACATACAAACTGAACGCACACTCTCATCCGACCACAACCTCATTATATTCAAATGGGGTACCGAACCAAACATATTCTCAAAAACAACCATGCACACAGACTGGAACACCTACAAGAAGACACTTGCCAACATCATCCCGAACATAACACCAATAAAATCAGAAGAAGAAATGGAATCAGCTATACACACTCTCCACTCCAAAATACACGAAGCCACCAACACAGTCACAATAGTAAAAACCCACAATCACAGGACCCAACAGTTACCACGAGATATCAAGGATCTAATAAAACAAAAGAACTCAGTCAGAAGGAGGTACCAAGAAACCCTAGACCCCCAAATTAAAACACTCCTGAACCAACTCCAGAGACAAGTTAAAATATCCATCAGCGAACACAACCATTCGAAATGGTCAAAGAAACTGGACGAAATAGGAGAAGATCCTGGAGGAATATGGAAGCTTGCAAGAGCCCTGACAGGAAACAAATCAAACACCCCACCACTTAAAACAACAGAAGGCTTTAGTATCACCAACAGCGAAAAAGAAGAAACATTGGCGGATTATGTGGAAAATCAATGCACCCCAAACTGGACGAACACAGACATGGCGCACATTGCCCATATCCACAGATCATTCAACAAGAAAAACAAAGAACCAACCATACCATCAATAGACTTCATCACACCAAAACAGGTAATTCCATAATCAAAGAACTAAAGCCTAGAAAAGCTCCAGGATCCCACAATATTTCGAACAAAATGCTCAAAAATATGCCTTTTAAGGCAATTATGTTCCTCCTCAATATAATCAATACCGTCTTCGAAATTCAAATCTTCCCAAAGTGCTGGAAACACGCTACGGTGTTAATGATACCCAAACCAGGGAAAGACCACAGTCTTCCTAACAACTACAGATCAATCAGTCTATTGTCCGCAACAAGAAAAATCGCTGAGAAAGCGATCCTCTCCAGGTTGATCCTTCGCTCCGAAGCCCACCAAATTATACCCGATGAACAACACGGGTTCAGAAAACATCACTCTACTATCACTCAGCTAACAAGATTAACTGAACATATTCACGATGGATTTTTCAAGAATCTCTCCACGGCAGCAGTATTTCTCGACATCTCAAAGTCCTTCAACAAGGTATGACACCAGGCCCTAATCTACAAACTATACGCAAGAAACTACCCAACTCACTTAGTCAAAATCATCCAATCCTTTTTATTCCACAGAACATGTTCAGTCAAGATTCAAAACTGTTCCTCCACTCCCAGACTCCTCACCGCCGGTGTCCCGCAAGGCCCCGCGCTCTCCCCTACCTATATGCAATATTCACATCAGACATCCCCAGAACAACAAACACCCTGCTAGCAACATACGCAGACGACACCGCCATCCTGACATCCTCAATTAATCCTACCATAGCAATCTCCACACTCCAAAAAGCCATCGACAAACTTATAGCCTGGTGCCATACTTGGCGTATAAAAATAAACGCAGAGAAAACTCAAGCAATCATGTTCAGAAGGAAGATAAAACCACTTCTTGAAAACGTCTACATAAATCACGCAGAAATACCTTGGCTACCGAAGGTGAAGTACTTAGGGATCAACTTGGATAGGAGGCTCACATATTCATACCACCTAAGAACAACATTAAAGAAGACGAAAATGGGCAAGGGCAGCCTCTGGCCACTCCTGGGCTCCGCAAGCACCCTCCACCCGAGGCTCAAACTAAGAATATACAAGCAAATCCTTAGACTCTCGCCGACATACGGATCACAGATATGGAAGCACACCGCCCCGACCCACATCAAAGCTATACAAAGACTCCAAAACGTCTCATTGAGGATGGTACTGAAAGCCCCATGGTTCGTAAGAAACACACAAACGCACGCCGAACAACCCCCCCCCCCCATCGCAGAATTCATCGAGGACCTCTACGAAAAATTTTACAACTCCATCGACAACAACGATAACATAAAGCTCACTCCTGAAATGACATACGACCCTGAAATATATCTGCCACATAAAAGACCTAAGCTCTCATTAACTTAGGCACCCACCACCATAATCTTCTGAAAGAGCTCATCTCCTCCGAGTCACATTCAGATAACATACATTAGACTAAAAGTTAAAGACCCAAGGCCTGACTTGTCCATCACCATAAGAAGAAGAAGTTCTTTAATGTAATTAAGAGAGGATTAACACGTATTCCTATGTTCGTCAAAATGATTGAATTCTGGTCGAATCACTAGCCGCCAATTAATTTTTTTTAATAACTGCTGTAATGCATAACCAAAAACCAAATGTTTCCACCACGTTTAGTTTTAAAGTTATAATCATACTCCTCTAGTAGAACAGTAATAGTGTATTTAGAAAATCTGTTATACAAAAGTTGACACAATGACACAAGAAGTATTTGAATGTTTAATTAGTATCAAGAATACAAAAACAACTGCACACAAAGGAAAATTGCTGATATACGAGATCAAAGTTTTGCATATACCGGGTGTGGCAATAGTGTGTCGGCGGAGCTTAGCATGAAAACTAATAACGTTGTAGGAACGAGACTTTACGTACGTTTTGCTGTGACCTTCAAATTAAGAATTATGATAATAATAAAACATTGTTAATATTGTTTACAGCTTTCTGCAAGTAAACATACTGTCAGAAGAAAAAGCCTGGATAGAACCCGGAGACAATGTGACAGTGGCGAAGACTGTATCTTCTAGAGAGAAATTCCAGTTGTCTAGAACGTGTTCCCAGTATTACCTAATCAAGATGTTCCTAAAAGAAAAATAAGAATAAAATTAATAAATGGAACAAGAAAATATGTAGAAAACAGTGAAAAGGGCAATGTGTTTATATACGAGTACAATGAGGGATTATATTAGGAAGAAAGAACAATATACCTACTAAAGACGAAATATAGCAAGTTTGTGAAAGACTTTCAGTGATAAACAATTCAAGTGCCGTCATTAGTATGAGAACTGTCAAGAACAGTGCGCGTGTATTGGTGTGGGGACGATAACTTTGAAGAAAAGGAAAATTTCATCACAAACTTTCAAAATCAAAGACAACCTAAATTTTAGTACGACAATAGAGGCGTTGCAAATTGTCGATGGCATTTGTTTTTTGATATATAAGAGCTAGACGGGAATCAACAGTTTAGAAAATAAATTTGTATTTCGATCTAAGGAAACGTAAAAATCTTAAAAGAAATAGATTCTTCGTGGTAGCGAATATAAGAGTAGGGTGAACATACACTACTTTTCGACTTACCTTATGCTTAAATGTATTAAGATTTAGAATTCAGTTTTAATTTAGTTTGCTTTATTATTATTTGATTTGCATTCAAGTAATTTTTTTGTAGGCGGAATTCGATGGAATATATGACGATATTAAGTAAGTTATAACAGAAATTATTCGAATAATGAATAATTAATGGTGCTGGACGAGCTAAGAGTACTATGTGAAAATATTTGCTTTTCGTAAACGTTAAGCATTGTTAATTAGATGTACATTATCCTGTTCAAAAACAATAATTCAATTTCTTATAAAAAAAATATAATAACGAAAGGATAGTTAATGGTGTTGGATGCGCTGAGAGTAATATGTGCGAATATTTGCTTTAAATAAATTATTAGGCATGATTAATTATTACATTTTTATCATTTTGATTTAAGTATTCAAACAAAATAAATACGAATAAAAGGGAATGTTCTTGGAGAGCAGGTATTAAGACCCTTGACGTAGTATGTGCAAATGTTTGCGGCTACTAATTAGTATCGGCCGATTTCCAAGCATTCATGATTGCGAAGTTCTAGGTTACCAAGGCACTATGTGCAAATGTATGTTTTTGGTGAAATAGAATAAGTTTCGTATTAACAATATTATTTATCAAGAATCAAGGTTTTATAATACTTAAAAGAACAGGATAATTGTTTTATGACTATCATTATAGAGATATAAGCTCTACACAAACATTATAACCCAAATAGGTATAAATGTTTTTCTTTATTATTATGTGTCAAACAAAAATAGATGTAGAAACAATATAGCAAGGCTATTCATGAATAATTTTCTAATAAAGATATAAATATGATTTATATATGAGATTTAAACTTTTCTTTTAATTTGTAACCTTATCCCAAACAAAACTGAATAAGAGGTATACCAGAAAACGAAGAAGCTAAAATCACTGCAAGAACTCATAAGAAATTTAAAAATTAGGAACTAGCTTATTATTAAGACTATAACAATTTTATAATAGAAATTATCATTTATTATAACTATTCAAATTATTGAGGCTACAGCATATATATTTAATGACTGTACCCAACGTGTGGCAAAATGTTACATTTTCATCTCAAATAAGCAATTTACCATTTTGTATTAATGTAGCAGCAACCACAGCAGTATGTAGTAGACTACTGTGCATTTTTGCAACCACCTTCAATTTTTTATTTTAAATAGACTGTTATACCTTTTAGCTATTATAATGATAGCCACCCAAATTATCTTTGCAATGATGTATGGATATGTGCACTTACGACTGTTAGTTTTGGTTTTATTGAAAATTTTGTTAAAATCTTGACAATTGCAGCATCTAACATTTTAAGCCTTAGTCTGAGTATGGGCAGAAGGCCTCACGTAACTCTTGTGTTATTAATTTATGGTGTTAGTTATTTGTTTTTGGGTTGAACAAAGTGAATAAATATACAGGGTGTTAAGTATGTCGTTTAAGTTATCGATCTTTATTGGTTATTTTCTCGTTTTTTTGTAAATATAATTTATACTATTTTCATTATTATTAATTTAATAAATTTATTATTACTATGTTTTTTTTAATTGTGGCGCTAAGACGCTAAGCGCAGTCAGATATTTAATTTAGACCTGGACCATTAACTTTTGCAATTTGTTATCTATTAGTTAAGTTGTTATAATTGGTAATTTTGTAAATTTGGGGAAAATTGTTTAGTGTACTTCGGTTTTGTTAATAGACAGGGGTTTAGAAACTTAATGTGTGGTTTTCTTTTGGGATCAAGCGGAGGTTGGAGACCATACCGTTTCGTGCTTTCTTGGACGATCTGCATTCTTAATTGAGGCACGTGACTCCGAATCATTTTACTTTCTTATACGTAGTATAAGGAAGTATTGTGATGATGAAAATTTTCGACCTCGAGATTTTTGCAGATGTCCACGTTTTGAGGTCCCCTGATACCAAAAAAGTGGTTTTTAAAAAATGTCTGTGTGTCTGTCTGTCTGTGTGTCTGCCTGTCTGTCTGTCTGTCTGTCTGTCTGTCTGTGACCACGATAGCGGTCAAACCGCTGGAAATATCAATTCCAAATTTTGTATTTACGTGTATAATCTCCCTTTTGGGAACTGATTAGATTTTCAGCAAATTAGGTCGACCGGAAGTAGTAGTTTACTTCAGTGAAACACTCGAATTTTGCCAATATTTCGTCAAATACTAAGTTTAGACAAATTTATAAAGAATTCATATGTACTTAAAATTAAATTTAAGAAGAATTTTATTAAAATTTTTTTTCGAAATTCCTGCCGGAAGTAGGCTTTTTACTCTTATCGAAAATCGGTTTTTTGCAAATATGTCGTAAATTATGCATTCTATATATATTTATTAAGAGTACAAAAGTACTTAAAGTTGGATTTGGAATATTTTTTATATAAATGAAATTTCAAAATTCGGACCGGAAGTAACACTTTCATACGTATAAGAAAGTCGTGTGGTGGCCACACCTCATTTTTTACTTTCTTATACGTAGTATAAGGAAGTATTGTGATGATGAAAATTTTCGACCTCGAGATTTTTGCAGATGTCCACGTTTTGATGTCCTCTGATACCGAAAAAGTGGTTTTTAAAAAATGTCTGTCTGTGTGTGTCTGTCTGTCTCTGTGTGTGTGTGTGTGACCACGATAGCGGTCAAACCGCTGTAGATATCAATTCTAAATTTTGTATTTACGTGTACAATCTCCCACTTGAGATCTGATTAGTTTTTCAGTAAAATCGGTAGACCGGAAGTAGCAGTTTACTTCAGTGAAAAAATCGAATTTTGCCAATATTTCGTCAATTACTAAGTTTAAACAAATTTATAAAGAATTGAAATGTACTCAAAATTAAATTTGAGACCAATTATCTTAAAAAAGTTTTTCGAAATTCCAACCGGAAGTAGGTCTTTCACTCTTATCGAAAATCAGTTTTTTGCGAATATCTCGCAAGTCATGCTTTCTAGGCAGGTACATTACGAGTATAAAAGTATTTAAATT
The DNA here is from genome assembly GCA_963170755.1 of Amphimallon solstitiale. Lineage (NCBI taxonomy): Eukaryota > Metazoa > Arthropoda > Insecta > Coleoptera > Scarabaeidae > Amphimallon > Amphimallon solstitiale. The sequence goes on along the minus strand of OY720675.1, from coordinate 232,504,694 downwards.
ATAATTTTAAATATCTTTTGTATAAAAAAAATTTCAAAATTCGGACCGGAAGTACCACTTTTACTCTTACCGAATATCGATTTTTTGCAGATATGTCGTAAATTATGCATTCTATATATATTTATTAAGAGTACAAAAGTATTTAGAGTTGAATTTTCAATATTTTTTGTATATATGAAATTTCAAAATTCGGACCGGAAGTAGCACTTTTACTCTTAGCGAGTAGCACTTTTACTTTCTTATACGTAGTGTAAGGAAGTATTGTGATGATGAAAATTTTCGACCTCGAGATTTTTGCAGATGTCCACGTTTTGAGGTCCCCTGATACCAAAAAAGTGGTTTTTAAAAAATGTCTGTGTGTCTCTCTCTCTCTGTGTGTGTGTGTGTGACCACGATAGCGGTCAAACCGCTGTAGAAATAAATTCCAAATTTTGTATTTACGAATATAATCTCCCTCTTGAGAACTGATTAGATTTTGAGCAAAATCGGCAGACCGGAAGTAGTAGTTTACTTCAGTAAAAAAATCGAATTTTGCAAATATTTCGTCAATTACTAAGTTTAAACAAATTTATAAAGAATTCAAATGTACTCAAAATTAAATTTGAGAAAAATTGTTTTACTAAAGTTTTTCGAAGTTCCTAGCGGAAGTAGGTCTTTTACTCTTATCGAAAATCAGTTTTTTGCGAATATCTCGCATGTCATGCTTTCTAGGCCGGTATATTAAGAGTATAAAAGTATTTAGAACATACTTCTAAATATCTTTTGTATAAAAAAAATTTCAAAATGCAGACCGGAAGTACCAGTTTTACTCTTATCGAATAGCGATTTTTTGCAAATATGTCGTAAATTATGCATTCTATATATATTTATGAAGAGTACAAAAGTATTTAGAGTTGGATTTGGAATATTTTTTGTATAAATGAAATTTCAAAATTCGGACCGGAAGTAACACTTTCATACGTATAAGAAAGTCGTGTGGTGGCCACACCTCATTTTTTTTAACTTCCTATCATCTGGAGTTACTTCACCTACGACCAGCTCTAATGGGTGACCGGGATTGAAGTGTTTGGATCATTGTGGTCTCTATGGCCAGGTTGATTCATAATCTGACCTCGCCGTGTGCCCTCTGGAAATTGACATTAAAAAAAAACCATTAACTCTCAAGCGAGATTCGGTAGCAAGATTTTTATTTCACACCATCAACACATGTGTTTTATTCAACGTGTGTTTCACCCGGAGACAGACAGTAAAAGCAATCTTGATATTACTCCATGACAGCTTATAATTATTTCTTTAAATCGTCTTAATAAATATAATTTTATAATTACCAGATTATAATACTAAATGCAATTTTGATAGTTGCGGCAATGATCAAGCACTGTAATATAAAACAGTTTCCAGTCAATATTCTCTCTCTGCTATATGATAAATGAACTTACCGCGTGTGGTGTATACATTTACCTAACTATATAGTGCAATAATTATTTCACTCGGTTGACCCCGGTACCCCCGGTGAGAAATGCCCGTTATTATATTGCAAAATTGCAACCGTGGAAAATCAACGAAACAAAACGTTCAACCGAAGTAATATTTCACGTGGAAATAAATCACGTAAGCTTAGTCGGTTATTAATGGCGTTCTCTTTCAGTTTTGACATTAATATCGGGGCTATATGTACGAGTATTCCATCGGGGGACACCGGAGACATTATGCAGGAGATATAAAGAGTAAGTCGGTGGGCTAACTCAATTTCTTCGCGGGAATCGTAAATTGACTATCGTGCTCTTGATGTAATCTAAATTATATCGATTCGTAGTAAGTTCCGAAAGCAGTTCCTGTTTAGATTTATTGTTGAAAGTTCTTTAGGTTTTCATACGTAAAGTGTTTATATTTTATATACTTACAGTTATAAATTTAATCTAAATTTACAGTGAAGGTCTTAAATTATATACGATTGCATCGAGAACGCTTCAAACATGTACGCCAACCACACGTAGGTACTAGAATAAAAGATCAAGAAAACCTCATTTATTTATCACTTCCTTATGTGGAGGTATTATAAGAAGCGATGATGTTTTTAGATTACCTAAACGTCCAAGTGGACGAGGTTTTTAGCTTAACTCTCAGATACTTTATGTTATCATTTTCATATTCAGAAGCTACTAACAGCGATTTTTTTTTATTTATAAACTAAGCATATAGCAAATTATGCTATCTGTTTTCAGCCTGCTATAAGCTATATGTACTAATTTTCTTACTGAATTTTGTATAAAAAGAAGTGCTAATGTACCTGTAGCTAATATGTCTTGATTCAGTAGTGGATATGTTTTCTCAATAGCTGATCAAGAGTTTGAAATAATTTAGTTAGGCAAGTAGAAATATCAAAATATTATACAGTATTGTTATATAAAATATGGTGCGAAATACGAAAATTCAGATAAGAAATTCTTTTTATAAAATTTTATTAAATTAGATACTTAGGGATTTATTTATTTCGGGTATAACCCCCCCAGTATTTGGATTATTTATGATGGCCATAACATTTTCGTCACTTTTATACCACCAAGTATTTCATTTTTATCGATTTGTGCAACAATATATTATTCAATTTTTGGAATGATGCGTTAATTGTGCTTAATTTTTGTTAATAATGTCCTATACCCAAACCCAATAATTTCGGCGTTATTTTTAATTTTTCATTACAAACCGCTAAATTATTTGTTTTCGGTTCGATTTAGTGTACTGGTTAAACGATTTGACAAACAAAAACAAATAAACGACTAAAAGTATCAAACTGTAATTTTGTTAGAAGCAATATTTATAATAAATTTTTAAAGTGACCCCCAATTTGAATAGAACACATTTGCAGCCTTGACAGGAAGGACCTATTTACGTGTTGCAACTTCTCAATGGAAACTGTTTCAAAAGCACGTATTATATGTTGCCTCATACGGTGTGATGTAGTTGGAGGTGTCTGGTATATAATATTTTTTATGTACCCTCATAGAAAAAAATCAAGTTTGGTCAAATCTGGCGATCTAGGTGGCCAACTAATGGGACCACCGCGGCCGATCCATCTACCTTCGAATTATTGATTCAAATAGTGTCGGACATTAAGTGCAAAATGTGCTGGAACACCGTCGTGCTGAAGTCACATATTTTCTTTTAGAACTGGAGGAACGTCTTGCAGAAGCTGAGGCAAATCATATTGCAAGAAATTCAAATATTGCGCACCATTTAAATGTCCGTGAAAGAAATATGGTCCAATTATAAAGTTGCCCATAATACCAGCCCAAACATTTATAGTCCATTGCTTCTGCTTATCAATCGTTCTTAATATTCTTGGGTTGTCTATTGCATAATGATGAAGATTATGACGGTTTGGGCTACCACTCTGAGTAAAGGGCGATTCGTCAGTAAATAATACCTTTTGGAAGAAGTTAGGTGTTATCATTTCAATTTCTAATCCCCTTTCGCAAAGCGTCCTTCTAGTCTCTAAATCAGGCCCGAAAAGTTCTTGATGAAAAGAAATACTGTAGTGATGGTATTTCTTTTTAAAATCTTGTTAAAAGTAGACCGTGGTATATTAGTTTGTATCTCAAACACATGCATATATACATATACGTTTTACGTATAAAGGTATATATGTAAGTCACAGTAAATATTAGTTTCTGTTGATATTTTGGTCGAACTAGCAGAGGGCTCCTCAATTACTGATAACAAGACTTTCAATTTATCTTCGTCACTTGTCCTCTTTGTCCTTTCAAGCTTTTCATAAGTCACACTTCCTGTTCTTATGAATCTTTCCTTAAGTTTTTCCAAACTTGTAACTGACGGTTGTCTTCTGACAGGATATCTTTGCGCATAAATTCGCATGGTTAATAGACGATTCTTTTGGGCTGATCCCATAATGAAAATCATGTCAACGAGTTCGTTGCTTTCAAAACTGTATATTGACTTAACTAAAAACCGTAATAATAATATGTGGCAAACAACAAATATATAAGAAAAGTACGTACCTACCCACTAATCCAATCAATAAATAACACAATCACTAATATTACACCTAATTAACAGCAACAATAAGATTTTGATGATAGCCAAATTGATTGCATCGTAACAAACAGTCTGTATAATAAAATGAATGTTTGATTATTTTGTAGGTTCAACACATCCCTTGGCTGCATACTTACTAAATAATTTTGTCTTAGGTAATCGTAATACTACCGCATAGCATTATTATGGTAAACATTGTCGCGACCATTTTTTTCATAATTTTCGTTAATAACTCAACAATGCGTCATCGAAAACCAAAACCCCAGATATCGATGAAAACACAAATTAAAGTAGATAAGGAAAAACAAAAGATATACAGTGTGTTTCATTTAAAAAGAGAATTTCGAATGTGTGTCATTTTAACGCATTACCCTGTATAATTCAAATTATTTTCAAAATGTGTGTTTTTTGTTACTGTGCCACTTTTTATAAAATAAATTTCTGCAGTACTATTTAATAACGCCTATATTGGACTTTGACGCATTAATGAGCAACCCTGTATATTGCTAACTATAAAGTGGCCTTTATAAATATAACTATCAAAAGTATACATATATACATTTATACATAAACGCATATGCACATATGTACGTGTTGAGATACACAACATACATTTAGGTGTCATTACCAACAGCGAACGCACAGTCACGTGTTTCGGCCTTTGAGGCCTCTTCAGTGTACGTGTTGCTGTTGGCAGTGATCCACAACTAAAATCGTGTCCTATGTCTGTTGAACCGCAAAGTGCCGCACAGTGGTTCAAAACGGCCGATTCCCTGGCCAAAAGTCGAAAAATGAAGGTTGAAAGATCGATGTTTTTGAAATGGATTCTAGTAAAGGGGGCTTTCGGGCATTCAGATCGCATAAGCAGAGGTCACAATATTTTATGCCTGCTTTCCTGCGTCAGTCATAAGTTGCCTTTCGTAGGAGCACACGCGCGACGCTTCAGTGCCCAGTTAGACAGTGCTCCAGAAAATCATACATAATTTTACAACGACGCGTCCGATTCCAATTTTCTAAAATGGAAAATGTTTATGAAGGTATGTAGAAACATTTTATGTACCAATGTTCGAAAATGTTGGTTGTTATTTATGAAACGTTATGCTAAAGGGAGCCGTGATTTTCATATTTTTTCGCTTCGTTAAAAATACATTTGTGTGGATACAAAAATGTTTAACACATTTTAACGCTAGCATTGACAGGGACATGTTTGTTGAACTATCTATTAATGAAATTTTCAAGAATTAGCTGCTCGAAAGTTGCCCATTTTGAATAATAACGGTTTTAGTGTTACCGTGCACGCTGTCGTGCACATTACGACTGTGACTAATGGCGATACCCTCCGCTCAACTTTTTATACCTGAGGCTTGAAAGGTCAGAGGTATGGAGGGTTTTTCGTAGATGTTTTCTATCTCTTTCTAAAGTATTGTGGAGATAAGTACGATATATTAATGCAACGGTGTAGCATCGTGAATAAAGATTGTAAATAAAATTCCAACCGTAATGACCATTAACGTATCGAAATATGTTTACAAATATTATTTCAAATATTGTTCATGGACAATAAACACAATTTGTAAAACATAATAATAGTAGTTTATATAACGAGTCAATAATGACAGTTATTATTCCCGAGAGCCGAATTTACGAACCGAGCCGTGAAGCGGCGAGGGAGTAACTCGGTTCGAGGGTATAATAGTCATTATTGCGAGTTAGTATACACTATTTTATCTACGACTAACTGAAAATTACTAAAAAAAATCAAAATAATTAAACGAAAATGTTAGATTACTATATCAATATGACGTTTGACGATTTGACAGTTAGTAAAATGGCGGACTTGTCTATCGTTACTATAAAAACGTTGGTTGTTCTTATTGACGGAATGCAGGGAATAATGGTAACGTTATGGCTCATTATTCCCCGGTCGCATTTCATTATTCCCTCCGGGTATTATGAGTCCTATTATTAGCCAATAGTGATTAATATAATACCTACTTTATTGTTTAGTCGTCGATAATATAGTTTTTTAATCGATTGTTCATGACTGTAGGATTGCTTATAACATTTTTACGTTACGTACAATATATATACTATATATATACAATATATATAAAACTTTTTAAATTTTACCAGGACATACATCTAAAGAAGTCATTTGTACACGCAGACAAATATCCTTGGCCATACGTAATGAATGGAGCTCGAAATTTGACAAACAAGTAGAAGTTCTGGAAAAATATTTTACCGAATCGGAAGGATGTCCTTTCGCAATTTCAATTGATAAAAGGAAATGTTTAAGGAATCTCCTATTTACAATGAAGGAAAAATGGCAGGATAGCCGCAGAATTCTGAAGCGCTTTTACGCCAATCATGAAGAATGGCTTGACAAGGACGTAGCTATTGCGGTTTGTCTATTTTTCTATTGTTTATATCATTGAAATTTTTCATTTAAACGTTTTTTTCACTTTCGATTTCACGTTATTCCGATTTGTTGTAGAATGCGGATTTCAAAAACAGAAGTTAATGTTACAAATAGTAGCTTACCCTCAGCAGAAATCGACACATGTATGACGGATCCATCTGACCTAGATTATGATATTTAATTAATCCAATGGAATTAATCTAATGGGATGTATTGTATGGAATTATGTACGTGAGATAAAATATAAATTTACATATTCTACAAAATTGTTTTTCATTTTGGAATTTCAAATGTCATGAATCTAATATCAAATTCGTAATCATAGACCCCGAAAACCCAATGGTGCAAATTTTCGGACCGATAAAGTGATTATTTTTCCAAAATGTCCGCCATTTTTGGTCCGCCATTTTGAATTTCTTAATTTTGATATCAAATTCGTAATCAGCGACCTCGAAAACCCAATGGTGCATATTTTCGGACCGGTAAAGTGATTATTTTTCCAAAATGTCCGCCATTTTTGGTCCGCCATTTTGAATTTCATAACTTTGATATCAAATTCGTAATCAGCGACCACAAAAACCTAAAATTGGAAATTTTGGAATTATTATTCTCACTTTTCGACTTTTGGCCAGGGATTAGGCCATTCTGAACCACTGTGTACCGATGAGAATATCTCAGCGACATCTGCCATCCAAGCGCGACACCGAACACGACAGTTTCAACATTGCACACTGTGCATAAGATAAAACCTGTATGCTAAATGTGTATCTCCGCATATAAGGCCAATAGGTGGCACCACCGTATCACAAATAAATAGGATATGAAATACTTGAATGTGTAACGTACATTAACGGGTAAATAACTATTAAAAGTATACATATATACATTTATACATAAACGTATATGTATTTATAAATATAATTCCGGATTATAATTTTCCGGAAAGAATTTTAGCAGAAGCTAAAGCTGGAAATAATGCTACAAATATCCGAGTACGCGATAGTCCTGAAGCGAATATAATGTAGTAGATATCGATCTGAATTAACCTCATACCTGCACATGTGTAAGCGTATTGTATATTTAAAAGAATATTATGATGCTTATTGCTTCTGTTGATGAGAGGTAGTAAGCATGGAGCGTATAGCATGATATCTCCAAATCTCTCTGGAAGATCAATGAAAATGTAATAGAATAAAGCCTTAACGAAAATTTTATTTCCTATTTCTTTTATTGTATTTGTTATATCCAGATATTTCCCTTTCTTCCACTTGCTTTAATGTTTTTATCTCTAATTCTGATGACTTATTTCTCTTCTATATGTCATATAGCTGTTAATAATAAATACAAGAAACAGTGTTTATTATCAAGCTTTGTATAATGAAATTTAATCTAAATAATGTGATTGGAAATACATTATTGTCAAGCGTGCAACTGATGTTTTCACAAAATTAATAAGTGTTAAAGTCTTTACCGAATACTTTTCCTCCAGTAACGTGGTCCGAAAGTAATCCAATTTAGTTTTTTATGTGCAGTCTTTGATGTTAACAACAATTTGTAATCAGTTCTCAGCACAAAATACTAATTTCGTTGCCGAACGGAAACTAATACAGTGTATGGTTAGTGGTCGTGTTGTGCTTCGCTCGTAAACCAAAAACAAGTTAAAGAAAGTAGTTAACGAGAAAAGTACGGGACAAAGAGAGTTAACTAGAAAATGAAGTTCGTTTATTTCTTTCGAGATCAAAGGGAGAGAACGCTGCTCTAATCTTAAATTCGTAGTCAAAATTATTTTAAACACACACAGATAGAAAGACAGACAGACAAAAATAAGCAAAACATTTAATACCGTAAATGAATGGGACATAAACTTCTTTTCCGTTCTTCTGAATACGTATCTACAGAAAGGGTTCATTCGAACACTGGTTTTGAACGTCTGTATTACTAAATATAATTACTGCAGTTTAAAAAGTAACTGCTAAAATAAAATTAACTTTTCAGTCGTTTCTTTAAGAGATGCACACTAATCAAAAAAAAAAATTTTGTGACAAACATTTTAAACTAATTCTTGACAAATTCCTAATTAATAATGTGTTATTAAATTTATATGACATTAATTATAAATACCCAGTGAATGCTTAATTTAGTTTTGTTTAATTGGTCTACAACAACCTAATTATTTTTCAATTTTGGGTGCATAATGGTTTCAAATAGATTGTTTGTTAAACATTTTGTATAAATCGTGCGCACACAACCTTAAATGCATGCGTTTTAAGTTTAAGAGTGTCGGGAGAAGAATTATAATTCTGATGAAATTGGAAAAATATTGCTCTGCAGTGAAATTTTCAACAATGCTTTCAAAAAATCGTACAGCTAAACATGTGATTTATGCGATACCTCTTAGATCAAGTTAGATAGTTAGACTACTTTTATTTATGTACAAACATATATATTAATTGTCAGTTACAAGATGCATCCACAAACGGAGAAAAGCAAAAGTTTCAAGACGTACGAGTACATAACTTTCATTTAGATAAGCCACTAGTAGGTACCAATTTAAAAATGTTATGGTTTACTTCAACAGCTATTGTTGTGGTGTTGGAATATGTGCGGGTGCTTTTGATGATGTCCTGTCTGGATTTGGAGAAGGCATTTGACTCCGTCGAATATTGACTGCGTCGAATATGCGGCGCTATTAAAGAAACTGGAGTCATATAGTGTTAGGGGAGTAGCGAATAATTTGATAGAATCTTACCTTAAAGATCGCCGGCAAATAATGTGAAAGGTTCAGCTTTGGGGATCAATTCATGTCACTAGAGGTGTGCCACAGGGTTCTATTTTGGGGCCCACACTTTTTGTGGTTTATGAAAATAATTTTTCGAGCAACATTTTAAAGCAAGAGTGCTAATGTATGGAGGTGATACGATCCGTCTGGAGTATTGGTCTAAAATTAAAGAATTGCGAAACTCAAAAACTATGTCTTACCACCAAAAGAGACATGAATCCAGAACATAAGGCTCGCTTCCTGGTCCTTAGTATTACTACTGACCTGGAATGAGACTGCCATATTGGCATATTAAGAAAACAATTGGCATCGACTGTGTATTCCGTGCGACGAGTAATGCATATCACAGCGAAGGCTTGCTTGCTTCATGTTCACCAAAGTGATTGTGTACAGAAACACGCAGACATACATATCTACTAGATCGTGGCGATTACGTTATGGAGTAACATTGCTTGAAAAGGGGTCAGCTGGTTACCATCACGCTGTGAAGTTCGTAATAAGCCTCCCAAAAATATAATAAGTAAAAATTATAAAATTTTTAAATGCCATATCAAACAGATGTTGATGAAAAATTCCTTTTACCACCTAGACCAAATTTTAGACTTTAAATTTTCATTTCTTCTTACATTTTGTGTTTCTTTTGTGTTTCGCTATTATTGTTTTACACTTGTTGTAATTTTTATATGGACAATTGCACATTGCAACAAATATATTATTTTATCTTATCTTATCTTTGTGTATGATTGCAACACAAGATACAAATTTGTAAATAATCTGGAGAACTTTTTCTTGTTATCAAGTTAGATAACATTGCCAAAAGAGTAAGTGAATCCTTTTGGCAATTACTTTTTGTTAGCACACATGGTCTTAACGAAAGTCATTCCTTTTAGTTTTTCTTTAAGTGTCATGCTCGTAACAAAATTTTCGGTGCTTATATTTTATCCATACCCGAAATACTGTTCAGCAAGTTTGAGCACTACGAACTCGCTGAAATGGTACTGATGCTTGCGTTCCGATTTTAACAAAGTACGGGAAATCTTTTATAAGATACCAGCAGTATCTGTTCTCAAACTACCCAAAATAGCACGAAAACTTAAATAATTTTTTTCGAGATTTCGGGTTTATTGAGTTACTATTAGGACTACGTGTGTGCCAAATTTCACGACTCTAAGTGAGATAGATTTGTCTGAATATCGCACACACCCACACAAACACTTATATAAAATTAAATATTATAAATTTTATATCTGCCAAAATGTGATGGCCAAATTTAACTAGCTTGTTTGACATGTAATGTATAAATTGACATCTAGCCATTGTTTGGAATAATTGTTCATCAGTGGTACTGTTTGCGTCAGGCTTCTATCAAGCCTGACTGTTTTTAATAAAGTTATTCTGTGTATGAGAAACTAACAAAGCTATCAGTTTGTAAACGTTGCCTACCTTATAAATTGGCAGATTAGCATAAAATTTTCTCTAGACAACGTCTCTGAAAAGAAACTGGATCCCCATTTCTTGGAACATAAATATGAAGCCTTCAAATATTTTACACCATATGCTCCTCGTTGACTTATTATCTACTCTTTTATCAAAATTTGAAATGCCTTTATTTCAGAGAAAATTTTCTAACATACATTCTCATACTCTTTCAACAACCAGCTGAAATGCGATATTAATAATGTTTCTCTTGGCGTATGCCGTTGGTCCTGGCACATCTTTGAATATAGTAGAAACGGGCTTCCACCTTCTTGCAGTGCTCCCCATATCGACCCAGTTTACAAGCCAAATGTGATTCGAACTTCTAGAGTCAAAGGATTAGAATACAAGAACTACAAAAACAAAACGGTACCTGCCATAACTCCAAATCTTAACATGAATCTTTGCAGGAAAGTTCTTTGTAATTAACTTCTTCATTGCGGTATAATTTTTCAATATTATTTTATTTTAGCTGTGCTATGAGATATTCATCTAAAATAAATGTCGACATGAGAGAACGTATTTTCAAAAGTTTTTATGGCTTGCCTAACAAAGACTCAGATGATCTTTATCTTGAGAGTTCAGAAACGGTTTTGAATGTTAAACAGAAAAAAAACGTAATCCTGAAAGGAAAAAAAAGGACGTATTATATGAGTACTCTGTACAGGTCGATGGCAAAAAGATTAAAGTTTGTCAAGGGGCATTGTTCAACATGCACACCGGTCCTACTGCTGAAAGAATAAAGAGGATTAAACTACTATTAAGAAACAATCAAACACCTACTGACAAGAGAGGGAAACATTCTAAAGGGAATGCTGTATCAGCCGATGTTATAAATTTGATCAGAAATCACATTTCTTTATATCCTGTAAAGGAATCGCATTATTCAGGAAGAGAATTCCACTACCTTGATGCCAAACTGAATGTAAAGATAATGCATGAAATGTTTTCTACAAAATATCCCGATACAAAAGTCAATTACTATTTTTATTTAAAATTCTATCACGACAATTTTAATTTGCACTTTGGACGAGCCGAGGTAGATACTTGCAATAAATGCGAAGAATTGAGTTTAAAAATAAGAAATACTTCTCTAGGGGATGCAGCCAAAAAGGCTGCCGTTGCTGAAAAGATGGTTCACGAACGCCGTGCAAAGAAATTCTATAAAGCCATTCAAGTTGCCACTAAAGAGTGCAAAGAAAATCAAGAACTTGCAGCAATCTCATTCGATTTTATGCAAAATTTGCAGTTGCCTCAACTTGTTGTGCAAGACTTGTTCTACCTAACACAGTTAAGCGCCTCGGTATTTGGTATTCATAATCTAAAGACCAACGAAGTTTTCTTTTACGTATATCCAGAAAATGTTGCCAATAATGGTCCAAATGAGGTAGCTTCATTCTTAACGGACTACATTAAAAATTATGTACCAGATGAAATTAAAAAACTGCGGCTCTTTTCGGATAACTGCCCTGGGTAGAACAAAAATCATTGCATTAGCAGATTATGTATGTCTTTAGCAGAAACGGGTCGGTTTAAAAAGGTGCAGCAATTTTACCCAATTAGAGGACATTCGTTTCTACCCTGTGATAGGGATTTTGGTATGATTAAAAGAAAACTACGTAGATTTGACCGAGTATACAATTTACATACCTACATATAAATTATTCTACAGGCCAGCTCACAGAACAAGTTTACAGTAAAAGAAGTTCAAAATGATGAAATTCTTGGTGGCCAGTGTACTACAAAAAAAAAGAGAGCATCTCCATGGAAACAGAAAGATTTCCGAGAAACGAGCGGGTGACATTGTCCATTTTAAAATTACATCATTTCGTGCATTTTACATTCAAAACCTGGTTGCGTAAAAGCTTCCCAGTTGATTTCATTAAGAAATCCCAGGAGGACAGGCAATGTAAGAATCCAGTGGCCAGAAGTGAGGGTGTATAACAAAAACGTTCCAATACTGGAAAGCAAAGTTCAATATCTTAAAACATTACTGCAATGGATAGATGAAGAACATAAACCCTTTTATGAGTCTATAATCAACTCTAATAAGACCCGAACCCATAACAGAAATGCTTCCACCTTAGCAGAGTAATTAAAAAATATTTTTCATGTGTTAGCAAAGTTGAATTTTTTCATATATTACAGAAAGACCTTAAGTCAGAATTTTGAATTTTTTTTCGAAAGTTACTTTTAAGTTTAACAACATATTTTGTATTCTATAATGTAAACAAATATGATATTAAAGATGTTTGCTAATAACACCTGTAGTTTTTTTTGTTTTTGTAAAATTGAAACGTTTTTTCGTCTCCTGAAAACTTGCATAAAGTGACTTATGATGTTTTAACAATATGTGATTCATATGCTCCGCCGATACACTATTGCACCACCCGGTATATAAAGGGTATTCCCCGAAATCACTGAAAAAATACAGAATGAGAAAAGTTACAAAAAAAAATAATTATAGAATAGAATAGAATAAAATAGCTTTATTGTACCAACTAATATAAAATACAAAAGTATGTAAAATACAGCGGTAACGTCGAAACAAGTGGTGTGTGCGTGAGCGTGTGTGTGTGTGAATGTGTGTAGGCGTGTGCTATATAACAATGTTTGTGTGTACTAATGGTAGATATAATTCAATGTAAATGAAGCTTATTGATATCTTGTAAAAACTCAGTAACCGAGTAGAAGCTGTTTTCTAATAAGTATTTCTTAATGGATGTTTTGAATTGTGGCACTGGTTTTTCAATCCAGGTGTTCGGTAATTTATTAAATAGTTCTAGATGTCTATGTTTGGCACTCGTGGTCTGCAATCTGTAATTCGGAAGTAGAACCTGTGATTGAGATCTTAGTCGTAACTGCGTCACATCTCCTTTTCTGTTCAACGTGGGTAGCTCCAATTTAGCTCGAAGACGCTGTCTATAGATATATGCTGATGGCAAAGACATGATCTTGTTTCTAACAAAGAGAAGCCTGCAAGATGTAATTCTATCGACCTGCTCTATTGTACGAATTGCCTTTTTTTGTAGAATGAATATGTCTAAAGCATGTGTTGATTCGCCCCACAGTTGAAGACCATAGCTCATACGGGAATGAAAAAGTGCATGGTATGCCGTTATTGCTGCATCCTTATTTAATAAGGTTATTAACGTATGGCGTAAAGAGCACTGGAAAGTTTTGTATGAAGTTCATCAATGTGAGACCGCCAAGTCAGCCGAGTATCCAGGGTAATTCCTAAAAGCTTTTCAGACCCGGCATTTGCAGGTGTTTTGCTACGTTTACAGGTGAATGGTAATAGAATATTCTTTGCTTCATTGACAGACTTATTGATGTAGACTATTGAATGTAAACCAAATGGCAGCCCTGGACAATGTCGTTTCAGCATTCGTTTTAAGTTGTTTTTCATCTGTACCTCTGAATAAAAAAGTAGTGTCATCTGAGTACAATACCACATGACTTGAAATATTGTATGGCAAGTCATTTATATAAATACAGAACAGAAGAGGACCAATAAGCGACCCCTGAGCTACTCCGTGCTCAACATGTCGCGATTCACTCATTTCATTGTTTACATACACAACTTGTCTTCTGTTCTCGAAGTACGATTTTAAAAGCCTCGATGCTAAACCACGAACGCCGCAGCGATCTAGTTTTTCCAAGATAATCTCATGTCTTACGCAGTCAAAGGCCTTAGACAAATCACACATCACCACCAAACCTGTGAAATCGGCGGGATATATCTTACAAAGTGCAACACAATAATATTATGTACATACCGTTCTCCAACTCGTGATGTTCAGGGTTTTCTAGATATTTTAGCAGACACACTTACCAAAATTCTACGACAATATAAGCAAGATGTAAATATCATTCGAAGCGGTGATTTTAATATTGATATGTCTACACAGACAAAAAATACTAGGGATTTACAGAACGCTTTAGTTAGTTTTGGATTAAAACGAACAATTTATGATTTTACAAGAGTTCAGGGAACATCAAAGAGTTGCATAGATAATGTATTCACCAACTATACTAAATACGAGGCCCACACGTTTATCACATCTATTTCTGACCATCACGGCATAAGCATCCACTTTAACTGTATACAAGCGAAACAAAATTACAGAAAAACAAGAAACTTATCCCATACAAATTACGATTTCTTCGAAAACGCCATTAAAGAACAAACATGGTTAAGCTCACAGAAAGTAAACAATGCTGATATAAAATCAAACATAATCTTAACACAAATACTCTCTTGCTAGGATTTTTCCTTTGAAGACCAAATTAATAGGAGCTAATAAAACCAGCCAACCTTTCTCGTTCAGCAATGAACTTAGACAGATTAAAGAAACTCTTTCTTTAATACAAGAAACCTATAACCGCGTTGGAGGTGATGATCTTAAACAAATATTTAATTCTTACAAAAACTTTTACATCACAAAATTGAGAGAAGAGAAACGAAATAAGTACTTACGCTCTATATACCAATCTGATAACATCCAGAAAGAGATTTGGAACATCATCAAAAGGGAAACAGGCACATCTAACAACTTACAACATCGGGCACCATCTGCTAGTGAATTAAATAATATATTCTGTAATACGGCAAATGAGTTTTCTGTATTGCATAAAGACAACAATGAATCAATAAATTTTATAGGGAATATTCAGTATAATGAACGTTCATGTTTTCTAGTGCCAGTGATACCTTTGGAAGTACAGACGATCATTCAAAACATTAAAGCGAAAGATGCTTTGGACGTATATGGCATGAACACGAAAATGCTAAAAAAATGTTCGAATTGCCTATTGGAACCACTTGCTGATTTGGTGAATGAATGTTTTGAGCAAGGAATTGTGCCTGATAACATGAAAATTGCAAAAGTGACTCCTATTTACAAATTCGGTGACCCCAATAATCCAAAGAACTACAGACCTATTTCCGTGTTACCTACACTGTCAAAAATCCTCGAAATCCTCGAAAAAATGAATAAACACACAATGTGATTATTTCATTAATGAATGAATGAATAAAATTTATTTGGGTTAATACAATTTACGGAGAAATTAGTTAACGCGTCAGTTTGACGGGTTTACTGCAAAATAGGTATGCTAGATACTGATATTTGAAATTTCGGTGTCTAGTGGAGAATGAATTAGCAGAGATATTCATATATATCAATAAAATTTATATCACTGCCATAAAAGTTATATTTAATTTTTTCATTTAATAAAATATGAAATTCGTCAAATTGACGGGTTTTGTAAACCTAGTCTTAATCGGCGGTATATAAAATGATCCCTAGTTTATAGATTTTATTTTATATATGTACTTATATAGTCAGAGGAACAAAGGAAGAAAATGGAACATACTAAATCTCTTTAATGCACCACCATCGTCCTCAGTTTGTGTTCCCCAACTTGAATTACATTCATTTTTAAGACAATTTAATTCAGTGATCGTTACGACCTATCAGATGGAGGGGCTAATTACGCAGTAAATTCGAAAATTTGTTGGTAGCACTCACTATTTCGCGATACCGGATACAAAAGCAAAAGCGTAATCTCAAACGAGAGAATAGAACATCCAGGCTGGCGAACGTCACGAACTGTCACGAACATCTTAAATAAAGAAGCGCCACGACGGAGACGCCGCTAATGGTTCGTAGCGAAACGGGGCACAATCCCAATTCTCGCGAACAGAAATATGTGTACTACCTCTAAACAATGCTTTTATGTATATAATGAAGTCGTAAAACCTGGCGGTGAACTTGCACAAAGTTTCTAATTTACATATCAAAGTTGAGCGAACTATTTTATCATTTGATATGTACGTGCACCGAGTAACAATGGGTCTAAGTTCTTCAAACGACTGCTGTCTTAAAGTATAAATTACACCTATACTTATTACGTACATACCTTTACAGCGTACGAAAATGAAAACGCAATGTTTCAGGACTGAATAAGTACAAATGTGTGGAATTAAAATATAGTACAAATATATATATATACATACTTCCGAATGTTCTTACCCTATTGAAATTTTAAGTATAATATTAACAACGGTAACAATCAAGAAGTATTTAATATCATTTCAAAATCAAGTGTTATATTTTGAAGTGGTTATAACATTATTTAGTATACAGCTTGTTTACTAATTATGCATCAAAAAATCAGAGAGTGATTACTTGGGCTGTTTCAAGAGATTTACTTCCTTATACGTAGTATAAAGAAGTACAGTAGAGTGTCGATAATCCGGACGTCAAAAATCCGGACCGTCGATAATCCGGATGATGCGACAGACTCAGCGGGATGATAAGAAATGTATTATGTATTAAGAATAATTTAGCTGATTTATTTAATTTTCAGCTATTATTTCAATTGCATTAATTTTTAGGTAAATTAAACTATGTATGTACATATTGCTGTGAATCTTACATTTTGAAAATGGTGGTAAGGGTGTTTAGATAAAAATTCAATTGAATATTTAGTTTAAATAGCTGAACTATACTAATCACTTATATAAGATGGGTTGCAGAACCCTAAAGGATAAATTTCTTCGTTAAAAATATTGTAAATAAAACAATATAGGTATATATATATATATATATATATATATATATATATAATTATCAATAAACTGTATTTAGAAAGTTTAAATGTTAGAGATACAAAGATAAATGAAGTATAATTCACATGCTAAGTAAATGAATAAGCTTTGATTTGTTGAAACAATACATTTTAAAGCTACTAAATGAATAGAATGACAGCAGATGTGCCAAAGAAAATGACATCATCTCAAATAACTTTCTTATACGTATTGCTGGGAATTATAAAAATTATTAAATGATTAAGTTTTAGAATAAAAACATAAATTTTAAGTTGTAAATATAGTTTTTAATATAGTAAGTACAGAATCAAAAGATTCAAAAGGTGTATAATGAGTTGCATAACCTTCAAGGGGCAATGTCCTTATGAGAAATGTAAATATTAATTTAAGTTTAAAAAATCATTAAGAAAGGAATAGAAATAAACACAAAATAAATTCATGTATTCTTATATTTTTTATAGAAAAGGCAAATACAAGGTGTGGTTTGAGTATACAAAAACAGAACCAGACTTCTCACAGTATGTTAGAATAGCATTAAATATTCTTAGAAATAGACCAATGTTTAAAAATAAAAATGTATTAAAAGTAAACAACAGAGAGAGAGAGTGATGTTGAAAGACGGAACAGTGAAGAGGGTGAATCATTTAAAAGGCATAAAGTTATATGAACGAGGCGATATTCGACATGATTGTTGTGAAAACGTCTATTCTAATGAATAAAAATAGATTTTAAATTTGCATAATAATTTTAAGGTATAAGGGAATTTATGATCATATTTAAGAATACAATAACCTGATACTTATATTTAAAAGCATTTTAAGGGATATACAGAAAAAAAGTGTTCTTTATCCGAGACAATACATTACTCTATTTATCTATATACTAGATGTATAGGTAGAGACACATATTTGAAATGTTATAATAAATGTAAGGGCATCAAAGATAGCAGGACAAATCTTGTGTGGTTCTAATTATCTACAAAGAAGAAATAACATTTATGATCATATTTAAGAATACAATAAATACCTGATACTTATATTTAAAAGCATTTTAAAGGATATACAGAAAAAAGGTGTTCTTTATCCAAGACAATACATTACTATATTTATCTATATACTAGATGTATAGGTAGAGATACATATTTGAAATGTTATAATAAATGTAAGGGCATCAAATATAGCAGGACAAATCTTGTGTGGTTCTAATTATCTACAAAGAAGAAATAACATTAACATTGTTGACAGTTGTATGGAAATCAACATACAAGACAACGAGAGGAAATGGTTAGAGCACAGCGATGATACTGTTGAAGTCTGTGTTCCTTGTAATTCGGTCCTAAAGAAGAGGATTCCAGTTGTGTTCAATATATTTCCGATCATATCCAACAAAGTCACCTACAAGAAGAAAATACGAATAGTTTTAAGTAATGGAAAAAGAAAGTACATAACCAATAATGAAAGAGGTAATGGGTTCATTTACAAGCATAATGAGGGGCGTTAAGGAAAGAAGGATAAACCTACCGTAGACAAAGAATCGTAAGTGTGCATGGACTTTTAAATAAACAATTTGTGTGTGTAAACATTTAGTGCATTCTTGAACTGTCAAAAGTACGATAGGTATGTGTGACTAGATAAAACTTACAAAAAACGAATATGAAGTGGTTAATGCCAACATAAGAGAGTCGTGGCGCTGTAGACGGATAGTCGTCTTTTGTTTGAAAACCGAAGTTATAAAAAGGCGCGAAGAACGAGATAAGAGTAGAAGCTGCCGAACTTTCGAATTTATCAGACGTAAAATTTTTGATGGCGTTCGCAAATGATAGTAGGGGTTTCAAAACACTACGTTGAATCATATTAGTTTAAATGTATTAAGGTTATTTTTGGATTTCAATAGAGTTTTAGTTTTCATATTATCAATTATTTGTAACATTTATAAATATATAAATATCAAAAATGGTAGACATCAATAAAAAGAAATTTGATGATTTATATGAGGAATATAAGTAAGTTTTTCCTGAAATAAATATACAGTTTGAATAATTGAATATATTAGACGTACTCTAGGAAGTACTATGTGAAAATATTTACTTCTGGCGAGGCGTTAAACATCATCAATACTTAAATTAAATATTGTTTTGCTGAATTATATTGATTTTTGTAAATTGTGGAAAATTGTTAATGTTGTTGAGGGCACTGGAAGTACTATGTGTGAATATTTGCTTCCTGTGTATCACTAGGCATTATTAGCGATTTGGGTAGAAAATTTTATAAATTTCAAGCAGTTAAATACGAATATTCTAGATGGACAAAAGCCAATCTGTGGGATGTACTATGTGCCAATATTTGCATTCGGCGATTGGTAAATGTTTTTTTCAAGGTATTTTCTTCTTTGCAAAATTTTAGATCTTCGAAGGCACTACGTGCGAATGTATGTCTTTCTTGAAATAAAATTTAGCTTCGTGGGGGAAAAAATCATTTTTGAATCTATAAATACAATATTAAAAGACTAAAAGAGCAAAATAATATTTTTCTTGAATCCACATAGAAAAAAAAATTATGTTTTTCTATGTTTTTCATGATTATGAAGAGACACTTTTTAACAGCCACATGTTGTAAATAATTTTTTTTTGTGATGTTCACTGAACTAGAATATGAATATAAATGTTTTATGAAATTTTAAAAACTTATTTTATTATTAACCTTACCCAAATTAAACTTAAATGGAAAAAACACACTTGATGAATGAAGGAAGGATCACTGTTAGAACTCACGAAAACAAATTGAATACTAACAGGGATTAGATTTATAATTTATGGGAGTAGTTTTTCTTTTACAATATTAATGCAATCTCAGCATTCATATAAATATTATGCAATTTTGTATCGTTAAGGCTACAACGTTACAATTGTAGTTGAATTATTGCAACCACAGCAGTATGTGCGTTTCAAATAATAAAAAAGTTGTTCCAAATTATGTTTTAAATACTTTTATATTCTGAAAAAAATAAACGTGTGAGTTAATGTGTTACTTCAGGTTGGAATTTTGAGATTTTTTTTATAAAAATTATTCAAAATCCTACTCTAAGTACTTCTTTCTATTCTCTTAATAAACCTCTACAGAGTGCATACTTTGCGAGATATTTGCAAAAATGTGTTACTCAATAAGAGTAAAAGTGCTACTTCCGGTCCCAATTTTGCAATTTCCTTTATGCAAAAGTTATTCCAAATATAGGTCTAAATATTTCCGTAGTCTGGGTAAATATATATTGAACGCATAGTTTGTGATATATATTTGCAAAAAATCGTTATTGGATAAGAGTAAAAGTGGTACTTCCGGTACGAATTTTGACATTTTTTTAACACAAAAAGTATTGAAAATCAAGCTTTAAATGTTTTTATACTAATAATGTATTTGTCTAGAAAGCATGACTTGCGAGGTATTGGCAAAAGGCAGAGTTTCGATAAAAGTTAAAGAACTTCTTCTTAATAAAATTTTCTAAAATTAACTTTTGAGTACATTTTGAATTCTTTATAAATTTGTTTAATCTTAGTAATTGACGAAATATTGGAAAAATTCGATTTTTTCACTGAAGTAAACTACTACTTCCGGTCTACCGATTTTACTGAAAAACTAATCAGATCTCAAGAGGGAGATTATACCCCTAAATATAAAATGTGAATTGATAGCATCAGCAGTTTGTCCGCTATTGTGATCACACACACACACACACAGAGAGAGAGAGAGAGAGAGAGAGAGAGAGAGAGAGAGAGAGAGAGAGAGAGAGAGAGAGAGAGAGAGAGAGAGAGAGAGAGAGAGAGAGGGGGAGAGGGGGGAGAGGGAGAAAGACTTTTTTAAAACCACTATTTTGGTATCAGGGCACTTCAGAACATGAACACCTGCAAAAATCTCGAGGTCGAATATTTTCATCATCACAATACTTTCTTATATTACGTATAAGAAAGTAACAAATTTGAACACAATTGGATAAATAATGCTAATATCTTAATCCAAGAGTTTTCTATTCCATTCATATAAAAGAAGTCGTTATCCGAAAATGTCATGTCCGCATTTACATAAAATATTAATTTCCTTGCTCGTGCGTCAACAATTTCTCAATTTCTTTGTCCCTCATTTTCAATTTCACTGCTTTCGCCGGAACAGGTCTTCCATTAATCAGCAAATGTTAAATTAAGGTCTCATTTAGTCAATTGCAAAATTTCACTCAATTTAAATTTATTAAAAATATTTCCACAATTTTAATTTTAATTAAAGACTCAATAAATTCGGTGATAAAACATAATCACAATATTTACATTTCTTACATATTAAAAGGAAGCGCGCTAACATCAAAAAACTCTATATTGTACGGTTGTAATGGTATATTTTCTAATTTAGAAGGATGTAAAATTATATTCATGTGAGGTCATAATATAAAGAGCACTCAAAAAAGAAATTAGATGAGAAATGTACCTCCTTATTTTTTTAATTTTTCCAAATCAGCTTTTTACGACAGTATCTCGTTTTTTTTTTTAAAAAAAACATATTTTGCATCTGTTGGTTATACTGAGTGATTTTAATTTATGTATGTAAATATCGTATTTTGGAATTGTTAAAATCTTAACGTCTGTCACGTTTCATGGACATGTCAGTGAATTTTATT